>CM035429.1:85803497-86485997 GCA_020310875.1 Ceratopteris richardii
CGGTCCTACTGCTGAGAGCTCTATCGGCGTACCGTACTTAGACCTTACGGTCATAGTCTTAGCTCAACCAAACGTAACAAATGCACTAAGATGCCATATTGAATCTACACATAAATTTACTGGAATTGCCAGAAACAAGAGTATTCTAGCAATCTTCACAAAACGGGTATCAAGATCCAACAACACCATAACACAGAGAACTTGAGGGTTCAGCACACAGTACTGGAGGTCCAATACTCAACTTAGCAGATCCTTACTGTACTTAACCTTGCCGCAGGCAGACAGATCCCAACACTACAACAACACAATACAGATCTGAATATCAGAATATTAACACAGTTGCTCGGATTCCATCAATTCTTGAAGAAACAACTTTCAAGGAGCCTTAATACATAGGACGCTAGCACAATCCCACGGAGAGGCATAAATAACTTATTCAGACCACAGTAATGAAACTCACAACCTTAACGGGGTCACTAGGTAAGAAACACAGATATGCACAGTACCATTAGTCTATGAGGAAGATTGCTATGGTACTCTGAGTTACTCCAAGCGTTACACAGTAACGTTCAGACTGATAGCATAGTTATCTCTCAAACACTATGAAGTTTATCAACAGAACCGAGATCGACGATGGACAACAAACGATAGACAAAGTCTGATACGAACAAGACTTCGAACATAGAGATTATGCCAAAACAAACACTACATCAACATTCAGGCAGACAACCAGACGAACAGTCTGGCGATAACACAACAATAGGCCCAAATCCCACACTCTACGGAGCGCTTCTTTTCATTGCTTTATATCAGCACTTACAATCGTCGCGTAACCGCTTTTCGCGCGTGTTTTACAAAGATTTCCGTTATATTTGTCCTACGTTACATCTGTCCCAATCCGACGGCCGATTAACACTGGCACGCACGGTGGACTCGAACCCGCATTTTTAGAAAATTATTGTTCATCGATTATACCTTCTAAGTACATGTTCCGGGCTAGTCTGAAAATTCGGGCGATCTTTTTCTTAAGTGTTTCTAACATTTGTTTAAGGGTATCTGGTTCTACTAGTTGCGCATCTATCCTAACAGAGCTAAGAGCGATGGCTTCGGTGAGCAAAATTTCGGCCTGTGTTTGCAAAAAGGCCTCCTGCAGATAAAAATCATTTGCTAATGCTGCATCTCTAGATGTCTTCATCTCTTCGAGTTGTTGCTCCATCTTCTGTACTCTTTCTTTAATGTTTGCCAGCTAATTTTCGCCCCTCTCTATCTCCTGAACTTGAAAATCTATGGTTTTGATGTATGAATCTTTCTCTCGTTTGAGATTTGCAATAAGCTTCTGTGTTTGGCCTTCCTTTGTTAGGTAGTGCTTGAGCATGTTATTTACGTCTTTCAGATTATCGTTCGTTCTATGCAATTCTTCTTCTGTTCTCTTCTGCTGTAATTGTTGTTCTTGATTCTGCTGCACCAGTTCTTGTAGTTGCTTCCTTGTCTCATCGAGTAAGTTGCCTAAGGCGATCCGTGCATCTTCCTTGTCCTGGATATCTTTCTTCAGTTTGGTTATTTTTGCATCGGCAACTAGTAGCAATTCTTCCTTCTCTTTTGATGTTGCCTGTGCTTCATCTCGCTAAGTTGTTATTTGTTCCTGTTCTTGGATTCTGGCCTGTAGCTGCTGTACTTGTTCATGAAGCGCATGATTTTCGGTCTTCACGGCCTGTAGTTCTTCTTGGAGGGGTGTGATGTCTGCCTCCATTACTTCCAATTTATGCTGGAAGTCTTCGTGAACACTTTCTGTGATTTGCTTTAGTTGTTGCGGCAATTGTCTTGATAATTCAATTAGCATCTGACCCATTGATTCTAATTGAGAAAATACTGGTGTGGAGGGTGGTGGGAGAGGGAGACGAGGTTGGGAAGACGATGCAGTAAGTTGCTGTGAGGTCGGAGGGGAGTAGTTGGGGGATGAGTCGGAAGAAGTTGCGGGCTCGACGGGTGCGTTAGGTGGAATAGGAAGGTTTGGGTTTAGTGGAGGTTCCGGTGGTGGAGTTGGAATTACGGTTTGAGTTGTTACCTGGTTTGTATTTTGTTGTTCCTGCTCCGAAAATATGGATTCCACTACCTTAAGTAGTTTGTCCAATGCGTCTTTAGCAGCTTGTTCTTCCTATGTTTGTTGTTCTTCTTCAGAATGCTGATTCGATGTTTCTTCGGTCGATGTTGTTTCAGCTTCCTTACGAGTTTCTTGTTGTTGCTCCTGGGAAGATTGCGCAGAGGATTCATTCTGCATGGAGGTTGCGGTGTCGTGGAATGTGTCTTCTTCCTTCTTTTCTTCTTCTTTATCTTCTTCTTTATCTTCTTTGGCTGACTTCTGTGCTTCACTCTCAGACGAGCTAATTCTGATCCTTTTTCTACGGAAAAGCTGGTTGAGTTCCTCTTCATCTTCTTCTTCATCGTCTTCTAGCAGTTGTATCGACTCCTCATGTCTCAGAATGGGCCCCCAGGGTGGTGGTTGGGCTGCAAGGATTGCCGAAAAGAGAAATGACAAGATATGGGGCAATCTAGATCTAGGCGTATTACCTTTGTTTACTTGTTTCATGATAGCTACACATTCCTTGTGGATGCGGTGAAAGAAGAAAGAGGCGAAGTTCACTGGTTCTCGTGCGGCTAGTTCTATGGCGGAGTAGAAAGGGCGGGATATTCCATATGTGCGTTTTTGGAGATTGAGTATGGCTACTAAAAATTGAAGTGTTGATCGTTCGGGTTTTGGTCGGCAGAGGATTGCATACTCGTTAGACGAATGTCTGGGAAATAGTTCACTCATACGAGCAACTGTCAGGCTTGGGCCATTTTCTCGGCCTTGTGATGGGAGTCTAAAAGCTTCTGCAAAGGCTTGCAGGGTGATAAGTGTTCGGGAGGGTAAGGAAGTGATAGCCCATCGTTGCTCATTGGCGGGTGTGTTGGCTATGGAGGAGATGATGTTGGCGAAGAATGGGTGGGACTCCACTGAATGCCAAGGCAGTTTAGTGAAGTTTGCTAACCCACGTATGCACAGGTACCCTCCTACCTCGGTAGGGAGACCGTCACGGAAAGCGGCGTAATTAGCCAAGGCTTCCATGGCGCACACAAAGACAGAGCACAGAACACAGATACACAGAACACAGTGAAAACACAAAGCACAATCACATAAACACAATAGCATTTTTTCGGCGAACTGGAGAAGGCTATGTACTGGTGCTGTAGCGGAGAGTAATCAAAAGCAGTAATAATCACGCAGCAGGGGGATTATAATTCTTAACTTCGGTATGCATGCATGAAGAGCAAAAAGGGGCAGGGCGGCTTTAGTCATAAATAGGTTTCAAAACACGGATATTTACAGGCTTATATTATTAAATACGCACAAAGAGAAGAAAAGTAAAGAAAAGCGAGCGCCAAACGACACGGCCCACCGAAAAAAAACATTTCAGTGCGGGTTAGCTGCGTGTTGGTATGGTCGCAGCTTCGAATCGTTGATTACTTTCGGAAGAGGGTTTCCGGTCAACGTAGTCACCCGAAAAGTTGCTGGGCCCACTTGTTCTGAAATCCGGTAAGGGCCATACCATCTTAATTTGAATTTACCAGCAGACCGATTCGACTTTGCATTGTAAAAAAGGAAAAGTTGTCCCACCGTAAAAACTGGAGTTTTCAAGTGTCGATTATGCGTCCGAGCCTGTCTTAGTTGTACTTCTTGCATAGTTAAAAAGTTGTGCCATCGTTGCTCGTCTAATTCTCTGAGTGTATCCAACCGAAATGACAGTGAGTCTTCCGGTAGCAGTTTCTGAGCGATTGCTACTCGTAAACTTGGTATAACTATCTCCATTACTGCTATTGCTTCTAATCCGTAAGCTAGTTTGAAAGGTGTTAATCCGGTCGTTACCTTGTATGTAGTCCGATATGCCCATAACATTGCAGGTAGCAGTTGATCCCATCCTTCTAGTGCTTCCATGATCAATTTTCGAAGCATATTCAGCAGAGATTTGTTTGTGCTTTCGGCCAAACCATTAGCACGAGGATAATAAGGAGAACTAAATTTATGTGTGACCTGGAACGACTGTGTAAGTGCCTTCAGTAAATTGTTTACAAAATGAGTGCCTTGATTTGAAACAAGTTCCAGTGGTAAACCAAAACGTGGAAAGACATCGGTTAGCAGACATTTTGCTACCACAACAGCTGTAGCAGACCGTAAAGCCCAGGCTTCTGCCCATCTGGTTGCATAGTCTGTACAGGTTAGTATGTAACGATTGTTACTGAAGATTGCTGGAGGTGTAATCGGACTGATAAAATCTAGACCCCACTTCTGGAAAGGTTCCAATGGTAAGATGGGTTGCAGAGGAAAAAGATGACGTTGCAAGGGCTGTCCAGATCTTTGACAAGTATCACATTGTTTGACAAACTGTGATACATCTCTGTACATAGTTGGCCACCAGAGAGCACTTTGCAGAATTTTCCGGTGTGTTAAGTCTGTAGCAAAATGGCCACTGGAAGGATTTGAGTGAGCCAAAGTAATAACTGAGTTAACTTCATGTGGTGGAATACATCGAACTAAAATTTCGGTATGATCCACATAATATAATTCTTTAGCAATTAACCGAAATCGGCAGCTGAAGACTGCAATTTTCTTGCGTACTGCCGTAGAAGTCTGAGATGGAAGGCAACCATCATTGAGAAAGGTCAGGATCTGATCATAATATGCAAATGGCATAGGTGGGTCTGTAATTTCATCATTCATTGGTTCAGAGACATAAATCGCCGGAGTTGTGTCATCTATGCCTACCGGAGCTTCACCGGAATCTAAGCGAGAAAGAAAATATGCTACGGCATGTGAGCTGCCTGGCCGATGAATGACTTTGTAGTCAAATTCCTGTAAAAGTAGAACCCATCGTGCTAATCGACCACCTAGATGCTATTGCCGAACTAGATAGACAAGCGCAGCATGATCTATATGAAAGGTAAATTTACGGCCCAACATAATGTCTGAATTTCTTGACAGAATATACTAGCCCTAGACATTCTCTTTCTGTTACAGAGTAATTCTTCTTAGCCGGGGCTAATCTTCGACTTGCATAGTACACTGGTCTGAACCACTTATCAATTTGTTGCATCAAGATACTTCCTATTGCTATATCTGAAGCATCAACAAATACATGAAATGGGCGATCCCAGTCCGGCGGCTGTAAGATGGGAACTTGTGTTAATAAACTCTTTAAACGATCAAATGCTATCTGACACTCCTGAGTCCATTCAAATTGTCGAGGAGTCTTGGTGATTAGCTTGTTCAGTGGTATTGCCAAATGAGCAAGCCACCGTAAGTGTCATCCATGCCATCTTACTTGGCCCATGAAGCGCATAACTTCCTTCGGTGTAGTGGGCACCGGGGCTTCTAATACTGCCGAAATTTTATCTGGATCTACCTGTATACCTTGTGCAGATACAATGTGACCAAGTAGCTTGCCACATGAAACCGCAAACACAGATTTGTTTGGGTTTAAACAGAGTCTGTATTCTCTGCATTTCTGAAAGTAGCACCGTAAATGGAACAGGTGTGCTATCATCTTACCGAAGATTGAAAAATCGTCAAGGTAAACTTGCATAAAAGAGGTGAGATAAGGAGAAAATATTTCTTGCATACATCTTTGAAATGTACTTGGGGCATTTCTTAATCCAAACCACATAACAGTACAAGCAAATACACCCCAGTTGGTAATGAATGCAGTTTTCGGTATATCTTGTTCAGCCATTCTAACTTGATTATATCCACTGTACCCATCTAGGAATGAATACATTTCATGTCCTTCTACTCTATCAAGCATTGTGTCAAGAAAAGGGATTGGAAAAGGATCAGGTACTGTGGCTGCGTTCAGTTTTCGATAATCTACACATATTCGTAATTGCTTATTCTTCTTAGGGACAATAACAATTGGAGAGATCCATTCAGCATGCTCTACTGGTACAATAAATCCGACCTTAAGTAGCCTATCAAGTTCTGCCTTTACCTGTGATGCATAGTTTGGATTCATCCGATAGCTGGGTTGTTTGTTCAGTTTGGCTTCTGGCTTCAGCATGACTCTGTGCTCATAGATGCGCGGGTCCAATCCTTTCATATCTTTGTAATCCCATGCAAAGACGTCGGAGAATTCTCGGAGTAGCTGAATTAAGCCTGCTTGAAATGTTTCCGGTAAGTTTTGCTTTATCTTTAAAGGACGCGGATGATCTTCATCGCCTAAATTATAAGTGATCAACTGATCTTCTGGGACATAAAATTGTCGCGGCTTCTCTGTATCGTCAGCTGGCTTAAAAAGTTGTTGCAGTTGAGCATCATCTATAGCAGCAGTATCTTCCTTCTTTTCTGTTGATGTATGAAACACCACAAGAAATGAATTAATGTGACACTAGAACACCTCTATGGTCACCATTAACTCATTGTCACTCCAAACTTTGAGAAATGATAGCCTAAAGTGAGAACTTTGCTTCTACAGAAATTCCTAGTCACCGAAATGACATACCTTCAGTATTTTGCTAATTTCTTCTAGCTCAAGTATTATTTCTCCAAGAAACTTTATAGGCTAAAACTATAAGAGTAGAGCTTTCCAACGAGCTATCATATGCATCAAACGGATCTCTAGAACTCAAGTTATGGCTCTCACAAGATGATCCTGTATGAGCTTCCAAAACTAGAATTTTTCCTTGTTTTAGTAATCCTGGTGTCCAAAAAATAAAAAATTCGATGCCTGGCATCGAATTTCAGCCCAATTCGATGCCGGGCATCAACTTTGGGCTTTTTTTGGCTATTTTTCTGCACCAGAAACACTCTATTTTACACACACATGAAGAAGATGACTTATATGCTAGAAGTCGATGCCGGGCATCCATTTTATGCTGGAACTCGATGCCAGGCATCGAGTTGCTCCACAAACTTCATATTTTTAGAAGATATAACAACAGTTAACACACAGAGAATGAAAAAATGACTTATCAGCCAAGATTCGATGCCAGGCATCGAATTGCTCAGAAAACTTGAACTTTTGAATTCATCACACAGTAGGCAAGCATGGAGATGATGGAGAGAGACTCATACACAGAACTTTACTCAGTTCTTTCTCATAGCTATGAAAACTCAGAAGTTTTACAGATGCTTTCTCACTCAGAGAAGCCCGACTATACTCAGTCGTATAAAATGAACTCCTTCTTCTACTTCTTCTCTCTCACTCTCTCTCTCTCTCGCCGCGTCAGTTGATACAAACTAACTTATATAGATTTTCGTATTCTCGTGATTTTAAAAAACTTCTAGAACTAAAGTGAACTAACTTTACAAATATGATACACTTGTGAATTTGTCCCTTCACATAGGCATGGTGTTTTCTTCCTAAGATTTGACCTTCAAATATATGTCCAATTAGTGAGTGTTTCTCCAACAGCTCCCCCTCAATCACTAATTGACATTCCCTGTTTTTTCATATCATCTTCTTTTCTTTTACTCCTGCCATGCTTTTGAATCTGCTGGTCTTCACACCATCCAAGCTCTTTGTCATTATGTCTGCTAACTGATCTTTAGTAGAAATGTACTCCACTTCAATCTCCTTCTCCATTACCTTTTCTCTGAGAAAATGATATTGTATCTCTATGTGCTTTGTCCTTGCATGAAATACTGGATTTGCTGCAAGATAAAGTGAACTCATATTATCTCCATGTATTGTAGGTGTACCTTGATCAATGCCTAAGCTCTTGAACAATGTCTGCATCCATATGACTTCCTTAGCTGCTTCCACAAGTCCTTTGTACTCTGCTTCAGTTGATGATAATGCTACTGTATGTTGTTTCTTTGAACACCAACTTACAAGCTTATCACCAATGTATATCATGTAACCATGAGTTGATCTTCTGTCATCCTGGTTACTTGCCCAATCTGAATCACTATAGGCTCTCAACTTCAAATCTGATGTAAAAGGATAATATAATCCTTCTTTTATAGTTCCTTTGATATATCTGAGAACTCTTTGACCTGCAATCCAATGTGGGTCCTTTGGACAATGCATGAATTGTGACAAAACTCCCACTGCATAACTAAGATCAGGTCTTGTTAGTGTAGCATAAATCAAACTACCCACAAGAGATTGATACTTCCTCATATCTTTGTATTCTGCACCATCATATTTACTGAGCTTGTGATTAACTTCAAGTGGAGTTGAAGCTTCTCTGCAATTTTCCATATCAAACTTCTTCAATAAATTCAGAAGATACCTTTCTTGTGATACATATATGCCATGATCTGTATAAGTAACTTCCATTCCAAGAAAGTATGACAACTTTCCTAGGTCACTTATCTTAAACTCTTTCTCAAGTAATCTCTTTACCTCCTTGATTCCTTCATCTGAAGTACCTGTGATTATAATGTCATCTACATAAATACAAATGTAGATTGTACCTTCCTCTATTCTTCTGATAAGTAGACTTGGGTCTGCTTTTGAACTTTGATATCCAAGATCATTGAGATACTTCACCAGTCTATAGTTCCAAGCTCTTGGAGCTTGCTTCAATCCATACAATGCTCTTCTCAACCTGCAAACAAAATTTGGATACCTGGAATCTATAAACCCTTGAGGTTGTTCCATGTATACCTCATCTGATATGTATCCATTCAAGAAGGCATTTTTTATATCCAATTGACTTAGGGTCCATCCTTTTGAAGCTCCAATAGCAATGATTGTCCTTATAGTTGACATCTTAGCTACAGGACTGAATGTCTCATCATAATCTATGCCATAGGTCTGGGCATAGCCTTTCACCACCAGTCTAGCTTTGTATCTGGCTATACTTCCATCTGCAAGCTTCTTCACTTTATAAACCCATTTATTTCCAATTACTTTCTTACCATTTGGTTTAGGAACAAGTTCCCATGTCTTGTTCTCCTCCAGTGCATTGAACTCTTCCTTCATTGCTTCTTCCCATTGCTTCTTACCTTTAGCTTCATCATAGTTCTGAGGTTCTTCATCATCTTTGACCATATATGCATAGTTCTTCTGAGTTATGTAAGAAGTATCATAAGAATACCTTTCTGGTTGTCTTCTAGTCCTGCTTGACCTTCTTGGTTCACATTCTTCATATGTGTCTGGATACACCTCTTCATCAAATATAGGAGCTTCTTCATTTCTTCTTGTTAATCCACTTGTGGATGTACTTGCTTGCATATAGTCTTCATCTCTATTTACCTGCACAATTGATTTTCCTTTCTCACATCTTCTTACCTCTTCTTCAAATTCTTCAGCTGTATGACTTTGATCTGCATACCAACTTTTCTGTTCATCAAATGTAACATCTCTAGAAACAATAAATTGTTTTGTTAGAGGATTCCACAACGTGTAACCCATCTGCTTTTCATCATAACCAATGAACACATATTTTTCTGCCTTTGGTTCAAGTTTATGCCTAAGTTGTGATGGCACATAAGCATATGCAATTGATCCAAACACTCTACAATGATCTAGTGTTGGTTTCTTACCCCACCAAGCTTCATATGGAGTCATTCCATTCAGAGCTGCACATGGTAATCTATTCACAAGATATGTAGCTGTATTTACAGCCTCAGCCCAAAGATAATTTGGACAGTTCTTCTCCTTTAGCATAGCTCTAGCAAACTCAACCAAAGTCCTGTTCCTTCTTTCTGCTACACCATTTTGTTGTGGTGTATACCTGCAAGTTATTTCTCTCTTAATACCTGCATTCCAAAGATAATCATTGAACTCTTGGGAGAAGTATTCTCCCCCTCCATCAGACCTCAGTCTTTTAAGCTTTTGACCTGTGACTCTCTCTGCATATGCATGAAAATGCTTGAAAGCTCCAAACACTTCTGATCTTTCCTTCAAAACATATAATGTTATCCATCTTGTAGCATCATCAATAAAAAGAACATAATACCTTGAGCCACTGATAGATCCTTCTTTTGTTGGTCCCCATACATCTGTATGAATGAGCTCAAGTACTCCATCATGTTTGAATCCTTTCTTCTGAAATGGTAACCTGTGTGCTTTTCCCATTTGACATGCTTCACATTTATAAACCATATGTTGACTTTGCACATTTGGTAATCCTAGTATAGACTGATTAGCAACCATAGCTTTAATTCCTCTTTCATTGAAATGACCTAATCTCTTATGCCAGAGATCAAGTTCTGTAATCACTCCTTCACCATGTGTGAGCAAAGCTTGACCAATGTTCCCTTGCACTCTTAAAGTAAAGAGTCTACCTTCTTTTTTACCAGAGACAATCTGATTATATCCATTCTCTGGATCTTCCACAAATACTCCTTCATTTGTAAACCTGACTTGAAAACCTTTTTCAACTATCTATCCCACACTAATCAAGTTTTTAGGTATTGTTGGAACATACAAAACATTGGTTAGCAAATCTGCTCCACTCTTGCATTTCACTTTTCCAATTGAATGTACACTATGCCTTGTATTATCACCAGTTTGAACTGTGTGACTAGAAATGCCTTTTTCCAATTCTGACATCAATTCTATGTTTCCTGACAAATGATTAGAACATCCAGAGTCAATGTAAAATACCTTTAGATCTTCTTTATCTGATGTGTTGATTGAGTTCATCATCAATGATGTATGACTTTCATTTTGTGTGTCATTTGCATAGTTGTAGTAGGTGGTGTTGTAGGATTGATTTTGTCCCCAACTTCTTCCTCCAAATCTACCATAGCCTCCTCTTTGACTTTGTCTACCTCTTTGAAAATTACTTTGATATCTTCCACCTCGACCTCTGCTATTGTTGTTTTGATTCTGATTTGATCCTTGTTGGTTGTGCCAACAGTCATGAGCCAAATGATTACTCAATCCACAGATCCAGCAAGCCTTCTTGTTGTTATTTTGATTACCTCTTCCTCTTCCAAAACCTCTTGCTCTTCCTCTGCCAGTGCCTTTACCTCTTGCATAATAAACTTGAGAACTAGACTCCTCTTCATCCTTTGCTTTACCTTTATCTCCTTTCTTCTTGTTCTTCATGTACATTGCAGAACTTTGTCCTTTATCTCCATCTCCCTTCAAGTCTTGCTCATATGTGAGCATCAAACCAAGCAACTGGTTCAAATCTGGAACATAATGATTTAATGAAAGTTCTGTTGATAAGACAAAAGGTTTCCACCTTTCATCCCCTCTCAAACCTGCAAGTAGTTGAGCAATCAATCTGTGATCTTCAACATCTTCATCTATGGATCCAAGACTATCTGCTAGATCCTTCATCTTAGTGACATAATCACTAATACTTTGACTTGGCTTCTTCTTGAATGTTGTAAACTCTGACCATAGACTTGCTTTCCTTGCTTTAGTAGTAATTTGGAAATGATACTCCAATGCATTCCATATATCTTCAGATGATTCCAATCCTCTGATGTGTGGTAGCAAATTATCAGAGATTGTATTGTAGATGTAGGCTTTTGCACTTGCATCCTTCTTCTGCCAATGCTTTAAAGCATCAAGTTCCTCTTTCTTTGGTCGGCTTTCATCTTCAAATACTGGCTTCTCTTCTTCACCTGTTACATATACCATGAGATCCTTACTCATAAGTAAGGCTTCCATTCTCATTACCCATGCAGGGTAATTATCTCTTTCCAGTTTGTCAATGGAGATATGATATGCCATAGTTCTTTCCTTCTGTTGCAACCTGTGAGCTTAAAGGATAAAGGATAATACCTTTTGAAGTTCTTTGTGTATGAGGATACTTTTGAAGTAACCTTTTGATGCCTTTGTGTCTTCAAATGCTTCACCTTTCAAACTTTAATGGAAAACTTTACAAAACTTCTCGTACCTTTGTCGTCTTCTGCTCTCGAGAATCTTTCGGTTCTGATACCACTTGTTGATGTATGAAACACCACAAGAAATGAATTAATGTGACACTAGAACACCTCTATGGTCACCATTAACTCATTGCCACTCCAAACTTTGAGAAATGATAGCCTAAAGTGAGAACTTTGCTTCTACAGAAATTCCTAGTCACCGAAATGACATACCTTCAGTATTTTGCTAATTTCTTCTAGCTCAAGTATTATTTCTCCATGAAACTTTATAGGCTAAAACTAGAAGAGTAGAGCTTTCCAACAAGCTATCATATGCATCAAACAGATCTCTAGAACTCAAGTTATGGCTCTCACAAGATGACTCTGTATGAGCTTCCAAAACTGGAATTTTTCCTTGTTTTAGTAATCCTGGTGTCCAAAAATAAAAAATTCGATGCCTGGCATCAAATTTCAGTCCAAGTCGATGCCGGGCATCGACTTTGGGCTTTTTTTGGCTATTTTTCTGCACCAGAAACACTCTATTTTACACACACATGAAGAAGATGACTTATATGCTAGAAGTCGATGCCGGGCATCCATTTTATGCTGGAACTCGATGCCAGGCATCGAGTTGCTCCACAAACTTCATATTTTTAGAAGATTCAACAATAGTTAACACACAGAGAATGAAAAAATGACTTATCAGCCAAGATTCGATGCCAGGCATCGAATTGCTCAGAAAACTTGAACTTTTGAATTCATCACACAGTAGGCAAGCATGGAGATGATGGAGAGAGACTCATACACAGAACTTTACTCAGTTCTTTCTCATAGCTATGAAAACTCAGAAGTTTTACAGATGCTTTCTCACTCAGAGAAGCCCGACTATACTCAGTCGTATAAAATGAACTCCTTCTTCTACTTCTTCTCTCTCACTCTCTCTCTCTCTCTCGCCGCGTCAGTTGATACAAACTAACTTATATAGATTTTCGTATTCTCGTGATTTTAAAAAACTTCTAGAACTAAAGTGAACTAACTTTACAAATATGATACACTTGTGAATTTGTCCCTTCACATAGGCATGGTGTTTTCTTCCTAAGATTTGACCTTCAAATATATGTCCAATTAGTGAGTGTTTCTCCAACATTTTCTTCTTCTGTTACACTCATTACTGTACAAACTGTAGGTTTCCAATTATCTACAACAGACTGTAGGTCAACAGTGCCTAGGGAGATTAAGTCAATGTTATTTTTCAGAAACTCTTCATCATCTGACAATCCATCTAACATATGGACTAGTTCCGCCAAATACGGTCTAGCATGCAACTCACAAGGTTGTATAGCATCTAATTTTACAATGTATTTACGATTTTTATCCTTGAAAGTGAGATCTTGTGCAGACCAATCCTGTATCACCTTAGCGTGCTTCAGCCAAGGTCGGCCGAAAAGGAGGTTGTAATCAAGAGTGGATTCCGGTAAATCTAGTATGACAAAGGTCATTTTAAATGTTGTACCTTGTAATGTGATTGGTACATTTCGTACAAGTCCAATGGGATAGACTCTTGATTGGTCGGCCATTCTGACAAAAAATTGAACTGGTTCGATTTCGGTCCACCCTAACCTTTTACACAGTGCAGGAGTAGCAATGTTGACTCCAGATCCTCCATCAATTAGTACCTGTGTGATTTTATGATTCTTATACCATACCGTAATTAAAGGAACTGAATGGTCGACCGTAGACTCAGGTTCCGATTGTACTGTTGCTGTCGCCGAAATGCAGGAAGGCACATGACTGAACTGTTGTTGAAATTGCTGTCGAACTCCCGGTACCAGTGCAAGTAATTGGCCCAAAGGAAGAGTGATGGATGCTTTAGATAAAATTTCCCAGGCCTTTTGTGATTGGATTATTTCCACAGATTCTGAAGATGATGCGCCTGCTCAAGATGATGTGTCTGCCGCTGAGGAGGTGCCTGCTGCTGTTGATGTACCTGTTGTTGATGATGTGCCTGTTGCTGAATTAGAATCCTATTGTTGTATCCCTTCTTTGGTTAACGGGGTCTGGGTTACGGGAATAGAATCTGGGAAGACTGGAGGTTCTGCGGTGGTCCATTGACTAGCCTTGTTGTACATCCTTTGTTGTTCGCGTATACCTGGTTCAAATAATTCTGCTGCAGGCTGCAGTTGTTTACCGGAGCGGGTCTGAATTATTGCAGCTTGTGTTTCTACTGGTGTGATTTGTACCATATTAGCCATTGGATTTTGTCGTTCCTTCTTCCTTTGATCATATTCAGCTGCATCCTTACAGAATCTTCTAATGTGACCAAATTCACCACAGAAATGACAGCGCGGTGGTGGTAGATTGGGATTTTCCGGTGGCGGTCCGGTCTGCCAGCGGTTTGCGTTATAGTTGTTGTTTCTCTGTCCTCTGTAATTTCGATATCCTTGTTGCTGATTGTTGCTCATTTGCGGAGGCACATAATGATTGGCTGGTTGTCTTGGTTCCTGTATAATTGCATTGAGAGTCGCGGTTCCCTGTACTTTGGCGTTGTATGCGCAGTTTTCGGTGGTGTGTCCGGCAGTGTTGCAGATAGCACATAATAGCTGATTAAGTGCACAAGTGGCACTAGTATGGCCTGAGTTCTTGCATGTGATGCAGTATACTTGTCTCGTCACATCTTCGACGACATTCTTGTTTGTTTTTAACCACTCCAGATCTTCTGTAAATCCTCCAACCTTGTTTTCTAGTTGCAGAGCCATTGCAATCACTGCATCCAGTGTCATTGCTCCTACACAGCGTATGATCATAATCTGTTTAAGTTGTGGAGTCAAGCCATTGATAAACCACTGAGTAATAACGTCGTCCGGTAGGTTGGCATGTGCTGGTGGTAACTGCCTCAAGTGAGTCCTGAATAGAGTAGCGTATTCCTGTACTGTTTGATTTACCTTCTGTCTGTTGTTTTGCAAATAGTCAAAAATTTCGGCTGGATTCTTCTTTAACCTGAATCACTGTAAAAAGGTATCTCGTACTCCTTCATAGGTGTCGAAGTGATTAATATCATATTTTGTAAGCCATCTAGCTGCTTCATTGACCAGTGTAGATTGGAAGACAATAGCTTTATACGCCTGATCCGGTGGATGGTTGAGAACTGCGTAGCTTATCTCGAAGGTGCGTACGTGAGCATCCAGATCATCTCCTGGGAATCCACCAAATTTAGTGTACATCACTCCTGTTGGAGGTGGCCTTGGTGGGCATACTTGTTGTTGCTGCTGCTGTTGTTGTTGTTGCCCGTTCATGGCGAGTGTATTGTGAATATCTTCTGGGTTTCGGGGTTGAATATCTGAACTATAGGAATCTATATCGTCGGATTGTGCACTTTCTGGTTCGATGATCTTGCTCAGTATGCTTCCAATCTCGGTTTCGAACAAAGTTCCTTCCTTCTTGATGTCGAGTGTAGGGGAACTTACTCCAAAAAGCGGTGGCTGGGCTGAAGATTCACCAAAAAATGGTAAATCGTCGCCGAAAAACTGTGATTCTGTTACCGAAATGTCACCGGAATGTGCCGAAATTATGCCCGAATAAGGTGTTTTTTTGCCTTCGCCAATTTCTTTGGCTAACGTGTTTCTAATCGTAAACAAATTTGAATCTTTATCGAAGATTGTTAAACTAGCTTCAGACTGCATCTTGGTAGATTCTGGAGTTACTATATCTTCAACAGACTGTGCCGAAATAGTACCCGAATGTACCAGAGGTGTAACACGTTCCATCGGGATATGACCGAAATCAATTCTAATGTTCTTGACTTTTTTGACAACTGGGTCAGACGTAGTTGTACCTCTACCTTCCAGAGTTTTCTTTAGTACATTAAGTACTCAAGACTGATGGTTCTTGGGATACGTTTCACCAGATCGAGTAACCGGCATGTATCATCTTTTGTACTAATCGTGTAGTATTACTATCGATAAAATTTTATAATCACGTTTCCACAGCAAGTTTGCAACAATCTGGTTCTGTTGCTACTTCCGACAAACGAACGGTAATCTTGATGTTCGATCCTGACAGACGAATGACGATCTTGATGCCACTTTCCACAGATAGCACTTTCGTAAGGTAACTGGCAATCTTGATGCCACCTTCCCACAGACGGCACCAAGTGTTAAGTGTTAAAATGTTAAACCGCCTCGTTCTAACTATCAGAAGGGCGTTTAACCAACTCTAGGGGGGTTCTTGGGAGTGGTAGGGGTCTGTTAGACAGAGGCCCTGTACTTAGTTCCCAAAAGTACTGTTCACACCCAACCCGGTCCTACTGCTGAGAGCTCTATCGGCGTACCATACTTAGACCTTACGGTCACAGTCTTAGCTCAACCAAACGTAACAAATGCACTAAGATGCCATATTGCATCTACACATAAATTTACTGGAATTGCCAGAAACAAGAGTATTCTAGCAATCTTCACAGAACGGGTATCAAGATCCAACAACACCGTAACACAGAGAACTTGAGGGTTCGGCACACAGTACTGGAGGTCCAATACTCAACTTAGCAGATCCTTACTGTACTTAACCTTGCCGCAGGTAGACAAATCCCAACACTACAACAACACAGTACAGATCTGAATATCAGAATATTAACACAGCTGCTCGGATTCCATCAATTCTTGAAGAAACAACTTTCAAGGAGCCGTAATACATAGGACGCTAGCACAATCCCACGGAGAGGCATAAATAACTTATTCAGACCACAGTAATGAAACTCACAACCTTAACGGGGTCACTAGGTAAGAAACACAGATACGCACAGTACCATTAGTCTATGAGGAAGATTGCTATGGTACTCTGAGTTACTCCAAGCATTACACAGTAACGTTCAGACTGATAGCATAGTTATCTCTCGAACACTATGAAGTTTATCAACAGAATCGAGATCGACGATGGAAAACAAACGATAGACAAAGTCTGATACGAACAAGACTTCGAACATAGAGATTATGCCAAAACAAACACTACATCAACATTCAGGCAGACAACCAGACGAACAGTCTGGCGATAACACAACAATAGGCCCAAATCCCACACTCTACGGAGCGCTTCTTTTCATTGCTTTATATCAGCACTTACAATTGTCGCGTAACCGCTTTTCGCGCGTGTTTTACAAAGATTTCCGTTACATCTGTACTACGTTACATCTGTCAATCCGACGGCCGATTAACACACCTCAAATAGTTGAAGACTCTGAGGAGCCTGGGAAAAGTGTTACAAGTAAACGAACACAAAGATGGAAGAACCGTAGAGACAGGATAAAGGAAAAGAAACTACAACAAAAGAAGGAAAATGAGAAGAATGAACAAGATAAAAAAGAGAAACAAGAAGTGGAAGGAGAAATTCGAAAAGGAAAGTCTAAAAAAGAAGAGGTAAGGTCAGTTTTAGCAGATCCCATGCCAGAAGAGTTAGCCATGTGGATTCAAGCATACCAAGCACGAATCAGGGGAGGACCGACCATTGAACAACATGAAAACGAATATCCTAGAGGTGACTTAGAGAAAGAAAGGTTGGAGATATGCAAAAAATTAATTGAAGTAGCTCAACAGACCTTAGAAAAACCTGTCTGTGGACTACCCAATTCACGAATTCCCGAAAAAGAATTCCAAGAGCGTGTCATCCCTAATGACCCCGAGAAAACCAAAGAAGGTGAGACACATAATGAAAATCATTGTGAGGATAAAAGAGAAGGATCCATTGTCCCCGAAGTAGATGGGGAATGGCCTAAAGACTTGTGGGCAAGAGTCCAAGAAGACAGATGGAAGAAAGTGGAAGGAATAGAACCACCCTTTGAAGAGTTAGAAGCAGGAGGTGAAGTAGAACATTCAATACCCGAGCTGAATTCAGAAGGATTATTACCCTTTGACCAAAGTGAAAAGGAGAATGACACTGAAAAGATCTTGCCAAATTACACAAGAGAATACGAACATAATTCGGAATTATACTGCATTCCCTGAATAAGAAAAAAAGAGCAGAACCCATCCGGCCACACATCGGACACCATACAACACCTTAGAAAGGTAAAAATCTCTTGCACTCTGACATTGGAAGAGCTTTTGAAGGTCAAACCACATTTGAAGGAGAAATCAACCAGTCAATTGGAGACAAAGGCTGAAGAGAAGGAAATGCATGATGAGGTGACCGCAATCAAAATCCCAGTCGATAAGGTTGGAGATTTCAGTGAGGGAGATGAAGGAAACACTTGCCTTCCAATTACCTATAGGGGTTACACCACTAAAGCTATCTTAGATTCTGGAGCTGGAGTAGGAATCGCTACTAAAGAAATCTAGGAGAAATGGGGAAAACCAGCTATAAGACCAACACGCATGAAGATACAAATGGCAGATGGACACACTGAACGACCCTTGGGATTATTGGAACGGGTAAATTTTACCACTTGCGGAGTTGAATTCGATCACACCTTAGCGATATGTCAATTTGAAAGGGCTAGCACTTATGAAATGATACTTGGAGGACCCTTCATGAGACAGCTAAAGGTAGTGCAAGATTGGGGAAAAGACGCGGTATACTTACAACATGAAGGAACCACCATAAGAATAAATCTCGACACTTACACATATCAAGATGTTCCCCCCTTGCAATGGAATCAGATTCATAAAGAAGAAGATGAGCAGTCAATTCACAGTATAGGTTCAAGTGATCAATCATG
Source organism: Ceratopteris richardii (assembly GCA_020310875.1). Taxonomy (NCBI): domain Eukaryota; kingdom Viridiplantae; phylum Streptophyta; class Polypodiopsida; order Polypodiales; family Pteridaceae; genus Ceratopteris; species Ceratopteris richardii. The sequence continues at coordinate 85,822,010 of CM035429.1, forward strand.
GATAAACGAAGACACTCATCTATGGATATGCCAAACTGTGAAAAAGGAGGAGGATAGAAGGAAAGGATGGCAGCAAAGGCAAGGAATCGCTAGATCTATACAAGATCCAGCCTATATGCCTCAAATATTCCTAGATGAAGAATTCGAACCTCATGGTTGGATGGAGATTTTAGCCACTCTCGATGTATGTGTAAACGAAGAAGTGATAACCACGAATGAATGCATTGATGAGGAAGGATATGACGTTAGTCTATACGTGGTAGTTCTTCAAGAGGCTGAAGAAGGAGAAGTAATTGAAAAGGAATGGAAAGAGGATTATGAGAGCATTGAAATGGAGCAAGAGCAAATGGAAATAGAAAGTGGAAATCAAGAAGTAAGTGTCATAGCTAATGAAATAAATCAAGAACCAACACAGGAAGAAGAGCTTGGATTAGAGATACATGTGTTATGTATGATTCTGACTCGAATGCATAGAATGACTTGCACGCGATGGCTCGCTGCCACAGAATCGGTCAAACAAAGGATGTAAAAATTGATAGGTTGATAACCAGGAATACATATAAACAACATCTTTTTGAATACTCATCAAGAGAATATGGACATGAGGAGACTATACTTGGAAAATTTTAGGCACAAACATGGAGACTGAGCACACCAAAAATATCGAGAGTCTGCTAAGCATGGGGCGTGTGATATGGTGAAGTAAGATGGTGAAGTTGAGGCAAGAGCGTGTCATGCACAGAACATCGACCAAATGTTGGAGCAACGAACACAACAGCGTGTGATTGGGGGTCGTGCCATCAACACCTTTTCGGTTGCAATGTTTGTTTCCAACGCAGAAGCTGAGCTAGAGGACATTCCGGTAGTGACCAGACTAGAAATGCCGACAAGGACCGAACATTCCGGTAGTGACCGAACTGGGATACTGGGGAATCACCGGACTCGCCGAGCGCACAACCACCGGAGTGCCACCGTAGGCAAGGTGCTAATGCCCAAAATTGTTGCAGAGGTGCCATCAAACATGAGCCTATCCTCACCGCATGCTCTGGACAGCACCAAGACTGCACCGAAAAGCAAGGAACACACCGAAAACTGCAAATGGTCCACACCGGAATCATACGATTCTCATCGGAAACCAGCACCACAACCACTGAATCAGTGCACGATCAGTACCGGACTGGAGCAAATTGATCACCGGACGGATAGTTGATGCCGGAATGTTTTGCAACGGAGTGGTTGACGATGGTCTTGACACCGGAAGGTCTGACAGTGGTCTAGATCGACACCGGGATGATTGGCACTAGATGAGTGAAGACCGGAATGACCAAACTTGCCAGAATGAACTCGTGGAATCTAATCGCCGCTGCACTGCAGGTCACCAGGTACGACAATAGAGCGCATGAAAATGCGTGCATCCAATGATTGGCAAAAATGACATCCAATGATTGAAAAATACAGAAGAGATGCCAGGGCAATGACCCAATCATATGTTTTCATCACGCGCAATTAGCCAGGGCTGGATCTGGCTACTACCCTTTCTGCTGGTGAGGTTAGAGAATCCATTAGTAAATTGAAGCCTGGCAAGTCGCCTAGTCCTGATGGTATTCCTAATGAGTTTTTTCAAGAGCTTTCTGATTTCATTGTGCCCTTAATTCTCTTGGTGTGGCAAGAGGCCACTAAAAGGGGTTCTCTTTCCACCTTTATCAACTCTGGTATTATTAAGCTAGTCCATAAGAAAGGTGAGAAGGATGACTTGAACAACTGGAGACCTATCTCTTGTCTGACTACTTTGTATAAAATCTTTGCTTCTTCCTTAGCCAGGAGATTGAGTAACATTATGGATAAGATCATTTTGCCTGAGCAGAAAGGTTTCATCAAAGGCAGGTACATTTTGGATGCTATTATCTCTATTTGGGAAGGGATGGATTATGCTCAAGATAGGAAGATTGATACTTTCTTTTTCAAAGTGGATTTTGACAAAGCTTATGACCGTATGGAATAGGACTTTATTCTTCAGCCTCTCTATGACATTGGAGCTAGTAGAAGATTTATCAAGTATACTAGTACTCTTTTTGGGAACGCTAATTCCAGAATTGCCATGAATGGTAGTCTATCTGACCCCTTTCATCTGGCTAGATCTGTTAGACAGGGTTGTCCCCTTGCCCCTCTCTTGTTTGCTATTACTAGTGATTCTCTGGGATGGCTGATAAGAGATTGCATGGGGAAAGGTGACATTAAAGGGCTGAACATTCCTGGTTGCCCTTCCCCTCTTGGTCTTCAGATGTTTGCAGATGACACCAATATGATCACTTTGGCTGATAGTGTGTCTGCTGAAAAATTCTTGAATTGCCTTCAATTGTTCTGTATTGCTAGTGGGTCTATTGTCAACCATATGAAAACCGGTTTCTATTCCTCTAATAAAGTGATTCCTGAATGTATAAAGGCTAATAAATGTGACCTCATTATGGAAGGCTCTATTTTTAGACTTCTGGGCATCCCTATGGGATTTGGGGTTTCTCCTGAGCAGAGGTGGAACTGGATGTTTGACAAGTTTAGAGCTAAAGTGTTTCACTGGATGAACTTTCAGCAAACTCTTTCTCAAAGAGCTTTTGTTTTAAAACATTATGTCCTGCCTGTTCTTACCTATTTCTTTGCCTGCTGGATGCCCAACAAAAGACAGCTAGCCCAGGTCATTGGCTTGTCCAGAAGATTCTTATGGGGAGGGTCTCTACAAAATATTAAAACAGCCAAAGTTGCTTGGAGCACCTGTTGTCTTAAAAAAGATGAGGGAGGGTTGGGTATTGTGTGTCCAACTAAGATGGCCACTCAAATGGCTGGCAAGTGGATTCTTAGGGCCACTAACTCTACTGATTTCTGGTCTGCTCTCATTAAAAGGAATGTTGCTGAGTTTTCTGTTGCAGGGTACAAAAGCTGGACCAACCTTAAATGGTGGGATGTCATCACCTCTCCTCTCCAAGTCATTCCCAAGGGGAGTAAACTTCTTTGTTCTTTCTGGTAAGCCTTGAATGTTATTAAAAGTACCTACAATCTGCCTTTATATTATTACAAAAGTTCTTCTTTTGTCTTACAAAGTTCTATCTGGATTGGCTGGTTTTCTGGTTCTTGTCCTCTAGAACTAACTATTCGGATGAATAAGTGCAGGAAAGCGGGCTTTGATTCCTGGAACTCGCTTTGGGATGGCAGGCAAGTTTGTGATATTAATTTTATCCAAGGAAATGATACCTTGTCCGCTGCCTGTAAACAGGAATTGTTGAAGAAAAGGACTTGGCTGATAGATAAATTGGAGGATTACAGTTATCATAAAAATATTGGAGTTGCTGAAGCTGCAGGAGATATTTTCAAAAATTTCAAATTATCTGGTCACAATGACACTTGGGTCACTAACAAGTTAAACGACAAGTGGAAGGTTCAATGGTGTAGATCCCAATGGAAGTACAGATTCAGGACTGTTTGGGCTTTTGCTAACACCTCAAGACAAGCTTTCCTGCTGTGGCTGATTATCCACCAGGGTGTGTGGACTGGAAGCAGAGCCAGGAAGGCTAAAATTAGTGCAGGAAATTGTCCCTTTTGTGGACAGTTTGAGGACATTAGTCATCTTTTTGTCCACTGTAAAAATGCTCAAAAGTTCTGGTATTACCTAAATTTGTATTGTTCTGCTGAGGGTCTTCCTCAGCTGGGAGTCAATGAGATTTTGCTTGGAGAAAGTAAAAGAATGGATATAGCCCTTTGGCAGATGATTAGAGCCCATACTCTGTGGTACATTTGGAAAAATAGGAATGAGAAAATGTTCTCCCACAAGCCTAGGGATCTTCTTTTCACCTGCAATAATGGTGTCTTGAAATTGCTTCAACTTTGTAAAACCAGCCTCTGTGATGCCTCCAATTGTAATTTTGACCAACACCACATTATGAGAGTGAATAGACCCAACAGATGGAAGGCCTCTCTGCTTAAAATGTATTCTCCAGCCAGGCTATCCTTGATTCAGTTTCTGGAAGCCCTTAGTACATGATTCTCCCCTGGGGCTAAGCCCCTTGATGTAATTTTTCTTTTCCTGCACTAATTTTATCTTTCCTGTTCTGTCAAAAAAAAAAAAAAAAAAGTCAGCACCGAGATGCGCTGAGGATGGCAGTAAATCAAGCGCGGCTGGTCTCCACGGGATGACAGGCAAAAGATAGCACGGCCCAATGATTGGATTCATTGTCAATCCGGTGGTTTAGGTAACGAAATGGCGGGACAGGCCACGTTCTCATCTGGTGATGAGTTATAGGTGTAAAGTCCGGTGAATTCACAGGAGATGAATTTGAATACTGGCAGCACCGGATTGGGTGAGACTAATTATGGAAACTAATCAGCGGTCTGCATTCGTGGTGGCAAGGTGCGCACATCACCGAAATGGGAAGGCATCGGAATGATCAGCGCAGATCTTTAATCGGTTGAAATTTTTTTTTCTTTGTGACTTCGCACATCTGTCCTTCAATCTTTTCTTGAATCTATGTTAATATGTCAAACATATGTTGACAGCGCAACTCCTGATATAGCCTTGCATATAATAGTGACTGTATATAATCAAGCAGCATTGCGTTTGTACTGCGACGAAGACTTTTGGAAGCTATAAATGATCATTGATGTCTTGCAAAAGTTGTAGTCTGCCGTGGAGGCAACGCAAGGCAGGGCAGTCAAAGTGCAGCAGCTCCTACAGCAGAAAATGTTTGCGCGTGGCCTTTGTTGCATGTAGAGAGAAGAGATTTCTCATGACCCCTGTTTGCCTTGCAAGCAAGGATGATGGTGCTGAACTGTGGCAGCAGTCATAGCCACATACGGCTCTTCTTACTTCATTGCATCCTCACTTGACGCAGAAGATTCGCTATAGTGCAAACCGACTAATCAGAATGCAATGACGATAATCATGGCACAGGCAAAAGGGGAGGGGGATGGCGTCGCATGACCCAATTCAACCGTGTCATTAGTCGTGAGTTGCGGACCCGATGGATCGCCCAAGAAGCATGGTTGTCCACAAAAGACGAAAGTGCAGAGGTCAAAAGCGCAACGCCTTCCTCATATGCTCCAGCCGGTAGAGCCAAGGGGGGGTAAGCCTAGACGGCGCCAGTGTTAACGAATGAATGTCATCATCCGTCACAGTAAAAAAGACAGAGATTCGTACTTACAATAGACAATGCACAGAATCGACAAAGAAGATGATGGAGAAGGAGAATACCGACATGAATCCATGACAGAACCATACCACAATGCGCGTCGTCGTTTCATTAAGCCGAGTGATATATTTATACAATTGTCACACCCATTCGCATGGGGCATCATGACTTTCCATTGCAACCTTTCATAGACCCTTCAATTTGAGCTTTAATTAAAACTAGAAAATGCCAACACGTACGTGCCTTTAACAAAGTCAAAGAAAGTTGATCTAGTGAAGTTACCCAACTAGTACCAATATTTTCAAGATGTTTTTGAAAAGAAGAATGCAAATATCCTCCTAGATCACAAACCTTATGGTTATGCCATTGTCCACTAGTGGTTTTTGCTTCATGCTTGGTAGCTCATGTATATCTTGGCTGAGCAAGAAGAAGCCTACTGTGGCCACTTCCAGTTGTGAGGTTGAGTATAGGGCAGCTTTCATAGCGACTGTTGAGTGTGTGTGACTCAGACGCCTTATGGCTGATTTGGGTGTTGGTCAATCTTCTGCGACCACCATCTTCATTGACAGTCAGAGCACATTGGTAGTTGTGAGGAACCCTGTGTTCCATGCTCGCACTAAGCACATTGAGGTGCATTATCATTATGTCAGGGAGAGGTTCTCTACTGGAGAGATCTGCTTGGCATATGTGCCTACAGGGGAGAACATTACAGGCCTTTTCACGAAGGCTCTGCCTCGGGAGAAGTTTGAAGCTTTCCGCAAAGCTTTGGGATTACTTCCTTTTGTGGATTGACTCCACATAGCTTGACACTTCGTTATGCATGAGTGCTAGCTGCTTGTTCACCGCACCACTCCCAGGGGGGATTTGTTGATATATTTAGGTAGTGATGTGTGTGAACGCACTAGGACCATCACGGCACTTTTTTCCCTCTTTAGAAGGTTTTTTTCCCCCGGCTTGTATATACACCTGTTACCCTAATGGGCTACTTATCTTTGTACATTCTCTAGTAGTACATTCAGTATTGTGTGTTGTGCTCTAAACTTCTTCTTCTTCCTTGTGCTATTCGCGTGCTTCCGCAGACGTCTAAATCCAACAATACATACTCAATTCTATCTTTGATTTTCTATTACCACATATTAGAGGATGCAAGACATCTCAAGAGACTTGGGATTCCCTAGAGACTTTCTTTTCTACTAGCACAAATGCAAGGAAGAACCATCTTTGGAATGAGTTCAATCAGATGAAGAAGAGTCCAAAACAAACCATCACTGAGTTTGGTACAAAGGTCAAGACATTGCTAATCAATTGGCATCCATTGGAGAACTAATTGAAGAAGAGGCCATCATGAGGAAAATCCTCAATGGGATTAGAGGTGACAAGCAATGACAATCTTTCACCATAGCCGACGACCTCATCATGGATGTGAAAACTCTAGACTTCAACATCTTTCTTGGACAACTCTTCAATGAAGAGGCCAACAATAGCATAAAGGAAGGTAACTCCTATGACTCAATTTCAGAGGAACCCTCAACCTATGAAGAGGCAAAGGGAGACCCTAATTGGTTCCTACATCATAGGAAAAGATTCCAATCAATCTAAACTATGAAACTTGCCTAATTTTGAATTCAATCCATAAAATAAGGCATGGTTATATCCTCAAGTGTCTATATAAAGACTCCAAAACATTTGTACATTAAGTAGATTGTTGATTTGATGCAATACATATACTCTATGGTCATTGCTTGGTGTCATTTCTATTCTCTGCTCCTTCTTCCTCAGACTCAATCAACTTGTAAAGATTTCTGCTCTCTCCACAAAGCTCCAAATCTTGGTGCCATTTTTGTTCTCTGCTCCTTCTTCCTCATATTCAATCAACTTATAGGGATTTCTACTCTCTCTAAAGGCATTCATTGGAAAGGTATAACTGTCTAGTTTATGTGTACAATTTTCATGTCATTTACTTCATAAATTTCAAAGAAATTCAAGTTTTTCAATCTCGGGGTCATTCTTTGCACATCCCTAAAAAATCGGGATGATATTAGTTGAGTGTTAAGGTGATCACTCCTTCTATAATTGTTATAAATTAGGGCTTTTATGCATTACAGCAAACCAACCCTATGTATGATACTCCATTAAGAGGAATTTTTCCAATTGTTACTCTGTTGACTGCTCTCAGTGTTTGAAATCACAACTTTCATCCATTTTTAGAAGGTTTTTGTGAGCTAGACAAGGTGCAAGTTATCTGTTTTGCGTCAACTTGTTCTTGTTGATGTTCCAATGTACCTATTGGGTTTTATTGCACTAAACAAAAGGTCATCAAAGAAATGACCAACTATGGCATTGTCATCAACATAAGCAAAATATAGAGGCTTAACAAATGCAACACAAGAGGCTACGTGGCTCAAACTACTCTACACATATTTGGGGTTACATTCTTATACTCCAATGATTTTTGGAGATAACACTAGTTCACTCTATTTGGCTTCTAATCTTGTATATCATGCCAGGACTAAGCACATTGAAGTGCACTATCATTATGTAAGAGAGAAGCTACTCAGCAAGGACATCCAATTTTCCTATGTGTGTACAAATATGCAATGTGCAGATATACTCACAAAGTCTTTGGATGGAACTAAGATGAGTAGGTTCAAGATGATGATGCGCTTGTAGGAAATCAAGCAGGAATAAAGACCAAGCATCTTAGGCTTGAGGGGAGCTGTTGGTGCAAAAGAGTCCCAGCCTACATACTTGGATAATTAGCATGTATCTCATATAGTCACATATGACTATTCCCTTGTAAAAGTTAATTACCCTTTATACTTGTAAAAGTGAATATGATGAATTCACTAACCCCACGTGAAGTTAGGAGGAATCAAATCTCAAATCCATGGTAGTTGTAGATGAGAAAGTAAAGCCTAAAGATTAAGACTCACTTTATGGTGAGAATTTGAATTTGAATTCAAAGCTTGGCTCCAACTTCAACTATAAAAGTAAGTTAACTACTCACGTGATATGAGCCTGATTAGTGAGATAAATTGAGAGGGATTTGTGTGATTAGTGAGCTCATTCTATAGCCACATTTTGGTGTTGGTCAGTCTTCTACCACCACCATCTTCATTAACAGTCAGAGTGCATTGGCAATTGCGAGGAACCTTGTGTTCCATGCTCGCACTAAGCACATTGAGGTGCATCACCATTATGTTAGAGAGAGGTTCTATGTTGGAGAGATTAGCTTGGCATATGTGCCCACACAAGAGAACATTGCAGACCTTTTCACAAAGACTCTGCCTAGGGAGAAATTTGAAGCTTTCCACAAAGCTTTGGGCTTACTTTGTGTTGTGGATTTATTCCACATAGCCTCACACTTCATTATACATGAGTGCCATCTCCTTTTGTGCACTGCATCACTCCCAAGGGGGATTTGTTGATATATTTAGGTAGTGATGTGTGTGAATGCACTAGGACCATCAGGGCACTTTTTTCCCTCTTTAGGAGGGTTTTTCCCCCAGCTTGTATATACGCCTATTACCCTAACGAGTTACTTATCTTTGTACATTGTAGTGGTAATACATTCAATATTGTGAGTTGTGCTCAAAGCTTCTTCTTCTTCCTTGTGTTGTTTGCATGCTTCCATAGACCTCAAACTCCAATAGCTGAATCTGCCAAAGATGGGCAACCTACGATGAAAGTCCAATAGACAAAGTTGGCAAATTCAATGAAGGGGATGTGGGAAAAACTTGTCTCCCAATCACCTTAAATGGACATATGACAAAAGCTATCTTAGATACAAGTGCAAGAGTAGGGATTTCCACCATAGAGATATGGGAGAAATAGGATGAACCTAGTCTAAGATCAATTGAATGAAACTTTATTTGGATGATGGTCATGTGGAACATCTTCAAAACATTTACTATGGATATGATCCCATGCAAAAACACTACCTTGTGCAATATTTTTTTAATGAAGATATTATTTCAAATAGAAGGTGGATGAATCATGGCATATAGCATACCTTTTGTACACTACAAGAGTTGAAAAGAAAACGAGACGGTGCTGTTTTCAGATTATTTTTTTCGGGCATTCATCGCATAAGCGATGTCTGCGTCACTTATGCGACACTAAAATTAATGCGTCGCAAATATCGTCACTAACTAGCGACGTTATTTGCGACGTTGGCAAACTGCACAATGTCGCATATGTGATGCTCTGGAATGTAAAAAAAAAAAATCGTTTTCTCCCGGTACATTTGTGCTGGGATTTGGACGCGAGAGCAAGAAGAGACCGAGAGAGAGAGAGAGAGCGAGAGAGAGAGATGCATCTCGTTGAAGCAAGGTATGCGCACACACACACACTTACACACACACATACATATGCATACACACACATATACACACACATATACACACATAGACACACACACACACATACACATAGACACACACACATACACACAAATACACACACATATACACACATACACACATAATGTTGCATACACACATGCACACATAATGCATACACATGCACACACATATACACATACATATACACACACATACACACATACACACACATACACACACATACACACACATACACACATACACACACATATATGCATACAAACTCACATAGAGAGACATGCACACACATACACATACATGCATACATATGCATACATAATGCATATGCATATGCGTACATACATGCATCCTTACATGCATACACACACATATGCATACATAATGCACATGCATACATACACATACATAATGCACATGCATACATACACATACATAATGCATACACACACATATGCATACACACACATACACACACATATGCATACATACATGCATACATATAGACACATACACACACATAGACATATACACACACATAAACACATACACACTCATAGACACACACACATACACATAGACATGCACACACATACACACACACATACACATAGACATGCACACACATACACACACACATACACTGTAAGGCCACCGGATTGGCATTATGTAATTTATATTTTCCTATACCGCACGAAACGAAAGGTCGTAGCAAAGTGTTGTACCCTTTTTATCAATCAATGAAGAGACATTACGGTGGCTCTCTGGTAGAGAGGAGACGGGATCGCCAGACTGTCTGTCTGGGCGATTTGCGACCCTGCGGAGACATTGTAGTGCAGATTTTCATAACTCAGAGGATTGACACTTTACCTTGTTGAATTACATTAATTTCTGATTAACAAAGTAATGTTAGTTGACGATAATAAGTCTGTGCGACGATAATTATTATTCTCTACGTTACATACTGTGGAAAGCCTAACCGGAATATGAACAGTAATACTGTGTAGAAGACATTATACTGGATAATAACGTACTGCTTGCTTGATAAATTAACTGGGAAAATAAGATACAGGGCCTCTGAATTATCAGACCCCTACCATCCCCAAGAACCCAAAAAGAGATTAAAAGGCAGACTTGAGGGTACTCTGCACTTTTAACACTGGCGCCGTTTGTGGGAAGATGGCAATAGATTGAGAATACTCCGTAAAGTTAGAGCAGTACGTAAGGCAAGCGGTGCAGAGGTAATATATGCCGGTTACTCGGTCCGACGAGTCTTATCCGAAGTATAGAAGAGACCAGCACCCCTGGGCAGTTCCAAATCTATTAGGGACACCCGCAAGCGGTAGAAGTGCAGGCCATTTAAGCCCAGTTGTCGAAGGATCGGAGCTAGTTAGCAGTGATTCCGGTACCAGTTCGGTGACACATGAGGAATTTCCGATAGATTCTAGTACATTTTGAAGAGGGTACAGTAACTTCTGAGTGTACAAAGATGCAATGCGCAGTTGGTTCGACACCATCTGGTCAGAATTTGAACCTTTTCAGTGATAACGTGGTGGTATCAAGTGAGATTGTTTATGGTGAAAAGACAATTTGGTGCGGTGAAAGTTCGAAGTTCGGTGCCACTTAGTGGGAGTCTAAAGTTTTTCGGTGATACTGCAGTACTACCTGGTGGATCCTTGTTATGCTCACCACTGTTCGGGGCAAGTTTGCCTACTCTTGATACTGAAGCTGAGGATAGACTATTTGATTTGGAGATACGTAAGAGATTCAATGCTATTTTCGAGTCGGAAGGTGAGCAATCTGATAATACAGATTCCGAAGGGCAAGAGACACCCCCTCAAAACTCAGGAAACAACAACGAAACCAATAATAGCACCAGAGTGGTCAACAACAGCAACAACAACAACGACAACAGCAATAGCAGCAGCAACAGCCACTTCCACTTCGACCGGTTCCAATAGGGGTGACTTACACAAAGTTTGGTGGATTTCCGGGGGACGATCATGATGCACATGTGCGCACCTTTGAAATAAGCTATGCAGTGCTGAACCATCCACCCGACCCGGCGTACAAGGCCATCGTATTTCAGGCCACCTTAGTTAATGAAGCAGCTAGATGGTTGACTGAGTATGATATTAATCATTTTGTTAACTATGAAACTGTGAGGGATGCGTTTTTACAAAGGTTCCGATTGAAGAAGAATCCTGCCGAAATCTTTGACTATTTGCAGAACAATCGGTAGAAGTTGCACCAGACTGTTCAGGAATATGCAACATTGTTTAGAACCCACTTACGACAATTGCCTCTGACACATGCTAATCTATCGGATGATGTTATAACCCAGTGGTTCATTAATGTTTTGACCGCACAGTTAAGACAAATCATGATCATCCGTTGTGTGGGTGCTATGACACTGGATGCTGTTATTGCGATGGCCCTGCAACTAGAGCATAAAGTTGGAGGATTCACCGAAGACTTGGAGTGGCTGAAATCCAGTAAGAACGTAATAGATGATCCGGCTAAACAGATGTATTGTACCAAGTGCAAAAATCCAAGGCACACCAGTGCTACATGTGCCCTTAACCAGATGTATTGTGCCATCTGCAACACAACCGGACACTCAACGGAAAATTGCGCGTATAATGCCAAGGTGCAGAGGCGAGCAGCTATAAATGCCATCATATAGGAACCAGGTCAGCTAGCAGCCCATTACGTGCCACCACAAATGCGAACCAACCAGTCACAAGGATATCAGAATTATAGGGGTCAACGGAACACCAATTTTAATTCAAATCGATGGCAGGTAGGTACATCAGCGGACGGTACTTCTCTGCCACCACCTCGATGCCATTTCTGCGGCGAGATTGGCCACATTCATAGGTTTTGCAAGGATGCTGCAAAGTACGACAAAAGGAAGAAGGAGCGACAAAATCCAATGACCAACATGGTCTATATTTCACCAGTTGAATCACAAGCAGCCGTGGTTCAGACTAGGTCGGGTAAGCAGTTACAACCTTCCATTGAGGTGTTCGAGCCTGGTATCCGCGAGCAGCAGTGAATGTATACAAGGGCTAGTCAATGGATAACCAAAGAGCCAATGGTGTTTCATGATCCAATTCCGGTAACACAGGTTCCCCTACCTAAGGCAAGAGCGAATGAACAAACTACTGCCCCAACAACAGTAGAATCATCATCAGAATCGGGGGGACATACGATCCAAACAGATCAGGTATGGGATATTCTAGACAAGGCTTCAATTATACTCCCTTTGGGACAATTGCTCGCCTTAGTGCCAGGAGTCAGGTAGCAATTCCAACAACAGGTTAGTCCTGGATCTTCCTGTACTCTGGCGACTGCCACAATACAACCGGAAGCTGATTCTACGGTGGATCATTCAGTTCCATTGATCACTGTTTGGCATAAAAATCACAAGATTACGCAAGTGCTAATTGATGGCGGTTCAGGTGTGAATATTGCAACTGCAGCTCTCTGCAAGCAATTGGGTTGGACCCAAATTGAGCCCGTACAATTTTTTGTACAAATGGCAGATCAATCCCGAGTCCATCCGGTGGGACTATGTTGGCAGTATACGGGAAGAAGCAAGTATGAGCATACACGCAGATCTAGCACTAAGGCAACCCTTTATTTTTTCAAAACCCTTACACCATTTAAAAGTGATTCTCATCACTAAAAACCCCTGTAAATACCATTTTCACCTTTTTGTAGCTCCATTTTGTACAAGCCAAGGAGTCCTCGAGCTTGAGGAGCCTTAGAAGTAGTTGCCTACCAAATTTCTTATTTTTTAGACCTCGTTTGAGCCCTCAAATAAGCCCTGGAACCTAATTTTTAACTAGGCCGGACATTAGTTCTGGACAGGGCCAAAGCTAGTTAAAAACTATAAATAGAGCTAGAGAGCTCATTTTTGGGGGAGCTTCTTATAGTTTTGAGCTTGTATGAGAACTTTGTTGCAATAGAAGTGATTCCATTGTCTTACTCTCTTTGTTCTTGCTGTGTGTGCGTGTGTGTGTATGTGTGTGCATGTTAGTGTGCTTCGCACTCACACATTTGTGCCTTCACTTGCTCGAGGTCTTCATACCATCCTCATGTCTTCCCGGATTGACATTAAAGGAGGTGCTACTCATCACTGAGCTACACCAAATTTTGGCGCCGTTGCCGGGGATTCGAGCTTTGAGGACGAGCGTGTGATGGTAAGACGTAGAGAGGACGCGTTGGAATGGTAAGTAGTAGGTAAATTTCTGATTTTTCTCCATCTCCATCTCCATCTCCACCTCCTTCTTCATCTCCACCTCCACCTCCTTCTCCACTACATATTCCCTCTTCCTTGTCATTCCCCTCATTTGTTGTGTGCGAGTTTGAGAGAGAGCGAGTGCGTGCATTTGTGTTGTGTGTTTTTTGCATGTTTCTTGCAGGTACCAGCTCCATCACCATCTCCAACAAGCTCAGCAGGTACAGAATCCTTCTGCACAGGCCTCGAGGCGTTGAGCTCGAGCTATCGTGACACTTCGAAAACTTCGACTAATCACGTTTCTGAGTGCACCACGACATTGCGCAGGCCGAGAGCACCTAGGATCACAAGACAGAACCACAAAATTTGCCATAGCTCGACCTATCGCGACACCTCGAGGTATCGCGACACTCACGACTTATCGCGACACCTCGGAGTATCGCGACACTCCCAAGTATCATGACACCTCGACCTATCGTGACACTTCCCACCTATCGCGACACCTCGAAGTATCGCGACACTCCCAAGTATCGCGACACCTCGACCTCGACCTATCGCGACACCTCGACCTATCGCGACACCCCGACCTATCGCGACACCCCGACCTATCGCGACACCCCGACCTATCGCGACACCCCGACCTATCGCGACACCCCGACCTATCGCGACACCCCGACCTATCGCGACACCCCGACCTATCGCGACACTTCCCACCTATCGCGACACCTCGAAGTATCGCAACACCTCGACCTATCGCGACACTCCCAAGTATCGCGACACCTCGACCTATCGTGACACCTCGACCTATCGCGACACCTCGACCTATCGCGACACCTCGACCCGACCTATCGCGACACATGGGCTTAACGCATAAAATTTTAAAGTCAAAATTAATGGAGTGAATTGAGGTATAATTGGGCCTAATTTTGGACACATTGGGATAACATTAGAGCCTTAGGAGTGGGCAAAAGACCTAGAAACCAGGGAGGAATTTCCTGAACCCTGAGAGCCTGTTTTGACCCCTAGGTGCCTGAATGGTCATAACTTTGCCATACGAACTCCGATTGAGGAGATTTTGGTCTCGTTGGAAAGCTTGTTGAGAATCCTACGTGGACCTCAACTGGTTTTTGTAAGAATCATACGCGGAGTTTTAGAACATGTATTTTTAAGTTGGCCTTTAGGTGGGACTAAGTGGTCATAAGGATTTGGGGGTACAGTGAGTTACTCCAGGGGGGCCTGTAAATGTTGATGTGTGTCTTTCAATCCCTTGTGGTAATAGAGCTATATTGACTTGTGAACTTTTGCAGGAACATTGTGTGCAAGCAAGGCATTCCAAGGAAAGCTAGCAAGGGTGAGTACCAAGCTTGGGAGAAGGCTTCCTGGGCTTGTGCAGCAGTCTGAGCAACCAGAGAATTGAGGTTGGAAGTTCTGTCAACCCTCCTTTGTCAATTCCTAGCCTAGGCTAAGCACGACTTAGGTGTGGTGATTAATTAGGGCTACGGTAGGCATGATTCAAGTCCAAGAGAACTAATCAACTAAGTGCAAGGATTAAGTAGGGCTTAAGTGCGAAAACCTTAAGGTACAAAAGTAAACTTGAATCGATCACTTATCAAGTGTGAAACTCATTTAAGTACTCCTGACGACGTGTTATCAGACAAGATCATAAACAAAATAATCAACTAAAAAGAACAAAGTGATTGGTGTTAAATAACCTACAACGAGTGTGTACTTGGGATCAAGGGGATAGAGAAACCAGGCATATGAACCTTAGGTCAGGCAGACACTTAGGCCGAGACAGACAAAGCCTCAGATCTTCTGAAGCTAGTGTCAATCACACTGCTAGGTCTTGGGCCCAGCAGTTGAGTGATTACCCATACACTCCACGATCAGAAACAAGTGATTCTGAAATGTCCTATCACATGGAGAGACCAGTAGGTAGTTCAGGGGTGGCTTATCTAGAAAAGCGAGAAGGACCTTACAAGACTCAATTGGAATACATCAGGATTAATCGTCTAGGTGCTCGCATCTACGAAGACGGCCTGAGAAGATCGGTGGTCCGGATTAAGAACCCCGATCAACCCCATGGACTAGAACACCCGGTAGTCAAGTTTGAGAATGGAGCATACCTAGATAAAGAGGGGACTATGTATGTAGTCACCACTCTTCCTGATATAACAGATGAGTTTGGAAATGTGATTGCAGAGAGCGACATGGGTGATATAGAGCAAGGGAATTTAGATAGAGAGCCAAGAACTCCCCGTGGTAAATCCGTCTTGACTAGAATCATGACTCCAGAGTGGATTCCAAAGGATAATAAAAGCATAGAGTTGCTTTTAAATCGAGAAACTGATGAGGCCTTTTGGAGGTATAAACCTGCCCAGCCTCAGGAGGTAAGTGCTCTCACAATGTATGAGTTTAAATGTTACCGTTAGTGTCCATGTGAAAGGCCAAATGGCCACCGGACACTTCTTTGTATATGGTCTTTAATAAAACATATAGTGGCCTGATCAGTCACAGACTGTAAGTTCGACCGCATTTGTAAGACCTAAGAAGTCTGTCTTTCGTGCTCCCTGTATACTGCGTTTTCTGCGTATATTGTACAGCCTCTGTGCGGAGTACTGTGTGTGGCGTCAGGAGTTCGTTTTTCTACTCTGAGCATATCATCGTGGAGCTCTCGAGAAGGAGAGTGCAGTGTGGTGCATCGCCATCCAAACACTTCACTGGTATCAGAGCAGTTCGAGGCAAAAAGCGTTGTTCCTTTTTGTGCGAGCGAAGCGAGCCCCCCCCCCCCCCCCCGGCTTTCTCCAAGGCTTACGACTAAGGCGGCGACCAAGGCATAGACCTTGGCATACCTTGTCATCCGAGTCACCGAAGTCACCGTTGGCGCCGTTGATTGCGCGCGAGGGAGTGTAACATAATCCTGGTAGGAGATGGTTGAACCACACCCTAAGAGAGAGGATTAGGAAGTAATCCTCAACCATGGCTTTTGGGGCAAGTGGTTAGCCCATCACATTCCTAACCAAGAGGTTGTGAGTTCAATCCCTTACATTGGTATCAGAGCCTAGGAAGTAGGCTTGGGCAAAGTGGAATGATCCAATGGCCTCTAAAAAAGGCGCTTGGGCATCCTCCATGTGAAAGGGTAGGAATTGTGGAAGGCGCGCGTCGATTTCAATGATGGACCTTACAATGATTGGGGTGTATCTCCCAATCCGTAAGTCGGATTGAGGCGTGTAATATACCGTTGGAAAGCTCTCGAAACGAACTTTCCAATGAGCTAGCTTGAAATGTGTGAATTCCTTGGGAATCCTTGGATGGAACTTGATTGAGTACATCCTGCCAGTCCCATAGCTGGTCAGGGTACATCCTGCCAGGGTACATCCAGGGTACATCCTACCAGTCCCATAGCTGGTCAGGGTACATTCCCGAGGGAGTTCAAGGGGGGAAGAATGTAACATAATCCTGGTAGGAGATGGTTGAACCACACCCTAAGAGAGAGGATTAGGAAGTAATCCTCAACCATGGCTTTTGGGGCAAGTGGTTAGCCCATCACATTCCTAACCAAGAGGTTGTGAGTTCAATCCCTTACAGGGAGGACCTCAACGATCAAGGAATATAGAGGTTCCCGGTACTTCCCGGGAGGTCACCCATCCCAGTACTGTTCCCCCCAGAGCTCGCTTAACCGTGGCAATCTCTTGCCACTAAGCTACACTCTTGTGGTGTTTGAAGAAGGGGAAAGACTAAGGTTGACATTACCTTGAACAAGTTTTGGTCCCTCAAAGCTTCATTTTTGTTTTTAAAGCCTATTTCTGAAGCACTTTTGGGGTGTTTTTGGAGCCATTTCGGAGTACTTTCACACGTAGTTCTCTTCACACAGGTCCAAGAACATCAAGAAGAGTGTTCCTTGTACTTCTCAGACAATAAATATCAACCTTTGGGGCTGTATTTTCAGACACACTCGTAAAACTACAGGTTTCTCGAGGGGTTTTCAGTTTTGGTGGGAGCAGTCGCTGCAAATTTATGCAGGTTTTTTAAAGCCTAAAACATCAGAGGTGACAGACACTTGCAGGTGTTATTGGCTAGTTTTTGGGCTGTGTATTCAGCCTTTCAGTGTCATTTTACTGCATATATTGAGCACATACACACCATGTACGCTTCTGTGGATACCGCTTATGTACGTCCATGTGGGCATTGATATGGCGGTTACGTTCTTTGCATAAAGCCTTTTACGTTTGATAAAGAGGGTCGTGGTGAGGTTTTCTTAACTGGGAGACACCCAGATGTCGGGGTCTCTTTGGTGATGCAGGTGGAAGACTTACCCAGCCTCGCCATAGGAGATGTATGATAGTTGTTCATAGGTGCTCGATAAGCCTAGTTGGCTTCTATTGGGTAACTGATTATATGCAGTGGAGTCAGTGATTCACTATGCAGGTAGACATGTCAGTACTTGCAGTTTTATGATACTTTGACACTGGTCATATGCTAATATTGCAGAGGATACTCTGGCAAAATTTTTCCAGATTTCTGGTTTAGTCAACTATATAGTGGTCGATTTACTCCTTGATACACTTATTTGTTGGTGTTTGGACTCTTCTAGCTCCATTATCATTCTATTCAGTTCTCTACGATCATGGCATCAGAGGTCTCAGGCACATCCGGTGGATCAGGGTCTAGTGCTAGCGTTCCGAGGAGGAGCTATAACTTGCAGGGCAAAGACCATTTTGAGATCCGAAAATTTGATGGCACAAACTTTGCTCTATGGAAGAATCAGATTAAAGATGTGCTGATTCAAAGAAGGCAATGGAAGCCAGTAAATGGGATTTCAAAGAAGCCTGCTGACATGGATGAAGATGATTGGGATGAGTTAGATGAAATGGCCAGGTCTACCATTCGCTTGCACCTAGCAGATAATGTTTACTTTACAGTATTAGACTGTGAAAGTGCAGAGGAGCTTTGGAAGAAGTTATGCAATACATATGAAAAAGAGACGGCATCAAATAAAGTATATCTGATGAGAGAATTATACGACCTTCGTATGAAGGACACAGATAGTGTTGCTGCTCATCTAAATGAGTTTGATGCCATATTCTCCCAGTTACAGGCTCAGAAAATGGATATGGACAATGAAATGAAAGCAGTATTGCTGTTATGCACCCTGCCATCATCATGGGATACATTTTGCACAGCTATTAGCAATAGTGCACCAGGTGGTAAACTCGTCTATGATGACATATGTGGAGCACTCTTGAGTGAGGAGATTCGTAGAAAATCTATGGTTGGCACTCAGAGTGGAGATGCATATAATGTTCGTGATTCTTACCAAGGAAAGAATCAACAACGTGGCAGGAGCAAGAACAAGGAAAAGAATGGTCAACGGAATAAGAGCAGAAGTAAATCAAGGAAGAGGGATATTGAATGCCATTATTGTCATAAGAAAGGACACATGAAGAAAGACTGTTATGCATTAAAGAATGCTAAAGGTAAAGGACAGAATGTTGATGGGCATGCTAAACAGTTACCTGCACCATCTACTTCGACTGTGAAGATTGAAGAAATTAATGCTATTTCTGATGATGCTGATGTGTTGACACTTGATAGTACTGTGCCATCTGAGGCACTTATGGCCGATTCTCTTTCCCACACCTGGCTGCTAGATTCTGGTGCTTCTTTCCATGTGACACCACATAGAGAATGGTTCTCTAATTATGCAGCAAAGTCTCTTGGTACCGTGAGACTTGGTGACTCTTACCAGTGTGATGTTGTGGGGATTGGAGATGTGGTTGTGCAGTTCATTGACGGTTCAAAATTTACTATGCATAATGTATGCCATGTACCTCAGTTATCACGCAGTTTGATGTCAGTTGGTCAACTTGATGACCTTGGTTACAAGGTGGTCTTCTATGCTCAGTCCTTTCGTATATCAAAGGGCAATATGGTTATTGCAAAAGGAAGGAAAGTTGGCTCACTTTACCCTTTATTTGTATCACAGAAAGAACACTTGTTAGCTGTTACTGAACAGCCTATGGCTTGTATTTGGCATGGTCGTTTGGGCCATATATCTCATAGTGGAATGGAAAATCTTTCTCGTTCTGGCTACTTACCTGTGTTATCTTTCTCTGATTTTTCATTTTGTGAGCATTGTCAATATGGAAAGCAAACCAGAAATGTGCATAAAACGCACATTGACTCTTCAATTCAGCCTTTAGATCTTGTTCATACAGATGTGTGTGGTCCTATGCCCACTAGGTCCTTAGGTGGTTCTCTTTACTTTGTCACTTTCATAGATGATGCTACTAGAAAAGTCTGGGTATATCCTATCAAATTGAAGGATGATGTATTCCCTACTTTCAGAAAATGGCTTGCTTCAGTTGAGACTGAAAAAGGAACTAAGCTTAAGGCTTTACGTTCAGATAATGGGGGTGAGTATACCTCACATGAATTCAGCTTTTTCTGTCAGTGTAGAGGGATTCGTAGAGAGTTTACAGCTCCTTATACCCCAGTACAGAATGGTGTAGCTGAGAGGATGAATAGAACTATTCAAGATAGAGTAGTCTCTATGTTGCATCATGCAAACCTCTCACAAGGTTTTTGGGCAGAAGCAGTATTGACTGCAGTTCATGTGATTAACCTTTCACCTAGTACTGCCAAAGGTCTGAAAGTGGCACAAGAGTTATGGACAGGGAAACCACCATATTATGATCATCTTCGAGTTTTTGGGTGTGAAGCATATGTTCATATACCCAAGAATCTTAGACAGAAGTTGGACCATAAGTCAAAGAAATGCATTTTTCTTGGATATGGTCGAGAAGGACAATTTGGATATCGCTTATGGGATCCTGAAACACGGTCAGTGATCAGAAGTAGTGATGTCATTTTTAATGAGTCTAAGATGCATAAACAGCCGATTAAGGAGGTTGAAGTGAGAAGAGTGGTGTTTGAGGATACTAGTCCTCCGGTTAGCATGCATAAAAATGCTGCACATAGGGATGTTCAAGAGAATGTCCATTCAGATCAGTCTGCACATGTTCCTGTTCAGCAACCATTGAGACGTTCTGCACGTGTCTCATATCCACCTGATAGATATGTTCTAGGTTTGGATTTTGTTATGCTAACAGATGCCGGTGAGCCCTCTTGCTACAAAGAGGCTATGCAGACAGAGGATCATGTCAAGTGGGAGCGTGCCATGAAGAGTGAGTTGGATTCTATTCACAAGAATGGTACTTGGGACTTAGTACCTTTGCCAAAGGGCAGGAACGCTTTACCATGTAAATGGGTATATAAGCTGAAATTCACATCAGATAGTGCTTCTCCAAAATATAAAGCACGACTTGTTGCAAAGGGTTTTAAGCAACAACATGGTGTTGATTTTGAGGAAATCTTCTCTCCAGTGGTCAAGATGACTACTTTGCGCATGTTGCTTGGATTCGTTGCAATGGAGGACTTAGAGCTAGTCCAAATGGATGTGAAAACAGCTTTCTTGCATGGAGACCTTACAGATGAGATCTATATGGAACAACCAGAGGGTTATGTAGTTCCTGGCAAGGAAAGTCTAGTTTGTAAGCTCAAGAAGAGCTTGTATGGACTTAAACAGTCTCCTAGACAATGGTACCAAAAGTTTGATGCTTTTATGAAGTCCCAAGGCTATTCTCGGAGCAATGAGGATCATTGTCTCTACACAAAGAGATGTTCTGATGGCAGCTTGATATGCTTGATACTTTACGTCGATGATATGTTGATTGCTGGGAAGTCCTCTTATGATTTGTCAATTCTCAAAAAGAAGTTGAGTCAGACATTTGATATGAAGGATTCGGGGGATGCCAAACATATTCTTGGCATGCGCATTACTCGTAATAGGAGTAAAAGATGCATATACGTGTCTCAAAGTGAGTACATATCCAAAGTACTTCATCAATTCAATATGCAGGGTGGAAAGGCATTGAGTACACCTTTACCCACATATGTGAAATTGAGCAAGGATGACTGCCCCAAATCAGATGAGGAAAAGGAATTCATGACCAAAATTCCCTATCAGTCTGCTGTTGGTAGTCTCATGTATGCTATGGTAGCTACGAGACCAGACATTGCATTTGCAGTGGGAGTTGTGAGCAGATATATGTCTAATCCTGGCAAGAAACATTGGGAAGCGGTCAAAATGATTTTGAGATATCTGAGTGGCACTAAGGACAAGTGTCTATGCTTAGGTAGAGGGAAAGCATCCATTATTGGTTACACAGATTCTGACTATGCTGGTTGTGTAGACAATCGTAAGTCTACATCAGGGTACATTTTTCATTTTGCTGGAGGTGCTATCTCTTGGAGATCTCGTCTTCAAGAATGTACAGCTGTTTCCACCACAGAAGCAGAGTATGTTGCAGCAAGTGAGGCATGTAAGGAAGCATTGTGGCTTTCTCGTCTTGCTTGCGATATGGGTTTGCCTCAGCATGTACCTCACTTGCTCAGTGATAGTCAGAGTGCCATTGCTTTGGCTAAGAATCCGGTCTATCATGCAAAGACCAAGCACATTGAGGTGAGGTATCACTTCATTAGAGATTGCTTAGCCACTGAGAGCATTATTCTTGAGAAGGTTCACACTCGAGATAATGCTGCAGATGCTTTGACTAAAGCTCTACCACATGATAGCTTTCGACACTGTTGTCACTTGATGGGGGTTACTTGATTCTTGATCTTACACAGTCACTTGTATACTGTGTAACATGCCCATCAGGTGGGAGGTATAGTTTGTATACTTACACTCAGGTATTCTTTATCATTCTTTCTTTTTTCTCCCATAGTTACTCTGGCCATATTGGCCTTTAGTGGGAGATTGTTACCGTTAGTGTCCATGTGAAAGGCCAAATGGCCACCGGACACTTCTTTGTATATGTTCTTTAATAAAACATATAGTGGCCTGGTCAGTCACAGACTGTAAGTTCGACCGCATTTGTAAGACCTAAGAAGTCTGTCTTCGTGCTCCCTGTATACTGCGTTTTCTGCGTATTGTACAGCCTCTGTGCGGAGTACTGTGTGTGGCGTCAGGAGTTCGTTTTTCTACTCCGAGCATATCGTCGTGGAGCTCTCGAGAAGGAGAGTGCAGTGTGGTGCATCGCCATCCAAACACTTCATTAAAGACCCTGATAGCCCAGGCAAAGTAACCTACCTAGACAATACATGAGAGAGAATCTTCATGGTCACCGAGCATGGCAGACATGCCTACACATGGAAGGGTGACTTTGTTTTTCCCCAACCACGGTCCAATATGTCCTATGGTCACCAAGGAGCTGGCACCTCCCAGGCTCATGGAGCTCAAGGAGATAAAAGTAGAGATAAACTTGAAGTAAGCTTTGCTAACTCCCTGGGAAGAGAAAGAACGGGAATAGAAAGAAATAGAGTGGAACCTGAGGGACATAGAGCCCCATGGAATCAAAGGAATTCTCACGATATCTCTTTGCCAAGACCGAGAGAACACACTAGAAACTTAAGACCAACTCAACTGGTAAAGTCCATGAAGAATTACTTCGATGGCACCGGAGACCCCTATGACCACGTGGCAGAATTTAGACAAGTCTTGAAAGCTGAACAGGTAGAGGACCTATTCACACAATATAATGCTTTTGGGCTAACCCTTAGGAACACTGCCCTTACATGGTTTCAACCACTGAACGAGAGGCATTTCAGAAACATAGACCAACTCCTAGAAGCATTTATCATTGAGTTTTCTAAGAGTGGCATAAGGCGCAACACTTCCTCACTAATTCATAGCTTCAAGCAAACACCTCAAGAGACTGTCAGACTAGCAGGAAGACGGTTTAGGCAATACCTAGAGAGATGCCCGATGCCTGAGTTACCCACACCAGCCAAGCAAGTGGCCTTGTTCTTAGATGGATTGTTGAGCACCAAGCTCAGTTCATATGTGTATCTGAAGGACCCCAGAACGATAGAAGAGTGCGTGCGCATGTGCATAGACATTGAGGACAATCTAGGTGAGGAATTAGAACTATCAAAAATCTATAAGGATTCTGATAGCGCTAGTAGCCTCACAACTGGTCAATCCACATCCATTGAGGAACTTGCAGAGAAGGTAGCTCAAAAACTAGGTGTCTCTAGCAAACAAATTCCGAGATTTGCCCCAGCTAAGCGGTGCTACACTTGTGGAGGTGACCATATGGCAAATGTATGCCCCATTATGGCGCAACCCTAGGTGAACCCTAGTAGCCAGTATTGCACCATAGAGCGAAGGTACACCAACCACACTGCACAAGACTGCCCATATGACAAGCAAACTTTTAGGCAAAATTACCTCAGCCATATCCACAACAGGGTAGATACCAAAATCAGTACCCACCACAACAATACAACAGACCACAGCAAACTTATCAGCCACCCCAAGGGCAGCAGAGACCTCAACCAGTCCTAGTATAGCAACCCCCTGCTCCAACCAATGTGATCCCAGTGAAATATGCATCTGCCAAAGAAAATCCGAACAGAGCCATAGTCCCAGTCACCCCATTGCTATCAGTCAGTGATCCAAGTGACCATAGTTTTGACTCCACACATATTGATAGCCCACAGGCTTCCTACATGCAGTCACCTGAGCATAACGAGTCATACTATTATGAGGACCCAAGTGAAAATAGTGGGGAGCCTGAGTATGCCAATGTCATGTACACAAACCCCAACTCTAGACCTCAACCTAGGCAGGTACGACCCCCATTTCCTAGAGGACCATGCTTCAGATGTCAGGGAGATCACCTTATACGTGATTGTCCACTGCCTGCCCCTACACAACCCCAACCAGTGACAATTCAGGGTTTCTGTCAAGATTGCGGGAAAGAGCATCTCCTACGAGACTGCCCAAAGAACCCTAATAACATGCCTAAAATCACTCTTATCAATGTGGTTTGGTTAGTTGTAGACTCCACAGGGAGTGTGACTTCCACTGCACTTGTGCAAGTGATCACAAGAGCCCAAGCACTACAGCAAAACCAAGGTGTTGGTCAGGAAAAGAGCCCCGAGGTGAGTGAAACAGAGAGCATAACCAAAAAGAGGGCTAGAGCTTGGAAGGATAGTCGTGAAAGAATGAAAAGGCAATGGGCAAAAAAGATGAGTGAACTTGAAGAAAGCTTGAGAGAAACCAAAGCAAAGATAAGTGAACTCGCATCTCAAAACCACTCTCACACCACCCCTCCACCACCTCTTCCCTTACCCGCCAATCCATCTTCTTCCATTCCCCAACCTTTCAACACACCACCCTTAACCCACCCACCACCCAGAGTAGGATCCGTCCTAGCCGATCCCACTCCCGAGGACCTAAACATGATGCTTAGAGCATATCAGGCCAGAATCCAAGAAGGGCCAAACGTAACTGATCATGAAAAGTGTTACCCTAGAGCAGAACTAGAGCTAGAACGAACCAAAATTTGTGCTAAGATGGTGGAATTGGCTTAGACTATGTTTGAAGCCAGTCGCCTCTTTAACATCTCTAGTTCAGCTAAGACGCAGTTACACTTTGATGGACTACTAGAACGAATAGAGAGGCTAATTGCACAATCAGAAAAGGAACCCGCCTCTCAAAATAAGGGCAAGGCAAGTGAGAACGTGAGCCTACCTCCCCAGGAAGCCTACGTGCCTAACTCTACGGAGCCAGACACATCATCTTCTATGAATCGGTTCACACCAGAATTCCTACGAGAGATTCAAGAAGACAAATGGGCTAAAGAAAGTGAAGTCCCTCCTCCCATTGAACTTGTGGATGATGCACACGAGCAATTCCCACAGGACATCCCATCCATTTATGAGGAGCATGAGAGCATCCACTCTCAAGAGAGATTAGACTTTGAGTCTAATTCTCTACAAGAATTACCACATTTCACAGGCCCATGGGAAACCAAGTCTACTTGTCTGAGAGCACCCACAGTCATGATAAGAAATGAAGATTCTATCATACCTAGGAATACAGAGGTAGTAAAGAACACTAAAGTGCAGTGCAATCTCACTTTAGAAGAGCTACTCAAAGTTAAGCCAGAAGTGTGGAAACATGTAGCCAAACAAGTGCCAGACATAGCAAAATCGCGCTCCCAAGTAGGATCTCATAGAACAGTGCCTGAAATACCATTGGATAAGATAGGAGACATGAGTGAAGGAGAAGAAGGAAATACCTATCTCCCAGTTACTCATCAGGGTTACACAACCAAGGCGATTTTGGACTCAGGTGTAGAAGTTGCAATTGCTACAACTTCCCTATGGAAGCGATGGGGCAAGCCAGCACTCAGGCCAACGAGAATGAAATTGCAGATGGCCGATGGTCATATTGAAAGACCCTTAGGACTGCTAGAAGGAATAACTCTCACTACATGTGGTGTTGAGTTTGAGCATACTTTTGCTATATGCGACTTTAGCAAAAACCAAGCCTACGAGATGATTTTGGGAAGGCCATTTATGCGGCAGTTGCAAGTAGTACAGGATTGGGGAACCAATTCCTTGTATTTGCAACACTTAGGTTTTACAACCAAAGTCAATCTCAAGGATTACTCTCATAGAGATGTACCACCTATTCAATGGAACCCCATCCATAGAGCCAAGGATGACACGGAGTCAGTGCATTCCATAGGATCAGGATCCTCATGGATGCATGAAGACACTCATTTATGGATGTGTAAGGTAGCAGTAGAAGAAGAGAAGAGAGAGAAGGCCAGAGAGATAGGTGCGAAAGAAACCCATAGATCAGTTCAAGACCCAGCCTATGCACCTGTAGTATTTCTTGATGAAGAATTTGAACCTCACGGCTGGGCAGAAATTTTAGCAACAATGGATGTAGCCATCAACGAAGAACAATGGACACCCCACTGTGATGAGGATGGCTATGACATTTCAGTCTTCACCATAGAGCCAATCATGGGAGACTCAATTTTAGAAGAGTGCGAACCAAGCCCTGATGCATTTGAGGATGCAAGTGACTCTGATCTAGAGTCAATCATAATGGACCCACCTTTTGCATCAGATGAAGAATACTTCTATGAAGTAGAATTTCAACCCCAGAGACATGGAGAGCTCACTAGTAACGTAAGGTTAACCACACAAGTGACCTCTAAGACTGAAGGCAAGAAGAGGAAGAAGAAGGAAGTCACTCCGGAGGAAGAAGAATCCTTGTTTGAGGTGCCGGAAAATTTCAAGAAGTATGAGATAGAAGATAGAAGAGTCATGGTAAGAATGCCTAAACGTGAGGCACAATCAGGAGAGGCCTACGATAGCAAGGCAACTACTAAGAAAATAGTTGTAGCCGTACAAGAAGGAGAAGAAAGATGCACCTACATAGGGCATGACCTCTCGGAAGAAGAAGAGCAAGAGTTGATCGCGTTGCTAAGGGAATATAGGGATGTTTTTGCTTGGAGTTACAAGGACCTGAAAGGTGTAGACCCTGACATATGCTCACACACGATCCCCATGACCTCAGATGCCAGACCCTCTAAACAAAAGCCATACACGTACAATGATAACTATGCTGCCAAGATCAAAGAGGAGATAGATCGCTTGGTTGAAGCTGGATTTATCTACGAAATTGAGCACACTGAATGGGTATCCCCCATTGTAGTGGTGCCCAAAAAGAATGGCAAATTACGCGTATGCATTAACTTGAAGAAGGTTAACGCAGCCACCATCAGAGATAGCTATCCGCTTCCTATCACTGAGCATCTATTAGAAAGAGTAGCAGGCAAGGAAGTGTACAGCTTCCTAGATGGGTTCTCTGGCTACAATCAAGTCGCCATCACACCAGAAGATCAGCATAAGACGGCTTTTGCCACAGAGTGGGGCATATTTGCATTTCGGGTAATGCCATTCGGGCTTACCAATGCACCTGCTACCTTTCAAAGATTGATGTGCCACGTATTTAAAGAGTTCCTGAGGAAGAACTTAGAAGTCTATGTTGATGATCTTTGTGCCCATTCCAACATCAGACAAACCCATATTCCTAAACTCAGACAAATCTTTGACAAATGTAGAGAATATCAAGTCTGCCTAAACCCAGAAAAGTGCGTTTTTATGGTCAGGCAAGGTAAGATTCTAGGACACATAGTGTCAAAGAATGGCATATCCACTGATGAAGAGAAAGTGAGAGCAATAGCAGAGTTACCTAGGCCAAAGAACGTCAAGGAAGTACAAGCTTTCATGGGGCATTGTGGTTACTACCGCCGGTTCATTCACATGTATGCTGTCATTGCAAAGCCCATGTACGGACTTCTGACTAACTTTGAGTGGACTGATGAATGTGAGAATTCCTTCCAGGAGCTTAAACGAAGATTATGTTCAGCACCAATCTTGACCACACCAGATTGGAACAAGCCATTCCATGTTCATGTGGATGCCTCCAATTATGCTATTGGATGTGTACTTGCACAACCTACGGGTGAAGGTAATATGGATCTCCCTATTGCCTATGCCAGTAGACAATTGAATGCTGCTGAACGGAGCTATACCACCACCGAACGAGAAGGATTAGGCATGGTGTATGCGGTTAAAAAGTTTAGACATTATTTGCTTGCAAATAAGTTCAAATTTTTTATTGATCACCAAGCGCTACTGTACCTGGTAAACAAGCCATGTAATACAGGCAGATTAGTAAGATGGTTTCTCTTACTAATGGAGTATGACTTTGAGGTAGTAGTGAGAAAAGGCAGAACTCACCTGAGAGCAGATCATCTCTCAAGGCTCACATCCGGGGAAGCCCCACAAGGAGTGTCAGATGACTTACCTGATGCTTACTTGTTTAACTTGGAAGTTGTACCACAGTGGGCTAAGCCATTAGTGCCAGTATTAACCTACGGGCCTAACCACTCAGTAACAGCCACACAGGATAGAGAGGTAGAATGTGCAAGGAATGCCCAATTTGCCGCACTAAGCCACCAGTGGAACATGCAACCCTTTATCGCATGTCTCTAGTGCCAGATTGGAGCGAGCCATTAGTGGCATTTCTGAGGACGAAAACATTCCCTCAAGATGTGACCCTGACGAGACAAAGAAGTCTAGAACAAGAGGCCCTAGATTACTCACTCATTGGTGATAATCTATACAAACGCGGAAAAGATGGTTACCTGAGAGCGAATATCTAAAGATCTTGGAAACTGCTCACCAGGGTGTAGCAGGAGGACACTTTGGTCCAGATAGGGTGATCAAAGCAATTCTATTTGTAGGATTTTGGTGGCCCACCCTTCACATGGATGCACATATCTATGTGAAGAGGTGTGAGGTTTGTCAGCGAACCCAGTATCCTACACGCAAAGATGAGATGCCACTGAAGCCTATGATGGGTGGACGTGCATTCTCTAAGTGGGGAATAGACTTTGTAGGTCCTATTAATCTCCCAGCCAAGGGCTCCCATGCTGAGTATATCATCGTTGCCACGGACTATCTAACCAAGTGGGTAGAGGTAAAAGCCACAACGAAGAACGACGCTCAGACAACTGCTAAATTCTTGTTTGAGAATGTATTCACAAGATACGGGCGACCTATAGAGTTAGTAAGTGACAGGGGCACTCACTTCTTGAATGAAGTTATTGAAAATCTGCTCCAAGAATTCTTGGTAGTGCATAAGAAGTCTGCCCCCTATCACCCTCAAGCCAATGGGCAAGCCGAAAGCACCAATAAGATCCTATGCAATGTATTGACAAAATTAGTGAACAATAAACGCTCTGATTGGGACAAACAGCTACACCATGCTGTTTGGGCATACCGAGTCGCCTACAAAACGGTACTCCAAGCCACCCCTTTCAGATGGTATTTGGCCAAAATGCTATGCTACCGTTGGACTTCTTAATACCTACATTGAAAGTAGCACAAGAGCACGAATGGACGGTTCATGAACTCTCCTCTAGACTTTTCAACCTTGAACGATTAGGAGAAACAAGATTGAGAGCAGCTGCAGGGATATATGCAGCTAAGAAGAGACAGAAGGCATACTTTGATGCCCATGTGAAGGATAAGGGCTTGAAAGCAGGAGATCTAGTTTTAGTCTACACATTGAAACAAAACGCAAGGAAGCTAGAAAAGAGAGGCTACAGACCTATGATCATAAATAGGATCTCCACAAGCGGAGCAGTACAACTAGCCACTTTAGAGGGTGATGTTCTCCCAAACTATATTAGCGGATGCAGAGTCAAGTTGTATCAGGAACCCCTCACAGAGGAAATGCTAAGTCGACTCAATACTGCTAAGCAACGTAAAGAGGAGGAAAAACGAATTCGAGAAGAAGCACATGCAGAGGCCTTAGAGCGCATCAAACGAATGAAGTTGAGGAGACAAGGGAAGGATCAGCCTATGCCTGAACCTCAAGAGTCTCCAGGTTATCACATGGCCATGTGTGAGGCTTCCTGTGAACGTTCCCATAGAATAATCGATCGAAGACCTTTTGTAACCCTAGAAATAGGACAAAGATACAGCACAACAAGCGTGAGAGCTTTAATTGATTCAGGAGCAGCCACTAGTGCAGTTCGGCTTTCTTATTGCCAGCAGCTGCAATTGGAGGTAAAACCCCTAGAGGCATATCTGATAGGATTAGGAGGTGTTGAAACCCCTTGCATGGGAGAGGTGGATCTACCCCTCTACATTCAGGAGGTACTAATGCCAGTAAGAGTGCTAGTATGTGAAGACGAGGATCTTACTGAGCCTCTTTTCTTAGGCCAAGACTAGATCTATGATCACGCAGTCAACCTCAACCTAAGAAGTGGACTTCTTCAGGCTTGGGTAGGCCAAAGCCGTCTTATGATTGAATTAGAAAATCAAGCACTCAAACCAATAGAACAGGCACCAACTGGTCCCTCCAGGAATCCACATAAAGATAATGATGCTCTTCTTGTCCAAACTTCTATGGTGCAGAGGATTGTCAATCTTACCAAAGGTACAGGAGTCAATGAGGAGTTCGCAGCGGGGTCAAAGGAGATTCTAAACATGAAGACCAAACACCATACAACACGAAGGAGGCCATTGATCAAGAAGCAGGAGCGTCAACTAGTGCAACACGGAATACCTCGTGGCACGAAGCAGATCTGGATACGCAAGGATGGAAAACCCACAGCTCTAGTAGCAGGCTCTCGTGGAGGCAACAAACAAACCACCTCATCACGGACACAAGTAAAGGAATACCCCAGGCAACCCCCTAGGCACACCACGTCTATTTGGGTCCCTAAGCGGTCAATGAAGGCTAGCCCCAATGCTAGACACATATGGGTGCCCAAGGCCTGTTTACGTGCCCAAATAGCTCCAACTCTAGTCACTAACATAATTCATCACCCACAAGTCCTCTCGAAACACAACGCAGGAACTCTACCTAAAGACCACCCTAACCCACACTCAACCGAATCGAGGAATGTCTGGAAATGGGTGCCCAAAAGGCCCCAACTCCATCACACTCTAGTTCATAAATCTCTACCTGTCTTTAGCTCTAAGAGCTACGAACCCTCTAGCAAAGTTTGGAGACTTAAACCATTTATCAAACCCCTAGACCCAATTTTTGTAAATTCATCCTCTCTGACATAGGTGCATTCTGAGTCCATTGCATAACCAAAGTAGGCATCTAGGATGATACGACCTCTAATCACCACTCACATCTATCACACGCACTTCACCTCTGACCACTAACCTTCGGGATTGTCATGTTAGTATTGTGAAGAGAACACCATTACATCCTGTTTCCTATGCAACACTAATGTGCCTTTCTTCTTCTAGCAGATAAGCACATGATTCCCATGGCAGCAGCAGCAAGCACGAGTTCTCAGGCAGGCACCAGCACTCAAATCAATTGGGATACCATGCCTGTGGAGGTTCCACTGACAGCTAGGCCGGAGGAGCTTTTGAACGTAAGAAGAATTCCCATTCTGGATCCACCAAGTGGCCTAACAGAAAGAGTAAAGGGGCATTCTCATTGGTTCAATGAGATGCCAGGGGATTTGGGAGATGCAGATCATATCTGGGAATCCAAGATGGAATGTGGAGGAGTGTGGTGGACCTTTCAGTTCTTCTCACGAGAATTTGAAGCATTGCAAAATGCAGCTCCTCTTCAGGATATTTGGCAGAAAGCGGGATTGCAAGATTACTTTAGTGCAGCCTTGCCTAGACCGGATTTTCTTAGGTGCTACTACTTGATAGCCACACTCAAGTCGACAGGGGATAAAGATCATTCAGGCACATTCTGGGTGCCCTCCCTATCAAACCAGGAGGAAATGAAGAAGTTTGAGTTGAATGTTACTTTAATCAGGGAAGCTCTTCAGATGTATGGCACCGACATTCCCTCTGATAGAGATCCCTTGATACCAGAGTCAATGAAGAGCAACAGAATCAAGAAGTTGAAAGAAATGTGTGCCCTCACCCCTAACATCGCCATACCCCTACGAATGTGCCTTCAACACTTCGCATTTCCAGCTCAAGACCGTTTTACCCAACCTCACAAGAAAATATGGTATGGATTATATCTAGCAGAGACAGGAAGCTTGCCAATTAAGATGCCTGTATGGATTCTGGACCAATTGTATGAAGCAGGCAAGCGGGGTGTGAGGAAGCATACGTTACATGGCTGCTGTGCGATCACAAGAATTATTTATAGATGTCTTGCATATGACGTGCCAATAGCCAGGGCCCTTAAATACTCACAACTGGAGTTTTTCAAGGGGCGGAAGTCAGGGAATCAACCGGCGAAACGAATGCGTGGATCACTCTCCCAGGTCATGATCCCTCACGAGGCCATAGCCGAAGCTCCCCCTAGAGAAGAAGCCCACGTGGCACCTTTCACGGTACATCTCCAAGGAACTCAATCAGGGGGTGTGGTACAACCCACTCCATCCGCCCCTCCACTACCTACCGATGCCGAGTTTGCATCTATGGCCACCTTAACTGAGGATCCCAATTTTGATTTTGAAAGATTCCTTGCAGACGACCCACTTATCTGATAGCGAAGGTTTTTTTGACAATGCCGATCCGGGATCATCATTCCAAGGAGAACAGCCACAGGGCGAGACAAGCAGGGTACATTGGGAAGAAGAGGCACAACATCCTCATGGTCCAAGCACACAAAATCAGGAAGAAAAACGGGGGAATGAACCAGAGGAGAGTGAAGAGGAGGCCCCTGCCTACACGGCACAACTCAAACGGCTATACAAGACAATCAAGCAGGTACAGAGAAGACATAAGATGACAGAAGAGGCGAATCGAGCTCTAGTGAACCAAATGCTTCAAGCAAAGAATGTAGACTCACATTTTGTTGAATCATTGAATCTATTGGCGGACACATGTGGGATTGGGGAAGCATTGAGGACAATGGTCTATTGGGAGAACCCTACCTATGATCAACGAAGGATTGATACACGGCCACGGCGAGGAAAAATGATTCAAATGGAAGTCTCTACTGCCTTGCCTACCACAATTTCAGAGGATGTTCACATGACTAGCCCAAGTCCCACTGACGAACAAGATGTAAATACACAGGTACCATCTCCACCGTCACCTTCCATTCAACCCTCAGAACCCTTCTCCACTAGTCTTTCTGAACAACCGATATCCACCCAA
Source organism: Ceratopteris richardii (assembly GCA_020310875.1). Classification (NCBI taxonomy): domain Eukaryota; kingdom Viridiplantae; phylum Streptophyta; class Polypodiopsida; order Polypodiales; family Pteridaceae; genus Ceratopteris; species Ceratopteris richardii. Next base: position 85,855,336 of record CM035429.1, read on the forward strand.
CATGAAACCATTGTACACACCTCCGTTTTTACATCCTTCCCTTTACCCACATCCATCACTTCCGCCCAAATTTTTGAACCTCACACCAGTCATCCTGCCACCGATCAAACCATAATAGGTCACCCTTCCTATCTCCCCGCCCTTGGACAACCACTTGCCACTAGCCAGACCTTATCCCATCCTTTTCCATTCACCCACACATTTCCCCTCTCCCAAACCCTATCCACGACTTCCTTTGTAATTGCCTCAGGCTCAACCCAAGTCACACAACCGTCATTCTGGACAAACCTTGTAAATATACTCCAACAGGTTGAGAACTATAATAAAAAGTCCCTTTCCCAACCCCACTCCCCCACATTCACTGCCACCACTAACACACCACCTACCGTTCTCGTGTTCACAATTCACACTTCACACACTATCACATCCGATCCCATGGATATTTCACCATCCACAGGAGCACCCACCACCACGTCTGTTCCACTATCATCACATCTCACTTCACTCATAGGCACGTCATCCACTGTTCCCTTTCCCATTTCCCGACCCGTTGCATGTTCCACCTCTACCCATGCACCCACATCATTTAGTAATGCACTAGATACCATGGTTGAAGCGGCCACTCAGCTGAAGCAAGAATATAAGTTATTGGAGGAAAATAACTTAGAGCTGTGCAATCTCTCGGCTCAACTCCAGGCACGAGTCGATGCCTTGGAACTAGGTAATACAACACTACAACACCAGGTGACCGACCTCCAACAATCGAAGACAGAACTCGAAGCTAAGTATGCAGAGATAGGCAAAGCTATGGAGGAACAACTCAGAGAACAAATGGGCCGCAATGCGAGACTTCAACGCAACATGGCCCTACTACGTCGTCATCTAGCAGTGGCTCAAGAAGAGAACCGAAGGCTACAACAACAGGAGAACCTAGAAGCGGCCATGGAAAACACCCCGGGAGCACTCATAGACCCTGCAAAATTCCAGGCTGTCCCCTTAGAGCATATTCTACAGGTTTTAGAAGGTTATGCGACCCTCTTGGAAGCCCATGATCAGTTGGCAGACCAGATAAAGGAACTACAAGGATCCAAAGTACCGACAACACACCCAACCACACCTAAAGAGACGGTCGATGCCGCTACTTCGCCAGAACCTGAACCTTCTACCAACAGTGAGGTGCTTGAGCTACGGCAACAGATTACAGAGTTGAAAATCAAGTTGTTACAATATGAACGACCTCCTTCCCCACTTGAGAAACCCATAGAAGAAGAAGCAGTTATTATTCCAGTGGAGGAAGCATTTGAAGAGAACTATGAGCCTCAACCTTTTCCAGAAGGCACAATCACTGAGGAGGGACAGGACACTTATGAGGAACCCCCATCGGCATGGATGAAACAGGTAGAAGAAATGGGGCAGACTCATGAAGAACATATCTCCTACCAGATGTTGGCCATGAAGACCATTGAAGAAACCATACTTCAATCAGACTACTTCAGACATCTGGCCCCTAGAAGACTAATAGCCAGCTCAGAATTACAATATAAACCATATTTTGTACTGTTGGTAGACTACAACGCCGAGATCAAACGTAAGACCAACAAGTACCCAACTTTCGCAACACAATTTGAACTGGAGGACATTCCAGAGGAGGCGCGCAAAGGGAAAATACACCAACCCATCTGGAGGCAAAAGCTATTGGAAACCTATCCCGAGATGCTATGGACATGGGACCACGCGCCCATGCATTTGAAGTATAACAATTGCTATGGACCAGTGCAACGGAGAAGAACATGGAAGTCATTTGCCATCAAAGTCAAGAACAACGCCAATTGCAAAGAATGGCTCAATTACCCTGCCATTGCACCCCCAAACGGCACGCCTACTGTAGCATACATGATGGCTACCATCAGACATTGGCTTCCACGCCTCCACCCCATGCCAGATGTGGCTGCCCAGATGATGCTCAAGATCTTCGATATGATGCAGGTTGTGCTCAAAACTTTCCGCAATGTATGTCATATTCAACCTCCGATTCCCGGGTTTGTTAATGGTAATTACGACCTGCTATATGATATGAGCACCACCCCGAGCATACGAGTTGCTTATGCATGGCACGCATGCATCAGATATCTCCCTGCCTGCTACAAGCAAACTTTCGATGAAATGTTCACCACGGGGTTCTGGGAAGCACACTCAGAGGTGTTCGCGCCACGGCCCACCCATTTGTTACACCTCTTTGCATGCGAACAAACGATGCACTCAGAACTCTACACAACGCCACAGCCGGACATACCGGGCCCAGTCAATTGGGATACCCTGCAGAGAGACCTGATCCGAGGGCTACGAATCAAAGAACATGATGTGGCAGCTGACATTCTCCAGGACTATATTGATCAACCCCCAGATCAAAGGTCTGTCAGAGGCGACAGACGCTAGGGGGGGGGAGAGTGTTGGCAGTATACGGGAAGAAGCAAGTACGAGCATACACACAGATCTAGCACTAAGGCAACCCTTTATTTTTTCAAAACCCTTACACCATTTAAAAGTGATTCTCATCACTAAAAACCCCTATAAATACCATTTTCACCTTTTTGTAGCTCCATTTTGTACAAGCCGAGGAGTCCTCGAGCTTGAGGAGCCTTAGAAGTAGTTGCCTACCAATTTTTGTATTTTTTAGACCTCGTTTGAGCCCTCAAATAAGCCCTGGAACCTAATTTTTAACTAGGCCGGACACTAGGTCTGGACAGGGCCAAAGCTAGTTAAAAACTATAAATAGAGCTAGAGAGCTCATTTTTGGGGGAGCTTCTTGTAGTTTTGAGCTTGTATGAGAACTTTGTTGCAATAGAAGTGATTCCATTGTCTTACTCTCTTTGTTCTTGCTGTGTGTGCGCGTGTGTGTGTATGTGTGTGCATGTTAGTGTGCTTCGCACTCACACATTTGTGCCTTCACTTGCTCGAGGTCTTCATACCATCCTCATGTCTTCCCGGATTGACATTAAAGGAGGTGCTACTCATCACTGAGCTACAGACTAGTACGGAATATTCCGAATACCTTACAGGGTACCACGTTCAAAATGACTTTTGTAGTCTTAGAACTACCAGAATCCAGCCTCGACTACAATCTACTTTTTGGTCGGCCATGGTTGAAACAAGCCAAAGTTGTCCAGGATTGGTCAGCGTAGGAATTAACTTTCAAAGATAACCACCGTAAATATGTAGTAAAATTGGATGCCATATAGCCCTCCGAGCTTCATGCAAGACCATATGTAGCGGAGCCAGTCCACATGTTGGAAGGCTTATCTGACAATGAGGAAGAGGCATTTCTGAAGAACAATAAAGATCTGATCTCTTTAGGTACTATCGATCTCTAGTCGGTCGCAGACAAGTGGAGTCCGGCCGCTTGTACGGTTGTCCCAGTGACCGGAGATGCAGCTGCAGATGATAGTGTTGCTATGGATGGAGCCACCTTACATCACCTTTTGCAGTCAGTTGATGATCTGGTAAAACCTCGACAATTTTATGTACCGGAAGATCAGTTAGTAACATATAATTTGGGTGATGAGGGTAATTCACGACCAGTTAAGATTAAGGCAGGATTGTCAGAGACATTTCAAGAGGATTTGATAAGCCTCCTGCGTGAGTTCTCTGATGTTTTTGCGTGGGACTATCGCGATATGAAGGGTCTTGATCCGCGGATCTATCAACATCGAGTAGTGCTCAAACCAGAAGCGAAGCCAATCAAACAATCCAGTTACCGAATGAACCCCAATTATGCAGCACAGGTCAAAGAAGAACTCGATCGGTTGCTGAAGGTGGGATTCATCGTACCAATTGAGCATGCTGAATGGATATCACCAATCGTGATTGTTTCGAAGAAAAATAAACAGCTGCGCATCTGTGTTGATTACCGGAAACTGAATGCTGCTACTGTACCAGATCCATTTCCTCTCCCCTTTCTGCACACAATGCTCGACCGGGTGGTAGGGCACGAGATGTATTAATTTTTGGATGGTTACAGTGGTTATAACCAGGTGAGGATGGCCGAATAGGACATACCTAAAACAGCCTTTATCACAAACTTGGGTGTTTATGCTTGTACAGTAATGTGGTTTGGGTTAAGGAATGCTCCAAGTACGTTTCAACAATGCATGCAAGAAGTCTTTTCACCCTACCTGACTACTTTTATGCAAGTATATTTGGATGAATTTTCCCTATTTGGCAAGATTGTGGCGCACTTGTATCATTTACGGTGCTGCTTTGAAAAATTTCACGAATATCGATTATGTTTGAATCCGACAAAGTCAGCTTTTGCGGTCTCTTGTGGCAAACTACTCGGACATATTATCTCTGCACAAGGAATACAAGTTGATCCGGATAAAGTTGCCGCCGTGTTGGAGGCACCGGTCCCCTCAACACCGAAAGAAGTTATGCGTTTCCTGGGTCAAATCTGGTGGCATGGCAGACATTTACGGTGATTAGCTCATTTAGCAACACCACTTAATCGACTCATGACTAGTACTCCACGGCAGTACGCATGGACTTCAGAATGCCAAACTGCATTTGATCATTTAAAAGGACTATTGACAAAGGCCCCAATTTTGCAACCCCCTGATTGGGAACGCCCGTTCCATGTCTTTGTAGATGCATCAGACATAGCCATTGGAAGCGTTTTAATGCAGCAAGCTGACAAATGGTTTCGGCCTGTATATTATGCAAGTCACCGATTAGCCCCTGCTGAAAGAGATTATTCAGTGACCGAAAGAGAATGTCTCGGGTTGGTGTACTCTGTGGAGAAATTCCAGCATTATTTGTTGGGCTGAAAATTCACCTTTCACATGGATCATGCCGCACTTGTGTATTTAGTCCGACATCAACATTTAGGTGGTCGCTTGGCTCGATGGGTTTTATTATTTCAAGAATTTGACTATGAAGTTATTCATCGACCCGACACAACACATGCATTGACAGATTTTCTATCTCGGTTAGATTTCGGTGAAGCTCCGGTGGGAGTTGATGACACTACACTGGCAATTTACGCTACTGAGCCAATTGTTGCAGAATCTACAGAACCCCTTGTGCCCCCTACCTACTACGATACGTTACTAACTTTTCTAACTAACAGTTGTCTTCCTCCCCATACTCCTCCTGATCTACGGAAGAAATTTGCAGTTTATAGTAGCAGATTTCGGTTGATTGTAGGTCAACTGTACTACATGGGTCATACTGGTGTTTTACTTCGCTGTATCCCCCCACATGAATCCGAATCGGTTATTGCTATGGCTCATTCATTACCCTCGGATGGACATTTCGCAGCTGATCTTACTCACCGTAAAATTTTGCAAAGTGGCCTCTGGTGGCCTACAATGTACAAAGATGTGACCCAGTTTGTCCAGCAGTGTGATACCTGTCAACGGTTTGGACAGCCATTACAGTGACACTTCTTTCCTCTGCAACCTGTCTTACCTTTGGAACCCTTTCAGAAGTGGGGGCTCAATTTTATTGGACCAATATCACCACCAATAACCCTTAGCAACAATCGATATATACTGACTTGTACGGATTATGCCACCAGGTGGGCGGAAGCTTGGGATTTACGATTTGCCACAGCTGTTTTGGTGGCAAAATGCCTGATGAAGGACGTATTCCCGCGTTATGGATTACCTCTGGAACTTATGACCGACCAAGGAACCCATTTTGCCAACAATTTAATGCGAGTACTAACTCACACTTTTCAAATTCTGCATAAATTCAGTTCACCATACTATCCACGTGCTAATGGTTTGGCTGAAAGCACCAACAAGATACTGTTGAATATGCTCCGCAAGTTGATCTTAGAATCTCCAGAACAATGGGACCAGTTACTACCCGCGGTTTTATGGGCATACCGAACTACATACAAAGTGGCAACTGGAATGACCACATTCAAGCTTGCTTATGGGTTGGAAGCAATCGTGCTGATGGAGGTAGTAGTGCCAAGCCTACGCGTGGCCCTAACTCAGAAATTGCTGCCTGAAGACTCTTTGCCATTTCGGTTGGATGCACTCAGATCATTGGATGAACAGCGCTGGGAAAGCTTCATGACTCTTCAAGAAGTTCAACTTCGTCAAGCCCGTACCCATGATCATTTCCTCAAAACTCCTATGTTTATGGTGGGCCAGCTTGTGTTCTTTTATAATGCTAAAGCAAATCGTTCTGCTGGAAAGTTTAAATTACGGTGGTTCGGTCCTTACCGGATTAGTGAGCAAGTGGGACCAGCTACTTTTCGGTTGACTACCTTGACCGGAGTTTCCCTTCCCAAAGTGATTAATGGTTCGAAGTTACGCCCATATCACCACCCGCTTAATTATCGCTGACGTGTTCCTCGTTTTTTCGCGTGTCACTTATTTTCTTTTTATTTCCGTATTTTGGCTGAATATAGACCATTAGTCTCCTCGTTTTGATATCTAAATATGATTAATCGTCGCCCTGTGTTACTGTATCTGCTCATGCATGCATGCCATAATTATGAAGGTTATCATTTCTCTACCGTGCGATGATTAGGGTTTTCGATCACCTCTTGTTGCCCGTGTGTCTACTTAATCTTGTTCTTTTTACTGATAATCGCTATTGTGTCTGTGTGTTTCTGCGTTCTTTGTTTTCTGTGTTTGTTGTGTTCTTGTGCTTTAGCGTGTGCGTCATGGAAGCACTAGCTAATGTCGCTACATTCCGTGAAGGACTCACTTCTGAAGTGAGTGAGTTTCTGCGTATCCGTGGTCTTTTGAACTTCGCTGAATTGCCTTGGCATTCAGTGGAGTGTCAACCATTTTATGCGCATATTATTTCCGCTATCGCTACCACACCTGCTACGGAGCAGAGTTGGCCTATCCTTTGTTTATCGTCACAAGTCGTGATCACTTTGGCTTCATTTGCTGATGCCTTCCGACTTCCTCGGGATGGATTGGAGAATGGCCCTCTACTTCCTGTAGCCACCATGACCACATTATTCCTACGACACTCATCTAATGAGTATGCCATTCTGTGTCGACTTAATCCGGAGTGTACCGTATTGCAATTTTTAGTTGCTATACTGAATTTGCGAAAACGTACCTACAGGATCTCGCGTCCCCTTTACTCAATGATAGACATGGCTTCTCACGAGCCTGTCAATTTTGCATCTTTTTATTTCCAGCGCATTCACCGTGAATGTGTTATGGTTATTAAACAAGTTAATAAGGGTGATCTTCCACGATCACATCTTCCCCATATCCTCACTTTCCTCTTTCCAGTCATTCAAGTCGCGCAACTCCCGCCAAATGCTCCGTTCCTGCTGCATGAAGAGTCCACTCGGATGCTCGAAGATGAGGAAGATGATGATGCAGATCTTTTTCAACTTCTTCGTCGGAAACGCAACCGTATAAGTCTGTCTGAGAGCTAGGTGCAAGGATCCAATGCCGGACATGAAGAAGAGGTCTTCCATGACACCGCCACTTCCATCAATGTTGATTCTTCCGCTCATTCTTCTCCAATCCAGCAGCAGGAACAAAGTGCTTCGACCGCCGACTCTGAAGAAGTTTCTTCTCGAGAGGATTCTCATCAGCAGACTCAAGATGATGTGCAAGCCATTATTGTAGAGATTCTCAATGAAGTGATTGCTCTGGTTGACGTTGTGATTGCCAGAACTGAGGCAACAAAGCAGAAGACCACCGGAATAGTGTTGGTGCCTAATCTTCTTACCCCACTTCCTTCCACCATGAACATTGTTGAGCCAATTGTTCCAGTCCAACCTATTCTTCCTGACGTACCCCCTTCTCCATCTTCTTCTCCCGCCTATTCTCCACCCTCTTCCCCTCATCTGTTCTCCGCTTCTACATCCCAATCCCTTCCTACCCTTCCTGCTCCAACCCCGATGTTTCATGAATTTGAATCTATGGGTCGACTATTGATCCAATTCTCGCAGCAGTTACCAATGCAACTGAAGATGGCCACAGATAATATCAAAGAGGAGTTGCAACACAAAGTTGATGTTTTGGAGGCTGATATTGCCCCACTACAGGAAGAAGCAGATGCCGTTAAAGCAGAAAACCATGCTTTGCAGATACAACTTCAGCATCTTCAAGCTAGGCTTGCAGAACAAGATACATTAATTGTTCAACGCGATGCAGCATTGGCAGAGTTAAAAGCCAAGGATGTTCTGATAATTGCTCGTGATGAAGAGATTAAGCAGTTAAATCAGCTGGTACAGGATAAAGAAGATGCTCGAGTGGCAATTGGAAATTTGTTGGAAGAAACTCGAGTACATCTTGATGCGGTCATGCAGAAAGGACAGGAGATGGCTGATTTAGCTAAGGAGACTAATGCAGAACTTTAGACCACAACTGCCGATTTGTTTCAGGCGAATTCTGCTCTCAAAGCCAAGACGAGTTTAACCATTCAACTTCAGAAGGAGATAGCAGGGATTAAGAAAGAAAGAGATGCTTATTATCAGACAATTCAATATCAAGCTCAGGAGCTGGAACGAAGAGAAAAGAAGCTAGGCTTTCAAGCAGAGCAATTATCCAGGATAGATGGATAAATTAATGATATGAGATTGAGCCGAGATGCAGCCCTTGCCAATGACTTTTATTTGCAAGAGGCCTTTTTGCAGTCGCAGACTGATACATTGATAAGCCAGGTCATTGCGGCAAGTTCCGTTCGAACTGACGCACAACTGGTAAAGCCGGAGACACTAAAGCTGATGTTGGATTCCTTAAAACAAAAAATCTCTAGAACCTTCAAATTAGCAAGAACTATGTATATACAAAGCATCATAGACGAGCCTTAATTTTGTTTGCGTTGCGGGTTCAAGTCCACCGTGCGTGCCAGTGTAAGGATGCCGGATTGGCATTATGTAATTTATATTTTCCTATACCGCACGAACCGAAAGGTCGTAGCGAAGTGTTGTACCCTTTTTATCAATCAATTAAGAGACATTACGGTGGCTCTCCGGTAGAGAGGAGACGAGATCGCCAGACTGTCTGTGTGGGCGATTTGCGACCCTGCGGAGACATTGTAGTGCAGATTTTTGTAACTCTGAGTATTGACACTTTACCTTGTTGAATTACATTAATTTTTGATTAACACAGTAATGTTCGTTGATGATAATAAGTCTGTGCGACGATAATTATTATTCTCTGCGTTACATACTGTGGAAAGCCTAACCGGAATATGAACAGTAATACTGTGTAGAAGACATTATACTGGATAATAACGTATTGCTTGCTTGATAAATTAACTGGGAAAATAAGATACAGGGCCTCTGAAAAGAGATTAAAAGGCAGGCTTGACGGTACTCTGCACTTTTAACAACACACATAGACACATACACACATAATGATGCATTCACACACATACACATGCATACACACATACACACACATATACACACACACATACACACATACACACACACATATGCATACACACACATAGAGATACACACACATAAACATACATGCATACATATGCATACATAATGCATATGCATATGCATACATAATGCATATGCATATGCATACATAATGCATATGCATATGCATACATACATACTTACATACTTACATGCATACATACACATACATAATGCATACACACACATATGCATACATAATGCATACACACACATACACACACCTATGCATACATACTTGCATAGACATACACACATAGACACATAGACACATACACACACATAGACACATACACACACATAAACACATACATACTCATAGATGCGTAGCGACACATACACATAGACACACACATACACACACATATACACAAACACATACACAAACACATACACAAACACATACACACATAGACACATACACACATAATGATGCATACACACACATACACATGCATACACATACATATGCATACATACATGCATACACATACACACATACACACATACACACACATAGACACATACACACACATGAACACATACACACTCATAGATACACACACATACACATAGACACACACACATACACACACATACACACACATATACACACACACATACACACACATATACACACACACATACACACATAGACACATACACATAATGATGCATACACACATATACACATGCATACACACATACAGACACATATACACACACATACACACATACACACACATATATGCATACACACACACATAGAGAGACATACACACATATACACATACATGCATACATATGCATACATAATGCATATGCATATGCATACATACATACTTACATGCATACATAATGCACATGCATAGATACATACACACACATAGACACGTAAACACACATAAACACATACACACTCATAGATACACACACATACACATACACACACACACACACACATATACACACACATACACACATAGACACATACACACATAATGATGCATACACACACATACACATGCATACACACACACAGACACATATACACACACATACACACACATATATGCATACACACACACATAGAGAGACATACACACACATACACATACATGCATACATATGCATACATAATGCATATGCATACATACATACTTATATGCATACATAATGCACATGCTTACATACACATACATAATGCATACACACACATATGCATACATAATGCATACACACACATACACACATATGCATACATACATGCATACACATACACACATAGACACATACACACACATAGACACATACACACACATAAACACATACACACTCATAGACGCATAGCGACACATACACATAGACACATACACATACACACACATACACACACACACAAACATACACACATAGACACATACACACATAATGATGCATACACACACATACGCATACATACATGCATACACATACACACATAGACACATACACACAAATAGATACATACATACATATAAACACATACACACTCATAGATACACACACATACACATAGACACACACACACACACACATACACACACACATACACACATAGACACATACACACATAGACACATACACACATAATGATGCATACACACACATACACATGCATACACACATACAAACACATATACACATACACATACATGCATACATATACATACATAATCCATATGCATATGCATACATACATACATACATGCATATATACACATACATAATGCATACACACACATATGCATACATAATGCATACACACACATATGCATACACATACACACATAGACACATACACACACATAGACACATACACACATAAACACATACACACTCATAGATGCACACACATACACATAGACACACAGACATACACACACACATACACACATAATGATGCATACACACACATACACATGCATACACACATACACACACACATACATGCACATACATACACACACACATGCATACATACACATACTTAATGCATACACACATACATATGTACAGTATATATATTGATTTCTAACCATTTTGTTTTATATGTTAGGTATTATGGATCCTAGTAGAGAGAGAAAGGCGAAACTCACTCTCATAAAAAGTCTTATGAGAGCAAGAGTTCCGTTTGATACTCTAAGGGCTATCATGCGTGATTACTCAGAGATGTCTGATGAGGAGCTGGACTGTACAATCCAGATGCTTACCCAGCAATCAGAGGAGGGTTCTTCTGCGGCTCCACATGTAGGAAGAGAGCTATCTGCTCATAGGTATGTTTTTTTTCATAAACTTTTTTAGTGTTATTATAACACATATTTTTATTTATTTTTATCTATCTATTTTCAGGACACCTATACCACCTCCAAATCGTGATAGCAGAGCACAATTGCCTATGAGGACATGCATAGGCACCTTAGGACTAGAGTGCGATATAGAGCCAGAGGGGAACATTGTGTATATAGGGAATGGATTGGAGTTCAAGAGAAGAATGCAGGCACTATGCGACTCTTACCTGCGCTTTGTCCACTTACCATGGAAGTGAGTAAAAATTTTACATCTAAATTGAAATAAATATCTTATTTTTTATTTACATTATTTTTTTTATTTTTGTAGTGAGCATGATGAGAGGGATAAAAAATACGTACTTAGTTCACTTGAGACAGAGTTTGGGACAGGATGGTTGCTTAAGTGGTGTCTAAAAGAGATGCGGACACTTATGGCTCATCGTCGCGATAATGCACGGTATGCACTACTTTTATGTATATATATGTGGATATGAGTATGTGTGTTTATGCATGTATTTATGTATATGAGAGAGAGAGAGAGAAAAGAGTGAGGCCATAACTTTGGTTTGGATTTTTGATCTTTCAGATCATTCCTTGATGCTATGGTATCTTTTAGTCCAAGAAGATGCTGTCATAGTGAATAAACAATATTTTTGAATATATGCATAGGATCAAGAAGATGACATACTTTTAAATCTTTCCAATACTCCAAAGAATACCATATTGATATGTTCTCTGCGAGTGCCGATTTTTCTTTACCTCTGTTCACATACTCATTATCTGAATCATCACTGAAGATTTTTGATTTTGGATCTATCAGAGGTCCATCTATCCATTTTTTATACCTATCCATAGGCGTCATAGGTTTTGGACACTGACCTGTTTCAAGCTTTCCATTAAAATGTGTCGCTTCTCTTTTAGATCTTAATGGATGATCATTAGGAAAGAATCGTCGATGTCGAAGATAAATATTTTTGTTGAGATTCTTACTATAGATTGATCTCAACCAATCACCACAATGTAAGATTCTTACATCAATACCTGAACAAGCACCATATCCTGGAAAATTGTGAATAGTCCAAGCCACAATACCACGAACCGTAATATGTCTTTCATTGATGCTTTTTGATACATCAATGACATTAATACCTCTCCATGAATCTTGAAAATCGTCAATGAGAGGAGCAAGATATATATTCATATCTTTAACTTGTCTTTTGCCTGGGATTAAAAGTGAAAGCATTAAATGTTCCTTTTTAATGCTAAGATATGGCGGAAGATTGTAGTTTATGACTACCACTGGCCATGTTGACCATTTACTGGATTTCATGGAGAATGGATTAACCCCATCTAATGCAACTCCTAACTTTAGATTCTATGGATTTTGTGCAAATTCAGGCCATGTAGAATCAATATGCTGAAAAGCAACACTATCATGAGGAATTCTGATTATTCCATCAATACTTTTGTGATCATGTCCCCAAGTCAAAAGCTTTGATAATTCGGGGCTTTGAAACATATGTCTAATCCGTGGAGTCAATGGAAAATGTCTCAATACCTTTTTTGGGATTTTACCTTCTTTGCCCTTATAACTAGGAGATTGACATTTGGGACATGTCAAAGAGTCTGCATATTCACCTCTATATAAAATACAATCGTTAGGACATGCATGTATACATTGATAATCTATATCAAGATTTTTGATTATCTTCTTCATTTCATCATGTGAGGTAGGAAGAATATTCTAACTTGGTAAAAAATTTTCAAATAATAACCTGTAAGTTTATCAAAAAAAGATATATTGAAAAAAGTAAATAAATAAATATACATATACATACACACACACACACACACACACACACACACACACACACATATATATATATATATATATATATATATATATATATATATATATATATATATATATATATATATATATATATATATATATATATATATATATATATATATATATATATATATATATATATATGTATATATGCATATAATTTTATATATGTGTATGCTTATGTGCATCTTTCAAAATATTCACGAAAAATTTGATTGTTTTGGATGGCAGGATACGATTGTTTGTTTTGGAGGATATGAAGTATGTACCTTCATTGAATGATTTGTCGATTCTATCATATGTTCAGTTTGAAAGTGTGAGAAGCGGGTTTATAATTGCTATTCAAAGAAGTTGGCATTGTTTATAGGCCATACGATGGTGACCTGGATGAATCGCATGCACAGAGGTCACTCAAGATAGAGCAACCTGATTATAAGGGACTAGTGCCAGCTGGATTCCTAGGGTATGTAGTAAACCTCTTGCATGTCAATGATGAGCATCTGAACTTTAGGATACAAAGTGGAAATCATGGTGGCTTGAGAGGATCACTTTTATACGGCTTGTTCAAAGAACTTCAGGTTTATGACACTGAAGTTTTTTAAACAAGCTATATAAAAGTGATCCTCTCAAGCCACCATGATTTCCACTTTGTATCCTAAAGTTCAGATGCTCATCATTGACATGCAAGAGGTTGACTGCATACCCCAGGAATCCTGTTGGCACTAGTCCATTATAATCAGATTGCTCTATCTTGAGTAACCTTTGTGCATGCGATTCATCCAGGTCACCATTGTATGGCCTATAAACAGTGCCAACTTCTTGAATAGCAATTATAAATCCACTTTTCACACTTTCAAACTGAACATATGATAGAATCGACAAATCATTCAATGAAGGTACATACTTCATATCCTCCAAAACAAACAATCGTATCCTGCCATCCAAACAATCAAATTTTTTGCGAATATTTTGAAAGATGCATTAATAGTTTTTAAAGATGCGCGGACAAAAAGTGTCCATTCAATTCAAGTTCTTGTTCTTACCTTATCTAAAGTAAGAATAAAAACTTGCATTGAATGGACACTTTTTGTTTGCCCATCCTTTATATATGCAAAACAGATACATTACTCCATCCAAAACGATTTTGAAGGTTGAGAATAAGTAATCTCGCACTTAGTCGTGTCAAACGACTTCCTTCATATACATGCTTTAGACATTCCTCTCGAAGATATTTCTCATTTTTAGAAATATCAATGCTCTCACTGTCATTTTGATACCAATCCTCAATAAAATCTGCCATGCCATCATCTTCATCATTGTCACACGATTCTTGTACTTTATCATCTTTTGAATATAGATCTTTCAACTTTGCATATTGCACAGGATCAGTTTTGCGTAGCCTCCTCATGGAAGCTTCTGATAAATGAGGTCTTACTGGTAATTGTGAATGCTGTGGAGGAATATCATCAACATCATACGTTGGAAGCTACACATATAAATAAAATTCATTAGTATTCCATAAATGAATAAAAAGTAAACTTTAAATATAAAATTAAGTATATAACTTATCAAATATGGATAGAAAATTTTTATTCTCTCTAGCTAAAAGGTGCTCTTGGAGGTCTACGCCATCCATAATTCACTAATAGTTCATCAGCCGCATGTAATGTAGTAATAGCATTGACAACTATGTATCTTGATACATCTCTACTCATGTATGGTGATTCATGACTATTTTCACACTCGTCAAATGTGCAATTAGTCCTTGAACTATTATGTAACCCTCGACTACTATTTATTAAACCTGCTATATTTCCATGTGTGTAAGGTCTTCCATCAATATAATCTTTCATTTTCTGCATGTAAAATCCTTCTACTAGTAAGGGATGCTGCGTTCAAGCATATTCCATAAGTACTCATGCTTTGAACATAACGTGAAAGTCAATGCCAATCTCCCCATCCATATATAGGACCACAAAATGACATAAGAGTGACTTCAGAGTTCAGAGGCACATACAAATCCTCTACAATAAAGAGACCACGACCAGCATTAGTAATAGTGGATGGAGCAATCATATAACGATTACCCCAAAAGTTGAAAACCTCTCCATCTAAAGGAAGTGGTCCTCTATTTCATCCTCCATATCTTCTTCTATCATATGTTTGTACCAAAGAATGATCACGAACTGGCAATGGATAATCTCCAGCCGTTTCAGTCTCTAAACTAGGAGGTAGAGGATTTCTAGAAACCTCTGCTGTAATTGATGAACAAGAAGTCCATGACATGTACGAGGTATATTAACATTATGAGAAAAATTATCATCATCATCATCATCGAGCAAGTATTCCTGTATATCAACAGTAATTTGATTTTGTATATGGTTTTTAAATAAAATAATGTCATTAATATATATAGAAAATACATACCCAAGCATTATCACGTGGACCAGGTGATGGTGCATGCTCAAAAGTAACATACTCTGCCTCATGTTCAATACATTCCAATCGTGGTCTTCGATACGTGCCATAACAAGAGTTACACCAACATATAATATGCTCTTCATAGTAAAATTCATCATAATTCCTATCGAAGGACACATGTGAAGTCGTTGCATGGGTAGGAGGATGTGGAGTACCCTCTAATTGATCAGAATCTGCACATAATAAGAAACAAAAAAAAATATAAGTTATGTTACCATCAAATATATTTAAAATTAAATGTTTGATATAATTACAGTGTAAAGTCGTTGCACGATGAGGAGAAGGTGGTGGAGTTCCATCTGATTGATCAGAATCTACAAATAATGGTATTTGATATTAATAATTTGATTATCTACATACACAATAAATTCACATATACATATTTACACATACACACATATTCACATATACACATTTACACATACACACATATTCACATATACACAACTACACATTATTGTGGGATAAATGCATGTATTTTGTATGAATGAGTGTATATGCATGCATGTGTGCGTACATATATATGTGGATATTTATGTTATATGTATGTATATGTGTATATGTATACATATATGTATGCGTATATGTTTGCATGTATATGCGTATGTGGGTATGTGTATGTGTATGTGTGTGTATATATGTGTATGTATTTTGATTTTTTTTATGTTTGAGATTAAATTAACAGGAGATATTGTATGGTGGAAAAAAATAAGAGGCGAGCTAACATAACACCTGAGACGTGGCAGTTTTTTCGTAGACAGCTACGTCTTCAGGAGTCATTTCCTCAGCAGAAGGTACACAAATTAATAGTTTATATTTATAATTTTTATATATTTTAGTAAATTTTTACATTTAATTTATGTATTTTTTTCTTAAATAAAGAGGCTTTTGCAAAGAAGAGAGTGGAGTCGGGCCACACATCGCACCTAGGCCAAATGGGCCATAATGGTTTTGTAGCTACATTTGTAAATATATGTGTTATTGTGAGTATATTTTTTATTTTAGTTAAAATGCAAGCAACTAATCTTTTTTATTTGTTTCAATGCAGCGAAAGGATTATGGCTTATATCCTACAAAACATGAGATCGAGTATGCTACACATTTTGGATATCGGCGTTTGAGCGAGTATATGCAAGATCATCCTGATGCCTTTGTGAGTATTATTAAATTTTATATAATTATTTTATTTTTTATGAATAGTTTAATTGTTTTATTTATTTATGTTTCTTATATGTAATACAGGAGTATTATGGAGAGACAAATATGGATGAGGTGGAGAGACAGACACAGGAGGGACGATCTCGATCCTCACAGGGTGATCATGATGATGAGGATGAGGATGAGGAAGATCAGGATGATCATGATATTGTTGATAATGATGATCATGATGATGATGATTAGGATTTTAGTTGATTATGACATTGGATTATATGTATTTACATTGATATATATATATATATATATATATATATATATATATATATATATATATATATATATATATATATATATATATATATATATATATATATATATATATATATATATATATATATATATTATCTATATATTTTTCATTTCAGTTATGTTTTGAATTGTGTGTATGGTATTAAGTAATGAAGAGTTTTGTTCTATTGATTGTTATTATTGTTTATATTAAGCATGTGTTTTAATACTTTAATTATATAATTCATTCATATGTGTGTACCTAAGCGTATATGTATGTGTGTGTATATGTATGTATATGCATGTGTATGTGTGTGTATATGTATGTATGTGCATGTGCATGTGTAAGTGTACATGTGTGTATGAGTATGTGCATGTGCATGTGTATGTGTGTGTATATGTATGTGCATGTATGTGTAACTCTATGTGTATATGTGTGTATGTGCATGTATATGTGTATATGTAGATATGTGCATGTGTGTGTGCATGTGTATATGTGTTTTAATACTTTAATTATATAATTCATTCATATGTGTGTACCTAAGTGTATATGTATGTGTGTGTATATGTATGTATGTGCATGTGTATGTGTGTGTATATGTATGTATGTGCATGTGCATGTGTAAATGTATATGTGTGTATGAGTATGTGCATGTGCATGTGTATGTGTGTGTATATGTATGTGCATGTATATGTATAACTCTATGTGTATATGTGTGTGTGTATGTGCATGTATATGTGTATATGTAGGTATGTGCATGTGTGTGTGCATGTGTATATGTGTTTTAATACTTTAATTATATAATTCATTCATATGTGTGTAACTAAGTGTATATGTATGTGTGTGTATATGTATGCATGTGCATGTGTATGTGTGTGTATATGTATGTATGTGCATGTGCATGTGTAAATGTATATGTGTGTATGAGTATGTGCATGTGCATGTGTAAGTGTATATGTGTGTATGAGTATGTGCATGTGCATGTGTATATGTGTGTATCTGTATGTGCATGTATATGTGTATATGTAGGTATGTGCATGCGTGTGTGCATGTGTATATGTGTGTGTACGTATGTGCATATATATGTGTATATATGTGTATAATGTATGTATATGCATGTGTATATGTATTCCACATGCATGTGTATGTGTATGCATTTCCATTTGCATCCATGTGCATGCATGTGGATGTGCATATACATGTATTTGCGTATATGTTAATGTGTGTGTGTGTGTGTGTATATATATATATATATATATATATATATATATATATATATATATATATATATATATATATATATATATATATATATATATATATATGTAATAATGCATGCATGTAAGTCTTTTTATGTGGTTGTAGAAATGTTTGTGCATATTCATGTGTATATGTGTATGTCTAAGTGTATGTGCACATGTATCTGTGTGTATATATGTGTGTGGATGTGTATGTGTATATGTGTGAAAGTGCATCTTCATCATGTACAAGTGTATAAGTGCATATCAATAAGTGTGAGTATGCTATCTAATAAAAATAACACAATTCAAATGATATACAAAGAATAGAAATTGTACTTACAACAGTTAGCCATACTTTTTGCTTGGTTAGATTCTTGAATAATCTGCAATAAAGAGAGAAAGAAGAGAGAGAGAGAGAGAGAGAGAGAGAGAGAGAGAATTCAAAGAGAGAAAAATGTAGAAAGAGAGAAACAAAGACAGAGGAAGACAATAAGAGAGAGCTTAGGCAAAACAACAAATCCACATATACTTGCTTCAGCTCGTAAGCGCAGCGCAATTGCGAACGTTGGAGAGCTCTTCGATCAAACGCGTGAAAATGCCGATTGAAGAGCCTCCAACGTTTTAATTTTTTTCCGTCAACAGACCGTCGTGTAAGTGATGCTATGCATCGAGTTGGCGTCGCATAAGCGACATGTTTTCAGCATCGCTTATGCGATGCCAAAAAAGATCGCTTATGCGACGCCAAAAAACATCGCTTATGCGATGTAACAAAGCGTCGCTTATGCGATGCTATTTAAAACCATCGTGTTAGCGATGCTCTATGGAGCGTCGCAGACCCCGTCGTGCCACAAGTCGTAAAAAATGTCGTTTGGTTCATCGTTTAATCGACAGTCCGTGCGCGACGCTCATTACGCCGCATGTTGCAATTTTATAGCGATGAAATTCTGTCGCCTTAACCGTCGCTATACGCCCGTATTCCTTGTAGTGGTACAAAAATGAGGGTCTGTTTTGTTGTTGTTGGAGGAGGCAGAGCCAATAAGGCTTCCAGTTTGGATGGATCAACTTTAATCTCCTTTTCTAATATGATATGTCCAAGGAGAAGTGTACATGGGTGACTTTTTGAAAATGCATAGATCTAGTACTATATATGCAAAAGTCACCCATGTACACCCTTATTGATGATCCAAAGACTGGTTGAAAAACATAGTGCATGAACCTTTGAAATGTTGTAGATGTATTGGTTATGCCAAAACTCATTATTTGATAAGCAAATCATCCCCATGGCATAATGAATGCGGTCTTCCTTTGGTCCTCCTTGGCCATCTGAATTTGAAAGTACCCTGAGTATCCATCACATATAGTGTAACTTTCATGACACGACACTTCATTTTGAATCTCATCTTGGAAAGGTAGTGGAAAATGATCTCTCTTGGTTGCTACATTCAAGGGTTTATAGTCTATACACACCCTTCATTTATCATTTTTCTTTGGGGTAACTACTACTATAAACACAAAATCTGAATTTGATAAAGAGTAAATGAAACCAGCCTTTATGAGTCCATTTATCTCATTTAAAAAAGCCTCTTGTTGGAGTGTTCCGATCCTTCTGAGCTTTTGTGCCACTAGCTTGGATTTTTGCTTGATTTCAATATGATGTTGAATGATAGTTACACCTTGGATCTCATTATAATCTTTAATGAACAATTTGGGGTACCTTTTGAGCATGTTGAGGTATCTAGTCCTTTCCTTTGAGGTGAGATCCTCTACTAGCATCTTTTGGAGATCCGCTTTGGGTGTGGAATCCTCACTTTGTGGTTGTCGTAGATTATCCTCTTTGCTTCCATATTCATTTCCTTAAAAGATTACTCCCATGGCTTCGAGTGTCAATGAATCAAGTTCGGTTTTTGATTCCTCACTACTAAAATCACTGTCATAACATCATGGATGTGCTAATATGATAGGGTAGCCCTCCTCTTTGGTTGAAATTACATACATATCTAAGGAAACTTCTATATCACATACCATAACTCTTAAACTTTCAACAGCATGAACACATCTAACAATAGTATTGTCTACCATTTTGGTTTGGTATGCAGATGGTCCAATGACATCCAAGCCTAGCCTGTGCATTGTTTTCTCTATCATCACACACCTCTGTGCTCCACCATCCATGTATACATTTGAGATCCTTTTTCACTTTATATATGCATATACTATGGGTACAACATCATCACATGCATTCACATTTATGAGATTGATATCCTTGTTTTTAGATCTCCTAGTGCTTACTAGCTTAGACCACTCCCTTCTAGTTTTTTATGATAATTACAAAAGTTGTGGCCAAGTGATATTGGGCTTCTATGTAGGAATATCATCAATAGATCATGAGGTTTGATTCCCTTACCTAGAGGAAAGTCTTCCATTGTAATCTTCCTTCTTGGTCTTCTCTTTCTTTCACTTGTCTCCCCTTCTGTGACTCTTCCTTTCTTTGTCTATGTATGCAGGCTGGAATCTTCATCTTGAGATCTATCTCTATCTTGCACCCTTTTACCCTTGATTGTCAAAGTGTCCATGCTCTTTTGTTCCTCACTCAACTTCAAAATGTTTGTCGATCTTTCTTCTCCTTGCGTTGGTGGAATAGGTGGAAGGTTTACTAGTTGTTGTTGTTGTTGTTATTGTCCTTGTGCATATTGTGGTGGCCTCTTAATAGGATACATATCACTTAGTTTCTTAGGAGGATGAGGACAATTGTACATACATGACCACATTCTTTGTAGTTGTAACATATGAACTCTTGTGATTCTCGTCGCTGCCCCCTATTCTGTTCCCTTTGTGACCTATGTTGACACCTTACAAGGTTAAATGTCAATTGCTATAATTGTTTTGTGAGCCTCTGTAGTAGGTCTTGTTGGGATTCTTCCACTCTCTCAATAGAGTTGTTTTGTATACTTTCTTGGGCTAGGACATCTACGTGATCTACTTTATCCTTCTCAAATGTATAAGATGTGTGTTGAAACTTCAGTTTTCTACATTTCAACTTGGCTATTTCTAGTGCTTCATCAAATATGGTTGAAAAGTGAGATTCCACCTTTTGTTTTAGTGAGGGAAAAAGTATAGGAATAAACCTATCTCTTTTTAAAAACCGTGGTGCCAATTCATTTTCTCCTAAGATTCTCCCAATTATTCTACAAACTTTGAAACTTTGCTTCATAATTCATAAAAGCATCAAGATAAACTTGCCTTAATGAGAGAAGTTGTTGC
The DNA here is from genome assembly GCA_020310875.1 of Ceratopteris richardii. Taxonomy (NCBI): domain Eukaryota; kingdom Viridiplantae; phylum Streptophyta; class Polypodiopsida; order Polypodiales; family Pteridaceae; genus Ceratopteris; species Ceratopteris richardii. The sequence goes on from CM035429.1 coordinate 85,877,372, forward strand.
CATAGTGCTTCTTGAGTGTCCTTCTTTTTGTATTTCTCTAAGAAGGTTGCCCATACTACTACCTAGCTATGTGTTGCTTCTTCAAGTAAACTTGTGAACGGTATCCTTTCTTCTTCCTTGAGAACTAAATGAAATTCTCTCAACTTTACATCCTCTTGGTCTCTTTGTGATATGAGATACGCCATCTCCAGGCTATCCAAGAAGCATCCTCCTTTGGCTTCCATGAAACTGAGGGAAAATTACAACCATGCTTCCTTTGAAGTGATAGATACCTCAAAATAGATGAAGACCCAAACGTCAAAGCTGGTTGTGTAGTCAAAGTGCAGATGAATAAATGGCACTTCTAAAGCAACGATATGCTAGCCGCTCTACTCCAAAGTACCGAGTAATGCATTGCTCAAAGTGGATTTTTGGGCTATAGGAAATATTGATGTGGATGAAAGGCCTTGGATGATATGGTTGATTAGGGAGAATCCAAAGATTTGGCTGAATGTGGTTGCCATTTTGAGCATTCATATAGACTTTCCTCAGGGTGCAGCAAATTATGAGAAGGGCACTAAAGAAATGGCCTCTTACACTACTTTAGTACTGAAGCTCATAAGCAAATCTGGATATGATGGAAGGAAGAGTTCTTAGCTCCTTAAACATTCACTCCACACATAAATTTACAACACAAAGGGAACTCTTAGGGTACGTGCAATCCACACTACCTTATTAGCACCCACACAAAATGAAAATTCTCTTAGGACTTGGGAGATCCACACTATCCTCTTACCATTTACACGGGTCACACATACACATATACATTCAAGTACATACACAGGTCACACACAGCATGGACTTGGGAGATCCACGCTGTCCTCTTAGCACTTAACAAAAAAACATTCAAGTACATAAACACAAGGATCAAGATAACCTCACTTCCCAATGGATATAAGGTGAAGGGAAATGATGAGGGTTCGGAGATGAGGGGAATGTAGAGAATGAATTATAAGAAATAGAAGGGGTGATACAAAGAGGAAGGAAGAGATAGATGGATTCAAATGGAAATAAAGCTTATATTATAAGATGTGGATACAAAGGATATGGGATACATAACAGAAAATAGTGTAGTACTTTGTTTTAGTCGAGGTCTCAACTTCCAAAGGTAGCAATATGATCAACACAGTGTTGATAGCATGTATCTACATACAATTTGCTTGATTTGAGGGCACACAAGGGGCCTTTTTATAGGCCTTTTGGGAAGATATTCTAAGATGATATTCTTAAGTAGAATCTTCTAGATGTGACACATGTGTGGTAGGAAATACAACTTTGGCAAAATCCTAGAAGATTTTTGGTCATTCTAAGGTATGCACCTCATCCCATATGGTCATATCTTTGATACTTTCATATAAATTCATAAAAATACCATAAATAACACCTCCATTTGGTGGAAATGGCCTTAATATCCGAGTTTGGGCATTTGGAGTATTGTATTCTTGATTTTGGGCCCAAAAGTCAATCACATATGCCCCATTTGTCCAGAATCTTTTGTGTGGGATTGAAAAGTCTATGGTGGGGCTTGAGTCTTTGAAAACTTGTTTGGACTCTTTAAAAAGGGAGAGTGGGTCAAGATTAAATATTTGAATTTACAAAAACTACTTGTCCCACTCCATAATCTCAGGATTTGATTATAGGCAACTTTAGCTACTTTATTGGGGTGGAACAAATCTTATTCTTGCCTTTTTATTTCCTTAAAATACATATATTTATGGATTTCATGAAGGTTTGAGAAATACAAATATTATAGGGGTACATATCTAGACATAAGGTATTATTAATATTCCCTCAACATGCTTAGAAAAATCATCAATAAAAGTCAGGAAGTAAAGGTGGTTCCCAAAAGAAAGTGTGTCCATAGAACCATAGATATCACTATAAACAAGCTATAATTTATGAGTAGCTTGAACTGAACTAGCTTTAGAGAGGGAAGAATGCTACGTGTTACCCAAAATACAACCTTCACAGACATGTTTACAAGATGCCTCAAGTTTGGGCAGAGAGGACCATTTCAGATTTCCACATGCATTGCCACTAGCACAACTCAGATGACCAATGCGTGCATGCCAAAGCTTTGCATATGAGATAGCCCGAGAATCTTGAACTACACATGCTGAATCATTCACAAATTTTGCATACTCTATGAGCTTATTCAACCCGCAACATAAAATGCAAGAAGTAATAAGAGCAACACCATTTGATAGATCATGAATTACACATCTATCATCAAACAATTTGACAACCAAGCCGATCTTGGCTAATGCTAAAATTAACAATAGATTTTTTTTGATCCTTGGCACAAACAAAGCATCTTAAAATGCGAAAGACGTTCCATTATTAGTAGTCAAAATGATCTTACCAACTCCCATTACAGGATAAGAGGAGTTGTTTGCACATGTGATAATATTCCCTGTAGGGGTGGGCTGAAGTGAACTAAAGAAGTTGTGTTGCAAGGTAATATGTTTGGTTGCCCCACTATCAACATACAAAAAATTCCAGTCTACTGTAGACATACACAACACATGCAAAGGTGGATCATAGTTGCATACAATAGTAAATGCCCATTCCTCATTTTGCACAAGATTAGGAGACTCTATTTTAGGTGTAGAGGCCTTTGCACTTATCCTTCTAGCCTCTTTCTTCTTTCCCTCTTCTATAAGTGTCTGCATAGTATTGGTGCATTGTAGCTCAGTGATGAGTAGCACCTCCTTTAATGTCAATCCGGGAAGACGTGAGGATGGTATGAAGACCTCGAGCAAGTGGCGGCACAAGTGCGTGAGTGAGAAGCACACAAACATGCACACACATACACACACACGCGCACACACGACAAAACAAAGAGTGAGAATCAATGGAGTTCTTAGATTACTTTCAAGAAGCTCTTACAAGTTTGTTTCAATTACAATGTCACCCCCAAAATGAGCTCTCTAGCTCCTTTTATAGTTTTTGACTAGCTTTGGCCCTGTTCAGACCTAGTGTCCGGCCTAGTTAAAAATTAGGTTCTAGGGCTTATTTGAGAGCTCAAACGAGATCTAAAAATTACAAAAATTGGCAGGTAGATACTTCTAAAGCTCCTCAAGCTCAAGGACTCCTTGGCTTGCACAAAATGGAGCTACCAAAATATGAAATGGTATTTACAATGGTGTTTAGTGATGAGAATCACTTTTAATTGGTGTAAGGGTTTTTGAAAAGTTAAAGGGTCGCCTAAGTGCTAGATTTGCGTGAATGCTCATACTTGTTTCTTCATGAGGAAAATTATTGGCCTATTTGCCAGATCTTCTTTGACTGCCATGTCTGCTTGTGCTGTCCCTTCGCTCTGACTCTCTTCGTCTTGTGGCTCCTTCAGTTCCCTGACTGCTGCCAACACCCCCCCCCACTCTCACATCTGTCGCCCCTGACAGACCCTTGTCTAGAGGATTTTTGAACATAGTATTGGACGACATCGGAGGCTAGGTGGTGGTCTTCGAGTCGCAAGCCGCATGCTAGATCTGTGAGCAAATCATCCCAATTCACAGGTCCGGGAACATCTGGATGAGGCACCCTTAATTGTTCTGAGTAAATAGTTCTCTCCACAGCAAATAATTGGAGGAGATGTGATGGTCTGGGTATAAAGATTTCGGAGTGATATTCCCAGAATCCTGTGATGAACATCTCCTCAAATGTTTGTTTAAAGCAAGCTGGGAGGTACTTGATTCTGGCGTGCCAAGCATATATTACTTCAATTGACGGGGTGGTACTCATATCGTACACTAGATCCTGGTTTCCTATCACAAAGCCTGCACCTGAGAAGTGAGGGTTCTTAATGTTCTTAAACGTCCTGAAAGTGATCAGCATTAATTCAAATATTTTCATACACATCTGGGCCATCACATCAGGATTATTGCGTAGCCGAGTACTCCAGTGACGGATTGTAGAAATCATGTAGTTGACCGTGGGGGGTCCTCGTGGAGGTGCTAGATAAACATAATTCAACCATTTTGCACAGGCTTTTATGTCTTTGACGGCAATAGTGAATTCAGGCCAGGTGCGTCGTCGAAGAACTGGAATGTAACAAGGGTTATACTTAATAAACAACGGCATATTATTCCAGGTTCGGACCATTTCTGGATACGTTTCCAGAAGCCTGATTCTCCAGGTGGGTTGATGGATGGACCCACGCTGAGCACTTTCCGGAATATCATCTGGACCAAATTGTGTAGCAAATGTGGGAGGCTTGCCACATTGTCGTTGAATCTCCGCGTTGTAATCGGCCAAAAGTATACAGAATGGCACATATTGGTCATTATTGGTGCCGATCCATCTATGATGAGACATGCTTCTGAAATATTCAGACTTTATGACAGTTTCTTCTAAGTTCGCTAGTGATTGGATCTGAATGGCCACTCGTTCTTCGTGGGTGTTCGCTGTCCTTTCCAGTGTTTGAAGCCACTGGGGTGCTTCCACTTCCAATGTGTCTAGTCCCTCTGAGGTTCGTCGCCCACCTGGCATTGGCATAGGAACATAAGGTTCCTCGTACGAATCATCCACCTCAATAGGGACCAACTCTTCTTGCTCTGGTTCGACCACTGGAGATGGCTGCCTCTCGTATGTCAGTAACCTCTTTTGTAATTCTGCTACCTGCTCAGTTAAGGCCTTTACTTCATCTGAGGTGGAGGTTGAGGGGACACTCTTCGGTTGTTCCTGTTCCTTAAGCCTGCTCTGAAGTGTGTCACGCTCTCTTTCCAAGTCATCATGGGCTTCCAGGAGATCTGCATAGCTTTCCAAAATGGTTTTCATCGTCTCCGTGGGAACTGCTTTGAACTGCTCTGGATCTATCTAGTGAGGGGAGCTTTCCATTGCTGCTTCCAGATTCTCTTCATTTTGTTTTTGCAGTCTTTTGTTCTCCTCCAGTGCTGTGGCCATATGTTTTCGCAGTAGTGCCAAGTTGCGTCTGACTCGTAGGTTATCGGCCTGGTATACTTCGAGCAAAGCTTCTAGTTGTTTGACACCTGATTCTGTTGATGGTTGGGGTGCCTCCAATAGTGTTTGGTGAGCCTGCTCAAGCGTTGTATAGCGTTGATTCACTTCTGCATTTTCCTCTTGTAGAATGTGAAATTGCCTTTGTAAGTTCTGATGGTGTGTTGTTAGTTGCTGATACCGGCCGTCCAGAGCTCTGTACTCATTCTGGAGCTGATATACACATTGATTTAGTGCTAAAAATATGCTATTTACATTAAATAATGCTGGGAGGGGTGAAGATGCAGGGGGAATGGGGGCGGGAAGGGGAGTTGTGAATGATGTGGATGCAAGTGGAGATGTGGGTGGCGGGGGTATGGGAGATGAAGGTGGCATGGGGGGAGGAAGCGGTGCTGTGGCAGGAGATGTTTCCATAGTGTCAATTGTTTGAGTGACAGTGTAGATGGGGATAGTGGGTGGAGTGGATGTGACGTCAGTGAAAAGAGTGGTGAAAGTGGGCATGGTGACTCCCCCGAATTGGATTCCCGGAGAGAGTGGGATGCCCATGACAATGGTGGTGGTAGTGGATGTGGTAGTGCTAGTGTCATGTGGTGGAGTGAATTGTGTAGTGCGAGGTGGGGATGGTGGTGACAGTGGTGCTTCCTGATGTTCTTCTGCTTGCGTTGTCTCTCCTAGTGCTGATACATTGATGTGAATTTGTTTCCCGGACCTCCTGGGACAAACGGGAACCCTCTTCTCAAATCTGTGAATGTAGGCCATTGCCTCATGGATGGCCTCATCCACTCCTACTGCGTTGGCATGAAGGTTTATGGACTCAATGAACAAATCGTCCACACCTTCCTCAGCTAGCAACTGGTTCATGAGTTTCTTGCCCGATTCCAGTGACATCTTATGCTGTTCTTGAACGAGTTGCATGGTTCGATATAGTCTTTTGATTTGTGCCGAATACGCAGGGGCACTTGCCAGCTCGGAAAGCTCGTCATATTTTTGTTCCTCGTAGGCTTCTTCCTCTTGTTCTGTCTCTTGTTCCTCGACGTCGACTTCTACCACTTCTGGTCGGGTGGGGGTTGCTGTTGTTGTCTGGGGTTGTGGTTCCTGAGCTCGTTCTGTTTCCGTCTCGAGATTAAAGTCATAGATCAGTCTAGCCACTTCTTCATCCGTGAGATCATTGAGAGTAAAACCTTGTGGGAATTCCAGATCTGATGGGACGGGTGGAAATACCAGATTAGGTCCATCTGTGCTTGGTCTTGGTAGCCGGTGAATGGCCTAACGCGTCGTGTCTGGGGAGGGGTAATTTCTGGTGTGGTGGTGGCTCCCCTTGGTTGAGCGCAGGGTAACTGTACTCCCCCCCTCATCTTTTTTGATGGGGGACCTGCTGCTGATAGTCTTCTCTGGAATTCTTGGGCGTGGGGCCATATGAGTGCCCGCTGAATAGGCACGTCATAGGCCAGACATCGGTAGATTATCTTTGTTAGAGCGCAACATCCATGAAGCACATTTTTCTGCTTCTTGTTCCACCTTTGATGGGCTAGGTGGATCTGATCTATGATCCAATGTGGCACGTTGATGGGAAGGCTTTCTGTCTCTGCTAGATACAAGCTGAACCAATTTTTCTTTGGGGGCATGGTGAATCTTTCCTGGGCGGGGAAAGCAAAATGTTGCATGACGGTCCGCAGGTGAAGCAAAATGGTAGGTGTCATCGCTACCATATCCTTCAGCTTATTAAGATCTTTGTGTTTCATTCGACCTGGAACCATGGTTTCCTTTTCAGTGGGGATGTGCATGCCATACATGCCCAACGCTTCTCGTACCAGATTAAGGGTCAGCTTGAATCTTTTGAGTTCATGACCCGGCAGCAGAGAGGGTAACACAAAGGTGCTGTCGCCTCCCTTGGCTCTGCTTGGCGTGATGGTACTTATAAGATATGAACAACGTAAGAAATCCGGCTTTGGTAAGTGAGCCCTGAAATAACTGTCCACACCGGCTTTGGTCCATACTGATCGCATGACCTCGGCGTTCTGATAGCTTTCAAACTCGCGCGTGAAAAAGTGGTATCGTCCCCATTTACCATTAAATTCCAATTCTGCTTCCCAGAAATAGGTTCCATCGCCCAATGGTCCAGCGACATCACTGAACCAGTGAGCGTGTTTACCTACTTGAGAAGTGTGCCCTTGAGGAGGATCCTGAATGGGGAGCACATGCACGGCTTGAAGTTCTTGCGGCCTTGTGGTGAGATGTGGCTCGAGGAGGAGTGTTTCTATGTCCACAATCTGTGCACCGGATCCGGCTTGAGAACTAGCACCTCCTGCTTCTGCCATGGCCCTGTTTGCTGGTTGGTTCTGTGAGAATATAGAACCACGTGTTAACATCGTAATGGACAGAATAAATCCGTTGTTGTCCCCGTTACAACATTAACATGAGGTAGATGGTGAGTTAGTGGTTAGTAAGTGCACGAAGACAGTGTGTGTAGTTAATGCTTGGGTAGTCCTAGGAGACTAATGCAATTAGTAAGTGGGGATGAATTTACAAATTGGGGTCGGGGGGTTTATTACAGGTCTTAGGCTGCCAAATGCAATGGATGGGTCTTGTTCTTGGTTTCGTAGAGGCTCTAGAGAGCTTTATAGGTGTATCGGCTTGAAAATGAGGCCTTTTAGGGACCCATTTACAAGCGATTATGTTCGTGCTCATGGGCCTTTGTGTGTTCTTGAGTGTTGAAAACGAGTGAATGCTGGCTGTGCGAGTGAATGGGTTACGCTGTATAGGTTGTGGCTTCGGCGTAGCTATTTGAGCCCGCAAGCAAGCCTTAGGCACCCAAATTTGTCTTGATTGTGGGCTAGCCTTCATCGACTTCTTGGGCACCCAAATAGATTTCACGTTAGCAGAAGAATTTCTGAAAGACTTCTTATTAGTGTCGTGTTGTTGGTTACTAATAAGAGGCTTCGCCCGTGTGGTTGGCTTGAGTGCAACCGGGTGTTTGCCTTTCCGCACCCATACTTGGTTTACTTGCTGAGATATTTTGCTGCGCAGGTACTTTTGATTTCCGGCATAGGTAGTACTCTGCCTCTTCTGCCTTTGATCCACCTTTGGTCGCTGCCTCCTTCTGGCCTTTGGAAAAGAAGGGAGTTCCGTTGCATCCCTGACTCCTTTTTTGAGAATATCATTCCTCTGCAACACATAGTTTTGGACAAGAACAGCATAGTCAACTTCATGTGTACCCCTGGAAGGACCAGGAGTCTGTGCCTTTCCTAGTTCTTTGAGTGCTCCATTATCTAACTCTACTGTGATTCGACTATGATTGACCCATACCTGAAGAAGTCCACTTCTTAGGTTTAAGTTGACTGCTTGGTCATAGATCCAGTCTTGACCCAAGACAAGGGGTTCCGTGAGGTCCTCATCTTGACACACTAGTACTTTAACTGTCATTGCCTCATCATGAATGTAGAGGGGAAGTTCCACCTCGCCCATGCAAGGGGTTTCCACGCCTCCCAATCCTATGAGATATGCTTCCACAGGATTGACAGTTAACTGCAACTCTTGACAGTAAGACACTCTAACAGCACTAGTGGCTGCACCTGAGTCAATCAAGGCTCTTACGGTCCTTGCACTCTCTCCTTGTCCTATATCTAGGGTTATGAAAGGACGTCGATCAATTATCCTATGCGAGCTTGTTCCTGCGACTTCACACATTGCCATATGATATCCTTGATCTGCATAGTCATTTGTTCTAGGCTGATCTTTACCTTGCCTTCGTAACTTCATCCTTCTGATGCGTTCTAAAGCTTCTGCTTGAGCTTCTTCTCGAATTCGCTTTTCTTCCTCTTTGCGTTTCTTAGCAGTGTTGAGTCGGCTGAGCATTTCCTCCGTGAGGGGTTCCTGATACAACTTGACTCTGCAACCGCTAATGTAATTTGGGAGAACGTCACCCTCTAATGTGGCCAGTTGTACTGCTCCACTCGTGGAGATCCTATTGATGATCATAGGTCCGTAGCCTCTCTTTTCTAACTTCCTTGCGTGTTGTTTCAGTGTATAGACTAAAACTAGATCTCCTGCTTTCAAGCCCTTATCCTTCACATGGGCATCAAAGTATGCCTTCTGCCTCTTCTTAGCTGCATAGATTCCTGTAGCTGCTCTCAGTCTTGTTTCTCCTAATCGTTCAAGGTCAAAGATCCTAGAGGAGAGCTCATGACCTGTCCATTCGTGCTCTTGTGCTACTCTCAATGTAGGAATCAAGAAGTCCAAGGGTAGCACATCGTTTTGGCCAAACACCATCTGAAAGGGGGTGGCTTGGAGTACCGTTTTGTAGGCAACTCGGTATGCCCAAACAGCATGGTGTAGCTGTTTGTCCCAATCAGAGCGTTTCGTGTTCACTAATTTTGTCAGTACATTGCATAAGATCTTATTAGTGCTCTCAGCTTGTCCATTAGCTTGAGGGTGATAGGGGGCAGACTTCTTGTGTATTACCAAGAATTCTTGGAGTAGATTTTCGATCAATTCGTTCAAGAAATGAGTGCCTCTATCACTTACAAGCTCTATAGGTAGCCCATATCTTGTGAACACATTCTCAAACAAGAATTTGGCAGTTGTTTGAGCATCGTTCTTCATCGTGGCTTTTACCTCTACCCACTTAGTTAGATAGTCTGTTGCAACAATGATATATTCCGCATGAGAACCCTTAGCTGGGGGATTAATAGGACCTACAAAGTCTATTCCCCACTTAGAGAACGCACGTCCACCCATCATAGGTTTCAGTGGCATCTCATCTTTACGTATAGGATACTGAGTTCTCTGACAGACATCACATCGTTTCACATAGGTATGTGCATCCATGTGAAGGGTCGGCCACCAAAAGCCCGCAAATAGTATTGCCTTGATTACCCGATCTGGTCCAAAGTGTCCTCCTGCTACACCTTGGTGAGCAGTTTCCAAGATCTTAAGATATTCACTTTCATGGACACATAGCCTCAGGTAACCGTCTTTACCACGCTTGTATAGATTATCACCAATGAGTGAGTAATCCAGGGCTTCTTGTTCTAAACTCCTTTTCCTAGCCAGAGTCATGTCTGGAGGGAATGCTTTCGTCCTTAGGAAGGATACTAGTGGTTCACTCCAATCTGGCACAATGGACACTTGATAAAGAGTGGCGTGTTCCACAGGTGGTTTAGTGCAACAGATTGGGCATTCCTTGCACAACTTTTGGACATCAGCTTCCATAGTTGGCCAATGTACTCCGAGTCTCTTTAGGGTCTGTAAAGTTCGTTGCTTTGAGTAGTGTTGCTCTAACGCACCTACATGTGCTAAATGCAACCATTTATTGTACTCGTCCTCTTCCACACAACAAGCCAAGATCCCTTGATCTGTGTGCTTGTACATGCTTCCTGCCATGATGTGGTACTTTTGGGCTTTTACAACCTCTCTATTCCGTGTGTTTACCACTGGATGGTTAGGCCCGTATGTCAATACTGGTACCAATGGCTTAGCCCACTGCGGCACCACTTCCATATTAAACAAGTAAGCATCAGGAAGGTCATCTGATACTCCTTGTGGGGCTTCTCCCGATGTGAGCCTAGAGAGATGATCTGCTCTTAAATGAGTCCTCCCTTTTCTCACCACTACCTCAAAGTCATATTCCATTAGCAAGAGAAACCATCTCACTAATCTTCCTGTATTGCATGGCTTGTTTACGAGGTATAGCAAAGCCTGATGATCAGTAAAAAATTTAAACTTATTTGCAAGCAAATAGTGTCTAAATTTCTTAACTGCATATACCATGCCTAAGCCTTCTCTCTCTGTAGTGGTGTAATTCCGTTCAGCCGCGTTCAATTGTCTACTGGCATAGGCAATTGGAAGATCCATATTACCTTCACCAGTAGGTTGTGCAAGCACACATCCAATAGCATAATTGGATGCATCCACATGAACATGGAATGGCTTATTCCAATCTGGTGTGGTCAAGATTGGTGCTGAACATAATCTTCGTTTAAGCTCCTGGAAGGATTTCTCACATTCATCCGTCCACTCAAAGTTAGTCAGAAGTCCGTACATGGGCTTTGCAATGACAGCATACATGTGTATAAATCGTCGGTAATAACCACAATGCCCCATGAAAGCTTGTACTTCCTTGACATTCTTTGGCCTAGGTAGCTCTGCTATGGCTCTCACTTTCTCTTCATCGGTGGATATGCCATTCTTTGACACTATGTGTCCTAGAATCTTGCCTTGCCTGACCATAAAAACGCACTTTTCTGGGTTCAGGCAGACTTGATATTCTCTACATTTGTCAAAGATTTGTCTGAGCTCAGGGATATGGGTTTGTATAATGTTGGAATGAGCACAAAGATCATCAACGTAGACTTCTAAGTTTTTCCTCAGGAACTCTTTAAACACATGGCACATCAGCCTCTGGAAGGTAGCTGGTGCATTGGTAAGCCCAAATGGCATTACTCTAAAAGCAAAAATGCCCCATTCTGTGGCAAATGCTGTCTTATGTTGATCCTCTGGAGCAATGGCCACTTGATTGTAGCCCGAAAATCCATCAAGGAAGCTGTACACTTCCTTGCCTGCTACTCTTTCTAAGAGATGTTCTGTGATGGGAAGCGGATAGTTATCTCGAATTGTGGCTGCATTAACCTTCTTCAAGTTAATGCATACGCGCAGCTTTCCATTTTTCTTGGGCACCACTACGATGGGGGATACCCACTCAGTGTGCTCAATTTCATAGATAAATCCAGCTTCAACCAGTCTATCTATCTCTTCTTTGATCTTAGCAGCGTAATTATCATTATATGTATAGGGCTTTTGCTTAGAGGGTTTAGCATCTGAGGTCATGGGAATGGTGTGTGAGCATATGTCCGGGTCAACACCTTTCAAATCCTTGTAACTCCAAGCGAATACATCTCTGTATTCTCTTAGCAAGGCAATCAACACATGCTCTTCTTCTTCTGTTAGGTCATGGCCTATGTACGTGCATCTCTCCTCTCCTTCTTCTAGGGCCACTACTATTTTCTTGGTGGTTTCTTTGTTATCATAGGCCTCCCCTGATTGTGCCTCTCGTTTAGGCATTCTTATCATGACCCTACTGTCATTTATCTCATATTCCTTAAAATTTTCTGGGACCTCAAACAAAGATTCTCCCTCTTCTGGTGAGACTTCTCGCTTTTTTCGTTTCTTTTCGTCTTCCTTCGGGGTCACATGTGTTGTTAATCTTACATCATTTGTAAGCTCTCCATGCCTCTGGGGTTGAAATTCTACTTCATGGAAGTATTCTTCATCTGATGCAAATGGTGGGTCCATAATGATTGACTCTAGATCGGAGTCACTTGCATCCTCAAATGCATCAGGGCTAGGTTCGCATTCTTCTAGAACTGCCTCTCCCATGATTGGCTCTATGGAGAAGACTGAAAGGTCATAGCCATCCTCATCACAGTGGGGTGTCCATTGTTCTTCATTGATGGCTACGTCCATTGTTGCTAAGATTTCTGCCCAACCGTGAGGTTCAAATTCTTCGTCTGGAAAAACTACAGGTGCATAGGCTGGGTCTTGGATTGATCTATGGGTTTCTTTTGCACCTACCTCTCTGGCTTTTTCTCTCTTCTCTTCATCTACTGCTACTTTGCACATCCATAAGTGGGTGTCTTCATGCATCCATGAGGATCCTGATCCTATGGAATGCACCGATTCCGTATCATCTTTGGCTCTATGGATGGGATTCCATTGGATGGGAGGGACATCTCTATGAGAGTAATCTTTGAGATTTACTTTGGTTGTAACACCTAAGTGTTGCAAATACAAGGAGTTGGTTCCCCAGTCCTGTACCACTTGCAACTGTCGCATAAATGGTCTTCCCAAAATCATCTCATAGGCATGATTTTTGCTAAAGTCACATATAGCAAATGTATGCTCAAACTCGACACCACAAGTGGTGAGAGTTATTCCTTCTAGCAATCCTAAGGGTCTCTCAATATGACCATCTGCCATCTGCAATTTCATTCTCGTTGGCCTGAGTGCTGGCTTGCCCCAACGCTTCCATAGGGAAGTGGTAGCAATTGCAACTCCTGCGCCTGAGTCCAAAATTGCCTTGGTGGTGTAGTCCTGGTAGGTGATGGGAAGATAGGTATTACCTTCTTCACCTTCACACATATCTCCTATCTTATCCAAGGGTATTTCTGGCACTGTCCTATGTGATCCTACCTGGGAACGAGGTTTTGCTATCCCTGGTACTTGATTGGCTACATGTTTCCATACTTCAGGTCTAACCTTGAGTAGCTCTTCTAACTTGAGATTACACTGCACTTTGGTGTTCTTCACTACCTCTGTGTTCCTAGGTATGATTGAATCTTCGTTCCTTACCATGACTGTAGGTGCTCTCATACAGGTGGACTTTGCTTCCCATGGGCCTGTAAAATGGGGTAGTTCTTGTAAAGAATTAGACTCGAAGTCTAATTTTTCTTGAGATTGGGTACTCTCCTGCTCTCCATAAATGGATGGGATGTCTTGTGGGAATTGGTCATGTGCAGCATCCACAAGTTCAATGGGAGGAGGGACTTCACTTTCCTTAGCCCATTTGTCTTCTTGAATCTCGCGTAGGAATTCTGGTGTGAACTGATTCATAGAAGATGATGTGTCCGGCTCCGTAGAGTTAGGCACATAGGCTTCTTGAGCAGGAATGCTTACTCTTTCACTTGCCTTGCCCTTGTGTTGAAAGGCAGGTTCCTTATGTGATTGTGCCATTAGATTCTCTATTCTTTCTAGGGAGGGGGAATTGTCTGGTTCAATAGAAATTGGCACGTAAGCGTTCGGTGGGGAATGGGTCATATTTTTGCTTGCGTTATCTCTTTCTTGGTTTTTTTCTTCTTTGGCAGATCTTGCAATTATGCCCTCTAACTTCTCCAGAAGTCCATCCAAGTGTAATTGCGTCTTGGCTGAGCTCGAGTAATTGAAAAGGCGGCTGGCTTCAAACATAGTCTGAGCCAATGCGACCATTTTCGCGCAAAGCTTGGTTCTTTCTATCTCTAGGTCAGCTCTAGGGTAACACTTGTCATGATCCGTGACATTTGGCCCTTCTTGGATTCTGGCCTGATATGTTTTCAGCATCATGTCTATATCTTCAGGAGTGGGATCAGCTAATACGGATCCTACTCTAGGGGGTGGTGGAATCATATGAGGTGGGTTGGAAGGTGGCGGGTCGGATGGCGATGGGAATGGTGGTAGTGGGATAGTGTGAGAGGGAGGTTGAGATGTGAGTTCAGTTATCCTGGCTTTGGTTTCTCTTATGCTTTCCTCAAGTTCACTCATCTTTTTAGCCCATTGTCTTTTCATTCTTTCCCGACTATCTTTCCACGCTCTAGTCCTTTTCTTTGTCACGCTCTCGGTTTCACTAGTCTCTGGGTTCTTATCCTGGTTTACCCCTTGATTCTGCTGCAATGCTTGAGCTCTAGTGACTACCTGTACGGGAGCAGTGGAAGTGACACTTCCTGTGGAATCTACCACTAACCCAATAACATTGATAGGCGTGATTTTTGGCATATTATTGGGGTTCTTTGGGCAATCTCGTAAGAGATGTTCTTTTCCACAATCTTGGCAAAAGCCTTGGATCGTCACTGACTGGGTTTGTGTAGGTGGAGGTAAGGGACAATCACGAATGAGGTGATCTCCTTGGCATCTGTAGCACGGTCCTCTTGGGAATGGGGGTCTTACTTGCCTAGGTTGAGGCCTAGGATTGGGGTTTGTGTACATGACGTTTGTGTAATCTGACTCCCAACTAGGTTCATTTGGCTCTTCGCTGTAATAGGACTCACCATGTTCTGGAGACTGCATGTAGTAAGCCTGGGGACTATCGACATGTGTAGAATCAAAGCTATGGTCACTGGGGTCACTCTCGGAAAGCAGTGGGGTTACAGGGACTATAGCTCTATTCAGGTTTTCTTCTGCAACAGCATACTTTACCGGAATCACATTAGCTGGGGCTGGGGGTTGTTGTGCTAGCACAGGCTGAGGCCTTTGTTGGTTTTGATATTGTGGTTGATAATTTTGTTGTGGCCTGCCATATGGCTATGGAGGGTACTGGTTCTGGTATCTTCCCTGTGGTGGATAGGGTTGAGGATAGGTTTGCCTAACTGCTTGCTTGTTGTAGGGGCAATCTTGTGCGGTGTGATTGGTGTACCTCCGTTCTATGGTGCAGTAATGGCTACTAGGATTTACTTGGGGTTGAGCCATAATGGGACACTCGTTCGCCATGTGGTCGCCACCACAAGTATAGCACCTTTTCACAGGGGCAAACCTTGGGATTTGTTTGCTAGTTACACCTAATTTCTGAGCTACTTTCTCTGCAAGTTCCTCAATTGATGTGGATTGCGTGGAAGAGAGGCTAGAGGCACTATCCGAATCTTTGTATATCTTAGCAAGCTCCAACTCCTCCCCTAGGTTATCCTCAATGTCAATACACATGCGTACACACTCTTCTATGGTCCTAGGGTCCTTCAAGTACACATAAGATCTCAATTTAGTACTTAGCAATCCATCCAGGAATAAAGCCACTTGTTTAGCTGGTGTGGGTAACTCCGAAATAGGGCACCTTTCAAGATATTGCCTAAATCTCCTTCCTGCAAGTCTCACGGTCTCTTGCGGGGTTTGCTTGAAGCTGTGAATCAACGAGGAGGTATTATGCCTTATGCCACTCTTAGAGAATTCCATGATGAAAGCCTCTAGGAGTTGGTCTATGCTCCTGAACTGCCTCTCATTTAGTGGCTGAAACCATGTCAGGGCAGTGTTCCTAAGGGTCAGACCAAAGGCATTGTATTGCGTGAATAGATCCTCCACTTGTTCAGCTCTCAGGACTTGCCTAAACTCAGCCACATGATCGTATGGATCTCCCGTGCCATCGAAGTAGTTCTTCATGGACTTAACTAACTGAGTCGGTCTCAACGTCCTTGTGTGCTCTCTAGGTCGTGGTAGAGGGAACTCATCCGCATTTCTCTGATTCCTGTGAGCTCTAAGTATCTCAGGTTCTACTCTATTCGTTTCCGTCCTCGTTCTTTCTCTACCCACTGGGTTAGCAAAACTTACTTCTGGTCTATCCCTACTTCTGTCTCTTTGCATTCCATGAGCTTGGGATGTTCCAACACCAGGGTGACCATAGGATACATTCGATCTTGGTTGGGGGAAAACGAATTCACCCTTCCAAGTGTAAGCATGCCTATCATTTTCCGTAACCACAAAGATCCGTTCTGAAGCGTGGTCTAAGTAGGTCACTCTGCCTGGGCTATCAGGATCCTTAAACTCATAGATCATGATAGTTCCTATATCAGTTGGCTGATTAGATTTATACCTCCAAAAGGCTTCGTCGGTTTCTCGATTGAGGAGCAGCTCTATGCTCTTATTATCCTGGGGAATCCATTCCGGTGTGATAATCCTAGTGAGAACCGATTTACCTCGAGGGGTTCTAGGTTCTGCACCCATGTTTCCTTGCTCTAGGTCACCTAACTCTGCTTCTGAGATCACATTTCCGAATTCGTCCGTCCTATCTGGGTAACTAGTGACTACGTATATGGTTCCTTCTTTGTCCAAGTATGCTCCGTTTTCAAACTTGACAGCTGGGTGCTCTAGTCCAATGGATTGATCAGGATTCTTAATCTGTACTACAGACCTTCCTAGGCCGTCCTCATAGATGCTAGCACCTAATCGGTTGGTCCTAAGGTATTCCAACTGTGTTTTGTAAGGGCCTTCTACCCTGTGCAAGTATGGCATACCTGAACTTCCCGTAGGTCTGTCCATGCCTTAAGACATCCCTGATTCATTGGTATCCGAGCTAGGGTAATGCGAGTGGTGACTCAACTGCTGGGCCCAAGACCTTGCAGTATGATTGACACTAGCCTCAGAAGACCTAAGGCTTTGTCTCTCTCTTACTAGGTGTCGTCCTGATCTAAGGTTCATATGCTTAACTGATTAACCCAATTTTTTCAGGTACAACCACGTTTCTGAGTCCTTTTGTATCGGTTACTTGATTCTTTTTATGTTGATTATCGTGTTTATATTCTTGTCTGATATCACGTCGTTAGGAATACTTGAGTTTAATTTCGCATTTGAGTTTGGTCGTTTCACGTTAGGTTCTTTTCCTTTAAAGTTGTCGTTCACACACACACAGGTTATCTCTTGACTTGCACTGGATTTCTTAGATAGTCTTTGATTTATCTTGTGCCTATCGTTGCCTGGAATTACTTCTAACACTACCCGCACTTAGCCTAAACTAAGAATTGACAGAGGGTGTTGCGGGTTTTCCAACCTGGAGTTCCTTTCCTTGTATCGTTGCCCTGGTGTGCCCAGGACGCGTATTCCCAAGCCTGCACTTACTCTTGCCCTGCGTACCCTTTGCTGCTCTCAACGGACCTGTAAGAGGCCCACGGTTAGCTCAAGACTTAAATTCAAAAGACAGAACCAATCACTTTCATTCATGTAACACTTCACCAATTTTGCACTATGACTTTTTGGACACAACTCTAGAGACCCTTGAACTTTGTTCCCCCTGGGTATGGTCAGCTTCAAAATACCCTAGCTAATATTCCTAATCTTAATTTAACTATAACCAGTGGATGTTTTGGTTGTGCTCCCCACGAGCTTTCCAACAAAACAGAAATCACCGCAAACGGATTTCGTATGAGAAAGTTATGCCAGTTCAGGGTTTTGGGGCTAAAACAGGATTCAAAACAGTTCAATCAAGCAGGCAAAAATTCTTGAATTACTTGGGTTGCGGCCTCAACATGCAATGCTAACCCCGAGTGTTTGTCCCACACTTGGCCAAAATTTAGACCACTATGTTTGCCTTAAAAATTTGACCTAATTTGCCCTTCTAACGTGTTCGCAAAGTCTGTCGGTCGCGATTGACAGGTCAGTCGCGATTGACGTGTCGATCGCGATTGACAGGTCCGTCGTGGCTGTCAGTCGCGATTGACTGGTCAGTCGCGATTGACAAGTGATCCGAATTTTCAGTCGATCGTGGTCAAACCATCGTTGACTCTGTCAGTCGCGATTGATGGGTCGATCGCGATTGACAGGTCGGTCGCGAGGTCTGTCCGTCATGGTCAAACAGTCGTTGACTGTGTCGGTCGCGATTGACAGAGCCGTCGTGGGCTGTCAATCGTGGTCAAACAGTCGTTGACTGTGTCGGTCGCGATTGATGAGTCGATCGCGATTGATGACTCGATCGCGATTGACACGTGTCACGCGTATGGTCCGTCGGTCGTGGTCAATCGGTCGTTGACTCTGTCGGTCGCGATTGACAGAGCCGTCGTGGGCTGTCGATCGCGATTGACGTGTCGATCGCGATTGACAGATCTGTCCGTCGTGGTTTGTCGGTCGCGATTGACAGAGCGATCGCGATTGACAGAAATCTGAGGAATTTCAAGAAACTAAGCACATTTTTGGGAAGCTCTAGGCCTGTAGATCATGGTTTTGCACTTTGTTTGGTAATTTGAGCGTTTTTTCTGTCGGTCGCGATTGACAAAAGTCGACGACACACAGACAGTTACTTCGAATTCCGTACCTGCGCAGAGTGCTAGGGACGATGATGTGACCTGTACCTGCAAGACAGCTCAAGAAACATGCAAAAACAACACACGCAATTTCACTCTCTCGCTCTCTCTCACAAGTGAAATGAGGGAAATGAGGTGGAGATGGGGATATAGTCAGAAAACTGCAATTTTCGTGATGATGGAGATGGAGGTGGAAGATGGTGATGATGATGATGGTGATGAGGATGGTGAAGAAAAAACAAGAAAATAGATGAAAGTGAAGAAAATACCTACAACTCCAACGTGTCAACTCTACGTCTTACCATCACACGCTCGTCCTCAAAGCTCGATCCCCGGCAACGGCGCCAAAATTTGGTGTAGCTCAGTGATGAGTAGCACCTCCTTTAATGTCAATCCGAGAAGACGTGAGGATGGTATGAAGACCTCGAGCAAGTGGCGGCACAAGTGCGTGAGTGAGAAGCACACAAACATGCACACACATACACACACACGCGCACACACGGCAAAACAAAGAGTGAGAATCAATGGAGTTCTTAGATTACTTTCAAGAAGCTCTTACAAGTTTGTTTCAATTACAATGTCACCCCCAAAATGAGCTCTCTAGCTCCTTTTATAGTTTTTGACTAGCTTTGGTCCTATTCAGACCTAGTGTCCGGCCTAGTTAAAAATTAGGTTCTAGGGCTTATTTGAGAGCTCAAACGAGATCTAAAAATTACAAAAATTGGCAGGTAGATACTTCTAAAGCTCCTCAAGCTCAAGGACTCCTTGGCTTGCACAAAATGGAGCTACCAAAATATGAAATGGTATTTACAATGGTGTTTAGTGATGAAAATCACTTTTAATTGGTGTAAGGGTTTTTGAAAAGTTAAAGGGTTGCCTAAGTGCTAGATTTGCGTGAATGCTCATACTTGCTTCTTCATGAGGAAAATTATTGGCCTATTTGCCAGATCTTCTTTGACTGCCATGTCTGCTTGTGCTGTCCCTTCGCTCTGACTCTCTTCGTCTTGTGGCTCCTTCAGTTCCCTGACTGCTGCCAACATGCATTTTATCCAAGCCTACATGCTTGATATGATTTGATTTATGTTCATTTGTAATCATATGTGTAGACGTAAAAAGGAAATTCGTGGCTCTAACTACCTAAACACATGAATCCATCAGCTCCGAGAATATCTCCTAATTCTTAGCATCACTTTTGGGTGAAGTTATTTGAATTCAAATTCAAAACTACCTCCAAAAGTAGCTATAAAAAGAGCAAGAAGGAAGTCGCCAAGAGAGAGCTTGATGCATGCCCACTTCATGTTCATTTGTAGAGATTGAAGAGCTTAATCCATATCTCTATCATTCTACTCCCATTGTGCAAGTATTCATTGCCAATGTGGTTGTAATTATATCTGAATCTATACATTCATCATTTACTTCTTCTCTATTTTATTCTCTGCTATACTCACTCAAAACATCAACTTCAGAAGCTCATATCTCGGGATATACGAAACCTTTTTCTGAGTTTTAAAGTGAATTGGATTGATCTCTAAGTCTAGTTTGTGCTCACAAAGTTTCATCATCATTGGATTTACTATTTGTGAGAAATCTGTGTTTTTCTGCTCACTAGTCGAATCTCTGTAGAGCCCCAAAAATGGTGGGAGTGTTCTAGATTTTGCTAAATCTTGTTCTCAATGCTCAGTTGATCAATAGAAGTGTTTTAGCTTGTATTAGCACGATAGCTAAGCCTTTTTGATATGTCCAAAAGGAATGTTTCTAAATCCTACTAGGTTGAGAGCACTGTTCATTTTTTCCAGCAGGTGTATGTACAAAAATAGCAAGTTTTGGGAGCTAGTCATTTTGCAACTAGTCTGTCTTGACTCAAACTTTTGAGATACTTGTTCCAAAACACTTGGACAATTTTTTTGTGCATTTAGGAAGCTCAAAGGATCTACTAACCAACTCTGAAGTCTCAATTGGTTGGTGTGAAGCTAGTTGTAGCAGCATCAACTCATCTTTGGATTGCATCCACCATCTCTCTTTACAGTGGTATCAGGTCATAGTCAATCAACATGGGAGATGGATTTCCATCAACAATTGACAAATTAGATAGAAACAACTACCCAACATGGTCTCTAAGGATGGAGGCTTATCTTCATGGGAGGAATCTATTTGGATACACATCTAGAGATGAAGCTATTCCAACCATGAGGAAAAAAGGGCAACCATAGCATGAAGAAGAAGAAAGACTTTCAAATTGGTGTTCAAAGGATGCAATTACAAAGTCCTGTATTCGAAACTCAATCTCTGATTTTCTTTTACCTCATGTCAAGGGATGCAAGACATCAAGAGAGACTTGGAATGCACTTGCTTCTTTCTTCTCCTCCAACACTCGAGCAAGGAAGAACCAATTGTGGATGGAGTTCACAACAATGAAGAAAAGCCCCAAGCAAAGTGTGACTAATTATGTCACAAAGATGAAGGAGATTTTAGATCAACTTGGAAGAATTGGAGAGGTAATAGAAGAGGAAAAAATCATTAGACAAATCATAAATGGAATCAAAGCAGATGACAAGTGGGAGTCCTTCACAACACACTCATGGGCCAACTCTTCACTCATGAAGCAAAGATTAGCAAAGGTGGTGAGTCCTCAAGAGGTAATCAAACTTCTGCTCTTTCCAAGCAAACTTTGCAGGTAGAGGAAGAGCTAGAGGAAGAGACAGAGGTGGAAAGCAAGGCAGGGGGAGATTCCAATCATCTCAAACTTGCAATATGTGTGGCTTATCTAATCATACTACTGAAGAATGTTTTAGGAACCCGAGGAACTCAAGAGGAAGAGGATTCAATAGAGGTGGCTATGGATCAAATAGAGGTAGATACAATGGAGGCTACAACAACAACTACAACAACAATTACAACAACAAAAACTATCAGGGTGGCCATAGAGGAAGAAGAGATTACAATAACTATGCAGAGGACCAAAGTCAAGAAGATTCATTATTGATTATGAATCTATCAGTGAAGAAGGGTAAGGATGATGTCACGTCTTTTACATTGATTCGGGATGCTCAAATCATGTAGCAAGAAATGTGGCTTTACTTTTTGATTTGGAAGATCCTCAAAACAAACATGAAGTGCATGCAGGAGATCATACAAAGCACTCAGTGGAGAAGATAGGTAATGTGAAGACATCAGATGGGAATATGAACCTCTTAAGCAAAGTCTTGTATGTCCCTACAATTACCAATAATTTAATAAGTGTTGGGCAGATTGTTGAAAAAGGATTGTAGGTTAGATTCAATTGATCTGGAGCATATGTTGAAGACCCAAGGCAAGGCTTTAGAAGGATTTCCAAAGGAGAAAAGACAGGAAGGCTTTTCACTTTTGAAGTGGAAGATACAAAGAACATAGATTTATTTAGCTATGGATCTCAAACTCTCATAGAGTTAGAGATATGGCACAAAATTCTTGCTCACATTGGCGAGAGGACACTCAACAAAATTTTCAGGGACCAAAGTGTACTTGGTTTTCCTAATATGACAAGGCAACACATGATTTATAAGTGTGAAGCTTGTCAATTCGGCAAGGTTCATAGACAACCTTTCAATAAGAAGGGATATGTGTATCAAAATCTTTTGGATCTAGTGCACACGGATGTGTGGGGTCCTAGTAAGGAGCCATCTATATCAGGCTCAAGATATTATGTGTCTTTCATAGATGGTTGTAGCAGGTGGACCATTCTGTCTTTCATGAAGCACAAGGATGAAGTTTTCAATTGCTTTAAGAATTATTTTGCTCTTGTTGAAAACCAAACAGGTAGGACTTTGAAAAGACTCAAATCAAATGGTGGAGGAAAATAGTTCTCTTCTAAATTTGATGCCTAGTTGCATGAAAGAAGCACTGTAAGGGAAGTCACTACAAGGTATACACCCGAACTCAATGGTGTAGCAGAGAGGAGAAACACAGCTATTGTTGAAGTCGCAAGGTCCATTCTCAATGAAAAGGGATTGCCAAACTACCTATGGGCAGAGGCTATGTCTATAGCCACATATCTCATAAATAGACTTCCATCTAAGTCACTAGATGGAACCACTTCATATGAAGTGTGGAGAAGACCTAGTCTAGAGCATTGTAAAATCTTTGGATGCTTAGCCTATGCTCACATTCCTTCTCAAGTAAGAGAGAAATTGGATCCCAAGGCAGAGAAGTATTGCTTATGACCAAAACCAAAAAGGATATAGATTGTACAATCCAACTAATAAAGGATTTTATGTGAGTAGAGATGTAACTTTTGATGAGAACAAATCATGGTTTGATGATGACAGGAAAGTGAACCTGCCTCATGACTTGGATGAAGACTTTCCATCACGTCAACCAAAGGTGCCAAAGAAAATTGAAGAAAGTGATTCAAAGATTGACCTAGAAGACTTGGAAAGACTAAACGAAGAGCAAAGGTAAAGCAAAGATGCAAGATGCTACATATGGACTTGAGAGCTCACATCAGCCACTTAGAAGGTCTTCAAGGGAGAAGAAGAAACTAGAGAGGTATGGTTATGATACTTCTTTGGTCACCAAGCACTTAATCTACATTGCAAAGGATTCAACCAATGAAGAACCTACCACATTTGAAGAAGCACAAAGCAAGAAAGCTTGGAGAGATGCAATGGATGAAGAAATGGAAGCCTTGAAGGGGAATGCCACTTGGGAGCTTGTACCTAACAAGCCATCTATGAAGGTAATTGGATCTCGATGGATATACAAAATCAAGAGGAATCCAGATGGAAGTATAAATAGACATAAAGTGTCACGAGGAAGGAGATAAGGAAGAGAGCTCACACACACTCTCTCACAATCAAAGAGAAGCACACACTCAGATTGAGGCAAGAAGAATGATCTTCTTCTTCTTCTTCTTCTTCTTCTATTACATAAAAAGGAATGTACAAGAATGACCTAAGGAAAAAGAATACAAAAGTGCAATATATAAAGTCCAGTATATAAGGAAAAACATAATGTCCGCGAATGAGTGAGCTGGCAAGAAACAAATGTGCCATCACTCTCGGTAGATAAATCTAATAAAGCTCAGTGAAGTATCCCTGACATATATTGGCGTGACCACTATACATGTCAGAGAAACGAAAAACTGATATGTGTCATCCTCGATCATCACATGTCAAGCTTGATATCTCAACACTCCCCCTCAAGCTCAACGTCATGTCCTCTAATCCAAGCATCTTTCGAGACTTCTTCAACTTCTCTGCTTCAAGTACTTGAGTCAAAATATCAGCAACCTGATCATATGTTCTCACATAAACAAGATCAATATCACCTGTTAATACCTTCTCTTTGATGAAGTGATAATGTACCTCAATATGCTTTGTTCTAGAATGAAAAACAGGGTTCCAATGCTAACTGTATATTGCTAAGATTATCACAATAGATAGTGATAGGATTTTGCACTTCCACACCTAAATCTGCAAGTAACATGTCTAGCCATGATGCCTCACATGCTGTCATTGTAGCACCTCTATACTCAGCCTCTGTACTCGACAAAGCAACAATGGGTTGCTTCTTGCTGCTCCATGTAATAGTTGCACTCGCAAGTGAGAATAGAAAACCACTAGTAGATCTTCTATTCGGAATGCTACCAGCCCAATCTGCATCGGTGTATCCATGAACCTGCAAATCTACACCAGCTTCATAAAACAATGCATAATCCAAAGTAGCACTCACATAACGTAGAGTGTGCCTCAAAGCATCCAAATGTGGCTTCCTGGGAACCTGCATAAACTGACTTTCAAGTCCAACAGTATAGCTTAAATCAGGCCTTGTAATTGTGAGATATTAAGACTTCCTACAATTTTCCTGTACATAGTAGCATTTTCCAATGCCTCCCCTGATTTAGTATCCAACTTCAAATTTTGATCTAATGGCATAGAAATTGGCTTACAATCATCCACACCATACTTTTGTAGCATATTCACGGCGTATTGCCTTTGCGACATCCATATACCTATTTCCATATCTATAAACTCAATGCTTAAGAAGTAGCGCAACATACCAAGATCTTTCATGTCAAATTCCTGCATTAGACGTTGCTTTACCTCTTTGATGCTTTCTTCATTATCACCACCTACAATCAAGTCATCAACATAGATAGCCACAATTGTGATGCTAATCACAATTGTGGCTATCTATGTTGATCATCACCCTTCCTTGCTATAGTGAATGAGCTGCATCACACATAGAAAACCCAATGGTGGTTAAGTAATCAACAATCGAGGAGCTTGCTTCCGCCCATACAAAGCCTTTTACAACCTGCAAACATATTCTGGATGCTTTGAATCTTGATATCCTTGTGGCTGGTCGATGTATACCTCTTCCTATAACTCACCATGTAAGAAAGCATTCTTCACATCCATCCTTCACAGTAGAAATTTTTGCTATAGGGCTGAATGTTTCCTCATAATCAATGCCATATGTTTGTGCATATCCTCTTGCTACCAATCGTGCTTTGTACCTGCCTATGCTACCATAAGCATTGTGCTTTACCTTGAAAACCAACTTGCAGCCTATGGGTTTCTTTCCTTGCAGCAATGGAACCAGATTCCATGTTTCGTTTCCATAAAGTGCAACCATCTCCTCATCCATAGCTTTTTCCCAATCTGCATTTCCAATTGCATCTTCAAAACAAGAAGGTTTAGCATCTTGTATTACCTTTGTCATGTAGGCACATTGACGAACCATGTAACTACCATATGTTAATCGTTGTACAGAATTCTGCATCCTCCTACATCTTCTTGGTCCTGGGTCACTTCTTCTTGTATCATCTGCATGTGTCTTTCTAAATCCTGGAGTCTTCACAGAGGGCAATCCAAGTTTCTCATCAAGACTCTTTTCTGAACCACTTGAATCTCCATCAACGTCTTCAAAACCTGCACATGTTTTATGACCAATAGAAAGCTTTTCTTTACCTTTCTTAGATGTATTTGATGAATTTGCTGGACTAAAATTTCCACGCAATCTTCTGCTCCATGGATTTGAGTTGGAACTATTGCTTGATGATGCATACGGTCCACTCAAAACTTGAGATTTTGCACTTGATTTTTCAGCATTTTCTTTGTCATTTGGTTCAAGGATCAGTCCTTCTTTGGCATCTGCATAGAAGCTTGACATTTCATCAAGTACCACATCTCTGCTCACCTTCACCTATCATGTGAGTAGGTTATAACATTTATATCCCTTTTGCTCAAGGGAGTATCCAATGAAGACACATTTTTTTTGCTTTTGGATCAAGCTTCATCCTCAGCTCATTTGGAACATGTACATATGCAATACAACCAAAAACTTTCATATGTGATAAGTTTGGCGTTTTACCTGTGAACTTTGTTGATGTATGAAACACCACAAGAAATGAATTAATGTGACACTAGAACACCTCTATGGTCACCATTAACTCATTGCCACTCCAAACTTTGAGAAATGATAGCCATAACCAAGAACTTTACTTCTTTAGAATTTCCTAGTCACTAAAATTACATACCTTCAGTATTTTGCTAATTTCTCCTAGCTCAAATATTATTTCTCCAAGATCTTTTAGTGATGAAACTAGAAGAGTAGAGCTTTCCAAGAAGCTATCATATGCATGAAACAGATCTCTAGAACTCAAGTTATGGACTTCACAAGATGACCCTGTATGACTTTCCAAAACTGGAAATTTTGCCTGTTTTAGTAAATTTTGCTGTCTAAAAATGAAAATTCGATGCCTAGCATCGACTTGCAACCAAAAGTCGATGCTGGGCATCGACTTTGAGCTTTTTCAGCGACTTTTTCAGCACCAGAATTACCCCCTTGAACACACACATGAACAAGACCACTTTTATGTGGGAAGTCGATGCTAGGCATCGACTTTATGCTGAAACTCGATGCCAGGCATCGAGTTGCTCCACAAACCTCATGTTTTTAAGAAGTTCTAGAAGTACATAATACTTAGAGAATATAACAAGGAATTATCAACACAACTCGATGCCAAGCATCGACTTGCTTGAAAAACTTCAACTTCTGAAATCATTTCACACAAGACAAACTCTAGAGATGGCAGAAGAAGACTTATACACAGAAATTAATAAACTCTTTCCATAACTATGAAAACTTAGAAATGCACAGGTGCTTTCTCATGGAGAGAAGCCCGAGTATTCTCAATCATACAAAATGAGTTCTAACTCACTCTCTCATTGTCTTCCACTTCTTCTCTCTCGCCGCGTCAGTTGATAAAAACTAACTTATATAGATTTTCTCATTCTCGTGATTTTTAAAACACTTCTAGAACTAAAGTGAAATAAATTTACAAATATAATACACTTGTGAATTTGTCCCTTCACATAGGCATGTGGTTTTCTTCTGAAGCTTTGACCCTCAAATATATGTCCAATTAGTGATTGTTTCTCCAATAGCTCCCCCTCAATCACTATTTGACATTCTCTGTTTCTTCATATCATCTTCTTTTTCTTTTACTACTGCCATGCTTTTGAATCTGCTGGTCTTCACACCATCCAAGCTCTTTGTCATTATGTCTGCTATCTGATCTTTAGTAGAAATGTACTCCACTTCAATCTCTTTCTCCATTACCTTTTCTCTCAGGAAATGATAATGTATCTCTATATGTTTTGTTCTTGCATGAAATACTGGATTTGCTGCAAGATAAAGTGAACTCATATTATCTCCATGTATTGTAGGTATACCTTGATCAATGCCCAAACTTTTGAACAACGTCTGCATCCATATGACCTCCTTAGCTGCTTCCACAAGTCCTTTGTACTCAGCTTTAGTTGATGATAATGCTACTGTATGTTGTTTCTTTGAACACCAACTTACAAGCTTATCACCAATGTATATCATGTAGCCATGAGTTGATCTTCTGTCATCTTGATTACCTGCCCAGTCGGACTCACTATAGGCTCTCAACTTCAAATCTGATGTAAAAGGATAATATAATCCTTCTTTTATAGTTCCTTTGATATATCTGAGAACTCTTTGACCTGCAATCCAATGTGGGTCCTTTGGACAATGCATGAATTGTGACAAAATTCCCACTGCATAACTAAGATCAGGTCTTGTTAGTGTAGCATAAATCAAACTACCCACAAGAGATTGATACTTCCTCATATCTTTGTATTCTGCACCATCATATTTACTGAGCTTGTGATTAACTTCAAGTGGAGTTGAAGCTTCTCTGCAATTTTCCATATCAAACTTCTTCAATAGATTCAGAAGATACCTTTCTTGTGATAGATATATGCCATGATCTGTATAAGTGACTTCCATTCCAAGAAAGTATGATAACTTTCCTAGATCACTGATCTTGAATTCTTTTTCAAGTAATCTCTTTACCTCCTTGATTCCTTCATCTGAAGTACCTATGATTATAATGTCATCTACATAAATACAAATGTAGATTGTACCTTCCTCTGCTCTTTTGATAAGTAGACTTGGATCTGCTTTTTGAACTTTGATATCCAAGATCATTGAGATACTTCACCAATCTATAGTTCCATGCTCTTGGAGCTTGTTTCAATCCATACAATGCTCTTCTCAACCTGCAAACAAAATTTGGATACCTGGAATCTCTAAACCCTTGAGGTTGTTCCATGTATACCTCATCTGATATGTATCCATTCAAGAATGCATTTTTTATATCCAATTGACTTAGGGTCCATTCTTTTGAAGCTGCAATAGCAATGATTGTCCTTATAGTTGACATCTTAGCCACAGGACTGAATGTCTTATCATAATCTATGCCATAGGTTTGGGCACAACCTTTCACCACCAGTCTAGCTTTGTATCTGGCTATACTTCCATCTGCAAGCTTCTTCACTTTATAAACCCATTTATTTCCAATTACTTTCTTACCATTTGGTTTAGGAACAAGTTCCCATGCCTTGTTCTCCTCCAGTGCATTAAATTCTTCCTTCATTGCTTCTTACCTTTAGCTTCATCATAGTTATGAGGTTCTTCATCATCTTTGACCATATATGCATAGTTCTTCTGAGTTATGTAAGAAGTGTCTTAAGAATACCTTTCTGGTTGTCTTCTTGTCCTGCTTGACCTTCTTGGTTCACATTCTTCATAAGTGTCTGGATACACTTCTTCATCAAATATAGGAGCTTCTTCATTTCTTCTTGTTAATCCACTTCTGGATGTACTTGCTTGCATATAGTCTTCATCTCTATTTACCTGCACAATTGATTTTCCTTTCTCACATCTTCTTACCTCTTCTTCAAATTCTTCAGCTGTATGACTTTGATCTGCATACCAACTTTTCTGTTCATCAAATGTAACATCTCTAGAAACAAGAAATTGTTTGGTTAAAGGATTCCACAACCTGTAACCCATGTGCTTTTCATCATAAACAATGAACACATATTTTTTTGCCTTTGGTTCAAGTTTATGTCTAAGTTGTGATGGCACATAAGCATACGCAATTGATCCAAACACTCTACAATGATCTAGTGTTGGTTTCTTACCCCACCAAGCTTCATATGGAGTCATTCCGTTGAGAGCTGCACATGGTAATCTATTCACAAGATATGTAGCTGTATTTACAACCTCAGTCCAAAGATAATTTGGACAATTCTTCTCCTTCAGCATAGCTCTAGCAAACTGAACCAAAGTCCTATTTCTTCTTTCTGCTACACCATTTTGTTGTGGTGTATACCTGCAAGTTATTTCTCTCTTAATACCTGCATTCCAAAGATAATCATTGAACTCTTGGGAGAAATATTCTCCCCCTCCATCAGACCTCAGTCTCTTAAGTTTTTGACCTGTGACTCTCTCTGCATATGCATGAAAGTGCTTGAAGGCTCCAAACACTTCTGATCTTTCCTTTAAAACATATAATGTTATCCATCTTGTAGCATCATCAATGAAAAGAACATAATACCTTGAGCCACTGATATATCCTTCTTTTGTTGGTCCCCATACATCTGTATGAATGAGCTCTAGTAATCCATCATGTTTGAATCCTTTCTTCTGAAATGGTAACGTGTGTGCTTTTCCCATTTGACATGCTTCACATTTATAAACCATATGTTGACTCTGCACATTTGGTAGTCCTAGTACAGACTGATTAGCAACCATAGCTTTAATTCCTCTTTCATTGAAATGACCTAATCTCTTATGCCAGAGATCAAGTTTTGTAATCACTCCTTCACCATGTGTGAGCAAAGCTTGACCAATGTTCCCTTGTACTCTTAAAGTAAAGAGTCTACCTTCTTTCTTACCAGAGACAATCTGATTATATCCATTTTTTGGATCTTCAACAAATACTCCTTCATTTGTAAACCTGACTTGAAAACCTTTTTGAACTATCTATCCCACACTAATCAAGTTTTTAGGTATTGTGGGAACATACAAAACATTGGTTAGCAAATCTGCTCCACTCTTGCATTTCACTTTTCCAATTGAATGTACACTATGTCTTGTATTATCACTTGATTGAACACTATGACTAGAAATGCCTTTTTCCAATTTTGACATCAATTCTATGTTTCCTGACAAATGAACATCCAGAGTCAATGTAAAATACCTTTAGATCTTCTTTATCTGATGTGCTGATTGAGTTCATCATCAATGATGTATGACCTTCATTCTGTGTGTCATTTGCATAATTGTAATAGGTGGTGTTGTAGGATTGATTCTGTCCCCAACTTCTTCCTCCACCTCTACCATAGCCTCCTTTTTGATTTTGTCTACCTCTTTGAAAATTACTTTGATATCTTCCACCTCTACCTCTGCTATTGTTGTTTTGATTTTGGTTTGATCCTTGTTGATTGTGCCAATAGTCATGAGCCAAATGATTACTCAATCCATAGATCCAGCAAGCCTTCTTGTTGTTATTTTGATTACCTCTACCTCTTCCAAAAGATCTTGGTCTTCCTCTTGCTCATATGTGAGCATCAAACCAAGTAACTGATTCAAGTCTGGAACAAAATGATTCAAAGAAAGTTCTGTTGATAAGACAAAAGGTTTCCACCTTTCATCCCCTCTCAAGCCTGCAAGTAGTTGAGCAATCAATCTGTGATCTTCAACATCTTCATTTATGGATCCAAGACTATCTGCTAGATCCTTCATCTTAGTGACATAATCACTAATATTTTGACTTGGCTTCTTCTTGAATGTTGTAAACTCTGACCATAGACTTGCTTTCCATGCTTTAGTAGTGCTTTGGAAATGATACTCCAATGCATTCCATATATCTTCAGATGATTCCAATCCTCTGATGTGTGGTAGCAAATGATATGAGATTGTATTGTAGATGTAAGCTTTTGCACTTGCATCCTTCTTCTGCCAATGCTTTAAAGCATCAAGTTCCTCTTTCTTTGGTCGGCTTTCATCTTCAAATACTAGCTTCTCTTCTTCACCTGTAACATATATAAAGAGATCGTTACTCATAAGTAAGGCTTCCATTCTCATTACCCATGCGGGGTAATTATCTCTGTCCAGTTTGTCAATGGAGATATGATCTGCCATACTCCTTTCCTTCTGCTGCAACCTATGAGCTTTAAAGAATAAAGGATAATACCTTTTGGAGTTCTTTGTGTATGAGGATACTTTTGAAGTAAACTTTTGATGCCTTGTGTCTTCAAATGCTTCACCTTTCAAACTTTAATGGAAAACTTTCCAAAAATTCTCGTACCTTTGTCGCCTTCTGCTCTTTAGGACCTTTCTGCTCTGATACCACTTGTTGATGTATGAAACACCACAAGAAATGAATTAATGTGACACTAGAACACCTCTATGGTCACCATTAACTCATTGCCACTCCAAACTTTGAGAAATGATAGCCAAAACCAAGAACTTTACTTCTTCAGAATTTCCTAGTCCTTGAAATTACATACCTTCAGTATTTTGCTAATTTCTCCTAGCTCAAATATTATTTCTCCAAGATCTTTTAGTGATGAAAATAGAAGAGTAGAGCTTTCCAACAAGCTATCATATGCATGAAACGGATCTCTAGAACTCAAGTTATGGCCTTCACGAGATGACCCTGTATGACTTTCCAAAACTAGAAATTTTGCCTGTTTTAGTAAATTTCACTGTCTAAAAATGAAAATTTGATGCCTAGCATCGACTTGCAACCAAAAGTCGATGCCGGGCATTGACTTTGAGCTTTTTCAGCCACTTTTTTAGCACCAGAATTACCCCCTTGAACACACACATGAACAAGACCACTTTTATGTGGGAAGTCGATGCTAGGCATCGACTTTATGCTGAAACTCGATGCTAGGCATCGACTTTATGCTGAAACTCGATGCCAGGCATCGAGTTCCTCCACAAACCTCATGTTTTTAAGAAGTTCTAGTAGTACATAATACTCAGAGAATAAAACAAGGACTTATCAACATAAACTCGATGCTAGGCATCGACTTGCTTGAAAACCTTCAACTTCTGAAATCATTTCACACAAGACAAACTCTGGAGATGGCAGAAGAAGACTTATACACAGAAATTAATAAACTCTTTCCATAACTATGAAAACTTAGAAATGCACAGGTGCTTTCTCACGCAGAGAAGCCGGACCATTCTCAGTCATACAAAATGAGTTCTAACTCACTCTCTCATTGTCTTCCACTTCTTCTCTCTCGCCGCATCAGTTGATACAAACTAACTTATATAGATTTTCTCATTCTCGTGATTTTTAAAAAACTTCTAGAACTAAAGTGAAATAAATTTACAAATATAATACACTTGTGAATTTGTCCCTTCACATAGGCATGTGGTTTTCTTCTGAAGCTTTGACCCTCAAATATATGTCCAATTAGTGATTGTTTCTCCAATAAACTTTTCTTTAGGTGTAACTTGATGTACAAGAGTAGTTGGAGTTCTGTTCATAATGTATACAGCTGTATGCACAACTTCTGCCCAATAACAATGAGGCATATACTTCTCAGCCATCAAGGCTCTTGCTATTTTTGCAATTTGTCTATTTTTGCATTCAGCAACTCCATTCTGTTGTGGTGTGTACCTGCATGAAAATTGATGTCGAATTCCATGACTTTTTAGAAAATTGCTGAACTCATTTGACATGTATTCACCTCTCCATTAGACCTTAATGTTTGAATATACTTTCCTGTCTGATTTTCCACCATAGCTTGAAAATTCTAGAAGTGAGTGAACACCTCACTCTTCTCTTTCATGAAATATACCCACACTTTTCGAGTATGGTCATCAATGAAAATAACATAAAACATGCAACTGTCCATAGATGTGGTCTTTGCAAGACCCCAAACATTTGTATGTACTATTTCTAGCACATTATCACTAACATGCTTGTCATGTGGAAACGATGATCTTAATTGTTTACCAAATTGACATGCTGCACATACCTTTTGCACCTCTGCAACCTTGAAATTTGGTAGTCCATTGACAATCTCCTTTGACTGCATCAATTTCAACCTTTACAGATTTGCATGTCCAATTCGTTTGTGCCAGATCTCTATATCAACAATAACTCTTGCACCTTTTGCAAACATAGCTGCATTCATTTTTAGGTGAACATCCTACCCAGTTTGTTTCCTTTGATAATCACTCGTCCACCCTATTTGTACTGTTCTACATATAAGCCATCAGCATTGAACCTAACTTATAATCCTTGGTCAACCATTTGTCCAACAGAAACTAGATTCTTTGTTATATTTGGAACATGCAACACATCAACAAGATGTTTTACCTTTCCATCCTCCATAGACAGTGCTATATTTCTTGTATGCTCTATAGGATGTGATGTGTCATCACGAGTTTCAACATATCCAGGAACTTGCAATTTTTGCAAACTACTAAACCATTCCACATGACTGGTCATGTGATTTGAGGCACCTAAATCAACATACCAGACATTACCATTCGATTTTTAATTATCAGCAGATATCGTATTCATCATATGATGTGAACCATGAATAGCTTCTCAGAATCATCTACACTTGTGGATGCATAGTTGTTTTGCTGCCTTTTGTTATTTTGATTCTTCAACTTGGAATCACGTTCAAAGTGTCTAGGTTCACCACAATTCTAGCATCCTTTATTGTCATTATGTGAATCCTTTCTTTGAAAATTTCTACGACCTCTTTGGCTCCCCATGCCTTGAAATTGTTCCCTTCCTCCTACATGATTCTAATGTTGACCTTGTTCTTGGTTACTGTTTCCTCTTCCACTTCCGAAACCTCTACCTCTGCCTCCTCCTTTGCCAGAGTAGAATACTTCCTCAGAACTAGATTTTCCTTGGGAGTTTGAATCCTCACCAAGATTTTTTTTGTCAATAATTAGCATAGACACTAGATAACCAAAATTCGAAATATTTTTCCTGGTTTGTATAGAAGTTCTGAACTGCTTATATGCAGCTCCTAAACCACAAAGGCATACTTCCACATTATCATCATCATCATCTACATTCACTCTAATGGATGCAAGTGGCTCACATATGCTTTTGATTTTTCAGGGTATAGTCACTTACCGACATGCTCTTTTTCTCCAAGGTATGCCGCTCATTCTTGAGTTGCAATTTTTGTGCCTTTGTATTGGTCTCATACAATGTGACCAAATTGTTCCAAGCCTCTTTTGGAGTCTTGGCATCCTGTATGTGACCAATCATGTTATCCTGTATGCTAACAGATAGCCAATACATTACCTTTTGTGCTCCTTGATTCCATTCTTCATATGCTCTTAACTGGTCTGCAGTCCGATTCCTCTTTGGTAACTGCGGAGCATTTTTGTTCTCTCTTTTGATGTACTTCCAGTAGCCTTTTCCCATCAGGAAATTCATCATTCTAAATCTCCAAACATGGAAGTTGTTCTTGTCCAGCTTATCGCTCATAAGCTGACTCATTCCATCTACATTTGCAATTTCTGCAGCTAATCACAACACTACAAAACACTACAAGGAACACTTCCACTTTAACACTATCACACTATGATGTGATAGTTCGATCTCAGAAAAACATAGTTTTCGTGTATCAACAATACACGAAATCGCTTGAAATTCTGGATCTAGAATATATGAGTGTTCTTGAACATGATGCAAGTTACAATTTCCAAAACTGACTTGGTTTTTCTATGGGCCCCACCTTGGGTGTTCGAAACAAAGGTCGAGATGGCCCCGAAACTTTGATCTGAAAAAAACAAGTGACCCTAAAGGTATAACTCCCGAAAATATTTTGAGGTCTTTGTTGGGAAAGATGGATGGATGCTCCAAGAGATTGAGTAGGTACTGCCAAAACCTGCTTTGTACCAGCCCTCTTTTGCTTCAAACTTGATGAGTGGACCTCCTTAGCTTTCCAATGACACCATAAGATGGCCTATGTACTTTGGAAATAATGTGTGCAATGATTGAACCAAAACAGATAACTTTGAAACTCACAATCTCAAGAAAACCTTCTATTTATGTCTTGACACCTGCTGGATCTTTTGCTCAGTATGACCAGCACATTAGGAATTGGAAAAATTCCTTTTAGGGGTACCTAATTAGCTTAGCAAGCTAACTATTCCAAGTGAAATGATGTAAAAAGATAAACTATGCTAAGAGAAATCAATTTAGCAAGTAAAGCTATACCCCCGATTTTTTAGGATTGTAGCAGACTTTGACTAGTGATCACCTCGATGCGTATTTCTGTAAAATGGCTGAATAGAATCTCTTCAAGATTTGATCATATGTAGAAAACTTTGAGCTAAATCCAACAAGCTTTAGATCATCGAATTTGGTGAAGAATTGATTGAGATATGCACTTCACAACTTGACAGATTTTTGAGTAGTATGACAGAGAACTCAGAAATGAACAATGAGAAAGTATGTATTTATGAACACTTGTATACAAATCCATTGGAATGAATGTCATTGCCTAATGGTGTAGATAGGTGTGGGCTAGAGTGTAGGCCTCACACACACTCAAAAACAGTAATGAGAAGCTCGAGAGTGATGAGTTCTACCCGCGACTTTTCCATGACCATTTTTATAGAGAATGAGTAAAAATTTGAATTCAAATTCAAACTTTTGGCTCCCTATGATCAAGCTCCTATATCCTAGGAGATATTCCTTCAATCAAAGAGCTAAATTTTTCTACGGATCCTTTTAGTAGGTGATTACAAAAGATTCCAAGTCAATTTGACTTTTACAAGGAAATAAAGTGGTAATTAACTACTAGCACTAGTTCCTATGCTTCTTCACATATGTAGGGTCTTCAAGATATATTTCAAGCCAAATGTGTAGGCTTGTGATTTACACCAACAGCTCCCCCTCAAGACAAACATTTTGGCTTGGTCTTCATCTTCAATCTTCATGTATATCTTGCAATCCAATCATTGCTTTGAATCTGCAAAGTTTGGTTCCATCCAAAGCTTTAGTCAACAAATCTGCACACTGCATGTTGGCTGATACATAGGTTAGTTGAATGTCTTTGCTTATCAACTTCTCTCTCACATAATGGTAATGGACCTCTATATGTTTGGTCCTAGCATGATAGATGGGATTAGCTGCAAGGTGAAGAGAACTTGTATTATCTCCAAAGATTATTGGAGACCTAGTATATAAACCCAATTCTGTATACAAAAGCTTGATCCATATGGCTTCTTGTGTGGCATTAGCCAGCCCTCTATACTCTACTTCTATAGAAGACAATGCAACAGTTGGTTGCTGTTGGCACACAAAGCAACAGAGGAATCATGCACAATACGGCAACAAGGCCAGATCATTTTCAGAGGAATCATGCACAATACGGCAACAAGGCCAGATCATTTTTCCCCATGGGTTATGTACAACTCAAGTGATTTTAATCACTACACAAACATTGTAAATCCCGTTTTTGGTAGAATAGACTCCATTTTGTGCAAGCCGAGGAGTCCTCGAGCTTGAGGAGTATTAGAAGTACCATCGTACCAAATTTCATAATTTTTAGACTTCGTTTGAGCCCTCAAATAAGCCCTGGAACCTAATTTTTAACTAGGCCGGACACTAGGTCTGGACAGGGCCAAAGCTAGTCAAAAACTATAAAAAGAGCTAGAGAGCTCATTTTTGGAGGTTAGATTGTAATTGAAACGAACTTGTAAGAGCTTGTGAAAGTAATCTAAAGCACTCCATTGATTCTCTCTCTTTGTCTTGCCGTGTGTGCGCGTGTGTGTGTGTATGTGTGTGCATGCTTGTGTGCTTCTCACTCACGCACTTGTGTCGCCACTTGCTCGAGGTCTTCATACCATCCTCACGTCTTCCCGGATTGACATTAAAGGAGGTGCTACTCATCACTGAGCTACACCAAATTTTGGCGCCGTTGCCGGGGATCGAGCTTTGAGGACGAGCGTGTGATGGTAAGACGTAGAGTTGACGCGTTGGAGTTGTAGGTATTTTCTTCACTCTCATCGATTTTCTTTTACTTTCTTCACCATCTTCATCACCATCATCATCATCACCATCTCCCACGCCCATCTCCATCATCGCGAAAATTTCAGTTTTTTGACTATATCCCCACCTCCACCTCATTTCCCTCATTTCACTTGTGAGAGAGAGCGAGAGAGCGAATTTGCATGTGCTGTTTTTGCATGTTTTCTGAGCTATTTTGCAGGTTTTTGCTGTATCATCATCCCCAGCAGTGTGCGCAGGTACGACAGGCTCTGCACAGTTCCCGGGACGACAACCTCTGTCTATCGCGACAGACAGAAAATCTTAAAAATTTGTGAATGCATGATTAGCACTGTAACCTACACCTTGAGGGCACTCTAGAACACTAGAAGTTTTCCAAAAATTTGCATTTTTTCAGTCTATCGCGACAGACACTGTCTATCGCGACAGACACCGTCTATCGCGACAGACACCGTCTATCGCGACAGACAGAAATCCGCGACAGATACCGTCTATCGCGACAGACAGAAATCCGCGACAGATACCGTCTATCGCGACAGACAGAATTTCACGACAGATAGCGTCTATCGCGACAGATACCGTCTATCGCGACAGACAGAAATCCGCGACAGATACCGTCTATCGCGACAGACACCGTCTATCGCGACAGACAGAAATCCGCGACAGATACCGTCTATCGCGACAGACACCGTCTATCGCGACAGACAGAATTTCACGACAGATAGTGTCTATCGCGACAGACACCGTCTATCGCGACAGACACCGTCTATCGCGACAGACAGAAATCCGCGACAGATACCGTCTATCGCGACAGACAGAAATCCGCGACAGATACCGTCTATCGCGACAGACACCGTCTATCGCGACAGACAGAATTTCACGACAGATAGCGTCTATCGCGACAGATACCGTCTATCGCGACAGACAGAAATCCACGATAGACACTGTCTATCGCGACAGACACCGTCTATCGCGACAGACAGCCCCCACGATAGATTGTGTCTATCGCGACAGACACCGTCTATCGCGATAGACAGGCATTTTCGGCAAAAAATTAAGGAGTGAATTTTTGGAAATTTAGGCTAAATTTTGGGCATATTTGCACTTTCATGTACTCATCTACTTACGAAGGCCTTAGAAAATGCATTAAAACCCCCGAAAGGTTCTGTTTGTCTAGTTAACCCCCTAAACCCTGAACGGTCATAACTTTTTCATACGAAATCCATTTTCTGAGCTCTAGGGCTTGTCGGAAAGCTCGTGACATATACTACACGCCCTCAACTGTTTTTTATAAGAATAACGCGTTGATTTTCAGATAGGATATTTGGAAGTTGACACACTGAGGGGTAGGAACACCAAGGGAGCTCTAGAGTAAATTTCTAACAATGCAAAAGGGGGAACAAGGGTCATTAAAAAAGTGTCTGAAACAAATTGTCTGTCAATTGAAAGATCTACTTGGAGCTAATCTTGGGATTTATGCAGGCCTATTGAGAAGCAACTGAGAGTATCCAAGCAACGGTGTGGCGCACGCTTGAGAATCAACTTCTCGAGCACTAAAGAGCAAGGTTCGGCAAGAAAGGTCGGAATATTCTCAACTCCTCTTCGTCAATTCCTAGCTTAGGCTAAGAACGATTAGAAGTAGGAGTAAGTCAGGGCGACGATAGGCCACTATCAAGTTGAAGACTACCTAAAAACTCAAGTTCAAGCTAAAAACTTAATCTCTGTACTGTCGACAACATAAAGGAAAGAACCTAACGTGGAACGATCAACCTGAAAGTACGAAGAACATTCAAGTATTCCGGGCGACGTAATAGCAGACAAGACTTTAAACACGAGAAATAACTAAAAAGAATCAAGTGACTGGTACCAATTGATCGACAACGAGGTTGTACTCTGGGCAAAGAATTGGGCTACTTAGATAGGCATATGAACCTTAGATCAGGACGACACCTAGTAAGAGAGAGACAAAGCCTTAGATCTTCAGAGGCTAGTGTCAACCACACTGCTAGGTCCTGGGCCCAGCAGTTGAGCCACCAATCGAACTACCCTAGCTCTGAGACCAGTGAGTCAGAGATGTCTCAAGGCATGGACAGACCTACGGGAAGTTCATGAGTGCCTTACTTATACAGGGTGGAAGGTCCTTACAAAACGCAGTTGGAATACCTTAGGACCAACCGATTAGGTGCGAGCATCTATGAGGACGGCCTAGGAAGATCAGTGGTCCAGATTAAAAACCCTGACCAATCCATAGGACTAGAGCACCCAGCTGTCAAGTTTGAAAACGGTGCATACCTGGACAAGGAAGGAACCATATACGTAGTCACCAGTCATCCAGATAGGACAGATGAATTTGGAAATGTAATTTCAGAAGCGGACTTAGGTGACTTGGAACAAGGAAACATGGGAGTGGAACCTAGAACCCCTCGAGGTAAATCAGTTCTCACTAGGATTATCACGCCTGAGTGGGTCTCCCAAGATAACAAGTGCATAGATTTGCTTCTCAATCGAGAAACGGACGAAGCCTTTTGGAGGTATAAATCGGATCACCCAATTGATATAGGAACAATCATGATCTATGAGTTTAAGGATCCAGATAGCCCAGGTAGAGTGACCTACTTAGACCACACTTCGGAGAGGATCTTTGTGGTGACAGAAAATGATAGGCATGCTTACACTTGGAAGGGCGAATTCATTTTCCCCCAACCAAGATCAAATGTATCC
This sequence comes from Ceratopteris richardii, assembly GCA_020310875.1. Classification (NCBI taxonomy): domain Eukaryota; kingdom Viridiplantae; phylum Streptophyta; class Polypodiopsida; order Polypodiales; family Pteridaceae; genus Ceratopteris; species Ceratopteris richardii. The sequence continues at coordinate 85,916,990 of CM035429.1, forward strand.
TACGGTCAACCTGGAGCTGGAACATCCCAGGCTCATGGTATGCAAAGAGACAGAAGTAAAGATAGACCAGAAGGAAGTTTTGCCAATCCAGTGGGCAGAGAAAGAACGAGAACGGAGACGAATAGGGTAGAACCTGAGATGCTTAGAGCCCACAGGAACCAAAGAAATGTAGATGGATTCCCTCTGCCGAGGCCTAGAGAGCACACACGAACTTTGAGACCCACCCAGCTAGTTAAGTCCATGAAGAATTACTTTGACGGCACAGGAGATCCCTATGATCATGTGGCGGAGTTCAAGCAAGTCTTGAGAGCCGAACAAGTTGAGGATCTATTCACGCAGTACAATGCCTTCGGTCTAACCCTGAGGAATACGGCACTTACATGGTTTCAACCATTGGATGAGCGCCAGTTCAGGAGCATAGACCAACTCCTAGAAGCATTTATTATTGAGTTCTCCAAGAGTGGCATAAGACACAACACCTCCTCACTGATCCACAGCTTCAAGCAAACCCCTCAAGAGACTGTGAGACTTGCAGGAAGAAGATTTAGACAATATCTTGAAAGGTGCCCTATTTCGGAGCTACCCACATATGCTAAACAAGTAGCCTTATTCCTTGACGGATTGCTGAGTCCAAAATTGAGATCCTACGTGTATCTGAAAGACCCTAGGACTATAGAAGAGTGTGTACGTATGTGCATTGACATTGAAGACAACCTAGGAGAAGAGCTAGAGCTGTCCAAAATTTACAAAGATTCAGATAGTGCATCTAGTCAATCTTCCACACAAGCCACATCAATTGAGGAACTGGCCGAAAAAGTAGCTCAGAAATTAGGTGTGACTAGCAAACAAATTCCAAGGTTTGCTCCTGTGAAAAGGTGCTATACATGCGGTGGTGACCATATGGCGAACGTCTGTCCCATTATGGCTCAACCCCAAGTAAACCCTAGTAGCCAGTACTGCACCATAGAACGGAGATACACCAACCACACCGCACAAGATTGCCCATACAACAAGCAGGCGGTTAGGCAACCCTACCCTCAGCCCTACCAACAAGGCAGATACCAGAACCAGTACCCTCCACAACCATATGGCAGGCCACAACAAAATTTCCAACCTCAATATCAAAGGCCTCAGCCTGTGCTAGCACAACAACCCCCAGCCCCAGCCAATGTGATTCCGGTAAAGTACACTGCTGCAGAAGAGAACCTGAATAGAGCCTTAGTCCCAGTAACACCCTTGATTTCTGAAAGTGACCCGAGTGACCATAGCTTCGATTCTACACATGTTGATAGCCCCCAGGCCTACTACATGCAGTCTCCTGAGCATGGTGAGTCCTATTATAGCGAAGAGACAAACGAACCGAGTTGGGAATCAGATTACACGAACGTCATGTATGCAAATCCCAATCCTAGGCCTCAATCTAGGCAAGTCAGACCTCCATTCCCAAGAGGACCGTGCTACAGATGCCAAGGTGATCACCTCATTCGTGATTGTCCCTTACCTCCGCCTACACAAACTCAGTCCGTGACTATCCAAGGCTTTTGCCAAGACTGCGGAAAAGAGCATCTCTTACGAGATTGCCCTCAGAACCCCAATAGCATGCCAAAAATCACCCCTATCAACGTTGTTGGGTTAGTGGTAGACTCCTCAGGAAGTGTCACTTCCACTGCACCAGTACAGGTAGTCACTCGAGCTCAAGCTTTGCAGCAAAACCAAGGGGTAGGCCAGGAAAAGAGTCCAGATGCTAGCGATACTGAGAGCCAAAATAAAAAGAGAACAAGAGCTTGGAAAGATAGCCGCGAACGTATGAAAAGGCAATGGGCAAAGAAGATGAGTGAACTTGAGGAAAGTCTACGAGAAACCAAGGCTAAAATCATAGAGATCACATCTCAACCGCACTCTCACACATTACCACCGCTACCATCCCCATCACCCTCCACCCCTCCACCCTCTAAGACAGCCCACGTAACCCACCCACCACCCCAAACAGGATCGGTATTAGCTGATCCCACTCCCGAAGACATAGACATGATGCTTAAAGCATATCAGGCCAGAATCCAAGAAGGGCCAAACGTCACGGATCATGACAAGTGCTATCCTAGAGCTGACCTAGAGATAGAAAGAACCAAACTATGCGCGAAAATGGTCGCCTTGGCTCAGACTATGTTTGAAGCCAGCCGCCTTTTCAATTACTCAGGCTCAGCCAAAACGCAATTACATTTGGATGAATTCCTAGAGAAGTTAGAGAGGATAATTGCAAGATCTGACAAGGAAGAAAAAAATAAAGACCAAGAAAAAGCAAGCAAAAACAGGAATCATTCCCAATCAGAAGTGTATGTGGCCAATGCCCCTAAACCGGACAACTTCCCCTCCTTAGAAAGAATAGAGAGGCCAATAGCACAGCCAGAAAAGGAACCTACCCCCCAAAGAAAGGAAAGGGCAAGAGAACGGATAAGCCAGCCTCTTCAGGAAGCCCGTGGGCCTCCTCAAGAAGCTTATCTTCCCCCCCAAAAGGCAGATGAGCCTCCCTCGAAAGCTCAAGTACCTCCAAGGTTGCCTACATTCCTTCTCAGGGAGTGTATGAGCCTGTTCGGAAAAGTAATAGAATAAGTAATCCTCCCCAAGAAGCTTGTGCTCCAGTCATTTGCGAGAACGAGGAGAGAGTCAACGATAGAATCAGCCCTCCTTCACAGGTTGCTTATGCGCCCAATTCTACGGAGCCAGACACTTCTTCTTCTATGAATCGGTTTGCACCAGACTTCCTACGAGAGATTCAAGAAGACAAATGGGATAACGAAAGCGAGGTCGCCCCTCCTTTTGAACTTGTGGACGATGCACACGACCAATTCCCACAAGACATCCCATCTATTTACGGGGAGCATGAGAGTGTTCAGTCTCACGAGAGATTAGACTTTGAGTCTAATTCCATACAAGAGCTACCCCACTTCACAGGCCCATGGGAAGCAAAGTCCACATGTATGAGAGCACCCACAGTCATGGTAAGGAACGACGACTCAGTCATACCTAGGAACACAGAGGTAGTGAAGAACACTAACGTGCAGTGTAATCTCAAGTTAGAAGAGCTACTCAAGGTTAGACCTGAATTATGGAAACATGTAGCCAAACAAGTACCAGAGATAGCAAAACCTCGTTCCCAGGTAGGATCCCATAGGACAGTGCCAGAAATTCCCTTGGATAAGATAGGAGATATGTGTGAAGGGGAAGAAGGGAACACCTATCTTCCCATCACCTACCAGGAGTACACCACCAAAGCGATTTTGGACTCAGGTGCAGGAGTTGCAATTGCCACCACCTCCTTATCGAAGCGTTGGGGCAAGCCAGCACTCAGGCCAACGAGGATGAAATTGCAAATGGCCGATGGTCATATTGAGAAACCCTTAGGATTGCTAGAAGGAATAACTCTCACCACTTGTGGTGTTGAGTTCGAGCATAGTTTTGCTATATGTGACTTCAGCAAAAATCATGCCTATGAGATGATTTTAGGAAGACCATTCATGCGACAGTTGCAAGTGGTACAGGATTGGGGAACCAATTCTTTGTACCTGCAGCACTTAGGTGTTACAACCAAAGTCAATCTCAAGGATTATTCTCATAGAGATGTCCCTCCTATCCAATGGAATCCCATCCATAGAGCCAAAGAGGATACAGAATCGGTGCATTCCATTGGGTCGGGATCCTCATGGATGCATGAAGATACTCACTTATGGATGTGCAAGGTAGCAGTAGAAGAAGAGAAGAGAGAGAAAGCCAGAGAGGTAGGTGCGAACGAAACTCATAGACCCATTCAAGACCCAGCCTATGCACCTATAGTCTTTCCAGATGAGGAGTTTGAACCCCAGGGCTGGGCGGAAATTTTAGCAACCATGGACGTAGCCATCAACGAAGAACAATGGACACCTCACTGTGATGAGGATGGCTATGACATTTCAGTCTTCTCCATAGAGCCAATCATGGGAGAGGCAGTTTTAGAAGAATGCGAACCTAGCCCTGATGCATTTGAGGATGCAAGTGACTCCGATCTAGAGTCAATCATTATGGACCCACCATTTGCATCAGATGAAGAATATTTCCATGAAGTAGAATTTCAACCCTAGAGGTATGGAGAGGTTACAAATGATGTAAGATTAGCAACGCATATGACCCCAAGGGAAGAAGGAAAGAAACGAAAGAAGAAAGAAGTCTCACCAGAGGAGGAAGAATCTTTGTTTGAGGTCCCAGAAAATTTTAAGAAGTATGAGATAGATGACAGGAGAGTCATGATAAGAATGCCTAAACGAGAAGCACAATCAGGAGAGGCCTATGATAACAAAGAAACCACCAAGAAAATAGTAGTGGCCATAGAAGAAGGAGAGGAGAGATGCACGTATATAGGCCATGACCTGACAGAAGAAGAAGAGCATGAATTGATTGCCTTGCTAAGAGAATACAGAGATGTATTCGCTTGGAGTTACAAGGACTTGAAAGGTGTTGACCCTGACATATGCGCACACACCATTCCTATGACTTCAGACGCTAAACCCTCTAAGCAAAAGCCTTATACATATAACGATAATTATGCTGCTAAGATCAAGGAGGAGATAGATAGACTGGTCGAAGCTGGATTTATCTATGAAATTGAGCACACTGAATGGGTATCCCCCATCGTAGTGGTGCCCAAGAAGAATGGCAAACTGCGTGTGTGCATTAACTTGAAAAAGGTTAATGCCGCCACGATTCGAGATAACTATCCGCTTCCCATCACAGAACACCTCTTAGAGAGAGTGGCAGGCAAGGAAGTGTACAGCTTCCTTGATGGATTCTCGGGCTACAATCAAGTAGCTATAGCTCCAGAGGATCAGCATAAGACAGCTTTTGCCACAGAATGGGGCATTTTTGCTTTTAGAGTAATGCCATTTGGGCTTACCAATGCACCAGCTACCTTCCAGAGGCTGATGTGCCATGTGTTTAAGGAGTTCCTGAGGAAGAGTTTAGAAGTCTATGTTGATGATCTTTGTGCTCATTCCAATGTTAGACAAACCCATATTCCTGAACTCAGACAAATCTTTGACAAATGTAGAGAATATCAAGTCTGCCTAAACCCAGAAAAGTGCGTATTTATGGTTAGGCAAGGCAAGATTCTAGGACACATAGTGTCAAAGAATGGCATATCTACCGACGAAGAAAAAGTGAGAGCCATAGCAGAGCTACCTAGGCCAAAGAATGTCAAGGAAGTACAAGCTTTCATGGGGCATTGTGGGTATTACCGACGTTTCATCCACATGTATGCTGTCATCGCAAAGCCCATGTACGGACTCTTGACTAACTTTGAGTGGACTGATGAATGTGAGAATTCCTTCCAGGAGCTTAAACAAAGATTGTGTTCAGCACCAATCTTGACCACACCAGATTGGAATAAGCCATTCCATGTTCATGTTGATGCATCCAATTATGCTATTGGATGTGTGCTCGCACAACCTACTGGTGAAGGTAATATGGATCTTCCAATTGCCTATGCCAGTAGACAATTGAATGCGGCTGAACGGAATTACACCACCACAGAGCGAGAAGGATTAGGCATGGTGTATGCAGTTAAGAAATTCAGGCACTATTTGCTTGCAAATAAGTTTAAATTTTTTACTGATCATCAGGCATTGTTGTACCTAGTAAACAAGCCATGCAATACAGGTAGATTAGTAAGATGGTTTCTCTTACTAATGGAATACGACTTCGAGGTTGTGGTAAGGAAAGGTAGGACTCACTTACGAGCAGACCATCTCTCTAGACTCACATCGGGAGAAGCCCCACAAGGAGTATCAGATGACCTTCCTGATGCTTACTTGTTTAATTTGGAAGTTGTACCGCAGTGGGCTAAGCCATTGGTACCAGTATTGACATACGGGCCTAACCATCCTGTGGTAAACACACGGAACAGAGAGGTTGTAAAAGCCCAAAAATACCACATCATGGCAGGAAGCATGTACAAGCACACAGATCAAGGGATCTTGGCTTGTTGCGTAGAAGAGGATGAGTACGCTAAATGGTTGCAATTAGCACATGTAGGTGCGTTAGAGCAACACCATTCAAAGCAACGAACTTTACAGACTCTAAAGAGATTCGGAGTGCATTGGCCAACTATGGAAGCGGATGTCCAAAAGTTGTGCAAAGATTGCCCAATCTGTTGCACTAAACCACCAGTGGAACATGCCACTCTCTATCAAGTATCCATTGCGCCAGATTCGAGCGAACCACTAGTATCATTCCTGAGGACAAACACATTCCCTCCAGACATGACTCTGGCTAGGAAAAGGAGTTTAGAACAAGAAGCTTTGGACTACTCACTCATTGGTGATAATCTATATAAGCGTGGTAAAGATGGTTACCTGAGACTATGTGTCCACGAAAGTGAATATCTGAAGATCTTGGAAACTGCTCACCAAGGTGTAGCAGGAGGACACTTTGGACCAGATCGGGTGATCAAGGCGATATTATTTGCGGGCTTCTGGTGGCCTACCCTTCACATGGATGCACATACCTATGTGAAACGGTGTGATGTCTGTCAAAGGACTCAGTATCCTATACGCAAAGATGAGATGCCACTGAAACCTATGATGGGTGGACGTGCATTCTCTAAGTGGGGAATAGACTTCGTAGGTCCTATTAATCCCCCAGCTAAAGGTTCGCATGCGGAATACATCATTGTTGCAACAGATTATCTCACCAAGTGGGTAGAGGTAAAGGCTACAACAAAGAACGATGCTCAAACAACTACCAAATTCTTGTTTGAGAATGTATTCACGAGATATGGGCTACCTATAGAGCTTGTAAGTGATAGAGGCACTCATTTCTTGAACGAAGTGATTGAAAATCTACTCCAAGAATTCTTGGTAATACACAAGAAGTCTGCCCCCTATCATCCTCAAGCTAATGGACAAGCTGAGAGCACTAATAAGATTTTATGCAATGTACTGACGAAATTAGTGAACACTAAACGCTCTGACTGGGACAAACAGCTACACCATGCTGTTTGGGCATACCGAGTTGCCTACAAAACGGTACTCCAAGCCACCCCCTTTCAGATGGTATTTGGCCAAAACGCTGTGTTACCTTTGGACTTCCTAATCCCTACATTGAGAGTAGCACAAGAGCACGAATGGACGGGTCATGAGCTCTCCTCTAGGATCTTTGACCTTGAACGATTAGGAGAAACAAGACTGAGAGCGGCTGCTGGAATATATGCAGCCAAGAAGAGACAGAAGGCATATTTCGATGCTCATGTGAAGGATAAAGGCTTGAAAGCAGGAGATCTAATCTTAGTCTATACACTAAAACAACACGCGAGGAAGCTAGAAAAGAGAGGCTACGGACCTATGATCATCAATAGGATCTCCACGAGTGGAGCAGTACAATTAGCCACGCTAGAAGGTGATCTCCTCCCAAACTATATTAGCGGTTGTAGAGTCAAGTTGTATCAGGAACCCCTCACGGAGGAAATGCTCAGCCGACTCAACACTGCTAAGAAACGCAAAGAGGAAGAAAAGCGCATTCGAGAAGAGGCTCAAGCTGAAGCTTTAGAACGCATCAGAAGGATGAAGTTACGAAGACAAGGCCGAGATCAGACCAGAACAGTTGACCATGCAGATCAAGGATATCCCATGGCCATGTGTGAAGTTGCAGGAACAAGCTCGCATAGGATAATTGATAGACGTCCTTTCGTAACCTTAGATATAGGACAAGGAAAGAGTGCAAGGACCGTAAGAGCCTTGATTGACTCAGGAGCAGCCACTAGTGCTGTTAAATTGTCTTACTGCCAAGAATTACAATTGACTGTCAATCCTGTGGAAGCATATCTTATAGGGTTGGGAGGAGTGGAAACCCCTTGCATGGGCGAGGCGGAACTTCCCCTTTACATTCATGATGAGGCAATGACAGTTAAAGTACTGGTGTGTCAAGATGAAGATCTCACTGAACCTCTCGTCTTGGGTCAGGATTGGATCTATGACCGAGCAGTCAATCTAAACCTAAGAAGTGGACTTCTCCAGGTTTGGGTCAATCATAGTCGAGTTACAGTAGAATTAGACAATGGAGCACTCAAGGAACTAGGAAAGGCACAGACTCCTGGTCCTTCCAGGGGTTCACATGAAGATGACCATGCTGTTCTTGTTCAAAACCCTGTGTTGCAGAGGAATGATATTTGCAAAAAAGGAGTCAGGGATGCAACGGAACTCCCTTCTCTTCCAAAGGCCAGAAGGAGACAACAACCAAAGGCGGATCACAGGCACAAGAAGCAGAATACTACCTACGTCCGAGATCAAAAGTGCCTGCGCAGCACAATGTCCCAGCAAGAGAAACAAGTGTGGGTGCGGAAAGGCGAACGACCGGGCGCACCACCGTCAACTACACGAGCAAAGCCTCTTATTAGTAACCAACAACACGACGCTGATAAGAAGTCTTTCAGAAATTCTTCTGCTAAAGTAAAATCTATTTGGGTACCCAAGAAGTCGATGAAGGCAAGCCCACAATCTAGACAAATTTGGGTGCCTAAGGCTTGCGTGAGGGCACAAATAGTTACGCCAAGGCCACAACCTATGCAGCATAAGTCATCTACGAGTACAACCAGCATTCCCTCGTGCTCAACACTTAGGAACACATCAAGACCCAAGAGCATGCATGTAATCACTTATAAGTGGGTCCCTAAAAGGCCCCGTGCCCAAACCACGGCACCGAGACAGCTCTCTAGAGTCTCTACAAAACCGAAAGCAACGCCCATTCACTGCATTTGGCAGTCTAAGACCTGTAATAAACCCCCCAACCCCAATTTGTAAATTCACCCCCACTTACTAACGGCATTAGTCTCCTAGGAATACACAGACATTAACTACACTCACTGTCTTCGTGCACTTACTAACCACTAACTCACCATCTACCTCATGATTAATGTTGTAACGGGGACGACAACGGATTTATTCTGTCCATTACGATGTTAACACATGCTTCTATATTCTCACAGAATCAGAAGGCAAGAAGAAAAATGGCAGAAGCGACAGGTTCGGGCTCACAAGTAGGGATACTTACTGCAGGAATTGATGTGGATAGCCTACCTGTGGACGTGCCCCCGACTGAACGACCAGTGGAGATGCAACACCTTCAGCAACTCCCGGTGCCAGATCCACCTACAGGAATCACGGAAAGAGTCCATGCCAATTCTCATTGGTTCAATGGCATGCCCGGTCCATTAGGAGAGGCCAAGTATATCTGGGAGTCTAAATGCGAGTATGACAGATCATGGGTGCGATTCCAATTTTTCTCCAAGGAGTTCGAGACTTTACAGAACACCGAAGATCTCCAGACCATATGGCAACGAGCAGGATTGGCGGAATATTTTGAAACCCCACTACCTAAACCCGATCTCCTCCGATGTTATTATTTGGTCTCCACATTACAAGCTCATGAAGATAAGCACCAACCCGGATCATTTGTTCTCCCCTCATTGCTGGGCAACAACGAGTTGAAGAGGTTTGAACTTACTGTGGAGCTGGTGAGTGATGCTTTAAATATGCATGGCACGCATGTGCCCTCAGAAAAGGATGCTCTCGTTCCCACCAACATGAAGGACAGGAAATTAGTGAAGCTGAAAGACATGGCAGCACTCACCCCAAATGTATCCATCCCTCTCCGAATGTGCATGCAACATTTCGCCTTCCCCGGTCAAGACCGATTCACGCAACCACACAAGAAGATCTGGTTTGCTCTCTACTTGGCGGAAGCAGGTGCGTTACCTATTAAGCTACCAGTGTGGATTATAGATCAGTTGTATGAAGCGAACAAACGGGCTTCTAGGAAATTAGTGGTGAACGGATGCTGTGCACTCACACGCATCATTTACCGATGCTTGGCATATGATGTCCCCATTGAGCGTGCCTTAACTTGGGCACAATTACAAATGTTTAAAAGGCTCAAGACATCCACACATCAGTCCAAGCGCATGAGGGGCGCGATCCCTTGTGTCCAGACAAGGGAAGTCCTGACTACTCCTGAGGCATCACCATTAAGAGAGGGCACGGTACCTCCCTTTACCATTAGGATACCCAGGTCGGAATCTGACACTACGACACAACCTACCCCATCGGCTCCTCCTGTCACACCTGAATTCGAATTTGCTGCCACTGGAGAGGCTGAAGGACTGGACCCCCAGGATTTCGAAGCATTCCTACAAAGCACACAATTCTCTGATGTGGAGTTTTACTCAGAGGCAGAGGAGCAGGGCACATCCTCACGAAGAAGAAGAAAGTCTACAGACAATAGACATGTCCATTGGAGTGACACTCAGGAAAGTCAACAACACGGACACCCGGAAGAAGAAGAAGCGTATGAAGAAGAGACCACTGAAGCCCCAGCATATACAGCAGAACTCCGAAGGCTGTATCAGATTATGGAAAGAGTACGATCGCAGCAATTACTCACTGAACAGAGCAGCAGAGTACTTATGACTCAGTTGTTGGAAGAAGCGAGAGTTGACTCAGAGTACAGGGAAGGTCTCTTATTGATGGCAGAAACATATGGAGTTGTAGAAGCTGTGCGCACTGCCATTCAGAGGCCTTCAGTTCAATATGACCCACGAAGGTTCCAGACACGACCTCGCCCAGGTAAAAATATACAAATTCCCGTTACAGTTGCAGAAGAGCCGACTACTACACCTGAAACTATCAGAACAACCTCCCAGACAGCTAGCCAACAGCACCCAGCCACCCATGAGGAGTCCACCGAACCACTACCACCTACTCCCCCACCATCACCTCCTAGAAGAGAAACAGTAGAAACCACATCGACTACTCAACCCACCGACCCCACCTTCATCTTCCGTACTCCGATCTCCAGTGCCACCCTATTCTCTACCACTGATAATCCTATCTTCGAAGACAACCCCAACACTACACAATCCGCCGAACCCCTCCTAGACCCTGCCCTAGGGCAACCATCCCCAATGCCCTCAGCCACGGGTCATCCTGACCCTAGATCCATATTCATGGGCTTCCCTGCTACCACGCAACCCTTTCAGCCCTCCTCAAATTTACGACCCCAACCCCCGATATCCCTCTCTCCATTTCTACAATCCCTCCAGGACATCTTTGCTAGGGCTTTTCAACCAGGCCCTCAACCATTCCCTGTCCTTTCAGCTCCCCACCCCACTTCACATCTATTCACCACTTCCACACACACACCACCTACCATACTAGTGTATATGGCAGGCCCCACACTAACACCCACTCCTGAAGGGATGGACATTTCACCACCCACGGCACCTCCACCCACGGTTTCACCTCCTCCCATTCCCCCTCCACCAATTTCACCCACACACACAACTTTCGTAGACACATCATTCACTGTCCCCCTTCCCCAATTCCCTTCCCATGCATCTTCCACGGTAAACATCCCCCACTCATCTATAGGTAATGCATTGGACACCATGTTGGCTTGTATATCAAATTTAAGAACAAATTACATTCAGCTCCAGCAACAAAACGCACGCCTGCAAGAGCACTCAGCGACACTACAGCTCCGCCTTGCGGTACTAGAAGAGGAGAACGCTCGCCTCCACACACAGTTCCAAACCCTCCAAGACGCCCATAATATATTGGAGGTACAGCTACAGAACGTAGATCAGGAAGCAGTGCAGGTGGTAGAAGGTCACCTACGAACACAGCTGGAACGCAACTCAAAACTTCAGCGAAATATGGCGCTACTTAAACGCCATCTTGCGGCTGCTCAGGAAGAGAACAGACGTCTGCAAATACAAAATCAAGAGAACCTGGAGGCAGCTATTGAGAGCACACCGGGGGCACCCATCAGCCCATCCAAGTTTCAAGCAGTGACCCCCGATAATATCAAAATTATATTGGAAGATTATGCCATGCTGCTCGAAGCACATGATAAGCTATCGGAGGAGCTAGGACAACTGAAGCAGGAACACCAACAAGGCCCAACAGCTGCCCCTCCAACCACCCCCTCTGCGGCTTCGCTTCTCTCCGACGCAGAGGCCATAAAAGATCTCCAGAAACAGGTAACTGAATTGCAAACACGCCTACTACAATATGAGAGGCCATCTTCCCCTCCGGAGGCTCCCACGGACGAAGAAGTTGTGCAAATCCCTGTGGAACAAACATTTGATGAAGAATATGATCCGCAACCATTCCCAGGAGGCCAACAAACAGAAGAAGCGCAGGACACGTTCGAGGCACCACGGCCGCCATGGTTACGACAAGTGGAGGAAATAGGGACCTCGCATGAAGAGCGCACTGTAGTGCAAAATCAGGCTATGAGGGTCATAGAGGAGACTGTTTTACAATCAGATTACTTCAAGAACTTGTCATCGAGACGCCTGATTCTCTCATCGGAACTCCAGTACAGGCCATATTATATTATCTTGGCTGATTATAATGCAGAAATACAAAGAGTCACGGGTCAGATTCCTACTTTTGCGACCCAATTTCAACCCGAAGACCTTCCTCCAGAGGTGCGAAAAGGCAAGATTCGTCAACCAACATGGCGGCAGAAACTTTTAGAGACTTATCCAGAAATGCTACGCACATGGAACAACGCGCCGCTGCACCTCCTGTACAACCCATGCTACGGTCCAGTCCCCCGCCGCAGGTCGTGGAAGGCATTTAATATCAAGGTACAGAACAATGCGCAATGCAAGGAATGGCTGAACTACCCGTACATCGCGCCACCACAAGGACCACCATCGGTAGCATATATGATGGGGACCATTCGCCACTGGATGCCGCGCTTGAAGCCCATGCAAGATGTGGCAGCGCAAATGATGCTTAAAATCTTAGATATGATGCAAGTAGTGCTGAAGACCTTTAGAAATGCAGCCGCACCACAGGTACGTCTTCCGGGGTTTAGCAATGGAAATTACGACTTGGTGTATGACATGAGCACCACCCCCAGTATCCGTGTGGCTTACGCTTGGCATGCACGCATCAAATACCTCCCCGCCTGCTACAAACAGACCTTCGAAGAAATGTTCAGATCAGGTTTCTGGGAGTACCACTCGGAGATTTTCGCACCAAAGCCGACACATCTGCTTCAACTGTTTGCTTGTGAACAAGCAATGTATTCAGAGTACTACACCACCCCGCAACCAGAGACCCCCGGTGCAATAAATTGGGAGGCATTGGAAGCCGATCTAGCAAGAGGCTTAAGGATAGGAGAACATGAACTGGCCACCAACGTCATCCAATATTACATCGACCACCCGCGAGAACAAAGGTCTGTCAGGGGCGACAGACGCTAGGAAGGGGGGAGTGTTGGCACACAAAGCAACAGAGGAATCATGCACAATACGGCAACAAGGCCAGATCATTTTCAGAGGAATCATGCACAATACGGCAACAAGGCCAGATCATTTTTCCCCATGGGTTATGTACAACTCAAGTGATTTTAATCACTACACAAACATTGTAAATCCCGTTTTTGGTAGAATAGACTCCATTTTGTGCAAGCCGAGGAGTCCTCGAGCTTGAGGAGTATTAGAAGTACCATCGTACCAAATTTCATAATTTTTAGACTTCGTTTGAGCCCTCAAATAAGCCCTGGAACCTAATTTTTAACTAGGCCGGACACTAGGTCTGGACAGGGCCAAAGCTAGTCAAAAACTATAAAAAGAGCTAGAGAGCTCATTTTTGGAGGTTAGATTGTAATTGAAACGAACTTGTAAGAGCTTGTGAAAGTAATCTAAAGCACTCCATTGATTCTCTCTCTTTGTCTTGCCGTGTGTGCGCGTGTGTGTGTGTGTGTGTGTGCATGCTTGTGTGCTTCTCACTCACGCACTTGTGTCGCCACTTGCTCGAGGTCTTCATACCATCCTCACGTCTTCCCGGATTGACATTAAAGGAGGTGCTACTCATCACTGAGCTACAGTTGCTTCTTTGTAGACCAAGATATTGGCTTATCACCTGCGAAAGAAATATATCCAGAAGTGCTCCTCCTATCATCCTTGCATCCTACCCAATCTGCATCTAAATAAATTTTGATATCAATATCTGAAGTGTAAGGGAAATACAAACCATGGTTCTGTGTACCCTTGAGATACTTCAAGATTCTCTTGGCAGCCTCTAAGTGAGGTATCCTTGGCTTGTGCATAAACTGACTTAGCACACTAACTCCATAGGCAATATCTATCCTTGTTAAGGTAGCATAGTTCAAGCTACCCACCATACTTTGATAACCTGTAATGTCATTGACTTCATCACCTTCATGGGCACTTAGTTTTAGGTTTACCTCCATTGGAGTGCTTGCTACTTTGGCATCCTTTAAGTGAAACTTCTTCAACATATCCTGTATGTATTTTTTCTGAGTAATGTATATTTCTGAGTTAGTATAGACTAACTCAAGCCCAAGAAAATACTTCAATAGACCAAGATCATTGATCTTGAACTCCTTCATCATCTGGCTCTTGATTTGTCTGATTCCATTGACACCATTACCTGTAATTATGATGTCATCAACATAAACACAAAGGTATATTACCTCTGATTTACTTCTCTTGATGAACAGAGAAGTATCTGCCTTGCTCATAACAAAACCTTGGTCTTGGAGGTATGTAGTTAACCTGTAATTCCATGCCCTAGGTGCGTGCTTCAATCCATATAAAGCATTTTTTAATTTGCAAGCATATGTTACCTTCTTAGGGTCCTCATAGCCAAGAGGTTGTGACATATATACCTCCTCTGAAATCCATCCATTCAAGAAAGCATTCTTGACATCCAATTCGTACATGTTCCAATTTTTTGATTAGCAGCCACACTTATCAACACTTTGATAGTTGGCATCTTGGCCACAGGAGAGAATGTCTCTTCATAGTCAATGCCTTGGGTTTGTGCAAAACCCTTGGCTACCAATGTGGCTTTGTACCTATTAATTGTGCTATCAGAATTTCTTTTAAGTTTATAGATCCATCTGGATCCTATTACCTTCATGGAGTCCTTCTTTGGTACTAACTCCCATGTATCACTCTCCTTGAGTGCTTCAATCTCCTCATCCATAGCTTCTTTCCATTCTATCTTGGTTATGGATTCTTCATATGATCCTGGTTCTTCAATTGACAAATCTTTGGCAAGATAAACAGAATGTTTAGTAACAAGAGATGTATTGTATCCATATTTGATAGGTTTTTTGCTTTCTCTTTGTGATCTTCTGATTGATTGAGTTGAAGATTCAGGTATGTCTTCAATCTTCTTCATCTTCATTTTGCCCTTGGACTTCCATGCCTTGAACTCTTCAAGGTTGATAGTATCTTCATCTTTTGAACTTGAGTCTTCATTTTGAGTAGGTTCCTCCTTTGCAAGACTTGGAAACTCCTCTTCCAGATCATAGGGTAGTTTAACCTTCCTGCATTCATTCTCATACCAAGGATCATTTTCATCAAAGACGACATCTCTACTCACCATGAATCCCTTATTGGTAGGGTTATAAAACCTGTAACCTTTTTGATTTAGATCATATCCACTAAAGATGCAATTTTCAGCCTTTGGGTTTAGCTTTCCTCTTATTTGAGAAGGAATGTGTACATATGCTACACATCCAAATATCCTGCAATGGTCTAGTGAGGGTCTCTTACCATGCCATGCTTTATAGGGTGTCATGCCATCAAGGGACTTAGATGGTAACCTGTTTATGAGGTAAGTGGCAGTAGAAACACTCTCTGCCCATAGATAGTTAGGTAACCTTTTTTCATTCAACATAGACCTAGCTGTCTCAACAATCAACCTATTTCTCCTCTCAGCTACCCCATTCTGTTCAGGAGAATACCTTGTGGTTATTTCTCTTTTGATGCCTCTGTCCTGCAAGAAATTTTCAAACTCATTGGAGAAGTACTCACCTCCTCCATCTGACCTTAGCCTCTTCAAATTCTTTCCTGTCTGATTTTCAACAAGTGCAAGATATTTTTTAAAACAATTAAACACCTCATCCTTGTGCTTCATGAAGTACAATACAGTCCATCTGCTACAATCATCAATAAAAGATACATAGTATGTTGATCCTGAGACTGAGGGGTCTTTGCTTGGTCCCCATACATCTGTATGGACAAGCTCTAGGTAGTCTTCATGCATGTAACCTTTCCTTGAGAAGGGTAACCTGTGAGACTTCCCAAATTGACAAGCACCACACTTGTAAATCATATGTTGCTTGGATACATTAGGTATTCCAAGCACACATTGATCCCTACATATTTGCTTCAAAGTTCTTTCTCCTATATGCCCTAATCTTTTGTGCCAAATCTCAAGCTCTGAAAGTGTTTGATCTTTATAACTGTATAGTGCAATATTCTTTGTGTCTTCTAACTCAAAAGTGAAAAGTCTACCTGATTTTTCTCCTTTAGCAATCCTCTTGAACCTCTGCCTTGGATCCTCCACAAATGCTCCATATTGGTTGAATCTAACCTGTAAACCTTTCTCCACAATCTGTCCAACATTCATCAGATTTTTGGTAATTGTTGGTACATAGAGTACCTTGCTCAACAAATTCTGATTTCCATCACAAGTCTTAACATTTCCAACTTTAACTACTGAGTGCTTGGTGTCATCACCTGTTTGGACTTGATGCTTACCTTTTGGTTCCTCAAGATCAGAGAGTAGTGCTACATTGCCAGCCACATGATTTGAGCATCCCGAGTCAATGTAGAATAGGTGGTCATCATTTGTACATGATTTTGAAGTCCATGTTCATGATCAGAAGAGAGTCATCCTGCTCCTCTGTGTAGTTGTTGTAGTCCTTTCTGGATTTGAATCCTCCTTGGTAGTTGCCATTGTAATTATTGTTGTAATTGTTGTTGTAGTTGTTGTTGTAGCCTTGGTGATGATTAAATCTACCTCTTGACTGTGAGTATCCACCTCTTTGGTATCCTCTTCCTCTCTGATTCTTGTAATTCCTGAAACACTCATCTATAGTATGATTTGATAAACCACAAATGTTGCTTGGTGAGGAGTTATAGGATCTCCCCCTACCTTGCTTACCTCCTCTGCCCCTTCCTCTTGATGATCTACCTCTCCCTGCATAGTTGGATTGGGAGGTAGAGCCTTCATCTTCCACCTTCTTGCTCTTGCCTTTATCTTTAGACTTCTTATCAGTGTATAGGGCAGAAGAGTTATTACCTTTGGATGTATCTCCATTCTTGTTGAGCTTTGCTTCATGAGTAAACAATTGTCCCATGAGAGTTGTAAGATCTAGAATTTGCATGTCCATGTAAAGGTCCATGGCAGTGGTGAAGCTTTCCCATTTGTCATCAGCCTTGATCCCATTGATCACTTGCCTTACAATCTGCTCTTCTTCAATCTCTTCTCTTATGCTTGCTAACTGATTTGCTACATCTTTAATCTTGGTCACAAATTCTGAAATAGCTTGCTTAGGTTGCTTCCTTAATGTTGTGAATTCAATCCACAACTGATTTTTCCTAGCCCTTGTGTTGGAGGAAAAATAAGATGACAAGGTTTCCCAAGTCTTTTGGGATGTCTTACAATTTCTAATATGTGGCAAAAGAAAATCAAAGATGGAGTTGAGTAAATAAGACCTTGCCAATGCATCCTTAGCACACCATGTGTTGAGCTTTTCATGTTCTTCCTTTGGTGGCAATCTTCTTGTTTTGAATGAGGGCAATTCCTCATCTCCTGAGATGTATCCATAGAGACTCCTTCCTTGTAAGTAGGTCTTCATCCTTAGAGACCATGCTTGATAGTTTTTCCTGTCCAATTTATCAATAAATGAAGGAAAAGCATCTCACATTTTACCTTAGTTTGCTCTGATACCAATGTTGGGAAATATGGATGGATGCTCCAAGAGATTGAGTAGGTACTGCCAAAACCTGCTTTGTACCATCCCTCTTTTGCTTTAGACATGATGAGTGGACCTCTTTAGCTTTCCAATGACACCATAAGATGGCCTATGTACTTTGGAAATAATGTGTGCAATGATTGAACCAAAACAGATAACTTTGAAACTCATAATCTCAAGAAAACCTTCTATTTATGTCTTGACACCTGCTGGATCTTTTGCTCAATATGACCAGCACAGTAGGAATTGAAAAAATTCCTTTTAGGGGTATCTAATTAGCTTATAACTATTCCAATTGAAATGATGTAAAAAAAATAAACTATGCTAAGAGAAATCAATTTAGCAAGTAAAGCTATACCCCCGATTTTTTAGGATTGTAGCAGACTTTGACTAGTGATCACCTTGACGCGTATTTATCTGAAATGGCTGAATAGAATCTCTTCAAAATTTGATAGTATGTAGAAAAATTTGAGTTGAATCCGCTTTAGAGCATCGAATTTGGTGAAGAATTGACTGAGATATGCACTTCACAAGTTGACATATTTTTGAATAGTATGATAGAGAACTCAGAAATGAACAATGAGAAATTATGTATTAATGAACACTTGTATACAAATCCATTGGCATGAATGTCATTGCCTAATGGTGTAGATAGGTGTGGGCTAGAGTGTAGGCCTCACACACACTCAAAAACAGTAATGAGAAGCTCGGGAGTGATGAGTTCTACCCGCGACTTTTCCATGACCATTTTTATAGAGAATGAGTAAAAATTTGAATTCAAATTCAAACTTTTGGCTCCCTATGATCAAGCTCCTATATCCTAGGAGATATTCCTTCAATCAAAGAGCTAACTTTTTCTACGAATCCTTTTGGTAGGTGATTACAAAAGATTCCAAGTCAATTTGACTTTTACAAGGAAATAAAGTGGTAATTAACCACTAGCACTAGTTCCTATGCTTCTTCACATATGTAGGGTCTTCAAGATATATTTCAAGCCAAATGTGTAGGCTTGTGATTTACACCAACAGTCTTCGACCTTCACACCAATTTTCATAGCAATCTGAGGTCATTTGTGAATCACGCTTTCTCCATGCCTTTTCGCATACTCTTCACCACTGGCCTTCTCCACAAGCTCTCTACAACCACACTGGCTCTGATACGATGTCACGAGGAAGGAGATAAGGAAGAGAGCTCACACACACACACTCTCACAATCAAAGAGAAGCACACACTCAGATTGAGGGAAGGAAGAATGATCTTCTTCTTCTTCTATTACATAAAAAGGAATGTACAAGAATGACTTAAGAAACAAGAATACAAGTGCAATATATAAAGTCTAGTACATAAGGAAAAACTTAATGTCCATGAATGACTGAGGTGGAAAGAAACAAATGTGCTATCACTCTCAATAGATAAATCTAATAAAGCTCAGTGAAGTATCCTTGACATATACAGGCATGACCACTATACATGTTAGAGAAATAAAAAACTGATATGTGTCATCCTTGATCATCACATGTTGAGCTTGATATCTCAACATAAAGGAAGGTTAGTTGCTAATGGGTTTGCTCAAACCCATGGTATTGATTATGATGAGACTTTCTCTCCTGTTGCAAAAATGCCTACAATTAGGGCTCTCATTAATCTTGCCGCATCTAGGAATTGAAAGCTCTATCAACTTGATGTAAAGAATGCTTTCTTAAATGGATGGATTTCTGAGGAAGTGTATATGGCACAACCTCCTGGATATGAGGATGCACATCATCCTAACTATGTATGCAAATTAAAGAAAGCCTTGAATGGATTGAAACAAGCTCCAAGAGCTTGGAATTTCAGATTGGTGACTTATTTGTAGGACCAAGGATTCAAAGCTAGCAAGGCAGATACCTCTTTGTTCATAAAGAGGAATGGATATGAAGTGATCTATCTATGTGTGTATGTTGATGATATTATTATCAGAGGGAATGATCTTGGAGGTATCAAACAAGTACAGAATCAAATGAACGAGGAGTTCAAAATAAGTGATCTTGGACCACTATCTTATTTTCTCGCATTGGAGTTAATCTACACAGGTTCAAGTATATACATCCCACAAAGGAAGTATGTTGTTGCTCTAGCACAATGGTGAGAACCACATTAAGAAGCTCCACCTCCTTAATGTCAATCCGCAGAAGAGATAGGAGTGATATGAAGATCGTGAATGTGAGATGAAGTGAGAGTGAAGGTGAGAAGCATAGAGATGCACACACACATACACACACACTACAAAGAGACAAGCAAGACACAATGGAAGGTGAGAAATCAACTCTATTACTCAAGAACACTCTTACAAGCTCAAAATAGCTCTAAGCTCTTCTCTACTCACACAAGCTAACCTCAAAAATGAGCTCTCTAGCTCTTTTTATAGATTCTAGACTAGTTTTGACCGGTTTCACATCTAGTGACCGGCATAGTTAAAAAATAGGTCCTATGCGCTATTTGAGAGGGTAAACGGTGTCTAAAAATAACCAAAATTGATACACTCATTCTACCTAAGCTCCTCAAGCTCAAGGACTCCTCGGCTTGCAAAGAATGGAGCTATGGATTACAAAAAGGGTCTTTTTATGTTACATATGTTACAATAGTGATGAAAATCACTGTTGGAGGTTTTTGAAGAATATTTATAAAACATAATTCTTTGAAAAAATTGATTCGACTGGCTCCCTGCTCCGTCTTTACATGCTTCCGCATCTTCTATGCCTCTGGCTACTGCCAACACCCCCCTCCCTCTCGCTTCTGTCGTCCTCGACAGAACCTTGTTGTGCGGTCTGTCGGATGTAGTTCTGTAGTAGTTCCTGAGCGAGGGTGTGTTCTGATATTCGAATGCCTCAGGCCAAATCTGCCTCGAGTTTCTCCCAATCAATTGGTTGCGGTTCATTGGGTGGCGGGAGTCGATAATGTGTGGAATATACCATCTGTTCACAGGCGAATAAGTGTAAGAGGTGGGTGGGCCTACTGATGAACACTTCCGAATGGTATTCCCAGAAACCGGTTGTGAACATTTCTTCGAAGGTTTGCTTGTAGCACGCCGGTAGGTATTTAATTCTGCAATGCCAGGCATAACACACCCGTAGCGATGGTGTTGTACTCATATCATATGCAAGATCTAGATTGCCATGCTCGAAGCCCGGGGTGTTTACATGGGGTGCCTTGACGCGTCTGAAGACTTTAAAAACCATTTGCATCATGTCAAATATCTTGACAGTCATGTGCGCTGCTATATCGTCCATGTGTTTCAAGCGAGGGAGCCAGTAACGAATCGTGGCCATCATGTATCCCACTGTCGGTAGTTCTATGGGTGGCTTGAAATATGGGTAATTTAACCAATCCTGGCACTGCTTGTTGTTCTGTACTTTAATAGCAAATGCTGTCCAGGAGCGGCGACGTGGCACTGGTCCCCAACATGGGTTGTATTTCAAATGTAGTGGTGCCTTTACCCAAGTACTCATCATCTCAGGATATTCTTGTAAAAGATCTTTACGCCACTCTGGTTGATAAATCTCACCTTGCTGCGCATCTAGTGGCAAATCATCAAGCTCAAACTGAGTAGCGTGAGATGGTTTCTTGCCTGTTTCTTTCTCTATGGCCAACTGATACTCGGCCATTAGCATAAAATACGGTTTGTACTGTAACTCATGCCCTGATATATATCTGCGAGGGGCCAAGTGAGCGAAGTAGGGCGACTGTAAAATTCTTTCCTCAATCATTGCCATTGCGTGCAGCTGTGCCTCTACTCGTGATGAGTGGGTGGTTCCAAGCTCTTCAACTGTCTTCATCCATGCGGGGGTTGGAAGCTCATAAGTCATCTGGCCTTCAGCCGTGACTCGTCCGCCTGGGATGGGTTGTGGTTCGTAGGCTTCTTCAAAGGTTTCCTCCACCGGAATGGTTACATTTTCTTCATTGGCTGGGAGCTCTAGTGGGGAATCCGGCCTTGGTGGTGCTTCATATATAGCTATCCTTGATTCAAGAGTTGATACCTGGGCCCGTAATGCGTTGAGTTCCTCTAGGATGTCGGGAGATGGGTCCGCAGGAGCTGGTAATCCTTGTGTTCCTGGTAGTCCTTGTGTTGCAGGTGCTCTGAGCTGGAGTAGCTTATGATCTTCTTTTAGCTTCTGATATTCTTCGTTCATTCGATCGTATTCATCGAGCAATCTGATGTGATCATCGAGCAACATTTTCATTGATTCGGAGGGCACTGCTTTGAACTGGCTAGGACTTAATGGTTGGTCTGGGTGATCGAGAGCAGCTTCTAAATTTTCTCTGTTCTGCTCTTGTAGCCGCTGGTTCTCTTCCTTTGCTGCTGCTAGGTGTCTTCTGAGTAAGCCCATGTTCCGTGTAAGCGTCGCATTGCGAACTGTCTGGGCCCTTAGCAAATTGTCAAGATCAGCAGTGGCCTCTTTGGCTTTCTCTTCACTTTCTAGTTCCAGCTTGTGATAAGCCTCACGTAGTTCTTGATATCGGGTGTTCAGTGAGGCATTCGCAATAGACAATGAGTTAAGCTGCGATTGTAGATCATTCGTTGTCTTTTGCAGCGCTTGATAATTCGTTCCTAAAGATGTAAACTCATTGCGCACTTGAGTCATACATGTAAACATCTGTTGAAATGCCGCATTGATGGTGGGTGATAAGATTAGTGATGTGCTAAGTGCAGATGCAGTTGCAGTGTGAGTGGGTGTTGATGCAAGGGGTAAGGGAAAAGGGGGTGGGAAAATGGATGCTGTGGTGATTGTGGAAAATTGTGGTGTGCTTATGTATGGTTGTGCCATAAATGAAGTGAGTGGAGGTGCGGTGGGTGGTGAGATATCCATATCGCTGGATGTGGTGTCGAGTGCGGTGACTGTGAATAGTGGTGTGATTGTGGGTAAGTGTGTGGGTGTAAATACAGGATTTACAAAGGTTGAGGAGTAATTTACAGAGGGTTTGTCTTGGACGGCTTGGTGGAAAGGGGAAAGAGGGGTTACGGTGGGTCGGGGAGGTGAGACTGGGGAGAAGGTTAATGGCGGTGGGAATGGGAAAAGGGGTCTTTTAGGTGTGGGAAAGGATGGAAAAGATGGATGGAGAAATGGGTTGGATAGAAAGGTGGATGTGTTAGGGGGTAGACAAGGTTGAGTGGGTGCGGGAATTGTGGGATGAATGGGCGTAAGGACGACTTCTGCTACTCCACCTGAGAAAGAGGATGTTGTTCTGGGAGAAGGGGGGTGTATCGGGGAGACTGGATGGATGGGAGGTGATGGAGGAGGGGTTGGGGTGGTCGGTACTTCGACTACTGTGGTGGTATGTACAGTGGTAGTACGGGGTGGGGAATCTATGAGGATGGCTTTCTCTGCGAAAGAGCTTTCAGGGACAAGACATGCTTCCCTGGCCTGTTCTGAAGACTGACCGCCAGTGGGTACCCAAATATATTCACCAGGTTTGGTTAGTAGGCGAATTTTGCGGGGGTCATACTGCGGTAGCAGTTTTCTCTGCAAATATCGTAAGGCTTCAGTGGGTCCAACTGATTTGACAAGCTCTCTGAAACCTCTGATGTATACTTCTTCGAACCCGCCCGAGACAAGCTCCTATTCTATAAGTGTTTGGCTCTCTTCATCAGTCAGCTTCTTGCGTGCCCAAACCTTTTCCATAGTACGGTATAACTTTTTGATGGCCAGTGTATAAGTTGCTACTTCGAAGGTTTCTTCTTCGTGTGTGCTCGTGTCACCTTGGGTGTCCGTTTGTTGTCCTTGTTCGTCTGTTTGCACATGTTCTTGGGATTCATGAGTTCCCTGACTGGCTTCGTCATCACCTTCATCTTCATCTGTCTCTGTTCTTTCCTCTTCGGAACTGGACACTAATTGTCCTTGAGGTTGATCTCGCGGTGTGGTAGGGTAGCTGGGCCTTTCATATTCCTGGGAGAAGATTTGGCCTTCTGAAAACTGAAATTCACTTGAAAATACGTCTTGCATCTCAAAATCAAATGTGGTATTTGCTTGTTCTGTTTCTAAATGGGGTATCGGGAAAGAGAAAGCTTCCGCACCAATAGTGGTGGGAACTTCTGCTGTAGTGGAGGTAGGTCCTAGGATTGTGGCTGCTTGAGGAGCAACTGTGCTGGTAATGCCCTCCGTAACAACTGGTCTTGATAACAGTATACGAATAGGTTGTACTGTGGGAGTGGCTTCTGTCGGAGACTGCTCTAGAGATGGTTGTGGTGAGGGTGATTCTGGCACCTGAAGACAGGGGATAGTTCCTCTCATTCGCTTTCCTACTCTTCCTTTGCTAGCCTTCCTAGCTTTCTTTGTGGTTCCTTTAAACGCTTTCAGCTCCTCACTTGTCATTGCTCGCTCGATAGGTAAATCGTAGGCCAAACACATATATACAATGCGCGTGAGGGCGCAACATCCATTGATGACCTTCTTTCTTTCCCATCTGTGTTGTGCTAAATACATCTGATCAATGATCCAGCTAGCTAGATCAACTTTCTGGGATCCCATACATGATAAATACAAACCGAACCATGTTCGTTTGTGAGGCATTGTGAATCTGTCCTGAGCGGGGAAAGCAAAATGCTGCATACATATCCGCAGTGGTTTTGAAAGCTCAGGTGTGATTGCCGAAATCTCTTCCCACTTAGTAACGTCCCCACGTTTCATAGGGTTTGGAACTAACCGTTCTCGCTCTGTGGGCGTGTGGGTTCCATGAATTTTGATGGCAGCTCGAATCAAATCTTTAGAAAGATAAAATCTTTTATATGGTGGATCGTTCACTAAGGATGGCAAAATGAAGGTGCCGGGCAGGTCCTTGTTCTCCGAAGCTACCAAAGTGGTGATTAAGTAATAGCATCTGTAGAAGTCAGGTTTAGGCAAAGGGTCACTAAAATACTTTGTGAAGCCGGCTCTTGCCCAAACATGTGTTAAGTCTTGTGTGTTCTGTAGCCCTTCAAACTCTCTTGAGAAGAACTGATATTTGCCCCAGGTACGGTCATCAAAAGTCAAATTAGCCTCAAATATAAACTCAGCATCCGCCAATGGTCCTGCCAGCCCTTGAAACCAATGAGAATTGCGATGAATCTTCTCAGTATAGCCCCTAGGAGGATTGTCAATAGGCATCGGTCCTGGGAAACCTTGAAATTCTGGCGGTGGAGCCGTCGGATGGGACTCTGCGAGTAAAATACCGGTAGGTGCTAGAGGTGCGCTGGGGCCTGCTTCTGGTGGTCCTTCTTCGGTTTGCATGATGATTGTCGTGCTAATGGAAAAGACCTGCCACAAAAGATTAGCACATTAGTATGGAAATTAATTATGATCCCATTAAGGTGAGACCGCAATCCCTTTCCATAGCCGATGTGTAACCCGTGTAGCCAAGTGTTGTGATGTGATTGATGCAATTTTCTTGCAGAACTAGTGCAGGTCTCTAGACACCTATATGTTTTCAGATAATGCCTACATTGCTTAATGAGGTGTTATTACAGATGATGTCGGGTTATAGTGTGTGGATTTTTACAAGGTTTAGTCGTGAATGAGTTATTACATGGTTGTAGATTAGTCGGGGTGGGAGTTATGTTATACAAGGGGTTAGGAGAAGACTTCTGGATACGTTTCGGTATCCACTTCCTAAGAGTTTGTGATCGGGTGATAGGTCCCTGCGGAGGGACAAAAGATGATATAGGATTTGGTGGTATGGACGGTTGAAAAGATTTTCGAGGGGTATATTTTACATGGCTTGAGGGTTGAGCTATAGTACATGGTTTGGGTACCCAAATTTGCATGGGTGTTGGTTCGTTCGTAAGGTACTTCTTGGCGATCCAAATTTGTTGAATGTTTGAACTTGTAGAAGAAGGTCGAGGGAATGTTGGACACTGATTCTGCTTCTGCCTTGACTTCTTCTTGTCATTATCTGCATTGTTGAAATCTGTCGGTGCTTTCTGTCCTTTTGGCACCCATATTTGTCTTGTGCCGCTTGCTTTGTGTTGCTGAGACTGCTTTCCTCTTTGCGTCATCTGATGTTGCCGTCGGTCTGGGTTCCTTCGTCGTGGTTGACTCTATTGTGGTTGAGGTTGAGAGGTCGAATGGACACTCTGCTTTGGAAAAGAAGGGAGGTCCAACACTTGCAAAACTTGCCCATTAGGAAGTGCTCCGTTTTGTACTTTTAATCTAGGCGAGTCCGCAGTAAGTGTGGAAGGATGGGCACCGCAAGGTGTTTTGCCCATGTGTCCGCTGATGTAGCCCACCTGACCGCTGATTGTGTCCATTTGACCAAGCGTTTGGGTAATTGCCCCTTCTAATTTGCAGGAAGCCATGGGAAAATCTCCTGATGTCCTTCTGATTGACAATTGTCCATCGCCAAGCCCGCATGGGTTGGTGTAGACGTAACGTGATTGATCTGACCAAAGATCTTCCGGTCTTCCGTTGCATGCATTTCATAGGGTCTAGGGCTACAAACCTCAGTCAGAATGCCATTAGGGAAGTCAAGCGGTATCACTCACTTCTGATCTAAGGTTCCAATCTACAAGGAGCCTTGTCTAAGATTTAGGTCCACTGAGTGATCGTATTGCCAGTCTTGGCCAAGGATTAGGGGTTCTATCAGGTCGTCGTCATGGCACACTAGTAACTTCACTGTCAAGGTCACGTCATGTATGAGGATAGGAAGGTCCACCTCACCCATGCAAGGGGTTTCCATGCCTCCTAGCCCTATGAGGTATGCCTCAATTGGCCGCATTTCTATTCTTGAATCCTTATAGTGGGACCATCTAATCGCACTAGTCGCAACACCTGAATCAATTAAAGCCCTGAGCTCTTGGCAAGGGTTGCTGTGTACTCGAGCCGCAGTGACTCAAGGACTTGTACCAATGAGACTATACCTCAATTGCAATACAAGTGCATATAGTGGAGTCCTTTGCACACATTTAATTATCAATCCAAGGAGTGACTTACCAAGTGTATGAAGACATTTGCACACGTGATAGAAAATGAAGTGAGTTAACTATCCAAGCATGAGAAAAGACTAATACTACCCACACCTACTGAAAAAACTGGAAGTGTTGCCGCAAGCCTCTTTTCAGCAGTTTTGGTTTTTTGAGGTTTTCTCCCAGCCCAGAACTCCGAACATAGACAATAGGGTACTCGTTTCGAAGCTCTCGACGAGACGAATCCAACGGTGGTGGTTTCACTCAATTCTGACCATTCTGCTGCAAGTTATGGCAGAAACAATGAATTACAGGAACTACTAACACCCGCGTTTTTGCTTCTCCTAGCTTACGCACGCACTACAACCACTCAAAACAAGGGGGAAGGGGTAGACAACAGTCCTACACTTGCATTTCAAGCATCACACACACATACATGAGCAAAATGAAGATCAAAATCAGCAAGGAAGAGGCAAACTCGAAATTTCAGAAGTGCTCTTCTTCACAATGACAAGAAGTCCTCTACAATGAGTCACTTTTGACTTATATACTAGTGCCCTAAGTTTGGTCCTTTCACACAAGAGACCGGCACTTTATTCACTAAATTGCTAACTTCCTACTAATATACATGGGTAATTCACTAATCTTCTAAGGGGAGGCATCTAGAGGACTCCTCTAGTGCATTTACAATGGAAAATATGTACAAGGTGGTTATGTTACAAAAGTTGTGTGTCCAAATCGGAAAATTTTGGGGCCCGTCTTTTTTCTCTGCTTTCTGCGCTCTTTAGCTCTGCAACACTCTCCCCCTCTTCGTCTCTGTCGTCCCTTGACAGACTTTGCTTCGCGAACGCGTCCCGTGGGTAGTGTTGTCTACTTCTTGATCTTGCATTACGTTTTAGAGGCGCTTCAGCTTTTCCACTGCACGCTCCCCTTGGTCAGTGTTGTCTGCAGTTAAACAGACATGCAGATTCGATGGCCTTCTTGATTCAAGCTCTACAACTCGAGAGCCTGATGTAGTTGTCTTGCCTGTTGACTCGGGTTGCCACGCACGCCACCAGTGACTAGGAATGTGCTGTTCTTAGTCACCCTCTTCAACTTTTCAGCCTCTACCCCTTTCTAACTTTTGGTCCTACTTTGATGTTTGAAAAGTCCACTACTCGGGACCCTGGGGTTTAGCTTTGTAGCCTGGTGCGTGCCCCTGCGGGGCTCTGTGCAGAGATGGGTGTTGCGCCCCTGCGGGGCTTCCTGCAGAGAGTGGTCCTTGATCATTTGATGTTTTATCTTTTACTGCGCACTTTTGGACTTGGACCTTCTTCTTCTTTTCTTTTTGCTTGATTGTCCCTCTACACGTCCCTCCTCCTGAACTCTGTCGTCCTCGACAGGCTTTCTGAGGCGACGCGTGTATGTTTGGATTGCTGTTTGCTCTCGTTGGTTCAGCAGATTTGCATGACATATCATAAATTCCTTCCATTGCTTTGACTTCACTCCGTCTTCTGGCGCCTGTCTGTGATCAGCGAAGAAGCTAGTTTCATAGGCCACCAGTCTTGCATTTAAATTTGAAGTCATCTTCACAAAAATTTCTGAATCAATTTCAAAGAAGCCTGTGAAGAATGCTTCTTCAAACGTCTGCATATACGTCAATGGCAAAAACATGAGACGAGAATAATATGCCATGATAGTTAGTCGGCTGGGAATAGTAGATAAATAAAAAATTAATGCTTCTGAGCCCTGCGTAATGCCGATGAAATTTAAAAATGTGTACTTAGCATGCTGGAACACCTTCAAAACTGTAATAAGCATGCTGAATATTTTGTTGGTCATCTTAACCGCTAAGTCCGGGACTGTAGCATATCTTGCAATCCAAAATTCCATTGTTTTGACCATATATTCTTCTGTCGGTAGGTAGTTATGTGGCGGACTAGGTAGTAATGGATAATTGAGCCACTGGTTATTAATATTGCCTTGGCGCTGTCCTTCCCAAAATTGCGTCCAAGAGCGTCTGCGGGGTACAGGACAAAAAGATGGATTGACTTGAAGTGCATATGGAGATGCTTCCCACTGTACCCGCAATGTAGGATTCTTTTCCAAAAGCTTTCGTCTCCATATCGGATCTGCTTTCTCGAACTCCTCTTGAGTGTAATTGAAAGTGTCTTTTTTGAATTGAAGGTTGTGGTCCGGATCTTTATTCGTTGCAGATTTTATATGCTGCCGCGTCTGTTCTTTAAGTAGGCCGTATGGTACGTTGAATGGCTGCAAAATTTGATCTAATTGTTTATGCTCAATCTGAGCCTCTTTCATTATCTGAATTATCTGATCTTCAAAATCAGCAGTGAGCTGGGACACCAGTAGTGCCCTTTCTGGTCTGCTCAATTCTGCAATGTCGCGTGTGTTAGGTTCTAGTGGAACCTCCTTTTCCGCCCTTATTGGAGAATGATACAAGGGGGGAGAGAGAGGACGTACCTCTTCCTCCACAGTAGCCGTAGTTTCTGGAGGAACTACTGGTGTCCCTTGTTTCTCTTTTAGCTCAATCTGCTCCTGCAGCTGTTTAATGATGTCATCTTTATTCTTGAGCTCCTCTTCAGCCTTGGTAAGTTTTTCTTGGTGTTTGATTAATTCCTGTGCCACAATATGCATGTGATCTGTGTCTTCCTTGCACTGTCGGAAATACTCTTTCTCGGCTTTTTTCCACTTCTTGCGTAGAGCTGCAGTATCATTCATATATTTCTGTTCCCATTCTGCAACTGTCTCTTGCTCCTGTTTGAGCTGTTCTGTCATCTTTGTCAACTTTGCTTCCATGTCTTTTATGTCCTCATTCGTTTTGTCAAGATCTGTCGATGGTTGATCACTGAGGAGAGCTGTCATTAGCTCTTTGTTTCTGTCTCTGAGCTGGTCTGCTTCTTCCATGCTCACCTTTAGCTGCGACTCGAGTACTTTGCTACGAGTTTGTATTCTTGTTTTCTCTTTTTCTGTTACTTCCAGTTTCTTCGTCAGCTCCAACACCTGCTCTTTTAGTTGGGCATTCTCCTTTTCTAATGTTTGGCATTGTGTTTTGGTTGTTTCTATCTCCTCCTGTTTCTTCAACATCTGAGCTTCTACTTTAGACAACCTTTTTGCCAAATTCATACCTTCTTTTTGAAGCTTTTGTTTGTCGAGCATGGCCTGGTCGTAATCTTCATCAGCATCAAGCATTAGCTGTTGAGTGTCTAGTGCAGTGCGAATCATATCCTGCACCACAGGCTTGAGCTGAGCTATGTCCACGTTCAACCATGTCTTTGTTACATCCGGTGTTTCTCCTGTTTGTACATCTTGGCCCTGTGCTACGTGAATCAACTCTTGGTGTGGTTGTCGGACCTGTAGTTGTACTTTACATTCTGCTTCCTTTTCAACCGTTTTCCGAACTTTCGTGGCACTCCCTTGAAAAGTTACATCCAGAGGGGACGGTTCTGCCACAACCCTAAGTGGTGTGAAGGGTTCTTCGTCTTCTTTTTCTTCTTCTTGAGGCTTATCCTCAGATATCATTGCATGCATCTCATTATCAGGTTTGTCCTCCTTTGTGTTGGTGATGTAGGCGTCCTTCTCTTGCATAGTGTTTTGTCCTTCTTCTTCTGCATTCTCTGTGATTGGATTCTGTTCTGCCAGCGATGATTGATCTTTTTCTTTGTTGTCAGCTTGGGCTTCGTCATAATTGACTTCATTTAATTCGGCCCACTGGCCATCATCTTTTGATTCACTTTTAATATCTACATCCAGTAACGATGTAGTTTGCTTTTCTTGGGCGTCGGATCCGGAACTTGAGTTGTCTAGCCCAATCTCTCGATACCTGTGTACCTTAGTAAGTTTTCTTTTGGGTTTTTGCACTGTTGTAGCCTGTTGATAATGATGACCTTGCACTGGGAGATTGATTTGCCCTTCTGTATACTTGTGAGTCTCCTCCAGTGCTTGAGTTAAATCTTCTTCCGTAATTTTCCTGGGTCCTTGAGTGGTGGTGGTGGGCAGCACATGTACTCTCTTTGATTGTAGTACTTCTTCTTCTTTCTGCAGAACTTCTCTAGGCCGCTTTGTACCTCTCATGGTTCCTCTCATCCGCGGTTGCGAACTTGTCTCTGTTTCTTCTGCTTGTTTACTTCCTTTCTTGTGTTTAGGTACTGTAGCACTCTTGACGTATTGAGCCAGCTCCACTGAAGATGGCATCTCCCGCAAATATTCGCGCATGCCCAATGCATGGTAAATCATGATTGTGAGGGCAGTAGTTCCATTGAGGAATTTCTTATTT
Organism: Ceratopteris richardii; assembly: GCA_020310875.1. Taxonomy (NCBI): domain Eukaryota; kingdom Viridiplantae; phylum Streptophyta; class Polypodiopsida; order Polypodiales; family Pteridaceae; genus Ceratopteris; species Ceratopteris richardii. Next base: position 85,948,009 of record CM035429.1, read on the forward strand.
TCCCATTTCTTTTTGGCCTCAAACAATCTTTCTTGCACATATGGGGTAAGATTTACCTGATTGCCGATCTGTTTTGTGGCATGAGACAACAATTGGACAATAATTTTTTGAGGGGCCGTGTATCTGTTCATGCTCGGAAAACAAAAATGTTGATGAATCAACCTGACCTCCTCTTCAATATCCACTCGATTAATGTCGACAAAGGTTCTAGTATTTGCTCCCCGAATTTCTTCTTTGGCCGTGTTGACACCATCTTTCTCCCATTCAAAAGCTTCTTTGATTAAGTCGTGGGAGAACTGAATGACTACCCATTCGCCATTCTTATCCATCACATTGGCTTCTGGCACCAATGGATCATGTAGTGTTGGTCTTAAAGTGTTCATAACCTGTGTGCATCGTTGGAAGTCCGGCTTGTAGATGGGTAACTCAAAATATTTGTGAATTCCTGCTTTCTTCATGATATCAATTGTAGATGGCATGCCATGCAAAATCTTGAAGTCCTGGGACATGATCGGAAAGTGGTGATCTGTGTCCATAATCTTTATGTTGGCCAAAAAGAGATACTCTTCCACAGGCTGCTCATCTCTGAACCAGTGGCCTTTAGCCTTCGTAAGACATTGGGGAGGAAATTCCTGGACCTCCTCCTGGATTGTAGCTTCAGAGTCTTCAGAAGCCATCTGCACTTAATATAGAGTGTTAATCAGTATCCATATATTTTTTAGCAATCCTCCTCCATGTGTTGATCAATAATTTACTATTGCTCCGAGTGCATGGTGCCGTCCCTTTCCCGTGGGTGTGAGAAGGGTAATACCTGAATTTTTCATATATTTATTTTTTATTTTTCGCTGAAAGGAAAACATAAAAGTCAGTCCAAAGCCGAAGCGTAGTGTATGTACATAGTATGTCCATTCCTATTGGTTTAAAGTTAAGATCTATTCTCACTTGGAGATCGTGCACCACTAATTTGATAATGTACATTCTGTGCCGAATGCTTGGCCTTGTAATGTGGCCCTATCATGCATACTTTGGGTGCATCAGACATAACATGAGTGCTATTGGGTGCTTTTTCTCCTCGATCATTTGCTCCTTGTGGTAGCTTTGGTTTCCACGCCCGTTTTGAGAACACTGAGAGAGGTTGTCGGGTTTTCTTGATTCGTGTAGTTGTTGGTGTTCCATTTGCCTTATCCACAGTCCGATGGAATTTGACATTGCTTTGTGATCTTTTCTGATGATTCTCTGGTGGTGCTGGCCTTTGCCTCGTCTCCTGTGGCGTTTCCGCCTTGGTCTTCACATTCTGTTTAGCTGCTTTTAAGACCTTTTTGGGAATCCATATCTGATGTCTAGATCTTTGAGCTTCAAGCAGGGGCTTGGAAATCCATACTTGTACTGGTTCTCTTCGTTTGTAGTTCTTTGTAGCTGATTTGGTGATGTCCGTTTTCTTAGAGGCGCTTGTAGACAGTTTTTGACTCTGTACCTGCTCCTTTCGTACCCACATATATTTGGGTGGTGGTCTGTTCGAGTATCTGCTTGTTAGTTTCCAATAGTGTGAACTTTGGATACTTTGAGCCTTTTTAGGAGAGGGTGTCTCCTCGATGGTTGGCTGATTCTCATCTACTTCGGGTAGCTTCGTCGCTACAGGGGATGTCGGAATGATTAAAGTTTCAGTTTCTACACATTTGCTTTCTGAGGGTTGAGCACAGTCGCTACTATCTTTCGTTGCTTCTTGAACTTCCTCTGATCTTTGTATTGACATGGCTTGGTTACATGGTTTCTCTTCAAGCAAGCTGAAAACCTCTTTATGCCCTATTGTGGCTGAAATATATCCTTGAGCTAAATGGATACATGCTTCGGTTTCAATGATCCAGTCTTGCCCTAGAATGAAGTCTTCTACTAAATCGTCATCCTCACATACTAGGACTCTTTGTTCCATGGAGGAATTTCCTATGTGAAGGGATACATTAGCTGTTCCAATACAATCTAGGGTGTGACCTCCAATTCCTATTAGTTTGGCTTTCGTGGGATTCAATTGCAATTGCAGTTCATTTGATATTCTCTTTCGCATGCAGCTAAGGCTTGCTCCTGAGTCGATCAAAGCGTCTATCAATTTATACTCCGTCTGACCAATCCCTAGGTTTAAGTAAGGTTGTGTTTTACTGATACCCGTTGTATCATCATTTTTGACCTGGTAGTTTGCCATAGGGATGGGCTCTTCCCCTTGAAGATAGCGTTCGTCTCTTTGCCTGATCCACTCCTTGCGTTTTCTAATGCATTCTAGGGCTTCCTGTCGTGCTTCTTCTCGTATTCGTTCTTCTTCCCTTTTCCTACTTTGGGCTCCCACTAGTCTAGTCAGCATTTCATCAGTCAGAGGCTCCACGAATCTTTTCACTCGGCATCCACTGATGTAATTAGGAAGAATGTCGCCGTCTAGTGTGGCGAGATTGACTGCACCACTAGTGGAGATTCGATTTATGATCAGGGGACCATATCCGCGTCTTTGGAGCTTCTTTGCGTGCTGTTTTAGGGTGTACACCAAGACTAATTCACCTTCTTTGAGTCCCTTATCTTTAATATGTGAGTCATGGTATGCCTTTTGTCTCCGTTTGGCGGCATAGATGCCTGCTACCGCTTGCAATCTAGTCTCATGCAGCTTTTCGATTTGATCTAATTGCTGAGACAATTCATGACCGCTCCACTCATATTGCTGGGCTACTTTTAATGTAGGTATTAAGAAGTCAATAGGCAAAATCGCATTCTGCCCATACACTAGGTTGAATGGTGTAGTTCCAATGGCCGTTTTATATGCCACTCGGAAGGCCCAAATTGCATGATGCAATTGTTTGTCCCAATCTGACCTTCCGTTATTGACAATCTTTGTCAATACCGTACATAATACTTTGTTGGAACTCTCTGCCTGACCATTGGCTTGGGGATGGTATGGGGCTGATTTTTTATGAATCACTAGGAATTCATTCATAAGTGATTCAATGACTTCGTTTAGGAAGTGAGTTCCTCGATCACTCACTATCTCGATCGGTAGTCCAAATCGTGTGAAAATATGCTCAAAGAGAAATTTTGCAGTTGTTTGAGCATCGTTCTTTCTGGTAGCCTTGGCTTCTACCCATTTTGTCAAGTAGTCGGTGGCTACTATTATATACTCCGCATGTGATCCTCTAGCTGGTGGATTGATGGGTCCTATGAAATCAATTCCCCACTTGGTAAATGCTCTTGCACAAACCATGGGTCTTAAAGGCATGTCGTCTCTTCGAACGGGATATTTCGCTCTCTGGCATATTTCGCAACTTCTCACGTATGTTTCAGCATCCATATGTAGAGTTGGCCACCACAAGCCTGCAAATAGAATCATCTTAACCGTTCTATCTGCTGAAAAATGTCCTCCCGCAGCTCCTGCGTGTGCCATTTCTAATATGGGAAGATACTCTCCTTCATGCACGCACAATCTGAGTTGATTGTCTCTCCCTCGTCTAAACAGTTGTCTCCCTATGATCACATAATCCTTGCTCATTTGTTCTAGGGATCGTTTTCTTGCTAGGCCAGCTCCTATTTCGTGTTCTTTGGTTTTGAGGAATTGCACTAAAGATTTACTCCAATTAGGCGCTATGGTGGAAAAGGGTAAGGACACGTGATCCTCTGTGCTAGTTTCTTTGCATTCCACACAATTATTTACATGCTCGTGAACGTCCTTGGACATATCAGGCCAATATACGCCTAACCTCTTTAATTCTCGTATTGTTCCCTGCATTCCTTGATGGGTTTTCCACTTGTTTATGTGTGCCTGGTGAATTAATTGCTTCTGCTCGTCCTCCTCGACACATCTTGACAAGACACCGTTTGGTTCCTTATAATACATACTTCCCGCAACAATGTGTAAATTTCTTGTTTGAAGAATCTCTTTTTTGCTATCCTTATTTATTGAGTGTTGAGGGCCATGGGTGAGTATAGGAATTAGTCGTTCCGCCCACCTTGGACATACCTCAAGATTAAACAGATAAGCATCTGGTAAATCATCAGGCACTCCGCTAGGTGGCTCTCCGTGTTTTAATCTAGAAAGGTGGTCTACTCTCACATGTGTGTTTCCTTTTTTGACCACTACCTCAAAGTCAAACTCCATTAGTAACAAGAACCATCGTACCAATCTCCCTGTGTTGCAAGGCTTATTGACTAGATACAGCAAGGCTTGGTGGTCAATGAAGAATTTGAACTTGTTGGCTAAGAGGTAATGTCTAAACTTTTTTACTGCGTAGACCATTCCTAAGCCCTCTCTTTCAGTAGTCGTGTAATTTCTCTCAGCTTGGTTTAATTGTCTACTCGCGTAAGCGATTGGATGATCAAGCTTTCCTTCATTGGCCGGTTGAGCCAGGATACATCCAATTGCATAGTTAGAAGCATCAACATGAATATGAAAAGGCTTGTTCCAGTTCGGTGATTTTAGAATTGGGGCTGTACTCAGCCTCTTTTTAAGCTCGTTGAAGGCCTTTTCACACTCGTCCGTCCAAGTGAACTGAGTCAATAGACCATATAAAGGCTTAGCTATTATGGCATACATGTGAATAAACCTACGGTAATATCCACAGTGTCCCATAAAGGCTTGTACTTCTTTAGCATTCTTGGGTCTTTGTAAGTCCAATATGACTTTAATCTTATCCTCATCTGTAGATATTCCATTCTTTGAAACAATGTGTCCTAGGATTTTCCCTTGTCGTACCATGAAGACACATTTTTCTGGGTTCAGGCAAACTCTATACTGCCTACATTTGTTGAATATTTTCCGCAGTTCCGGTATGTGTTCTGGTCGTTGATTTGAGTATGTACACAGATCATCTACGTATACTTCCATGCTTTTTCTCAGAAATTCTTTAAAAACATGACACATCAATCGTTGGAAGGTGGCTGGCGCATTAGTGAGCCCGAAAGGCATCACTCTAAATGCATAGATTCCCCATTCAGTCGCGAATGCGGTCTTATGCTGGTCTTCAGTTGCAATAGCTACTTGGTTGTAACCAGAGAATCCATCCAAGAAGCTATAGACCTCCTTGCCGGCAACTCTTTCCAAAAGATGGTCTGTAATGGGTAAAGGGAAACTGTCGCGTATAGTTGCAGCATTTACTTTTTTCAAGTTGATACACACCCTTAGTTTTCCGTTTTTCTTGGGCACGACAACTAGTGGTGATACCCATTCTGTGTGTTCAATCTCATAAATGAATCCTGCCGCTAGTAGTTTGTCAATTTCTTCCTTTATTTTTGCAGCGTAAGCTTCGTTATACGTGTAAGGGCGTTGTTTAGAAGGTTTCGCATCTGCAGTCATAGGGATTCGATGAGCGCATATGCTAGGTTCTACACCCTTAAGGTCTTTGTACGTCCAAGCAAATACATCTCGATATTCTCGGATAAGGTGGATGAGTTCCTCTTCTTCCTCGTCTGATACGTCTTTCCCAATATACGTGCATCTTTCTTCTCCGTCTTCTATCGTTACAACCACTTTTTTGGTTTGTTCTTTGTTATCATAGGCTTCTCCGTCTCGTGCTTCTCGTATAGGCATTTGAGTTGCTATTTTTCTATCTTCCACTTCGTATCTTTTAAAATGTTCTGGAACTTCGAAGTGGTCTGGTTCAGGTTCCACTTTACTTGTGTCCTCTCTATGCTCGTGTAATCTTGGGATGGTGTCAATTGCTAAGACTTCTGTCGGCCTTTCTTTTGATTCTTTTTGCATAGTTTCTAAATATTGTTCTTCAGAGTCGAACTCTGGTTCCATTTCTATGCTTTCGTACTCTTCTTTCTCCTCTTCCTCTACAATTTCTCCTGCTTCTACTTCTTGGAGGACAACCATGTAGAGGTTCACATCATATCCTTCCTCGTCTATACAGTCGTTCATCGTCAAGACTTCCTCATTCACGCAAACATCTAATGTGGCTAGGATTTCCATCCAGCCATGTGGTTCAAAGAGTTCATCTGAAAAAATTTGAGGCATATAATCGGGGTCTTCTACCGATCGATAATTAAGGTGCCCTATTGGCCACATTTGTTTTTTACACTCCTCCTTCTTGGCTTCTTTGCACATCCACAACTGGGCATCCTCATGCATCCAAGATTGGTCACTTGATCCAGCACTGTGAATGGATAGGTCATCTTCTTCTTTGTGGACTGGATTCCATTGTAATGGAGGGACATCCCTATAAGCGAATGTGTGCAGGTTTATCTTGGTAGTGTTCCCTTGATGTTGGAGATACAATGAATCTCTGCCCCAATCTTGTACTACTCGCATCTGTCGCATGAATGGTCGTCCTAATATCATTTCATAATTGTTTGCTTTTTCAAACTTACATATGGCCAATGTGTGTTCAAACTCTACCCCACACGTGGTTAACCTAATTCCTTCCAATATTCCTAGGGGTTTCTCTACATGTCCATCTGCCAATTGTAACTTCATGCGAGTGGGTCGTAAGGCTGGTTTACCCCACTTTTCCCAAATTTCCTTCGTTGCAATTCCTACTCCGGCTCCAGTGTCTAAGATGGCCTTGGTCATGTACCCATTGTAGTTGACAGGTAAGCATGTGTTACCTTCATCTCCTTCGCTAAATTCTCCTACTTTATCCACTGGAACACGTATTTTGGAGTGGTTTTCCTTTCCTTTCATTTCTCCTTTCTCTGCCGGTTGTTCTATTTGATTTGCTAGCTGTCTCCATAGATGTGGTTTAAGTTGAAGCAACTCTTCCACCGTCAATTTACATTGCACCTTTTTTTTCTTAAGTTCTGTTAGATTGTGTGAACTCTCTTCTGAGTTTCCTTTTTCTTTCCCATGCACTGTGGGTGCTCGTATTATTATCGACTCTCTTTCATATTCTCCCATGTAGTTAGGCAGCGTTGAGATGCTCATGGTTTCCTCTCTTCCTTTATCAAATCTTGACACTTCCTCATATGCTTCCTCTAGGTTATGATCTTGGTGACTTTCTGCTCCAATTATTTCCTCAAAAGGAGGTGGACTGATTCCATCCTTTTTCCACTGCTCTTCTCTAATTCTTTTCCACAAATCTTTGGACCAATCTTCCTCTAGGTTTGGTATTATGGATACCTGTTCTTCTTGGGATTTCATTCGTTCATTTCGATCATCTTCTCGACTAGGTTCTTTAACCTTAGGTTGTATGCACTCTTCATATAGTTCCCGTGCGATCCTTGTTTCAGGTAAAATTGGGATAGTTGTTTCTAGAGTCGCCTGTGCTACTTCTATGAGTTTTTTGCATATCGCCAGTCTTTCTTTCTCTAATTCCCCTTGAGGATAGAGTCTTTCTTGTTGTTCTAGGTTTGGTCCCATTTGGATTCTAGCTTGGTATGCTTTTAGCCACATGTCCAATTCCTCTGGCTTTGGGTCAGCTAGAATTGATCCTGGCTTCTTTGCCTCTGAACTAATTGGTGGTGTTTCAGGGGTCTCCTTATGCGTTTGTTGTTCGTTATGTTTTCTAGAACCCTTTGCTTGTTTTTTGCTGTTTTGGCTCTTGTTTCTTGCCCATTTCTCCTTGAGCTTTTCTCGTCTTTCTTTCCATTTTTGTACTTTGGTGTTTTGGGTATTCTCACATGAGTTCTCTGAATCCTCGACTATCTGAATGTTAGCGTCTCCTGTTTTATTGTTCTCTAGTTTCTCTTCCGGTTGTTTTCCTGTTTGTTGTTTTGTTTGAGCTCTAGTAATAGCTTTTAGCGGTACAGTGTACTCCTTATCACTTCCAGATTCTTCTATGACCTCTATTACGTTGATTGGTGCAGGACCTTGAGTTTTTGTAGGGTTCTTAGGGCAATCTCTAAAAAGATGTTCTTTCCCACACTCACTACAATATCCTTCCCAAATCCTGGGTGGTGGAGGGTTGTAAGGTCGAGGACACTCCCGAATGAAGTGATCCCCTCCGCATCTATAACATGGTCCTCTCTGCACGGGTGGTCTCATAGGAGGTCTCAACGGTTGTTGTGTCTTGGGCATTGTATACATTAAAGTAGCAGTTTCCGTTCCATAATTCTGATCAAATCCCTCATATCCATAATAGGCCATGTCATATGCTGGTTCATATTCCATCATGTTGGCTTCATATGGATAGTACTCTCCTGGTGGAGGTTCATACCCTTGGTTGGTTGATTCTACATTGGCCGCTATTGAAGCTGGTATTATGGCTCTCTCCAAGTTTTCTTCCGGTTGAGTATACTTCACAGGTACAACTTGTTGGGGTTGAGATAGTTGGGGTCCCAATACTGGTTGTGGTGGTGGATACAGTGCTTGCTCGTATTGTCTCTGTGCTCCTACCGGATACGGATTGTATCTAGGCATCTCCCTACCAAGCTCTCTAGGTGGGTATCCATAAGGTCGGTATTGTGGTGGATTGACAGGTCGTGTTTGCCTATTAAAGGGACAGTTCTCAGTTGTGTGATTGGTATATTTTTGCTCGATGTGACAGTATGAAGAAGTTCCTTGTTGTTGCTGTCTGTTGTGTGGATACATTGGTTGTGCACCAGCTCCTCCTCTGGTACACAAGTGTGTGGGATGTTCTCCTCCACATAAGTTACACCTCCTCAACATAGGCACTCTTTGAGCTGGATATTGGTAAGCTCTCTGTCCTTGGACTCCTAGTTTCTTAGCTAATAGTTCTGCTAGTTCTTCCATATTACTAGAATTGGACGTCACTGTGCTTCTTGAGTCTTCTGATTTTGTGAGGTCGGTAGTACCTTTGAGATCCTCAGCAAGGTTATCTTCCAAGTCGATGCACTCTTGAAGACACTCGCTCAATGTTTGCAGCCTTTTTACATACACTAGGGTTCTTAGGGTCCCGTTAGAGAGTCCATCTAAAAACAGTGAAATCATCTTTTGTTGAGTCGGTCTCTCAGCCGTAGGACATCTATCCACGTATTGGTTGAATCTTCGGGCAGCTGTCTTCACAGTTTCATTAGGGTTTTGCTTAAAGCTATGGATTAATGATGCAGAATTGTGTTTAATCCCTCTTTTTGTGAATTCTCCTATGAATTCTTGAAAGAATTGTTCCATGTTTCCAAATCGGTTGGGATCTAAAGGTTGGAACCAAGTTAGAGCTGTTCCTGTGAGGGTGAGTCCAAAAGACTCATACTGCACAAAGAAGTCCTCTACTTGCTCCGCTCTTAGAACTTGTTTAAATTCGGCAATATGATCATATGGCTCCCCTGATCCATCGTAATGGTTTCTCATAAACTTAGCTACTTGGATTGGTCTCAATCTCCTCATTGGTTCAGGTGGTCTGGGCATTACAGGGAAAACCGGGACAGCTGGTCGTAATGGAGGCATTCCTGGCTGTCCTCCCACAGGTGGTCGAGGTCTGACCGGTGGTCGGAAATGGTTCCCCATCCCTGTGTGGGTCTGATTATGAGTGTGCTCACCTGGAGTTGCAAACTGTACATGAGTACGGTTGGGCACACTTCTTTGACTGGTCTGTCCGGATGTGGTATGTTCCGTCTCTGGTTGATCTCCAAAAGGATTCTGCGAGGTAGTTGCCTGCTCCCTCTGAGGAAATACAGGCGCACCCATATATCTCAGCCGAGCCTTGTCTAGGACACCTACAGGCCAATATCTTCTTCGATTCTTATCTAGGTAAGTGAGTCTAGTTTCGTCCTCTGGGTCTTTCAACTCATAGAATGTCATGGGGCTCACTCCTATTCCTTGAACAGGTACGTCAGTTTGGAGCAATAAGTCTGCTCCGTGAATCATGTAGACTTCCAACAAGTAGTCGTCTTGAGGTATCAAGTCTCCTCTCAAGACCCGTGATACTTGTGATCTGCCTCTAGGGGTGGTCACTAATTCTTCAGAGTTGTTGGGATCCATGAACTCTCCTCTTTCATTGATCCTCTCCGGAAATTCAGTTACTATATAGATGTGACCCATTTTGTCAATGTAAGCACCTCCCTCGTATTTGACAGCTGGTCGTGGTATGATGGTGACATCTTGTACTGTTGCCATTCTGGCAACAGACCTGTTTAAGCCATCCAGGTAGATTGGAATCTCCTGGGCATTTGTGGACACATATTGTAAGGCAGTGCGGTACTCACCTTCCACTGTAGACATGAAGTTCCTATGTGGTGCTGGACCTTGCATGTCTTCCGATGCCATGGGTATGTCTTCCTCAGACTCACTAGAGGTCTCTGAGTAGACTGAGTGGTGACTGACCTGAGCAGTGCTTCCTATAGAAGAGATGACGCTCCTTCGGCTACTTAGCACTCTTCCTGACCTCAAGTTCATTCACACACTTAAGCCTCCCTTTATACTTCTTAGATTCCCCTTGGTTAGCTCTCCTAAAGGCTCAAAGTGTCTGACTAAAGAAAGGGTTTGTCTCGGCGATACCACTCCCTGACGATACTGCTCTCGGCGATACTGCTTTGGCTGCGATACGATACCAGAATCCAATCGATACGATACTGGACAATCACACGATACGATACTAGACCATGCCCACGATACGATACCAGGCACAGAGGCGATACGATACCAGTGTGGTGTCGCGATACTACTTTGGGAAGCAGACGATACGATACCCCTGCTGCCCACGATACGATACTGGAACTATGACGATACGATACCAAAGGATTCCAACGATACGATACCTGATCTTCTGCCGATACGATACCTGTGACAGTATCGCGATACGATCTTTAAACTTCGATGATACGATACTAAGTATAGTATCGCGATACTTCCCTAGGAACTCCACGATACGATACTATAGACTATGACGATACGATCTCACGATGGTGTCGCGATACTGTCCTTAGTGGGAGACGATACGATATCACTGTAGTAAGCGCGATCGCGATACCGACTTGGCTACACGATACCAGAATGGTATCGCGATACCAGAATGGTATCGCGATACCATGGTCGATGACCAGCGATACGATACTACCGCAATTGCGCGATCGCGATACCAACTCAGAGTCACGATACCAGTGCGGTATCGCGATACCAAGTTAGGTATCAAACGATACGATATTGACACAATTGTGCGATCGCGATACCAACTCAGGGTCACGATACCAGGGCGATATCACGATACCAAGTTAGGTATCAAGCGATACGATACTGACGGCGAATATCGCGATACAAGGGAGTTTTGGTATCGCGATACCAGAACTCAACCGATCGCGATACTCAAGCCAAATCACAAGAAATGTGGAAATTTTCTCACCCCCTTGCAGCTCTTACACTCCTCCTCCCTTCTAGGCCTCTCTCTCACACAACAACTCAGAAATAACTTCTCTTCACCCCCCCCGCGATACTGCGCACTGTTTTAATCACGTTTTGTGCATGTTTCTAGTGCTTTGAGTGAATGATCTTGATAAGAACTCACCTTTGTCTGCTCTAGCTTGCCCTTTGGGTTCCAACTCTCACTGAAATGGCCTCGAACGCACGATACCAGATCCACGATACCGGTCGCTGTCGCTCACGATACCAGAGTTCCAGCAAGTGTCAAATGAGTCAATTTTTTGGGTTTTTATACTTTTTGGTATAGAACTTGAAATTTTGGTCTATTTTTTGGTGAAATTTTTGGGTTTTTTGCCTATTCCTACTTTTCCTCTCCTCTTTTCTCCTCTCCTAAACTAACCCTAACTCTTCCTTCTCTTCCCTCCTCCTACACTTAAACCTAAAACTTATCACACACACCTCAAGGATGAGAAGTGACAAGTGCTGAAATGGGATACTACTCGTCAATGGACAAATTCACCTCTACAAGTACGATTCGATCACACTTGCTCTCTAACTATCACGAAGGCAACTTGGTGGAGTGCCTCCCCGGCAACGGCGCCAAAAACGTGTGTACTCGAGCCGCAGTGACTCAAGGACTTGTACCAATGAGACTATACCTCAATTGCAATACAAGTGCATATAGTGGAGTCCTTTGCACACATTTAATTATCAATCCAAGGAGTGACTTACCAAGTGTATGAAGACATTTGCACACGTGATAGAAAATGAAGTGAGTTAACTATCCAAGCATGAGAAAAGACTAATACTACCCACACCTACTGAAAAAACTGGAAGTGTTGCCGCAAGCCTCTTTTCAGCAGTTTTGGTTTTTTGAGGTTTTCTCCCAGCCCAGAACTCCGAACATAGACAATAGGGTACTCGTTTCGAAGCTCTCGACGAGACGAATCCAACGGTGGTGGTTTCACTCAATTCTGACCATTCTGCTGCAAGTTATGGCAGAAACAGTGAATTACGGGAACTACTAACACCCGCGTTTTTGCTTCTCCTAGCTTACGCACGCACTACAGCCACTCAAAACAAGGGGGAAGGGGTAGACAACAGTCCTACACTTGCATTTCAAGCATCACACACACATACATGAGCAAAATGAAGATCAAAATCAGCAAGGAAGAGGCAAACTCGAAATTTCAGAAGTGCTCTTCTTCACAATGACAAGAAGTCCTCTACAATGAGTCACTTTTGACTTATATACTAGTGCCCTAAGTTTGGTCCTTTCACACAAGAGACCGGCACTTTATTCACTAAATTGCTAACTTCCTACTAATATACATGGGTAATTCACTAATCTTCTAAGGGGAGGCATCTAGAGGACTCCTCTAGTGCATTTACAATGGAAAATATGTACAAGGTGGTTATGTTACAAAAGTTGTGTGTCCAAATCGGAAAATTTTGGGGCCCGTCTTTTTTCTCTGCTTTCTGCGCTCTTTAGCTCTGCAACAGTTGCCGTGCTCTAGCCTGATTGTAATGAATGGTCTCCTGTCCACTATGCTAGGATGAGTGCTTGATTTTACTTGACACATGGCCATGGGATATCTGGGTGATGTTTCCAGATGATTATAATGTTCTCTCCCTAGTCCTTGTCTTCTTAACTTCATGCGCTTAATGCGTTCTATAGCTTCTGCCTGAGCTTCAGCTCGTATTCTATTTTCTTCCTCCTTACGCTTCTTTGCCAACGTGAGTCGTCTAAGCATATCCTCACTAAGAGGTTCTTGGTATAGCCTGACTCTACAGCCACTAATGTAATTAGGCATTATGTCTCCTTCTAAGGTGGCTAATTGTACTGCTCCACTTGTCGAGAGTCTGTTGATGATCATAGGTCCATAACCTCGCTTTTCTAACTTCCGTGCGTGTTGTTTCAGCGTATATACTAGAACTAAATCTCCTTCTTTCAAGCCTTTATCTTTCACATGTGCATCAAAATAGGCTTTCTGTCGCTTCTTTGCCGCGTATATTCCTGCTGCTGCTTTTAGCCTGGTTTCTGTTGGAGATAGACGTCTGTGGAAGCACGCGAACAGCACAAGGAAGAAGAAGAAGCTTGGAGCACAAACACACAATACTGAATGTATTACTAGAGAATGTACAAAGATAAGTAGCCCATTAGGGCAATAGGCGTATATACAAGCCGGGGGAAAAAAACCTCCTAAAGAGGGAAAAAAGTGCCTCGGCGGTCCTAGAGTGTTCACACACATCACTACCTAGATATATCAACAAATCCCCCCTGGGAGTGATGCGGTGAACAAGGAGCTGGCACTCATGTATAAGGAAGTGCCAAGCTATGTGGAAATCACTCCACAAAAGGAAGTAAGCCCAAAGCTTTGCGAAAAGCTTCAAACTTCTCCCTAGGCAGAGCCTTCGTGAAAAGGTCTGCAATGTTCTCCTGCGTGGGCACATATGCCAAGCTGATCTCCCCAGCAGAGAACCTCTCCCTGACATAGTGATAATGCACCTCAATGTGCTTAGTGCGAGCATGGAACACAGGGTTCCTCGCAACTGCCAATGCGCTCTGACTGTCAGTGAAGATGGTGGTGGCAGAAGACTGGCCAACACCCAAATCAGCCATAAGGCGTCTGAGCCACACACACTCAACAGTCGCTGTGAAAGCTGCCCTATACTCAGCCTCACAACTGGAAGTGGCCACAGTAGGCTGCTTCTTGCTCAACCAAGATATACATGAGCTACCAAGCATGAAGCAAAAACCACTGGTGGACACACGAGTGTCATAGCAACCAGCCCAATCTGAGTCAGAAAAAGCATGCAAATCTAGCGGTAGTGATCCCCCCTTGGGATAAAACAACCCAAGTAGCCGAGTACCACTCAAGTAGCGAAAGATGCGCTTAACCGCTTTCCAATGCGTGACTCCTGGGCAATGCATAAACCTGCTCATCTGTGAGACAGCAAACTGAATATCTAGCCGAGTAATGCATAAGTAAATCAAGCATCCAACAACCTGCTGATAGAGAACAACATCAAATGCATCTCCAGCATCATGAAGACTCAATCATAAACCTGTCTCCATAGGAGTGGCAATAGGCTTACACTCTTCAAGGCCAAAACGCTGCAATAATGTGTCACTATATTTCGTTTGACACAAAGCCATTCCACCATCAACGTGCATAAACTGAATGCCCAAATAGTGATGCAAATGCCCCAAATCAGACATCTCAAATGAGGCATGCAAATCAGCCTTAAAATCAGCAATATGTGTCTCAATAGGACCAGTGAGCAGCATGTCATCAACATAGACAACAATGATCAGAAGCACATCATTAGCACGTTTAACATATAAGGTGCTTTCAGTTGGACTGTTCTCAAAACCATGTGCAATCAGATAGGCATGTATCTTCTCATACCAAGCAGGTGGTGCTTGCTTTAAACCATATAATGCCTTCTTTAACCTGCAAACCTGGTTTTCATGCCCTTTCTGCACAAAGCCACGGGGCTGAAAAACATACACTTCTTCATGCAAGTCACCATTCATAAATGTTGTTTTAATGTCCAACTGATGTACATTCCAACCATGATGGGCTGCAAGTGCACAAATGCTCCGAACAGTAGTCATACGGCATGTAGGTGCAAAGGTCTCATCAAAATCAATGCCTCTTTCCTGCGCATAACCCTTTGCAACAAGCCTAGCCTTATACCTGTCAACGGTACCATCAGGTTTACGCTTCAGCTTGTATACCCACTTAGTGCCAATGGCCTTCTTGCCAGGAGGCAAGTCACATAAGGACCATGTACCATTCTTCATTATAGCATCATATTCAGATTGCATAGCAGCCATCCAATTTTCTGAATTCGCTGCTTCATCAAAAGAAACAGGCTCATTCTCATCACAGAGACTAGATGCAGTCATAGCATAGCAATCTGATGCAAAGGAGGCACTATGAGAGCCTGAACCAGTACGATATGATAAAGGTGCATCTAATTTGCTGTCACGCAAAGTTTGCACCAGCCATTTTGGCATAGTTTTTGCCTGCTCAATATCAGCTCTCTCATCAGCAAGTGCATCATGTAAATCTGCATCAGAAATGGAATGATCTGCATCATCATATGAAACCTGCAAAGGCTGAGAAGTTGCCTCATTAGGACCAGCACTAGCCTGTCCACCTGTAAAAAGAGGCATCAAAGTATCATACATGTCTTTGGAGCTAACAGATGTCTCCTTAGTACATGAAAGCAATGGCTGAATAGCATCTTCCACAAAGACAACATCACGGCTAACCAGAATGCGTTTAGTCTGTGGATGATACAGACGATAGCCTTTACTTTCAGAACTGTACCCAACAAAAATACATTTTACTGCCTTATCATCCAATTTTCTGCGATGTTGTTCAGGCACTAATGCATATGCCAAACAACCAAAAACACGCAGATGAGCAACAGATGGCTTGCGGTCATGCCAAGCCTCATATGGAGTGATAGACTGCAACGCTTTAGTGGGACACCTGTTCAGTACATATGCTGCACACATGACAGCCTCAAGCCAGAAACTATGTGGTAAAGCCTGACTTTTGACCATGCAACTCGCCATCTCCATGAGTGACCTGTTCTTTCGTTCAGCAACTCCATTCTGTTGAGGTGTATACGGTACTATACACTGGTGTTTTATCCCACGTTCAGCCAGAAATGCATTAAAATCTGAAGACATATATCCCCCCCCTCGATGAGAACGGAGGGTGCCCATTTTACATGCTGATAGATTTTCAGCCAAAACCAAAAACTGTTTGAAGCACATGAACACTTCGGACTTTGCTTTGAGTGGATATACCCATGCATGCCTGGAAAAATCATCAATGAAAGTCACGAAGTAAAGGTAATTTCCAAAAGAGGGTGTCTGCATAGGACCACAGACATCACTATGTACAAGCTGCAATTTCTGCGTAGCCCGAACTGAACCATCTTTTGGAAAGGAAGAACGCTGCATTTTGCCCAAAATACAGCCTTCACAAACATGTTTTCCAGGTGCCTCAAGTTTGGGCAAAGAGGACACCATTTCAGATTTCTGCAGGAGTAACAAACTAGCAAAATTCAGATGACCAAAGCGTGCATGCCAAAGCTTTGCATCTGACATAGCCTGAGAATCATGAACTGCACATGCCGAATCATTCACAGATTTTTCATAGTCTATGAGCTTATACAGCCCACGACATAAGATGCCAGAAGCAATAATCACATCACCATTTGAGAGATCATGGATTGTACACCTGTCATCAACGAATTTCACAACCAAGCCAATCTTGGCTAATGCAGAAACTGATAACAAGTTCTTTTTGATCCCTGGCACAAATAAAGCATCTGACAAAGTGAAAGAACTACCATCAGCAGTAGTCAGAATGATCTTACCAACTCCCATAATAGGATAAGAGGAGTTATTGGCACATGTGACAGTATTCCTTGTAGGGGCAGGCTCGAGTGAAGAGAAGAAACTGCGCTGTGAGGTAATATGTGATGGAGAGTGTTAATCTCCAAAAGAACAAGTTAACCTTGAATTTAGATCACCTCTATATCAAGATTAACTTTAGACTCCACCAAATTTAGATATCATTCACCAATTTATCAGAAAATTGATTATTCTGAAAAATTCAACTTCTTCAGAAAAGTCTGCTGCAGATTAATCACTCATTGACTAATCAATTCTGTAAAGTTTTTGACAAAACTTTGCACAACACTTCGCCTTGAGATTGTGCAACTTTACCAAGTTAAATTTCTCAAAATGATTGAGTACACACTGAGAAATGTGTGAAACACTTTACCTATGTCTGAAACAGCTTCTCTGCAATGGCGACTTTGACACCTGCAACTTCTTAGCACTGGTTCTCACAATGTCGAACCCGTTTGATCAAGATCTTTTAGCCATAGATGGCTTACCTTCCAACTTAGATTTTGAGCCTTCACTTGTGTAAAACTTTACACTGTGGACTGAGCAATGACCATTTCTTTGAAGATGAAATGTGCGCCAGTTCTGACGACTCTTAGAACATTTTCACATATGAATGTTCCTAAACAAAATTCTCTCAGCCTGATTGCAATTAACCTCTCAAATTCTAGCCATAGATAGATTAGCTATGGACTTAGATATGTGCAGAAGGATTTCTCAAAAGATTAAACACAGAAGGAGCAGACAACAAAACATCGGGCGCAAGTTTCCTCGATTTCTTCAGAAAAATTACATCTAAGTGAGGATGGACAATTCACTCACTTTCCATGTGTCTAATGACACTCTCTACAACTGATTTCTCTCTTCCTATTCTCTATTCTTCTTCTGCTCTATTTGCCCCGACTTTTTCCAATATATTTATAGATGAATATATACAAGTGTATGACTAAACAAAAGTATATGTCAGCTAATGTACATATGTGTACATATCTTTGTATTTCTGAATATGTCCTTCCTTCAACCTTCTGAATTTGTTCTCTTCTTAACTCCTTGACTTCATTTCTTCATAATCCTTCAATTGATGATTGTCATGCACCAACAGCTCCCCCTCAATCATTAATTGAGGTTCTTCTCTATCTTCTTGATTCCTGCCATATCCTTGAATCTTTGTAGTTTTGGTCCATCTAGACTTTTTGTCATCATATCTGCAACTTGATCTTTTGTGGGAGTGTGTATGACTTCAATCTCCTTCTCAATGACCTTCTCTCTTAAGAAATGATACTGTATTTCAATATGCTTAGTTCTAGCATGAAACACAGGATTAGCTGCCAAGTATAAAGAACTCATGTTGTCTCCACAAACAATAGGAGTACTTTGAACAACATCAAAAACTTTCATAAGTGTTTTTAGCCATATTACCTCCTTTGCAACTTCCACCATACCTTTATATTCTGCCTCTGTGGATGACAAAGCAACTGTATGTTGCTTCTTAGAACACCATGAAATCAATTTGTCTCCTACATAACACAAGTATCCATGTGTTGATCTTCTATCATCCACATTACCTGCCCAATCTGCATCACTATATATCTTCACTCTTGTATCAGAAGTAAATCCATAGTACAACCCTTCTCTGAGTGTAGCCTTGATGTACCTAAGTACTCTTTGTCCTGCAATCCAATGTTCCTTTCTAGGACAATGCATAAATTGTGAAAGCACACCAACTGCATATGACAAATCAGGCCTTGTTAAAGTAGCATTAATCAAGCTACCAACCAAACTTTGATAGAGTTTCATATCTCTGAACTCTTCTCCTCCAAACCTAGACAATTTATGGTTCACTTCCAAAGGTGTAGGTGCAACCCTGTAATCTTCCATTTTAAATTTGGTTAGCAAATTTTTAAGATACCTTTCTTGGGTCACATATACTCCATGTTGAGTATAAAAAATCTCCATTCCCAAGAAGAATGATAGGTTCCCCAAATCACTGATTTTGAACTCTTTCTCCATCTGCTTCTTGATCATTTGTATTCCTTTATCATCTGTTCCTGTAAGTATTATGTCATCAACATAAATACAAACATAAATAAATCCTTGTTCACTTGCTTTGACTAGCAAGCTACTATCTGCCTTTGATGCTTGAAATCCAAGATCATTCAAGAATTTTACAAGCCTATAATTCCAAGCCCTTGGGGCCTGCTTCAACCCATACAAAGCTCTCTTGAGCTTACACACATAATTTGGACTCACTTGATCTTTGAACCCATCTGGTTGCTCCATGTAGACTTCATCTTAAATATAACCATTCAAAAAAGCATTTTTAACATCTAATTGAGACAACTTCCAACCTTTGCAAGCAGCAATTGCAATGAGGGTTCTGATTGTTGTCATCTTTGCCACAGGACTATAAGTCTCATCATAGTCCACTCCATATGTCTGTGCATACCCTTTCACAACAAGTCTAGCTTTGTATCTAGACACACTTCCATCTGCAAATCTTTTGGTTTTATAAACCCACTTACATCCAATAATTTTCTGGCTATTAGGTTTAGGAACCAGATCCCAAGTCTGATTCTCTATCAATGCATCATACTCCTCTTGCATGGCTTCTTCCCAATTTCTCTTGCCTTTGGCTTCATCATATGTAGATGGATCTTCATCTGCTTTTATCAAATAAGCATAATCTTTAGTAGTCAAGAATGAGGTGTCATAGCTATACCTTGTAGGTTGCCATTTGTGCCTAGTTGACCTCCTAACTTCTGCACTTCTTGAAGTCTCTGGTTCATCACATTCTGGATCAAACCTTGGCCTCTCTTCAACTTCAACTTGTACTTCATTGTTCTCACTTTCATCAAGTAATTGAATCTTTGCTTTACCTTTTCTTTGTTCCACTACTTCTTCATCATCTGCATGTACATTATATTTACCTGCATACCAAGTACCTTGCTCATCAAATGTAACATCCTTGGATACAAGGAATTGCTTTGTGGATGGACTCCACAACCTGTATCCCATTTGCTTATCATCATAACCAATGAATACATACTTTTCTGCCTTAGGCTCCAACTTATGCCTCAATTGAGATGGCACATATGCATATGCCAAGCATCCAAATATTCTACAATGATCCAAGGTAGGTTTCTTACCCCACCAAGCTTCATATGGTGTCATACCTTGCAAAGCTTTGCAAGGCAATCTATTTACCAAATAAGTAGCTGTGTTTACA
This sequence comes from Ceratopteris richardii, assembly GCA_020310875.1. NCBI lineage: Eukaryota > Viridiplantae > Streptophyta > Polypodiopsida > Polypodiales > Pteridaceae > Ceratopteris > Ceratopteris richardii. The sequence goes on from CM035429.1 coordinate 85,967,893, forward strand.
GCCTCTGCCCACAAATAATTTGGGCAATTCTTCTCTTTCATCATGGACCTTGCAAACTCAACAAGAGTCCTATTTCTTCTTTCTGCTACCCCATTTTGTTGAGGAGAATACCTGCAAGTAACTTCTCTCTTTATACCTGCATTCCACAAATAATCATTGAACTCATTTGAAAAATACTCTCCCCCTCCATCTGACCTTAGTCTCTTTAATTTTTGACCTGTAATCCTTTCTGCATATGCATGATAGTGTTTAAATGTATTAAACACTTCTGACTTTTCTTTAATCACATAAATTGTGATCCACCTGGTAGCATCATCAACATAAATGACATAATATCTTGAACCATTTATACTAAAGTCCTTTGAAGGACCCCACACATCTGTATGCACCAATTCAAGTCTTTCTGAATACATAAACCCATGCTTGGAATAGGATTGCTTATGAGCCTTACCTAATTGACATGCCTCACATCTGTATGTCATGTGTTGACCTGCAATGTTAGGCAACCCAAGCACTGAATCATTGTTAATCATTTCTTTGATACCTCTTTCATTAAAGTGTCCAAGTCTTTTGTGCCAAAGATCCAATTCTGACACCTTCTGCTCCCCATATGTGAACATAGCATGTCCAACATTCCCTTGTACCTTCAATGTGAAAAGCCTTCCTTCTTTCTTTCCTGTAACAACCTGTTTATACCCTTGACTAGGGTCTTCAACATAAACTCCATCATTTGTGAACCTTACCTCATATCCTTTTTCCACAATTTGACCTACACTAATCAAATTCTTTGGGATTGTGGGAACATAAAGAACCTTACTCAGAAGAGTGCTCCCATCCTTAGCTTTGACTGAACCAATTGACTTTACCTTATGCTTTGTATTATCACCTGTTTGAACTGTATGATTAATTGCATTATGATCTAGGTCAGTCATCAAAGCAATATTTCCACTTAAATGATTACTACATCCTGAATCAATATAGAACACTCTCATGTCCTCATGTGAGGTTTCACATGTATTCATAATGAGAGTCGAGTCCTCCTTCTGATCTGATGCATAGTTGTAGTAGGTGTTATTATAGGATTGATTTTGGAAGTTTCTTCATCCACCTCTTCCAAAAGAATTCCTACCACCTCTACCTATGAAGTTTCCTCTCTGAAATCTACCACCTCTTGCTCTTTGATTAAAGTTCTGATAATTACCATTGTTTTGATTATTATGCCAACAATCATGAGATAGATGATTGGTCTTACCACATATCCAACAAGCTCTTGTATTATCTTTGTTGTTTCTGCCTCTTCCTCTACTTCTGCCATTTCCTTTTCCTCTTATGAAATTTGCTTGGTTTGAAGTACCTTCTTCTTCACCTGATTGTTGCTTCCCTTTGTTAGCTTTCTTCTTGTCTTTAGAGTACATTGCATGACCTGCACTCTTATCAACATCTCCTTTGATATCATTCTCAAAAGTTAGCATATGACCTAACAATTGATTCAAATCAGGAGTAAAGTGATCTTATGAAAGTTCTGTAGATAAAATGAAAGGCTTCCACTTCTCATCTCCTCTTAGCCCTGTGAGTATTTGTCTTACCAATTTGTCTTCTTCAATGTCTTCATCCACTGCACCTAGAGAATCTGCAATGTCCTTCATCTTTGTCACATAATCAGAGATTGATTGTGAGGCCTTCTTCTTGAAAGTAGTAAACTCTGCCCATAGTGAAGCCTTCCTTGATTTGGTTGTGTTTTGGAAATGCTCCTCCAAAGCATTCCAAATGTCACATGCACTTTCAAGTCCTCTAATGTGAGGAAGCAAATAGTCATTGACTGCCATGTAGATTATGCTCCTTGCTTGAGCATCCTTCTTCATCCAATTCTTTAGATCTGACAATTCTTCCCTAGTTGGAACACTAGGATCTCTGAATTTAGGCTTCTCTTCTTCACCTGTAATGTAGGCTATCAAATCTTTGCTCATAAGATGAGCTTCCATCCTCATAGACCATGCAGGATAGTTCTCTCTATCCAACTTTTCAATTTGGAGACTATCTCCCATCCTTGCTTCACCTGTAGTCTCAAAACTTTAGACTTTACAAGGAATAAATGTACCTTTACTTCGAGTCTTGCTTCTTCTGATCCTTCTGATGGCTTCAATGTGTCTACCTTCAAGTTTTCTTCAACCTTTATCCTTTTCCACCTTCAAGATGTAAAAATTTGTATTTCTGCAGTAGTCGGAGTCTTCTTCACTTCAATTTTGACACAACCTGCTCTGATACCACTGATGGAGAGTGTTAATCTCCAAAAGAACAAGTTAACCTTGAATTTAGATCACCTCTATATCAAGATTAACTTTAGACTCCACCAAATTTAGATATCATTCACCAATTTATCAGAAAATTGATTATTCTGAAAAATTCAACTTCTTCAGAAAAGTCTGCTGCAGATTAATCACTCATTGACTAATCAATTCTGTAAAGTTTTTGACAAAACTTTGCACAACACTTCGCCTTGAGATTGCGCAACTTTACCAAGTTAAATTTCTCAAAATGATTGAGTACACACTGAGAAATGTGTGAAACACTTTACCTATGTCTGAAACAGCTTCTCTGCAATGGCGACTTTGACACCTGCAACTTCTTAGCACTGGTTCTCACAATGTCGAACCCGTTTGATCAAGATCTTTTAGCCATAGATGGCTTACCTTCGAACTTAGATTTTGAGCCTTCACTTGTGTAAAACTTTACACTGTGGACTGAGCAATGACCATTTCTTTGAAGATGAAATGTGCGCCAGTTCTGACGACTCTTAGAACATTTTCACATATGAATGTTCCTAAACAAAATTCTCTCAGCCTGATTGCAATTAACCTCTCAAATTCTAGCCATAGATAGATTAGCTATGGACTTAGATATGTGCAGAAGGATTTCTCAAAAGATTAAACACAGAAGGAGCAGACAGCAAAACATCGGGCGCAAGTTTCCTCGATTTCTTCAGAAAAATTACATCTAAGTGAGGATGGACAATTCACTCACTTTCCATGTGTCTAATGACACTCTCTACAACTGATTTCTCTCTTCCTATTCTCTATTCTTCTTCTGCTCTATTTGCCCCGACTTTTTCCAATATATTTATAGATGAATATATACAAGTGTATGACTAAACAAAAGTATATGTCAGCTAATGTACATATGTGTACATATCTTTGTATTTCTGAATATGTCCTTCCTTCAACCTTCTGAATTTGTTCTCTTCTTAACTCCTTGACTTCATTTCTTCATAATCCTTCAATTGATGATTGTCATGCACCAACAATATGTTTGGTCGCCCCACTGTCAAAGTACCAAACATCTGAGTCTACTGCAGACATGCACTGATCATGAGAAGATGGGTCAAAACTGCAGATAGTAGTAAACGCCCATTCTTCTTCCTGCACAAGATTTGCAGACTCTGTTTTTGGTGTAGAGGCCTCTGCAACAACCATTCCAGCCTCTTTCTTCTTTGCCTCTTTAGTAGCCAGTTTTGGACAGTTCTTTATAATATGATCATTTCCTTTACAGTACTTGCAGAACAATTTCTGCTTTTCTGATTTCTTTTCATCTTTATCCTGGTTCTTCGATTGTGCAGCATTTGCAGATTTTTGCTTACTAGTAGAAGAGCTCCATTTTCCTTTGCCCTTTTGACTAGCCAGGAAAGCTTGATCTGCAACACGCATAATGGACCTGTTCTGCCTGGACTGATCTTCCTGCAACAGAACAGAGACTAATTCTTCAAATGACAAGGCATTCGGATTGCCTTTCATCATCAACCGAAGAGTAGAGGCAAAACTCTGATATGAATCAGGAAGACCATTCAGAACGGTCTGCACAAGTGAGCTATCTGGTATAACCTCATCAGCAGAAATCAATTGTTCCTTCAGGTCTTTGATCTTTGTAAGAAAACTATCCATAGAATCACCTTTATTCATGTGCTCACTCTCCAACTGTTTTCGGAGGTAAGAAACACGAGCCTCATTCCTAGCCTGGTACAAAGTGGTAAGTGTATCCCAAGCATCCTTTGCTGTTCTGCAAGAGCGAATGTGAGGAATAATGGCACGTTTGACAGACAAGGCTATCAATGCATGTGCCTGGGCATCTCTGCCATCCCAACGAATCTGCTCTGCAGTAGGTGCAACAGAAACAGCAGCACGAATAGGAATCTGTGGAATATCATCTTCGACACCATCTTCATCAGCTCCAATACCTCCAGCACCTGTATTTGTAGTACCTGTAGTCGCAGGTGTAACAGGACGTCTTTCAACACCCTGCACAATGTTCCACAGTCCTTTTGCAACCAGTACATGTCGCATCATATAAGCCCATAATGGGTAGTTGGTACCATCCAACTTATCCTCAACAGCCAACATACGGAATACATCACTGCTTTCAGCCATGGCCGGTGACTAAAATACCTTGATGCAGAAAATTGACTGTATCTCAAAAAGTTGAACGGAACTGCCCAGACGAGTTCTGCTAGACCTGTAGCAGACTTCGAGACGCTTAAACTGGCGAACAGAAACTGGTATATACCTTTGGCACAAAAGGACAAAATAGCCTGCACAAGCGCTGCGATAGTGCGTTCGGAGGCCGAAACGAGCTCAGATTTCGTGCGAATCTGAGCTGCAAACGGAGGAGTGTCGAGGGCGCCCTAGAAGAAGCGATGACCTGCTCTGATACCAATTGTTGGAGATAGACGTCTGCGGAAGAACGCGGACATCACAAGGAAGAAGAAGAAGCTTGGAGCACAAACACACAATACTGAATGTATTACTAGAGAATGTACAAAGATAAGTAGCCCATTAGGGCAATAGGCGTATATACAAGCCGGGGGAAAAAAACCTCCTAAAGAGGGAAAAAAGTGCCCCGGCGGTCCTAGAGTGTTCACACACATCACTACCTAGATATATCAACAGTTTCTCCTAATCGTTCCAAGTCCATTATTCTTGCTGATAATTCATGGCCGGTCCACTGATGTTCTTGTGCAACCTTAAGGGTCGGTATCAAGAAGTCCAAAGGAAGCACAACATTCTGACCAAAAACCATCTGAAAGGGAGTTGCATTGAGTACGGTCTTGTAGGCCACTCGATATGCCCAAACAGCATGGTGTAACTGTTTGTCCCAATCTGAACGTTTGTGGTTCACGATTTTCGTCAGTACGTTACAAAGGATCTTGTTAGTGCTTTCGGCTTGACCATTGGCCTGAGGATGATATGGTGCGGATTTCTTGTGAATCACCATAAAATCATGTAACAAATATTCAATGACTTGGTTTAGAAAGTGAGTTCCTCGATCGCTCACTAACTCTATAGGCAATCCATATCTTGTAAAGACATTTTCAAATAAGAATTTTGCAGTCGTGTGCGCATCATTCTTTTTCGTGGCTTTTGCCTCTACCCATTTGGTAAGATAATCCGTCGCAACAATAATGTATTCCGCATGTGTACCTTTTGCAGGGGGGTTAATGGGTCCGACAAAGTCTATACCCCACTTAGAAAATGCACGTCCGCCCATCATGGGTTTTAATGGCATTTCATCTCTGCGAGTAGGAAACTGAGTTCTTTGGCACACATCACATCTCTTTACATAGGTATGTGCATCCATGTGAAGAGTGGGCCACCATAATCCTGCAAAGAGGATGGCTTTGATTATCCTATCTGGTCCAAAGTGACCTCCTGCAACACCTTGGTGTGCAGTTTCTAGTACGCTCAGATAATCGCTTTCATGAACACATTGTCTTAAGTATCCATCTCGTCCTCGTTTGTATAGGTTATCGCCAATAAGTGAATAGTCTTGAGCTTCCTGCTCTAGACTTTGTTGTCGTGCTAAGGTCATTCCTTGAGGGAATGTTTTCATCCTCAAGTACGTCACTAAAGGTTCACTCCCGTCTGGTGTGAGAGACACGTGATACAATGTAGCATGTTCTACCGGTGGTCTTTCACAACACACATGGCATTCTTTACACAATTTGTAGACATCTTCTTCCATAGAAGGCCAATATACTCCTAGTCTATGCAGAGTCTGCAATGTACGATGTTTTGAATGATGTTGCTTTAATGCACCTATGTGTGCTAATTGCAACCAATTCGCATGTTCTAATTCATCTACACAACAAGCAAGACTCTTTTGATTATCCTGTTTATATATGCTTCCTGCTATTATGTGATATCTTTGAGACTTGGTAATCTCTCCTTCCTTGATCCTTATCCTAGGATTCTTGGGTCCATACGTGAGAATAGGGACTATAGGCTTGCCCATTTTGGTGCTATCTCAAGGTTAAAAAAATATGCATCGGGTAATTCGTCCACTATTCCTTGAGGAGCTTCTCCTGAGGTTAATCTTGAAAGGTGGTCAGCTCTAAGATGTGTCTTTCCTTTCCTGACTACTACTTCAAAATCGTACTCCATGAGTAATAGAAACCAACGTATTAGTCGTCCTGTGTTACATGGCTTGTTGACTAAATACAATAGGGCTTGATGATCTGTAAAGAACTTGAATTTGTTGGCCAACAAGTAGTGTCTGAATTTCTTTACCGCGTAGATCATCCCTAATCCTTCTCGTTCCGTCGTGGTGTAATTTCTTTCTGCTGCGTTCAATTGTCTGCTCGCGTAAGCTATGGGGAGATCTATGTTACCTTCACTCGTGGGTTGTGCTAGCACACATCCTATGGCATAGTTGGATGCATCCACATGTACATGGAATGGTTTACTCCAATCCGGGGTTGTCAATATAGGTGCTGAGCACAAACGTCGTTTAAGTTCGTTGAATGAATTCTCACATTCATCTATCCATTCAAAATGGGTCAAAAGAGAGTACAAAGGCTTGGCTATGATTGCATACATGTGTATGAATCATCTGTAATAACCGCAATGGCCCATAAATGCCTATACCTCTTTCACATTAGTTGGTCTAGGTAATTCTGCAATTACTTTCACCTTTTCTTCATCTGTAGAAATTCCATTCTTTGACACAATGTGTCCTAAAATTTTGCCTTGTTTGACCATGAAAATGCACTTTTCGGGGTTCAAACAAACCTGATATTCTCGACATTTGTCAAATATTTGTCTTAACTCTGGGATATGTGTCTGTCTTACATTTGAGTGTGCACATAAGTCATCGACATAAACTTCCAAATTCTTGCGTAAGAATTCCTTAAAAACATGACACATGAGTCGCTGGAAAGTGGCGGGTGCATTTGTTAAGCCAAAAGGCATCACACGAAATGCAAATATGCTCCATTCTGTGGCAAAAGCCGTCTTGTGTTGATCTTCTGGAGCAATGGCTACTTGATTATAGCCTGAGAATCCATCAAGAAAGCTGTAAACTTCCTTGCCCGCAACTCTTTCCAATAAGTGTTCTGTGATAGGAAGAGGATAACTATCTCTAATTGTGGCGGCATTAACTTTCTTAAGGTTAATACACACATGCAATTTTCCATTCTTCTTGGGCACAACCACAATGGGGGATACCCATTCGGTGTGCTCAATTTCGTAAATAAATCTTGCTTCTATCAAACGATCTATCTCCTCTTTAATCTTCGCAGCGTAATTATCATTGTACGTGTATGGCTTCTGTTTCGTGGGTTTTGCCTCTAGAGTCATAGGGATTCTATGGGAACATATGTCTGGATCTACTCCTTTCAAATCTTTGTAACTCCAAGCGAACACATCTCTATATTCGCGCAATAGGTCAACTAATTCTTCTTCTTCTTCTTTCGTCAAATCATGCCCGATGTATGTACACTTTTCTTCTTCTCCTTCTATGGCAACTATTATTTTTTTGGTTTTCTCTCGATTATCATATACTTCTCCAATGTCAACTTTTCTGTTAGGCATTCGTACCATTATTCTTCTATCTTCTATTTCATATTTCTTGAAGTTCTTGGGTACTTCAAACAAGGATTCTTCTTCTTCTGACATGGTTTCTTTCTTCTTTCTCTTCTTGCCTTCACTCTTGACAGTCATTTGTGTGGCTATTCTCACATCATTCGTAATTTCTTCGTGCCTCTGAGGGTAAGTCTCTACTTCGTAGAAATATTCTTCTTTTGATGCAAAGGGTGGGTCCATAATAATTGACTCTAAATCAAAGTCACTTGCATCCTCAAATGCATCAGTGTTCGGTTCGCATTCTTCTAAAACTGAATCACACATGATTGGTTCTATTGTGAAAACTGAGATGTCATAGCCATCCTCGTCACAATGGGGTGTCCATTGTTCTTCATTGATGGCTACGTCCATGGTTGCTAAGATTTCTGCCCAACCATGAGGTTCGAATTCTTCATCTGGGAATACTACTGGTGCGTACGCTGGGTCTTGAAGGGTTCGTGGATGTTGTTCTACACCTAAAGTCCTTGCTTCTAACCTTTCTTCCTCTTGTTTTACTACCTTACACATCCATAAATGAGTGTCCTCGTGTAACCATGAGGGGTCTGACTCCAAAGAGTGTACTGATTCTGTTTCTACTGGTGTCTTATGGATGGTATTCCATTGTATTGGGGGTACATCTTGATGTGAATAGTCTTTAAGATTGACTTTAGTAGTCACTCCTAAATGTTGCAAGTACAAAGAATTAGTTCCCCAATCTTGTACAATTTGCAACTGACGCATGAATGGTCGTCCCAATATCATCTCGTAAGCATGATTTTTACTAAAACCACAAATGGCAAAGGTATGCTCAAACTCCACACCACAAGTGGTGAGAGATATGCCTTCTAGTAAGCCTAATGGTTTTTCTATATGTCCATCAGCCATTTGTAGCTTCATCCTGGTGGGTCTGAGTGCTGGCTTACCCCAACGTTTCCATAAAGTGGTGGTAGCGATGGCTACTCCGGGTCCGGAATCTAAGATGGCTTTCGTGGTATAGCCCTGATGGGTTATTGGAAGATAAGTGTTACCTTCCTCTCCTTCGCTTACATCTCCGATCTTTTCTACGGGTATCTCTGGTACCTTCTTATGTGATCCTATCTGTGAGGGAGTAGTAGCAAGCTCAAGGAATTGATTTGCTACATGCTTCCACAGTTCCAGTTTTACCTTCAACAATTCCTCTAGAGTGAGATTACACTGTACTTTGGTGTTCTTGATTACTTCCGTGTTTCTAGGGATTACTGATTCTTCATTCCTCACTATTATCGTGGGTGCTCTCATACTAATAGACTTTGCTTCCCAAGGTCCTGTGAACTGAGGTGATTCATGCAAAGAATTGGATTCAAATCCTGTGTGTTCACTCAGTTGCTCTTCCTCTACATCGTCATAAATCGAGGGAATGTCCTGGGGAAATTGCTCCTGCATGTCGTCTATTTCTTGAATAGGAGGATGGGTTCCTTGTTCTTTTCTCCACTTCTCTTCTTGTATTTCTCTCAAAAATTCATATGAATATCTATGTATGGAAGACAAATTGTCTTCCCCTTCTGTGTTGGGTACTTGAGATAGGGATGGTGTATTCCTTTCCTGTGTCTCTGGGACAATAGGGTTCCTATGCTGATCCTTTTTCTCTTTGCTCTCTATCAAGTATTCTAGCCTCTCCATTAGTCCTTGAAAATGTAATTCCGATTTTGCCATGTTATTCCAATTAAGATATCTAGAGGCTTTGAACAAAGCTTGTGCTAATTCTACCATCTTCATGCAAAGTTTAGTTCTCTCAATTTCTAGATCAGCTCGAGGGTAGTTCTTACTCATTTCAGCTACTTGAGGTCCCTCTTTTAATCTAGCCTGATATGCACGAAACATCATGTTTAGGTTTTCTGGTATGGGTTCCGCTAAAACTGATCCTGATTTTTGAGCTGGATTTTCTTGATTCAATTCCTGTGAAGTCAATTCTAGGATTTTGGCTCTAGATTCCTTGAGACTTCCTTCCAGTTCTCTTATCCTCTTACTCCACTTTCTCTTAATTCTTTCTCTAGAATCTTTCCAAGATTTCGTCTTTTTACTGCTAGATTCTGCAACTTCACTATTTCCGGCTATTTTCTCCTGATTAAGTTGTTAATTCTGTAAGAGCGCGTGGGCTCTGGTTATAGCTTGGATAGGCACGTATGTAGGGTTGGATCCATCTGCATTATGTACAATACCTATCACGTTGATCGGTGTCACATTTGACACATTAGCAGGGTTCTTAGGACAATCTTTGATTATGTGCTCTTTGCCACAATCGGCACAAAAGCCTTGGATGTTATAGTACTGTGATTGCCCTGCTATCGGAGGATGTGGACAATCCTTTATAAAGTTATCTCCTTGGCACCTAAAGCATGGTCCTCTAGGGCCCTGTGGTCTTTGCTGTCTCAATTGGGGCCGTGGGTTTGGATTTGTGTACATCACATGAGCGTAGTCGGGCTCCCAACTAGGTTCCACTGGTGGACTATCATAATGATATGTCTCCACGTGTTCTGGTGACTCCGTGTAATAAGCGGGTGACTATCTATATGAGTTGAGTCAAAACTGTTTGAGTACGGGTCGCTCTCTGTGATCAAAGGTGAAGAAGGCACTAAGGCCCTACTTAGGTTCTCTTCTGCAGTAGCGTATTTAACTGAGATGACATTCGTTGGTGGGGGTGGCTATTGAGCTAAGACAGGTTGAGTTCTTTGTTGTGCTTGATACAGGTAATTCTGAGGAGGCCTATAGTAATATGGCAGGGCATTGTAATGGCCTTGATACCTACCTGGCTGAGCGTATGCTTGCGGGTAGTTCTGTCTCACTGCCTGTTTGTTGTATGGGCAGTCCTGAGCCGTATGATTCGTGTATCTTCTCTCAATAGTACAATATTGGCCACTAGGGTTGGCTTGTGTCTGTGTTGCATTGGGACACACATTTGCCAAATGATTTCCACCACGTGTAACAACGTACGTTAGTTGTTAACTTGGGCACCTGTTTACTAGAAACTCCTAGTTTCTGGGCTACTTTTTCTGCTAGGTCCTCTATCGAGTTAGACAATTTTGTGGATGCTAGAGAAGAACAATATGAGTCCTTGTAGACTTTTGAGAGTTCCAACTCGTCTCCTAAGTTGTCCTCAATGTCTATACATATTCTTACACACTGCTCTAGTGTTCTGGGTTCTTTTAAGTACACATAGGAGCGTAGTTTAGAGCTCAACAAGCCATCTAAAAACAACGACACTTGTTTGGCTTGTGAGGGTAGCTCTTGCATTGGACATCTTTCAACATATTGTCTAAACCTACGTCCTGCGAGTCTAACTGTTTCTTGAGGGGTCTGTTTGAAGCTATGAATCAATGAAGACGTGTCATGTCTGATCCCACTTTTAGAGAATTCAGTGATGAATGACTCTAAAAAGTGATGGATGTCTCTAAATTGCCTTTGTTGCAATGGTTGGAACCAAGTTAAAGCGGTATTCTTTAATGTTAGTCCAAAAGCATTGTATTGCGTGAACATGTCTTTGACTTGCTCTGCTCTTAGTACTTGCTTGAATTCTGCGACATGGTCATAGGGATCTCCTGTCCCATCAAAATAATTTTTCATGGACTTAACTAACTGAGTGGGTCTTAGTATTCTTGCATGTTCTCGTGGTCTTGGTAGAGGAAAATCATCTCTACCACCTGGTATTCCATGATCTCTTTGCCTATCCATTCTGTCCGTGTTTATGGTGGTTCTATCTCTTCCTATGGGATGAGTGAAGCTTACTTCCGGTCTATCTTTGTTTTTCTCTCTTTGCATGCCATGGGCTGAGGATGTTCCAACCCCTTGTTGGTTCACGTTTACGTTTGTTCGAGATGGAGGGAATACCAATTCACCTCTCCATGTGTACGTTTTTCTAGCGTAGTCTGGTACCACAAAGACTCTTTCTGAAGTTTCATCCAGGTATACAACCTTTCCGGGTGTATCCGGGTCCTTGAACTCGTAGATTATAATGGAGCCTACCTCACTAGGTTGTTTCGTTCTGTACCTCCAAAATGCTTCGTCTGTTTCTTTATTTACAAACAACTCTATGCTTCTGTTATCCTGAGGGGTCCAATCTGGAACTAGTACTCCTATCAGTACAGATTTCCCTCTAGATGTTCTTGGTTCTTCTAATGGTTCCTTTCCTTGGGATCTCGCTTCTGTCTCTAACTGAATTACGCCAAACTCATTCGTATTGTTTGGTTGCGTACTTAAGATGTACATCGTTCCTTCCTTGTCTATGTACGCGTCTCTCTCGAATTTCACCACTGGACGTTCCAATCCAATGGGTTGATCGGGGTTGTGCATTTGCACTACTTGTCTTCTCAAACCATCCTCATAGATGCGAGCACCTAAGCGGTTGGTTCAGAGAAATTCTAACTGAGTCCTATAGGGTCCTTCTGGTCTTTCTAAGTATGCTACATTTGACCCTCCTTTTGGTCTTTCTGTGCTAAATGCCATTTCTGATTCACTCGTGTCTAAGCTCTCGTAGGGATAACTAGTATTCAATTGTTGAGCCCACGATCGTGTCGTAGCTCCTACACTTGCCTCTGATGATCTAAGGCTTCGTCGGTCTGACTTACCTATGTGTTTGCCCGATCTAAGGTTCATGAATTTACTTCTTTGCACACTCAGTACACACTCAGATCGTCAATGATTCTTTGTTATTACTTTCTTGATTCTTTTTAAATTTCTTTAGATTCTTGTCTTAATGTATGCATCAGGAATTCGACTTTCTGTGGTACTTTGAGTTCTCGTTCCGTTAGACTTATGTTCTTTCCTTTAGGTTTTCATATCACACACCTCTACTTTAGTCTTGAACTTGATAAATTTAATTCTCTTGAACTTGAGGCGTTCCTATCGTCTTTAATCCACAATGCTAACATTTAGCCTAAGCTAAGAATTGAATGAGGGGGTTGAGTAATCTTCCAACCTCGAGTCAGCTTTTCTGGTTGCTCTGATGCCCAAGAAGCTGCGCTTCCCAAGCTTTATGCCCTTCACTGCCTTGCCTTGAATGCCTTTGATTGCCTTTGCTAGACCTGGAAAAATCCAATATTAGACCAATATCACAAATGGATGATCAAGCACTTGAGTTTATACACTTTTAAAGTCCCTTAACCTTTGGCAACTTTTCTTCCAAAGCCCCCTTTCTTTACTAGTCCCAACTATGTCAACCTCAAAAATATCCTCTAAAAAAATCAATGTATTCTTTTTGAAAAAAACAGTTGAGGTCACGTAGTACTCGTAAAGAGCTTTCTAATGAGCTATAAAGCTCAAAAAACGGACCGGATGAAAAAGATATGAGCGTTCAGGCTCTCGGGGGTAAAAACTGACCAACAGGTTTTTCTCCAAATATGAGCTAAGGGGTCTCCTATGAGTCTAATCACCAAAAAAATTCCCAAAAATAGCCCCAAAATTGGCCAAAATTTAAAACCCTAAAATTTGCGTTTGGGGTGAGCAATCGCGATGGTCTGAGATGATCACGATGGTCTGGGACCGTCGCGATGGTCCAAGTGAACTGTCTCGATGGCATGATGCGCGAACCGTCGCGATGGTCTGAAGTGCACGGTCGCGATGGTCTAACTGTGAGCAATCGCGATGGTCGGGGGGAGGCGTCGCGATGGTCCAATTGAGTGAACAATCACGATGGCGTCAGTCAACGGTCAACGTGAACCGTCGTGATGGTCCGAAGTGAACCGTTGCGATGGTCACCGATGCGATGGCGTGAGCCAATCGCGATGGTCCAAATTTTGAGCTGTCGCGATGGTGTAAGGGTCTCGTCGCGATGGCAGGGCTAGTGAGCAATCACGATGGTCTAGCTTGCCATGTGGCACTATCGAGGCGATGGCATGGGCCAATCGCGATGGTGTGGGGTCGACGGGATCAACGCGATGGTCAAGGACCGTCGCGATGGTTCAAGTGAACCGTCGCGATGGCATGAGACCATCGCGATGGTCCGGCCGAGCCGTCGCGATGGTGTGAGCCAATCGCGATGGTGCGACACAATCGCGATGGTCTGAGCCAATCACGATGGTCCACCAAAGTGTGAATTTTTGAAATGCAGCAATGGATTCCTAGAGGCGCAAGGGTCGCCTACACGCCCATGAACTCGCTTACCTCAAATTCCGAACTTGGCAGACCATCGCGATGGTCTGACACAGTCGGCAATTTCTGACAAAAAGTGATTTTCTTACCTTTTTGCAGCCTTCCTGATGCACTGGAGCTCTGTACCTGCAAGAAAACTCAAAAACACGCAAGTACACACAAGCACAAAAGCTCTCTCTCTCTCTTGCACATGCACAAATGAGGGGAAATGAGGAGAATGGGTGGATATGGTGATTTTTCTGATTTTTTTTGGAGTTGGAGATGATGATGTGGTGATGAAGATGGAGTGTGGGGGAGGTGAAAAACACTAAAAACTAACTAAAAACAACAACAAAAACTGAAATTTTTACCTTCCAATGCCACTTCTTGCTATACTCTTACCATCACACATTCGTCCTAGACTCGATCCCCGACAACGGCGCCAAATTTGGTGTTGCTCTAGCACAATGGTGAGAACCACGTTAAGAAGCTCCACCTCCTTAATGTTAATCCGCGGAAGAGATCGTGAATGTGAGATGAAGTGAGAGTGAAGGTGAGAAGCATAGAGATGCACACACACATACACACACACTACGAAGAGACAAGCAAGACACAATGGAAGGTGAGAAATCAACTCTATTACTCAAGGCACTCTTACAAGCTCAAAATAGCTCTAAGCTCTTCTCTACTCACACAAGCTAACCTCAAAAATGAGCTCTCTAGCTCTTTTTATAGATTCTAGACTAGTTTTGACCGGTTTCACATCTAGAGACCGGCATAGTTCAAAAATAGGTCCTATGCGCTATTTGAGAGGGTAAACGGTGTCTAAAAATAATTAAAATTGATACGCTCATTCTACCTAAGCTCCTCAAGCTCGAAGACTCCTCGACTTGCACAAAATGGAGCTATGGATTACAAAAAGGGTCTTTCTATGTTACATATGTTACAATAGTGATGAAAATCACTGTTGGAGGTTTTTGAAGAATATTTATAAAACATAAATCTTTGAAAAAATTGATTCGATTGGCTCTCTGCTCCGTCTTTACATGCTTCCACATCTTCTATGCCTCTGGCTACTGCCAACATATGTCCATGACATGATCATCAAGTTCAAGATGGAAAACACCAAGTGTGCAGATACACCTATGGAACAAAATCATAAGCTTAGTGCTTATAAAGGAGAGCCAATTGAAGACATCACAAGCCATCAAAGCTTGGTTTGAAGTCTGACCTATGCAACACTCACAAGGGGATATATGCTATAGTGTTATCATATTGAGTCAATTTATGCATAAGCCGAGAAGACCACATATGGAAGCGACCAAGAGAGTCCTCAAGTACCTAAAGGGGACCATGAATGAAGGTTTGTTTTATCCATTTACTTTAGATATTGAGCTAAAGGCCTACTCAGATGTGGATTAGGCAGGATCTAGAGATGATAGAAGAAGCACATCCAGGTATGTAGCATTTGCAGGTTCAAAAATAATTTCTTGGTCATCCAAGAAGCAACCAACAGTGGAATTATCTTCTACTGAAGCCGAATATAGAGGTTTGGCTAATGAAACTCAAGAAATCATGTGGTTAAAATCTTTGTATACAGATCTTGGACTTCATTCTTCAACACCTCACATTTTTTGTGACAACACAAGCTCACTACATCTTGCAGCTAATCTGGTATACCATGATAGAACCAAGCATATTGAAGTCCACTACCATTATGTAAGGGAGAAGCTAATAAGAAAGGATATTGAACTATCCTATGTATCTATAGATATGCAATGTGCAGACATGTTGACTAAAGCTCTTGATGGTACAAAATTGAGTAGATTCAAGTTGATGATTGGCTTGCAGGAAATCAAGGACAATTGAAGACTTATTTGGAAGCCAAGCATGTTAGGCCTGAGGGGGAGCTGTTGGTTCATTTTACCCAACCCTACATGCTTGATATGATTTGATTTATGTTCATTTGTAGTCATATGTGTAGACATATGAACACCTCTTGTAAAAGAGTATATTTTATCTCTTGTAATTGTGAAAGAAAGAATGGCTTAAGTTGTAATAAAGTAAGTCTATGGTCTAGGGATTCGATGGCTTCAGACAGATCTGAAATCGGATACCGTTTGGTCACTCGTCTGGAGGACCAAAGATCTCAAGAGTAGACTCAAGCATAAGTCATGTGCTCTCATATTCAATTAATCCACTTAGCCTAGTGGTTAAGTCTCATGGTTGTGAAGGAGGAGGTCTTGGGTTCAACTCCCATGGGGAGCATGGGGAGAGAGTTTTGCCCAAAGAGCTCTAGAGCCTTTTAACTCAAGTTAACGTGAGTTAACTTGAGTCCAGTGGACTTAACTCAAGAGGTGAGTACAACAACCACTAGTGGACTCTAGTGGAAGGTACTAAAGTAGTGGTCGAGATCACTCCAACCACTAATTGACTCTAGTGGTGGATATGAAAGGAGTGGAGGAGATTGCACATGCATTTGTGGACTCTAGTTACATTTGTGGTCCTCATTAGTTCAAGCAGCTATATATACAGGCATAAGGTGAATATGAGAGCGCATGACTTATGCTTGAGTCTACTCTTGAGATCTTTGGTCCTACAGACGAGTGACCAAACGGTATCCGATTTCAGATCTGTCTGAAGCCATCGAATCCCTAGACCATAGACTTACTTTATTACATTCGTCATCCATGATGTAGAAAGGAAATTGGTGGCTCTAACTACCTAAAACCATGAATCCATCAGTTGAGAGAATATCTCCTAATTCTTAGCATCACTTTTAGGTGAAGTTATTTGAACTCAAATTCAAAACTACCTCCAAAAGTAGCTACAAAAAGAGCAAGAAGAAAGTCACCAGGAGAGAGATTGATTCATGCCTACTTGATGTTCATTTGTAGAGTATCCATTCCCAATGTGGTTGTAGTTATATGTGAATCTATAGATTCATCATTTACTTCTTCTTTGTTTTATTCTATGCTATACTCATTCAGAATAGTAACTTCAGAAGCTCATATCTCGGGCTATACATAATAACCTTCAGAGTTTTAAAGTGCATTGGATTTCTCCCTAAGGCTAGTGTATGCTCACAAAATTTCATAGTTATTGGATTTAGTGTTTGTGAGAAATCTATGTTTTGCTGCTCACTGGTCAAATCTCTGCAGAGCCCCAAAAATGGCTTGAGTGTTCTAGATTTTGTTAAATCTTGTTCTGAGTGCTCAATTGATCAATTGAAGTGTTTTAACCTGGATTAGAAAGCTATCTAAGTATTTTTGCTATGTACAAAAGGAAGATTTCTAATTTCTACCAGATTGAGAGCACTGTTCATTTTTTCCAAAAGGTGTATGTACAAAAATAGCAAGTTTTGGGAGCTAGTCATTTTGCAACTAGTCTGTCTTGACTCAAACTTTTGAGATACTTGTTCCAAAACACTTGGGTGGTTTTTTTGTGGATTTAGGAAGCTCAAAGGGTCTAATAACCAACTCTGAAGTCTTAGTTGGCTGGTAAGAAGCTAGTTGTAGCCGCACCAACTCATCTTTGGATTGCATCCACCATCTCTCTTTACACATAGGACCACATACATCACTAAGAACAAGCTGCAATTTCTGAGTAGCTCAAATCGAACCATCCTTTAGGAAGGAGGAATGCTGCATTTTTACCAAAATATAGCCTTCAAATACATGTTTACTAGGTGCCTCAAGTTTGGGCAAAGAGGACACCATTTCAGATTTCTGTAGGCGTAGCAAACTAGAAAAATTCAAATGACCAAAGCGTGCATGCCAAAGTTTTGCATCTGAGAAAGCTTGAGAATCATCTACTACACATGTTGAATCATTCATAAATTTTTCATACTCTATGAAATTATATAGCCCACGACATAAAATGCTAGAAGCAATAATGACATCACCATTTGAAGAATCATGAACTATACATCTCTCATCACCAAATTTCACAACCAAGCCAATCTAGGCTAATGCTGAAACTGATAATAGATTTTTCTTGATCCTTGACACAAATAAAGCATTTGAAAATGTAAAAGAACTACCATTAGTAGTAGTCAAAATGATCTTATCAACTCCCATAACAGGATAAGAGGAGTTGTTTGTGCTATGGGCACGAAAGCTACGATTGGAGGATCAATTCAACCGTCGGTATCACAGCACACGCACGGTGTTTTTTAGACGACCTCAAGTGATGTAAGGTTTTATCTTTAGCTAATAAAGAGTTACACTTAGAGCAAGATTTTAGTACTCAATTGTTTATGCACGAACAAATGTATTGATTCTTACTTCCACTAGAGGATGGTCGCATATCATAAACTCACATGAAGGAATGGAACAACTTTAAGCTTTTGGGTTTTCAAAAACACTAAAAACGTTCCAAGGTGATGTATATACCTCAACTTCCAAAGTTCAGAACTTTATTTATTTTAAATGTCAATCAAGCGCAAAGCCTAAACGTTTGATATCTTTAGATTTGGATAGAAGCAACCAAGAGAAACCTTTGTTTTTGAGATAAATTTTAACTAGAATGCAACAACTTCTTGATGACGTATAGAGCAAATAAAGCCACTTGATTGCAACGAGTTCAAGATGATAACAAAAACCAAACATATATGTTCTGAACGCTTTTCGATATTTCTTTTTTTGTCTTTTTGAGTCAAACACAACAATTGATCAGCAAATGCTTGTCCTTATGTAACTCGAATAAGTGCAGGCTTCATAAAAACATTAGCTTGTACATGTGAAACCTGTTGGGACATGTGATTTGAGTTTCCCAAGACATTCATTGCATATGCAACATCTTTTAACTTTGTCCTCCTCAGAATTCTTGACAAAGGCAACATTTAAACGTAGCATCCTCAATACAAATAAATGTCTTCAGTACAGATAAGCGTGAAGATTGTGCAATCAAGCTCGATCTTGAACACGACGCAAGCCGCTTTGTGGCTCAAGCTTCGATATTAGTAGTTCGTGTAATAGTCCTATACAAATCATTTAGATAGTCATGGTACTTGCTCTTCTATTAACCCTGTTCAAAAGTAAGAAATATTTTATAGTAGTGTTCTATTCCTCATCTCTGAACCACTTGCCATAAGATGCATCTAACTAATTCCTCTATAACATACATCCGCCTCATATTGCCCGCAATACAAGTCAGAAGTGATTTCGAGATCACAACTGATTTAGTATAACTTTTTCCCTTTCTTTCTTTCTTTTATTTTTCTTCAATTTTTTCTTTTCCTTATTTTTCATTTCTCATGATGCAGCAACCATTAATGTACTGCTTTATATATCTCTGTTTTCTTTCTTCGCAACTTTTTTGTTAGAGGGGAAAGGCTTAACCCCTATTCAGAGTAGAGGTTCTAGAGATAGGCTACAATTGGAACTAGGATCTAGCTAAATTGTTTTAGAAATTAAGGTAGTCTATTTATATAAAATAAGTTTACTTCTACTAGGAGTCGCAAGTTAAGTGTTCCCTCTTCTATCCTTATGACAACCATAGGGTCTCTAATTCTTACCTTCACCTCATACACATTCCTACTTCACTTTTGAATTCTTTGTTTCATAATTAAAAAAAAATTCCTTACATATCAGAAGAATCTAATCATGAAATGCATGAAAAAAAACACTTTAATATAAAACTAAAAAAATCAAGTTGAGAACTGTTTCACCTGATTATTTTCATTCATCTTCAACGTGGCCAGTCATCCAAACATTTCTTTAATTGCCTGCATAGATAACACTTGTTTTCTCTTAAAAGGTTTCAAAGTTGTTGTTGACATTTTCATATCTTGTGACTATTTTCTTCATTTTTAATCTCATACCCCAATTTATTTTTCAATTTATTGACTTTATTTTGATAAAATAATGTATCATTTTCTAAAAGATCAAGATCACATGTGATATAATAGTTGTCACGTTGCTTCATCACTTGTATTAATTGCTCATCTTCTTGTTTTAATTTTTCTTGTTCATTTCCCTCAAGTTTTTGGTCCCAAGTTTTTGATTCATCAATTATTTTCTTTTGATTATTCATCAACATCGTAGTTTCTTGGTTAACAATTTTATCATCTATATGTTTCTTTGCTTTCCATTGATATGTTTATATCATTCTTAGTTTTCTTGGTTTTGCTTTAATTTTGTCAAAAAGTTCTCTCATTCCCCCTCGACCTAAGTTTAAGTGTAAAGAGACATGAGTATGGACATCACATATTTTCTTTCCAATTGGACAAACTATTTGATGTTTGCACGCATGCTCAAAAGCAATACAATTATCATAGGTATGACCAATTTGGTCACACCAAAAACATAAAATAAGACATTTCTTAACTCTATTTGATTTTATAGGTATCATTCTAGGAGTAGGTTTTCTAGGATCACGTGAAAGTTTTTGATCAAACGTATATGCTGATAAACTTTGGACTCTTACTTCATGTTCATTACTAAGTTTCAATCCTTGTAGTTCTTTATTTTGAATTGTCAAAATTTCAACTTTATGTTTCAACTCTAAAGTTTCAGATTCCAACGTCTCTTTGAAGTTCTTAAAGTTATTACCCATTTCTTGCATAGTTTGAAACATTTCATTTATGGTTTTCATTAGAGTTATGATAATTCCAAATTTTTCTTGTATCGATTCATTTACTCTCATCTCTATATCTTTAAACCTCTCTTCATATTTTCTCAATTTATCTTCAATCAATTCACTCACATGGGATTTCTTGTGTGCTATATTCAATGAAACTCTTTTGGTTATTAGAGACCTCCCAAGATTCTTTGATTAATTCAGCCTTAAACTAAGGGAAGTGTAGTGGAGTACTCATACATATGTTGAGCTCAAGGTATGCTCGATGGTGTAGCTCAATAGCTCTTAGTAATGGATCTCTTGCCCTATGACTAAATCACCTCTACTTATTCTCATCAAATGAGTTTGAAATTTGAGTTTCCCGCACCTAAACATATTCCTACACTTTAGGAGTGATTGATTTGATTCTTTCTACCAACCAATTCATGGGTTCATCTCCCTAAATTCATGCAATTCCTTACTCTATTTTCTTTTACACTTATCCATGGTAAATACCTCTAAATTGAGAAGGAGATGTTCATATGTGATCCTCTATGTGAGGTTCTAAGTTGATGAGTAGTCTTTGAGACAATAGCTAAGCACTTAGGCTTGCTATTTGTACCAACATCTCCCCCTCAAGCATAAGATGCTTGAGTCTTTAGTCATTTATAATTTCCTACAAGCCAATCATTGATTTAAACGTATTCAATTTGCTTCCATCCAATGGCTTTGTCATCATGTCTGCACATTGTTGATGTGTGGATACGTCTGAGAGTTGTATCTCTTTATTCATGATCTTTTCTCTGACATAATGGTAGTGAACTTCAATGGTTTTGGTTGTGGCATGATAGATAGGCTTAGCACAAAGATGTAGTGGACTAAGGTTGTCTCCAAATGTGTGTGGAGTTGTAGTATTCAACCCTAAATCAGAGTATAGGGTCTTGATCCACATAGTTTCTTGAACAACATTTGCAAGTCCTCTATATTCTGCTTCAACTGATGAGAGAGAAACTGTTGGTTGCTTCTTTGATGAACAAGAAATCAAATTGTCACCTGCAAAAGTGAGATAGCATGATGTGCTTCTCCTATCATCTTTGGAACCTTCCCAATCTGCATCAGAAAATAAATTGACATATAAATCAAATGCGTACGGGTAATATAACCCTTCATTAATTGTGCCTTTCAAATACTTCAAGATTATTTTGGCTGCATCCATGTGAAGCTTCCTTGAAGTGTGCATAAATTGACTTAGCACACTAACTGCATAGCATATATCATCTCTAGTTAGACTAGCATAGTTCAAGCTTCCAACAAGACTTTGATAACTAGTCACATCTTCAATTAGCTCACCTTCATGAGCACTTAGCTTATGATTTACCTCCATTGGTGTACCTACAACCTTTGTATTTTCCATCTTGATTTTAGAGAGCATATCTCAAATGTACTTTCTCTGAGTTAAGAACATACCTCTTTTTGTATACACCACTTCCAACCCTAGGAAGTAAGTGAGTAAGCTAAGATCACTAATCTCGAACTCTTCTTTCATCTAAGCTTTGCTCCTCTTAATTCCATCTCCATCATTACCTGCAATGATTATATCATCAACATATACACAGAGGGACATGACCTCTGAATGGTTCCTCTTTATGCAAAGGGAAGGATCTTCCTTGATCACCGTGAACCTTTATCCTCCAAATAAGTGAGCAATCTATGATTCCAAGCTCTAGAAGCTTGTTTCAAGCCATACAAAGCTTTCTTCAACCTGCATACATGTTCTAGATATGTTTTATCTTCAAAACCATGATGTTGAGCTATGTATACCTCCTCTAAAATCCAACCATTAAGAAAGGCATTTTTAACATCCATTTGGTAGATATTCCAATTTTTAGAAGATGTTGCACTCATGAGTACTCTAATGGTGGGCATCTTTGCCATAGGTGAGATGTCTCTTCATAATCTATACCTTGGGTTTGAGCAAACCCTTTAGCCACAAGCCTTGCTTTGTACCTGTTAATTTAGCCATCGGAGTTCTTCTTTACCTTGTAAATCCACCTTGAACCAATGCTCTTCATAGATGGTTTCTCGGGAACCAATTCCCAAGTCTGATTCTCTTGAAGAGCTCCTATCTCTTCTTCGATGGCATATCTCCATTCAAGTTTCTTCTTGGCCTCTTCATATGTTGATGGTTCTTCTAAGTTTATATCATGAACAATATAAATTGAATGTTTAGTTACTAAGGATGTATCATAACGTTACCTTTCAGGCCTCCTTTTCTCTCGAGTAGATCTTCTTATAGTTGATTGAGATGATTCTACCACATCTCTCATTTTGTGCGCTTTAGCTTTGACTTTGGAGTTCCAAGAATTGATTGGAGTCTTCTGATCATCATCAGAATCACCTGAGTCTTCATGCATATGCTCATTCCTTTATGTCAATGTTGGAAAATCTTCCTCTAGATCATAGGGAAGTTTTATTTTTGTGCAATCATATTCAAACCAAGATTTTTTTTCATAAAAAACAACATCTCTACTAACAATGAACCCTTTATTGCTTGGATTATATAATCTATGACCTTTCTGATTGAGGTCATAACCAATGAATATACACTTCTCTACCTTTGGATCCAATTTCCTTTGATTTGTGAAGGTATGTGTGCATATGCTATGCACCCAAAGATCTTGCAATGGTCAAGGCTAGGTCTTCTTCCATTCCATGCTTCATATGGTGTCATTACATCCAATTCTTTTGATGGGAGTCTATTAATTAGATAGGTGGCTATGGACACAACCTCTACCCATAGGTAATTGGGCATCTTCTTCTCATTTAGCATTGACCTTGCAACCTCCACTATGGTTCTATTCCTCCTTTTCGCCACTCCATTTTGCTCTGAAGTATACCTGATTGTAATTTCTCTTTTGATTCCTCTCTCTTGGAGATAAGCATCAAAGTCATGGGAGAAATATTCTCCCCCTCCATCTGACCTTAGCCTCTTCAAGGTCTTTCCTGTTTGATTTTCAATAAGTGCTAGATATTTCTTGAAACAAGAGAACACTTCATCTTTATGCTTCATAAAGTATAGAATTTTCCATCTGCTACAATCGTCAATGAAAGACACATAATACCTGGATCCAGAGATAGAAGGTTCCTTGCTTGGGCCCCATACATTTGTATGGACTAGCTCAAATAGGTCTCCTTTGTGAATGATTGTCTATGAGGCTTGGCAAATTGACAAACATTGCATTTGTAAATCATATGTTGCTTGGAGATAGTTGGTAGGACAATCACACTCTGATCCCTACTGATTTGCTTCAAAGACCTTTCACCTATGTGAGCTAACCTCTTCTGCCGAATTTCCATTTCTAATAATGTTTGACTACCATAATTGAACAAAGCAATGTTTTTAGTATCTTGGAGTTCAAATGTAAATAAACTACCTGACTTTTATCCTCTTGCTATCCTCTTGAATCCCTGATGTGGACAAATGCTCCATTCTTTGTGAATCTGACATTCAATCCTTTCTGAACAATTTGACCAACACTTATGAGATTTTTGGTTATGGTAGGCACATATAATAACTTGCACAATAGGTTCATATTACCATCTGAAGTCCTCACATTGCCTATCTTGTCCACTATATGCCTTGTGCCATCTCTTGTTTGGACTTCTTGAAGCTTGCAAGTATGAGAGTAGAGCTACATTCCCTGCTACATGATTTGAGCAACATGAGTCTATATAGAATACATGTCCATCTACTTTACCTTGCTTCATGGTAATATTCATCAGAAGTAATGAGTCCTCTTGAGTTTGATCATCTGCATAGTTGTTATAGTCTCTCCTTCCTCTATATCATTCTTGATAATTGTTATTGTTGTATTATTTGTTGTTGTAACCATTGTTGTTGTTGGATCTTCCTCTTGGTCTTCCATATCCACCTCTATTGTTGCCTCTTCCTCTCTGGTTTCTTGGGTTCTTGAAACAATGCTTAGTAATGTGGTTAGTTAACCCATATATGGCACATGGAGAGAAGCTTTGAGATCTCCCCTTGCCTTGTCTTCCTCCTCTGCCTCTTCCTCTTGAGCCTCTACACATTCTTGCAAAATTTGCTCCAGATACCTTCATCATGAAACTTTTTACTCTTGCCTTTACCATCCTTATTCTTGTTCTTATCTACATATAGGGCAGATGATTGATTAAATTTTGAGTTTTCTTTGTTCTTCATAAGATTTGCCTCATGTGTAAACAATTGTCCCATGAGGGTGTTGAAGTCAGGAATGTGCATATCCATGTATAGGTCCATGGTTGTGTTGAAAGCTTCCCATTTGTCATCACCTTTATTCCATTGATCACTTGCCTCACTATCTGCTCTTCATCAATGACTTCTCCAATGCTGCCAAGTTGTTCTTCTAGATCCTTCATCTTAGTGACAAAATCAGTCACACTTTGCTTAGGCATCTTCTTCAGTGTAGTGATCTCCATCCATAGTTGATTCTTCGTAGCCTTGGTACTTGATGAGAAGAATGTTTCATGTGCATTCCAATTCTCTTGTGAAATCTTGCAATTCTTGATGTGTGGAAGTAAGAAATCACAGATTGACTTAAGAATGTATGATTTGGCTAGAGCATCCTTTGAGCACCATGTTGTTAACCTCTCTTGTTCTTCTTGAGTCGGTTGTCCTTTGCTTTTGAGGATTGGCATCATCTCATCTCTAGAAATGTAACCATAGAGGTTTTTCCCTTGAAGATATGCTTCCATTCTAAGTGAACAAGTTGAGTAATTACCTTGTTCCAATTTTTCTATTGATGAGGGAAATCCATCTCCCATGTTGATTTGTTGTTGCCCTCATACCACAGTAAGGATAGGGTTTGGATTAATCTAGAGATGAGTTGCTGTTTCACAAAACCTACTTTACACCTACCAAGTTGACCCTAGAGATGCTTATTAGACTTCTTTGGATCCAGAATAATGTATTTATGCCCACTAGGTACTTTGGAACATCATTCTCAAAAGTTTGTATCAAAACAGATAACTTGCATGTATCAAGAATGTGAAGAAACCTTCTATTTTGGGAATGCAGGTGCTCAGAGCTCACAACCTAGTATGAATTGACCAAAGAGCTTTTGCACACATATAATTCAAGCTTATAACTAACTAACACAAGTTATTTCATGAATTTAAAGGCACTATACATTGAGCAATGAGTTTAACAACTCAAGGGGGTCGTCTCGAAATTTCAAGAGCAAGATGATATGTAGACATAGTTGACTTTATCACTTCATATCTTGAGATTGGCTGAACAAAAAATGATGTAACTTGATAAATATATATTAGACATTTCTTTCTAACTATACCAAGTCAAAGTGGAGCAAATGATCAAGTACACACAGAGAAATCATTTTTGCAAGGTCACTAAAATAATGGAAATGCAGCAGAGAACAATAGATAGAAATGATCATGAAGAGTTGTATCAAATTATGTATGCTAATGAACATATGATACAAGGGAAGTGTAGTGGACTACTCATACATATGTTGTGCTCAAGGTATGCTCAATGATGTAGCTCAATAGCTCTCAGTGATGGCTCTCTTGCCCCACAACTAAATTACCTTACTTATACTCATCAAATGAGTTTGAAATTTGAGTTTCCCACACCTAGTGTTCATACACTTTAGGGGTGATTATTTGATTCTTTCTACCAACCAAGTCATGGGTTCAACTCCCTAACTTCACGAGATCCCTTACTCTATTTGCTTTTACACTTATCCATGGTAAATACCTCTAAATTGACAAGGAGATGTTCATATGTGATCCTCTATGTGAGGTTCTAAGTTGATGAGTAGTCTTTGAGACAGTAGCTAAGCACTTAGGCTTGCTATTTGTACCAACATAGATGCCTTAGGCGAGAATGAATTTTCGTGGCCAAGAAAATACCTTTATTCATCAAAGGACATCTAAATGCACAATTATGCACTATGGTCTATTGCAAGAGGAGTGCATACATTTTTTAATGTATCAAAGGAGAAATAGAAATATATGAAAACAAAGGTGAAGCTTTTGTATCTCTAAAATCCCCTAATAGTGTATTGTCATAGATCCCCCTATGAATAGTTAGCTAACACAATTGCTAAAACCTAATGATAGGGTTGAGACCTACAAGAATTACACAAAATTCTTATATGTCTATGAAATCTTATAGGTATCTTTGCGAGGTATGAGAAAGATGCAAATTGAAATTAGGCTTGTGGCATTTCTACTTCATGCAATTTTTATTTTAGGATTTTTGGACCACACCACAATTTTACAAAATTGAAAATATCTAAGCTTTTTAATGATTCATTATTTGTGTGCTTTGGTGGATTCATGAATCATGGGCCTTTATTCACGATTTAGAGGTCAATTCATGACTTGGTCAACACCATTCCTAATAAGGACAATGATTCATGCTTTCTATTTGTTCATTCATGTGAAGAGATGGATTTGTGCTTGGAGAAGATGAAGTGGTGTTGCAGAAACTTTGCACTACACCAGCCAAATAAACTCCAGGGACATGAAGTAGACTTTGAGCTTGCCAATGGATGTGTTATACACCCTATGTACTTTGGAAGATCACTCTCAAAAGATTGAATCAAAATAGACTAGTTTGACCAATAGCGAACATGAAGAAAACTTTTTATTTTGATCAAGAGTGCTTCAGTATTTCACTCAGTGCTCACTCTTTGATCACTTGCGTTATTCATAATCCATGGAAAAAATGATCTGGCCTTGTTGCCGTATTGTGCATGATTCCTCTGTTGCTTTGTGTGCCAACACTCCCCCCTTCCTAGCGTCTGTCGCCCCTGACAGACCTTTGTTCTCTCGGGTGGTCGATGTAATATTGGATGACATTGGTGGCCAGTTCATGTTCTCCTATCCTTAAGCCTCTTGCTAGATCAGCTTCCAATGCATCCCAATTTATTGCACCAGGGGTCTCTGGTTGCGGGGTGGTGTAGTACTCTGAATACATTGCTTGTTCACAAGCAAACAGTTGGAGCAGATGTGTTGGCTTTGGTGCGAAAATCTCCGAGTGATACTCCCAGAAACCTGATCTGAACATTTCTTCGAAGGTCTGTTTGTAGCAGGCAGGGAGGTATTTGATGCGTGCATGCCAAGCGTAAGCCACACGAATACTGGGGGTGGTGCTCATGTCATACACCAAGTCGTAATTTCCATTGCTAAACCCCGGGAGACGTACCTGTGGTGCGGCTGCATTTCTAAAGGTCTTCAGGACTACTTGCATCATATCTAAGATTTTAAGCATCATTTGCGCTGCTACATCTTGCATGGGCTTCAAGCGCGGCATCCAGTGGCGAATGGTCCCCATCATATATGCTACTGATGGTGGTCCTTGTGGTGGCGCAATGTACGAGTAGTTCAGCCATTCCTTGCATTGCGCGTTGTTCTGTACCTTGATATTGAATGCCTTCCACGACCTGCGGCGGGGGACTGGACCGTAGCATGGATTGTACAGGAGGTGCAAAGGCGCGTTGTTCCATGTGCGTAGCATTTCTGGATATGTCTCTAGAAGTTTCTGCCGCCATGTTGGTTGACAAATTTTGCCTTTTTGCACCTCTGGAGGAAGGTCTTCGGGTTGAAATTGGGTCGCAAAGGTAGGAATCTGACCCGTGACTCTTTGTATTTCTGCATTATAATCAGCCAAGATAATATAATACGGCCTGTATTGGAGTTCAGATGAGAGAATCAGGCGTCTCGATGACAGGTTCTTAAAGTAAGCTGATTGTAACACAGTTTCCTCTATGACTCTCATGGCCTGATTTTGCACTACTGTGCGCTCTTCGTGCGAACTCCCGATTTCCTCCACTTGACGTAACCATGGGGGCCGTGGTGCCTCGAATGTGTCCTGCGCTTCTTCTGTTTGTTGGCCTCCTGGGAATGGTTGCGGATCGTATTCTTCGTCAAACGTTTGTTCCACAGGAATTTGCACAACTTCTTCGTCCGTGGGAGCCTCTGGAGGGGAAGATGGTCTCTCATATTGTAGTAGGCGTGTTTGCAATTCAGTGACCTGTTTCTGGAGATCTTTTATGGCCTCTGCGTCTGTGAGAAGTGAAGCCGCAGAGGGGGTGGTTGGAGGGGCTGCTGTTGGTCCTTGTTGGTGTTCCTGCTTCAATTGTCCCAGTTCCTCCGATAGTTTATCATGTGCTTCAAGCAGCATGGCATAATCTTCCAATATAATCTTGATATTATCGGGGGTCACTGCTTGAAACTTGGATGGGCTGATGGGTGCCCCCGGTGTGCTCTCAATAGCTGCCTCCAGGTTCTCTTGATTTTGTATTTGCAGGCGTCTATTCTCTTCCTGAGCAGCCGCAAGATGGCGTTTGAGTAGTGCCATATTTCGCTGAAGTTTTGAGTTGTGTTCCATCTGTGTCCGTAGGTGACCTTCTACCACCTGCACCGCTTCCTGATCTACGTTCTGTAATTGTACCTCCAATATGCTATGAGCTTCTTGGAGAGTTTGGAACTGTGTGTGGAGGCGAGCATTTTCCTCTTCTAGAGCCGCCAGGCGGTGCTGTAGTGTCTCTGAGTGCTCATGCAGGCGTTCGTTTTGTTGCTGGAGCTGAATGTAATCTGTCCTTAAATTTGATATACAAGCCAACATGGTGTCCAATGCATTTCCTATAGATGAGTGGGTGGGGTTTACAGTGGGAGATGCATGGGAAGGGAATTGGGGAAGGGAGACAGTGAATGATGTGTCTACGGAAGTTGTGTGTGTGAGTGAAATTGGTGGAGGGGGAGTGGGAGGAGGTGAAACCGTGGGGGGAGGTGCCGAGGGAGGTGAAATGTCCATACCTTCAGGAGTGGGTGTGAGTGTGGGGTCTGCCATATACATTGGGATGGTAGGTGGTGTGTGTGTGGAAGTGGTGAATAGATGCGAAGTGGGGTGGGGAGCTGAAAAGATAGGGAATGATTGAGAGCCTGGTTGAAAAGCCCTAGCAAGGAGGTCATGGAGGGATTGTAGAAATGGAGAGAGAGATGTCGGGGGTTGAGGTCGTAAATTTGAGGAGGGCTGGAAGGGTTGCGTGGTAGCAGGGAAGCCCATGAATGTGGATCTAGGGTCAGGATGACCCATGGCTGAGGGCATGGGGGATGGTTGCCCTAGGGCAGGCTCTAGGAGGGGTTCGGTGGATTGTGTAGTGATGGGGTTTGCTTCAAAGATTGGGTTGTCAGTGGTAGAGAATAGGGTGGCACTAGAGATGGGGATACGGAAGATGAAGGTTGGGTCAGTGGGTTGGGTGGTCGATGTGGTTTCCACTGTTTCCGTTCTAGGAGGTGATGGTGGGGGTGTGGGTGGTAGTGGTTCGGTGGACTCCTCATGGGTGGCTGGGTGCTGTTGGTTAGCTGTTTGGGAGGTTGTCCTGATAGTTTCAGATGTAGTAGTTGGCTCTTCTGCAACTGTAATGGGAATTTGGATATTCTTACCTGAGCAAGGTCGTGTCTGGAACCTTCGTGGGTCATATTGAACTGGAGGCCTCTGAATGGCAGTGCGCACTTCTTCTACTACTCCATATGTTTCTGCCATCAATAAGAGACCTTCCCTGTACTCTGAGTCAACTCCCGCTTCTTCCAACAACTGAGTCATGAGTACTCTGCTACTCTGTTCAGTGAGTAGTTGTTGCGATCGCACTCTTTCCATAATCTGGTACAGCCTTCGGAGTTCTGCTGTATAGGCTGGGGCTTCAGTGGTCTCCTCTTCATACGCACCTTCTTCTTCTGGGTGTCCTTGTTGTTGACTTTGCTGAGCGTCACTCCAATGTACATGTCGACCGTCTGTGGACTTTCTTCTTCTTCGTGAGGATGTGCCCTGCTCCTCTGCCTCTGAATAAAACTCCACATCAGAGAATTGTGTGCTTTGTAGGAATGCTTCGAAGTCCTGGGGGTCCAGTCCTTCAGCATCTCCAGTGGCAGCAAATTCGAATTCAGGTGGAACAGGAGGAGCCGATGGGGTAGCTTGTGTCGTAGTGTCAGATTCCGACCTGGGTATCCTGATGGTAAAGGGAGGTACAGTGGCCTCCCTTAGTGGTGATGCCTCAGGAGTAGTCAGGACTTCCCTTGTCTGGACACAAGGGATCGCACCCCTCATGCGCTTGGATTGATGTGTGGACGTCTTGAGCCTTTTAAACATTTGTAATTGTGCCCAAGTTAAGGCACGTTCAATGGGGACATCATATGCTAGGCATCGGTAAATAATGCGTGTGATTGCACAGCATCCGTTCACCACTAATTTCCTAGAAGCCCGTTTGTTTGCTTCATACAACTGATCTATAATCCATACCGGTAGCTTAATGGGTAACGCACCTGCTTCCGCTAAGTAGAGAGCGAACCAGATCTTCTTGTGTGGTTGTGTGAATCGGTCTTGGCCGGGAAAGGCGAAATGTTGCATGCACATGCGGAGAGGGATGGACACATTTGGGGTGAGTGCTGCCATGTCTTTAAGCTTCAATAGTTTCCTATCCTTCATGTTGGTGGGAACAAGAGCATCCTTTTCAGAGGGTACATGCGTGCCATGCATATTCAAAGCGTCGCTTACCAACTCCACAGTAAGTTCAAACCTCTTCAACTCGTTATTGCCCAGCAATGAGGGAAGAACAAATGATCCGGGTTTGTCCTTTTCTTCATTAGCTTGTAATGTGGAGACCAAATAGTAACATCGGAGGAGATCGGGTTTAGGTAGTGGGGCTTCAAAGTATTCTGCTAGCCCTGCTCGTTGCCATATAGTCTGGAGATCCTCGGTGTTCTATAAAGTCTTGTCGAGGGCGAGACGAGTAAAAAGAGGAAAAGAAGAAAACAACGAAAGAAACAGCTTCACTAAAAGGCAAGATCTGAAGATACATCTCTGCAGGAAGCCCCGCACGGGCGCACACACCAAGGAAAAGCACGCAGCTGGAAGAAGGAATCAGGGCCAACATGTATCACCTATGTGGATGCTTCAACCTCTTGAGTTGCAGAGGTTTCAGATCAAGGCTTACGAGCTACATCCGCATATGTGCACTAATGGTGTGCGTGGCAACCCAGAATTAAGGAACCTATAGGTGAATTAGACTGTGGAATATCAGGTAGTCAGTCTAACTCCAAGGGTTGCGGGCGAGCAAGGCAAATACATCAGGCCCAGAGAACGTAAAACAGGAAGTAAGAAGAGGCCGTCAAAACTGAACACCTGTTTTATAAACAGATAACAATGAGCAAAGGTTGCGTGCAGTGAAAAGAAGTGAATAATGCAACCAGGTCCAATGTGTGCAACCAGGATAAATCAGAGCGCCTCTAAAACGTAATGCAAGATCAAGAATCAGACAATACTGACCACTGGGCGCGTGCGCGAAGCAAAGTCTGTCAAGGGACGACAGAGACGAAGAGGGGGAGAGTGTTGCAGAGCTAAAGAGCGCACAAAGCAGAGAAAAAGACGGGCCCCAAAATTTTTCCGATTTGGACTACATAGTGTTGTATCATATTCATCCTTGTAATATATTTTTCCATGTAAATGCACTAGAGGAGTCCTCTAAATGCATCCCCACAGAAAAGTAGAGAATATCCATGTACAATAGTAGGAAATTAGTCTCTTAGTGAATAAAGTGCCGGTCTCTTGTGTGAAAGGACCATTTTTAGGGCACTAGTATATAAGTCAAATGTGACTCTTTGTAAAGAACTTTTTGCCATTGTGAAAATAGAGAGCACAGAAATTCGAATTTGTGTCTTCTTCCCTCCTTATCTTCTTCTTCGCGAGCTTGTATGCATGTGTATTGCTTGGAAAGAGTGCTTGTGAGTGTTGTCTATCCTTGAGAGTGTTTCTTTGCTGTAGGAAAGGTGTGTGCGAAGTGTAGGAAGTGTTGAAGTGTAGGAAAGTATTCCCGCGACTCAGTATTTCTCTCATAACTTGAAGTAGGAGCGTCGGAATTGAGTGAAACCACTGCCATTGGATGCGTCTTCTCAAGAGCTTCGAAACGCATATGCTATTCGCTATATTTGGAGTTCGGAGCTGGGAGAAAAGTCCAAAATACTGACGGCTGCTGCACCAAATATCGTTTCGCCTTGACCAACAGTTGGAGCTTGTTTGGATAAGTCTTTGCCTCATTTTCATTCTTTGAGTAGTTCATTTGCATTGACCATTACATGATTGCATGTCTTCATACACTCGGATAGGTTTGTATACTCTTTGGATTGATAATTAAAAGCGTGTATCCCCACTATATGCACTTGTGAGGGGATTGAGGTATAGTCTCTTTCTCCGCAAGTCCCTAAGTTGATGCTTAGGTCAACACACTTTTTGGCGCATCAACTTAGGGACTTGCGGAGAAAGAGACTATACCTCAATCCCCTCACAAGTGCATATAGTGGGGATACACGCTTTTAATTATCAATCCAAAGAGTATACAAACCTAGCCGAGTGTATGAAGACATGCAATCATGTAATGGTTAATGCAAACGGACTACTCAAAGAATGAAAATGAGGCAAAGACTTATCCAAACAAGCTCCAACTGTTGGTCAAAGCGAAACGATACTTGGTGCAGCAGCCCTTGGTATTTTGGACTTTTCTCCCAGCTCCGAACTCCAAATATAGCAAATAGCATATGCGTTTCGAAGCTCTCGAGAAGACGCATCCAATGGCAGTGGTTTCACTCAATTCCGACGCTCCTACTTCAAGTTATGAGAGAAATACTGAGTCGCGGGAATACTTTCCTACACTTCAGCACTTCCTACACCTCGCACACACCTTTCCTACAGCAAAGAAACACTCTCAAGGATAGACAACACTCACAAGCACTCTTTCCAAGCAATACACATGCATACAAGCTCGCGAAGAAGAAGATAAGGAGGGAAGAAGACACAAATTCGAATTTCTGTGCTCTCCCTTCTCACAATGGCCAAAAAGTTCTTTACAAAGAGTCACATTTGACTTATATACTAGTGCCCTAAAAATGGTTCTTTCACACAAGAGACCGGCACTTTATTCACTAAGAGACTAATTTCCTACTATTGTACATGGGTATTCTCTACTTTTCTGTGGGGATGCATCTAGAGGACTCCTCTAGTGCATTTACATGGAAAAATATATTACAAGGATGAATATGATACAACAATATGTAGTCCAAATCGGAAAAATTTTGGGGCCCGTCTTTTTCTCTGCTTTGTGCGCTCTTTGGCTCTGCAACACTCTCCCCCTCTGCATCTCTGTCGTCCCTTGACAGACTTTGCTTCGCGCACGCGCCCAGTGGTCAGTATTGTCTGATTCTTGATCTTGCATTACGTTTTAGAGGCGCTCTGATTTGTCCTGGCTGCACACATTGGACCTGGTTGATTCGGTTTGCCACGCACGCCATTAGTGCACATATGCGGATGTAGCTCGTAAGCCTTGATCTGAAACCTCTGTAACTCAAGAGGTTGAAGCATCCACATAGGTGATACATGTTGGCCCTGATTCCTTCTTCCAGCTGCGTGCTTTTCCTTGGTGTGTGCGCCTGTGCGGGGCTTCCTGCCGAGATGTATCTTCAGATCTTGCCTTTTAGTGAAGCTGTTTCTTTCGTTGTTTTCTTCTTTTCCTCTTTTTACTCGTCTCGCCCTCGACACTGCCCCCCTCCTGGACTCTGTCGTCCCCGACAGGCTTTTTGTGTCGACGTGTATAGGTTTGAATGGCTTGTTGCTCTCTTTGATTTAGCAGATTAGCGTGACATAGCATGAACTCCTTCCATTGTCGAGACTTTACTCCGTCCTCTGGTGCCTGTCTATGGTCAGCAAAGAAACTTATCTCGTAGGCCACCAGTCGTGCATTCAAATTGGAGGTCATTTTAATAAAAATCTATGAATCCATTTCAAAGAAGCCTGTAAAGAATGCTTCTTCAAATGTCTGCATATATGTCGATGGCAGAAACATGAGACGAGAAAAATATGCCATAATTGTTAACCGGCTGGGAATAGTAGATAAATCAAAAATTAGAGCCTCCGAGCCCTGCGTAATGCCGATGAAATTCAAAAATGTATACTGTGCATGTTGGAACACTTCAATTACTGTAAGGAGCATGCTAAATATTTTATTTGTCATTTTGACTGCTAGGTCTGGAACGGTAGCATATCTTGCAAGCCAAAATTCCATGGTTTTGACCATGTATTCCTCTGTCGGTAGGTAGTTGTGTGGTGGACTAGGTAATAGCGGATAATTTAGCCATTGGTTATTAATGCTACCTTGTCGCTGGCCTTCCCAAAATTGCATCCATGCTCTTCGACGGGGTAGTGGGCAAAATGATGGGTTTACTTGAAGCTCATACGGGGATGCTTCCCATTGTACCCGTAGTGTAGGGTGCTTTTCCAAGGGCTTTCTTCTCCAAATTGGATTTGCTGCCTCAAACTCTACCTGAGTATATTTAAAAGTATCATACCGAAAATGGAGATTGTGATCAGGTTCCTTATTTGTAGTATGTTTTATGTAATGCCTAGTTTGTTCCTTCAAAAGCCCGTATGGTACATTGAATGGCCTTAGTATTTGCTCCAGTTGCTTGCTGTCGATTTGAGCCTCTTTCATTAAATTGATGATTTGATCTTCAAATTCCGCCGTAAGCTGGGACACCAGTAGTGCCCTTTCTGTTCTGCTCAACTCTGCAATTTTTCGTGTGTTAGGTTCTAATGGAACCTCCTTTTCCTCCCTTATTGGTGAATGATACGAGGGGGGAGAGAGAGGGCGTACCTCTTCCTCCACAGTAGCCGAGGTCCCTGGCGGAACTACTGGTGTCCCCTGTTGTGCTCGCTGCTCTAATTGCTCCTGAAGCTGTTTGATTAAATCATCTTTTTGTTTGTTTTCCTCTTCGGCCTTAGCAATAGTTGCTTGATGTTTCATTAATTCTTGGGCCACAATGTTCATGTGCTCTGTGTCTTCCTTGCACTGTCGCAAGTAGTTATTTTCTGCTTTTTTCCATTTCGTTCTGAGGGCCGCTGTGTCCTCCATATACCTCTTTTCCCAATCTGTTATGACATCTTGCTCCTATCTGAGCTGATCTTGTAATTTAGTGATCTGATCTTCCAGGTTTTTGACATTTCTTTGTGGGTCATCAGCAATTGCCAATGGTTGATCGCTAATAAGAGCTGTCATTAATTCTTTATTTCGTTGTCGAATGTTGTCAGCTTCCTCCATACTCGCTTTGAGCTGAGACTCTAAGATTTTGCTGCGTGCTTGAAGACGTGTCTTCTCAGTCTCACTCATCTCTAATTTCTTTGTTAATTCCTGGACTTGGTCTTTCAATTTTGTCTGCTCCTGCTCTAGCATTTTGTTTTGTGATTTGACCTCTTGAAGTTCCTTTTCTTTCGTCATAGCTTGTGCTTGCACCTTGGATAGTTCTTCAGAAAGATGTACACCTGCCCTTTCCAGTTCCTTCTTGTCTCGCATGGCTTGGTCGTAATCTTCATCAGCATCAAGCATTAACTGTTGTGTATCTAGAGCTGTTCGAATCATATCTTGCACAACAGGTTTGAGCTGAGCTATGTCTACATTCAGCCATGTCTTTGCTATTTCTGGAGTCTCTCCGGTTTGCACATCTTTGCCTTTTGCCACCTGGAGTGTCTCGTTATGCGGTTGTCTAACTTGCAGTTGTATCTTGGGTTCCTCATTATCTCCTTTTGCTTCATTCTTTTTGGTAGCACTCCCCTGAAATGTGACATCCATTGGGGAAGGTTCTGCTACAACCCTGATTGGTGTGAATGGTTCTTCCGTTTCCATATCCTTATCTTCATTCTCCTTTTTCGAAATCTCCTCATCTGTCTTTGTGCTTGTGGTTTTCTGATTCATTTTTATACCTTGATCTATCGGCTTGAGGCCTTCTGGTTCTTCACCATAATCCACTTCATTTAATTCGGTCCATTGCCCATCATCTTTGGATTCGCTTCGAATATCCACATCCAACAATGATGTGTCCTTTTCCTCTTTGTCTTGAGTAGATGAGCTGGAGTTGTCTAATCCGATTTCGCGGTATCGGTGAACTTTAGTGAGTCTTCTTTTTGTTTTTGACTCCTGTTGTGACTGCTGATAGTGATGACCTTGCACTGGTAAGTTGACTTGTCCCTCCGTATATTTGTGCGTCTCTTCGAGTGCTTTAGTCAATTCTTCCTCCGTGATTTGTTTCTGTCCTACAAGTGTCACCTTTGGAAGTACATGGACTCTTTTTGTCATAGGTATTCCTTCTTCATCTGTCTTGACTTCTCTTAGTCTTTTTGTGCCTCTCATTCTTGGCTGAGAACTAGTTCCTGCCTCTTCCATACCTGTAACAATTTTCTTCTTTTTGGGCACTGTGGCGGATTTCACGTATCTAGCCAGCCCTTCTGAGGTTGGCATCTCCCTTAAATAGTTCTTCATGTCCAAAGCTTCATATATCAGTAATGTCAAAGCTGAACTGCCATTCAAAAATTTCTTCTGGCCCCATTTCTTTTGGGCTTCAAACAATCGTTCTTGCACATAACCTGTTAGATTCACTTTGTTGCCTATCTGTCTCATGGCATGCGATAGTAGTTGGACTACTATCTTTTGAGGTGCAGTGTACCTGTGCATACTTGGGAAACAGAAGTGTTGATGTACCAGCCGTACAGCATCCTCTATGTCAATTCTATTGATTTCCAGGAATGATCTCTTCTTTGGATCATGGCATTCTTCCTTCACACTAGTAATGCCTGCTTGATTCCATCCAAAAGCTTTATTAATCAATTCATGTGTGAATTGTATGGTCTTCCATGTCCCGACTTTGTCCAATACTTGCGCTTCTGGGACTTAGATTTTTGTTGCAGCAGGCTGCATGGTGTTCATTACCTGTGTACACCTCTGAAAATCTGGTACATATATAGGTAACTTGAGGAATGCCTCTATGCCCGCTTGTGTCCACACGTCCTCAATATGAGGTAGTCCTTGTATTATTGTCTTGAAATCTTGGGACATGATAGGGAAGTAATGGTCCGTGTCCATGATTTTGATGGTAGCCATGAAAATTAGCTCCGCCACTGGTTGATCGTCCCTGAACCAGTGACCTCTTGCTTTTGTTACCGATTCCATCGGAAGAAGTTGCACCTCTTCTTGCTGTGTGGATTCGGAATCAGTGGAAGCCATCTGCACTCAATATAGAGTATGAATTAGTATCCATATGTTTTTCAGAAATCCTCCTCCATATGTTGATTAATAATTCGATGTTGCTCCGAGTGCATGGTGCCGTCCCTTTCCCGTGGGTGTGAGAAAGGAAATACCTGAATTTTTTTTTTCATGTATTTTTATATTTTTTGCTGAAAAGAAAACATAAAAGTTAGTCCATAGCCGAAGCGGTTAGTAAAATTTTTTTTTGGAGTAATATTTTTATGTATGTACAAGTGCTCTCCTATTTCCAAAGGGAAAATGTGCGTGACTATCCGGAAGTAGAAGAAAGACGTGCCGAATGCTTGGCCTTGTAATATGGCCCTATCATGCATACTTTGGATCTCGACAACTCCTCATGTGTGCAATTGGATTTTGTAGCTCTATGCATGCAAGTTGCGGGATCCTTCGGCACCCAAATCTGCTTCACTTGGATGGAATGGACTGTATTCTCCACCTCTTTGATGAATGTGGTTCTTCTTCGGTAGTACGTCTGCTTATTCTGTTTTGGGAATCTCAAGTTGGTTTGTATTGCATCTGTAGATTCCTTCTTCCTCCAATAGGTCCTCTTTCTCGGCTGGTGTGCCTGTTGACCATGTTGATGGTGATAGCCCTTCTGAGGATGTTCCTTGTTTGGGATGGTCGTCCTTGGAGTACATGACTTTGGGATCCATATTTGTGTTCGATCAGGTTGTGCAGTTATCAGTTTCTTTGGGATCCATATGCTAGTGAGTCGTGGTTGACTGAAGTGTTCGAAATTCTTTGTCTTCTTATTCGATTGGACACGCTGATGTCGAAGACTTTTCTGTTGCTGAAGGTATGCCTTCTTTTGATCCTTCCTTATCCAAGCTAGTGTAGAATGTGGAATAGGGTATACTTTCATAGGTGTAGACTTCAATTCTTGCAGAGGAGTATTCTCTCTTGTGCCTTGTGTTTTACTGGGCTTGATTTCATGTTTCTGTGCACTCTTGTGACTCTCTATACTCAAAGGTGGAGTGCACACAGGACTCACGATATTCTCACATGAAGTACTTGACGATGGGGTTTCTATAGTGCTAGTGAACATACAATCATGACTTTGTTCATTGGGATGAACTTCTGGCTCTATATTAGCAGCTTTGGGTGGTCGTTCGTCTAGCAAACTAAATACCTCACGAGGTCCTATTCTGGCAGAGATGTATCCTAAAGCCAATTGAATGGTTACCTCATATTCATAGATCCAATCTTGACCTAACACCACATCTTCAAGCAGATC
This sequence comes from Ceratopteris richardii, assembly GCA_020310875.1. Classification (NCBI taxonomy): domain Eukaryota; kingdom Viridiplantae; phylum Streptophyta; class Polypodiopsida; order Polypodiales; family Pteridaceae; genus Ceratopteris; species Ceratopteris richardii. The sequence continues at coordinate 86,006,838 of CM035429.1, forward strand.
CTGGTCCTGACATACTAAGAGTCTCTGTTCCATAGTGTTGTTCCCCATATGTAGAGGTAAGGTTATCTCACCTATGCATTGAGTAATTTTTCCTCCTATTCCTATTAGCTGTGCCTTCGATGGGCGTAACTCCTCTTTAAGTCTCTGAGACAAAGAAAATCTGATGCAGCTTATTGCTGCTCCTGTGTCTATGAGAGCATCCACTAAGTGGTACTCTTTTCGTCCTGCTCCCAGATTCAAGTAGGGTTGTCTTCTTTGTTGCCCTGAGTTCTCAGTGGCTCTAAAATTAGCCATTGGGATGAGTTCTTCTCCTATTCGATATCTCTCGTCTCTTTCTCTCATCCACTCTTTCCGTTTTCTGATGCGTTCTAGGGCTTCCTGTCTCGCTTCTTCTCGTATTCGTTCTTCTTCCTTTTTCCTACTTTGAGCTCCTAACAGTCGTGCTAGCATTTGATCAGTCAAAGGCTCCATGAATCTTTTCACTCTGCATCCACTGATGTAGTTGGGAAGAATGTCTCCGTCTAGTGTGGCGAGATTGACTGCACCACTAGTAGAGATTCGATTTATAATCAGGGGTCCATATCCGCGTTTTTGGAGCTTCTTTGCATGTTGTTTGAGGGTGTATACTAGGACTAAGTCGCCTTCTTTTAGTCCCTTGTCTTTTATGTGTGCATCATAATAAGCCTTTTGTCTCCGTTTAGCGGCGTAAATGCCTGCTACCGCTTGCAATCTAGTCTCGTGCAGCTTTTCAATTTGATCTAATTGCTGAGACAATTCATGACCGTTCCACTCATATTGCTGAGCCACTTTCAATGTAGGTACTAAGAAGTCAATTGGCAAAATTGCATTCTGCCCATACACTAGGTTGAAAGGTGTAGTTCCAATGGCCGTTTTATATGCCACTCGGAAGGCCCAAATTGCGTGATGTAATTGTTTGTCCCAATCTGACCTTCCATTATTGACAATCTTTGTCAATACAGTACATAGTACCTTGTTGGAACTTTCAGCTTGTCCGTTAGCTTGAGGGTGGTATGGGGCTGATTTTTTATGAATCACAAGAAAGTCATTCATTAGCGACTCAATGACCTCGTTTAGGAAATGCGTTCCTCGATCACTCACTATCTCAATCGGTAGTCCAAAGCGTGTGAAAATGTGCTCAAAGAGAAATTTTGCTGTGGTTTGAGCATCATTCTTTCTAGTGGCTTTTGCTTCTACCCACTTGGTTAAGTAGTCGGTGGCTACTATGATGTATTCAGCATGTGATCCTTTGGCCGGTGGATTGATAGGTCCTATGAAGTCAATTCCCCACTTGGTAAATGCTCTTGCACAAACCATGGGTCTTAAAGGCATGTCGTCTCTTCTAATGGGATATTTCGCTCTCTTGCATGTTTCGCAGCTTCTCACATATGTTTCCGCATCCATATGTAGAGTTGGCCACCACAAGCCTGCAAAGAGAATCATCTTGACCGTTCTGTCTGCTGAGAAATGTCCTCCCGCAGCTCTTGCATGTGCCATTTCTAAGACAGAGAGATATTCATTTTCATGAATGCATATTCTTAGTTGGTTATCCTTCCCGCGTTTAAAGAGTTGTTTTCCTATGATGGCGTAATCCTTACTCTGTTCTTCAAGAGCACGTTTCCTTGCTAAGGTAGCTCCGTCAGGGTACTCTCGAGTTTTCAAGAACTTTACTATAGGCATGCTCCACCTTGGTGCTATAGTAGAATAGCATAATGTAGAGTTCTCATCTGGGATTTGTTCTTGACAGGTTTGACAGGTTGACACATAGTTATGTGCATCTCGTTGCATGGTTGGCCAATATATGCCAAATCTCTTGAGTGTTTGCCACGTTCCATTTGCATTCAAGTGAGTGTTCCATTGGTTTATGTGTGCTTTCTGAAGCCACATTTCTTGTTCCCCTTCTTCCACGCATCTCATCAGCAGTCCGCTTGAATCCTGATGGTACAAACTTCCAGCAATAATGTGAAGGTTTTTAGTCCTCCAAAGATCTTGCTTTTGGTTTGGCGTGATCCCATCTTTAGGTCCATGTGTAAGTATCGGGATCAATTTTTCGGCCCATTGAGGACATACTTCCAGGTTAAAAAGATAAGTATCTGGCAGATCATCGGGAACTCCTATGGGTGGTTCTCCATGGGTCATACGAGATAAGTGGTCTGCCCTTATGTGGGTGTTTCCTTTCTTGACTATTACCTCAAAATCAAATTCCATTAGCAATAAAAACCATCGTACTAGTCGTCCTGTATTGCAAGGCTTGTTGACTAAGTACAATAGGGCTTGATGATCAATGAAGAATTTGAACTTGTTTGCCAGTAAGTAATGTCTGAATTTCTTGACTGCATAAACCATCCCTAGGCCCTCTCTCTCCGTAGTAGTATAATTGCGTTCCGCTTGATTTAACTGTCTACTGGCATAGGCTATCGGGTGGTCTAATTTTCCTGTGTCAGCTGGTTGAGCTAAGATGCAACCAATGGCAAACTTGGAAGCATCAACATGAATATGAAACGGTTTATTCCAATTGGGGACTCGAAGAATGGGTGCTGAACTCAATCGATTCTTCAACTCATTAAAAGCTTTTTCGCATTCTTCGGTCCAATTGAATTGAGTTAATAATGCATAAAGAGGTCTAGCAATTATGGCGTACATATGTATGAATCTTCGATAGTAACCACAATGTCCCATAAATGCTTGGACTTCTTTAGAAGTTTTAGGTCTCGGTAAATCCAAAATTACTTTAATTTTGTCTTCATCTGTTGAAATTCCATTCTTAGAAACAATATGTCCTAAGATTTTCCCTTGTCGCACCATGAAGACACATTTTTCAGGATTGATGCATACTCGATATTGTCGACATTTGGCAAAAATCTTTTCTAGTTCAGGGATGTGCTCTAATCGTATAGCTGAATATGTACACAGATCATCCACGTATACCTCCATGCTTTTTCTCAGAAATTCCTTGAACACATGACACATCAATCTTTGGAATGTAGCTGGGGCATTCGTTAAACCAAAAGGCATGACTCTAAAGGCGTATACTCCCCATTCAGTGGCAAATGCAGTCTTATGTTGGTCCTCAGGAGCAATGGCTACCTGATTATACCCTGAAAAGCCATCCAGAAAGCTATAAACTTCCTTCCCTGCTACCCTTTCCAAGAGATGATCAGTGATTGGTAAGGGATAGCTATCCCTTATGGTTGCGGCGTTTACTTTCTTCAAATTGATGCACACTCTTAACTTTCCATTCTTCTTTGGTACAACCACCAAGGGTGACACCCATTCCGTGTGCTCAATTTCGTAGATGAATCCAACATCTAACAACTTATCTATTTCTTCTTTTATCTTGGCTGAATACACATCATTATAAGTATATGGTCTCTGTTTCGAAGGTTTGGCCTCGGATGTCATGGGGATTCTATGCGCACATATAGATGGATCTACTCCCTTTAAGTCCTTATAAGTCCAAGCAAAGACATCCCGGTATTCTCTTATGAGTCGAATTAACTCTTGTTCTTCTTCCAATGAGACATCCTGTCCTATGAAGGTACATCGTTCCTCTCCTCCTTCCATAGTTACAACTATTTTCTTGGTTTGTTCCTTATTATCATATGCTATTCCAGGTTGTGCTTCTCTTTTAGGCATTTGAATAGCAATTTTCCTCTCCTCCACTTCATATTTTTTGAAATGAGCTGGTACCTCAAATTGGTCTTGGGGTTTGTTTTCTTCATCTTCTAATTCCCTTTCAACTTCTAATTCTTCTTTTTGTGTGAGTTCCTTATGTTTTTCATTGGCAGTGATATCTATGTTGGTGGTATTAATCCCTAAATCCATGGGTTCTGGTTCCATTTCAATGCTCTCGTAGTCCTCCTTCCAGTCTTTCTCGATCACTTCTCCTTCTTCTGCCTCCTGAAGGACTACCATATACAGGCTAATGTCATAACCCTCCTCGTCAATACATTCGTTCATGGTTACTACTTCTTCGTTTACACAGACATCGAGGGTAGCTAAGATTTCCATCCAACCGTGAGGTTCGAATTCTTCGTCTGGAAATACTTGTGGCATATAGGCCGGGTCTTGTACCGATCTCGCTATTCCTTGTTTCTGTTGCCAACTTTTTCCTCTCTCTTCTTCCTTCTTTGCAGCTTGACATATCCATAGATGAGTGTCCTCGTTCATCCAGGATTGATCACTAGAACCTGCACTATGAACAGATTGATCATCTTCCTCTTTGTGGATTTGATTCCATTGCAGAGGTGGCATATCTTGATATGTGTATGTATGTAGGTTTATCCTAGTGGTGGTTCCTGCGTGTTGTAGGTACACTGCATCTTTTCCCCAATCTTGTACGACCTTTAGCTGTCTCATGAATGGCCTTCCCAAGATCATTTCATAATTGCTTGGCCTTTCAAAGTGACAAATTGCTAAGGTGTGTTCGAATTCCACTCCGCACGTAGTGAAGACTACTCGTTCCAACACTCCTAAGGGTCTTTCCGTATGCCCATCTGCCATTTGTATTTTCATGCGTGTTGGTCTTAATGCTGGTTGTCCCCATTTCTCCCAAATTTCTTTGGTAGCAATGCCAACACCAGCTCCTGAATCTAGTATGGCCTTGGTAGTGTAACCCCTATAGGTGATTGGTAGGCATGTATTTCCTTCATCTCCTTCGCTAAAGTCTCCTATCTTATCCACTGGGATTCTCACCGTTTCCACTTCGTCAGCTACCTCTTTCTTTTCCTCCTTGACTTCCCATTGATTGATCAATTTCTCTTTTAAATGTGGTTTTACCTTTAATAGTTCCTCGAATGTTAGGGTACATGGGATTTTCACCTCTCTAAGACGTTGTATGATCTCCGATGTTTGAACTGATGGATTCGTTTCTCGTCTAGTTATTGATGGAATGCGATACAATTCTGAGTTGTGCTCGTACTCCCCGGTGTAGTTGGGTAGTTCCTTTACATCTTCCTCTTCTTTGTCACTTGCATCCATTGGAAAAATTTCTTCTGAATTGAGTTCAAGTATTGAACCCTCTATTTCGTTTTCTGCTTCTAATTCTTCAAAGGGCGGTTCCATTCCTTCTACCTTTTTCCACTTGTCCTCTTGAACTCGTGCCCATAGATCCTTAGTCCAGTCTCCTTCTATTTCAGGGACTATGGATCCTTCCTTTCTCTCAATACCAATTTCATCATTCGAAGGTCTATTTACTTCAGGCTTTTCCTGAGTGTTTAGGCACTCTTGGAATTTTTCTTCGGAAATTCGGTTGTTTGGTAAAGGTGATGAGGGTTTTTCTAATGTTTGTTGGGCAACTTCTATCAATTTTTTGCAGATTTCCAGTCTTTCTTTCTCTAAGTCGCCTCTCAGATACTCTCTCTCATGTTGTTCTATGGTAGGTCCTGCTTTTAGTCTCGCCTTATATGCCTAAACCCAATGGCTAATTCTTCAGGCATTGGATCTGCTAATACTGATCCTACCTCCTCCCTTTTATTCTCCTTTTTATTTTCTTCTTCCACTTGTGATTCTTCTGTTGATTTCTGTTTACTCTTTTCATTTTCCTTCTTTTGTAATAACTTTTTTTCTCTTATCCTGTCTCTCCGGTTCTTCCATCTTTGTGATCTTTTACTGGCAATACTTCTCTCTGGTTCTTCGGAGTCTTCCACTCTGTGAGGGATGGGTGTATTTCCCTCTTTGTCACTTTGATTACTTCCGTCTGTTTTATCAGGGTTCTCTCTAGCCTTTGCTCTTGTTATGGCTTTTAAAGGTATAGTGTACTCTTTGTCGCTCCCTGATGATTCAATCACTTCTATCACATTAATCTGCACGTTAGATGTGACTTTGTTGGGGTTCTTAGGACAATCTCTGAAAAGATGTTCCTTACCACAATCGCTACAGTAGCCTTCCCAAATTCGTTGTGGTGGTGGTGGGTTTGGTAATGTACATTCTCTAATATAGTGGTCACCTCCACATCTGTAGCATGGTCCTCTGGGTACAGGCGGTCTATTCATTGGTCGAGGTGGCATGGTTGCTCTAGGAGCTGTGTACATTAAGGGCACATAATCCTGCTCGTGTCCGTAAGAACTATCGGGTATCTCCATGCCATAAGCATATGGGTTATATTGTTGCCCATATTCCATTATTGAGCTCTCATAACCAGGGTATGTTCCTTGACTAGGTTCGTAAAATGAGTCATATGGTTCACTACTAGTCAAAGGTGTGGCTGGTACTATTGCTCTTTCTAGGTTTTCCTCTGGTTGCGCTATCTTAACTGGGACAACGTTCTGAGGGTGGGGCGGTTGTTGTCCTAGCACTGGTTGAGGCTGCGTATGTCCCTGATATGTGTATGGTCGTGATATTGGTGCCTGCGGCTGATATGAGGGATATCTAAAGGCTTCTCCTCCCTGCTGGTTCTGCGGATATCCATATGGTCTCACATAATGCTGGGTGGGTCTGGTTTGCCTATTGTAAGGGCAGTTCTCGGTGCTATGGTTTGTGTATCTCTGCTCTATACTGCAATATTGTAGCGGTCCGGGGACAGAGGGTCTATGAGGAGCATAGGCAGGTGGTGGGACTACTCCCCTAGTACACAAATGAGAAGGATGATCTCCTCCGCACTGCATGCATCTTCTAAGCATAGGCATTCTCATAGGATTGGTGGGATAATTCCTCTGTCCTTGAACATTCAGTTTTTTTGCTAACAAGTCGGCAATTTCCTCTACGTTGTTTTTGGGGTTTGATGTGCTACTTGTTGACTCTTCGCTTTTCACACTACCTTGGGGTATTTTCAAATCTTCTGCAAGGTTATCTTCTAGGTCTATACATTCCTTCATGCACTCTTGCAAGGTTTGAACTCTCTTTACATACACCAATGACCTCAAGGTCCCGTTCAACAATCCTTCCAAGAATAATGATACCATTTTGTTTTGCGTCGGTCTCTCTTCTACGGGGCATCTATCCACATACTGCTTGAATCTCCTTGCTGCCAATCTCACTGACTCGGTAGGGACTTGTTTGAAGCTGTGGATTAATGACGAAGAATTGTTTTTAATTCCAAATTTGGTAAATTCTTCGATCATTTCTTGATATACCTGATCCATGTTCTGAAAGGTATTTGGATCCAATGGCTGAAACCAGGCCAAAGCTGTGTCTGACAAGGTAAGGCCAAAAGACTCATATTGAATCATGAAGTCATCTACCTGCTCGGCTCTAACTACTTGTTTAAATTCTGCTATGTGATTATAGGGTTCACTAGAGCCATCATAATGATTTCTCATGCACTTGGCCACTTGGATCGGCCTTAGTCTCCTTCCTGCTTCAGGTTGTCTAGGCATTACAGGGTAATTTGGTCTTCCTATTGGTATGCCAGGTCCTCGTACTACCTGTGGTCTGACTGGAGCATGAACTCCATGTCTTGGGTCAATGGCTAGTTGTGGCCGGTAGTTAGGATTAGTGGCAGGCATTGCAAATTGCACATGTGGTCTGACTGGGATCTGGGTTTGTTGTGTTTGTTGTGTTTGTCCCGATTGTTGATATGAATCATTCTGCGATGTTCCAAGTGGATTCCGTGACATAGTGGCTTGGTCCCTTGGGGGGAACACTGGGATGTTCTGATATTTCAGCTCAGCTCTCTCTAATTCTGTTATTGGCCAATACCTTCTGTGATTTTTATCCAAATAGGTGATGATGGTGGTGCTCCATCCCGTTGATTAAATACACATCTATCAGAGTATCATCCTGGGGAATCAGGTCTCCTCTCCAAAGTTTAATAATTGTTGATCTCCCTCTAGGAGTAGTTACTTGCTCTTCGTTTCCACCTCCATTTAAGCTCGAAGGATTATTTTCCTCACCACGCTCATTAATGATTTCCGGGTGTTCTGTGACCACGTATTGAATGTCTTGTTTGTCCATGTACAATCCTCCTATGTACTTAACTGCTGGTCTAGGCACTATGTAGGCCTCTGAAGCCTTCCTCAGTCTGGCCACTGATCTGTTTAGACCATCCAAATAGATAGGGATCTCATTGTGGTTGGTGTTCACATACTCTAAGGAAGTTCTGTATTCTCCCTCAATGATGGACATCTGGCCAATCATGGGTACAGTGTTTTGCATATCCTCTGAAGCCATGGGGATTTCTCCTTCTGACTCACTGGAGGTCTCAGAATAGTGTGAACGGCTACTTGGTTCGGCTACACTCCCTACGGAAGAAATTACACTTCTTCGGCTTCCTAAGGTTCTTCCAGATCTCAAGTTCATTCACTTAAGAACTCTGATCAGACTTTGCTAACCTTTTAGCCTTTGGCACCCTTCACTCTGAGTTAGAAGAATTTTGGCTAAAAATTGTTGGAAGTGATGGCTGGGTACAATCAGAAGATCAAGTTGGTGCTGCAAATCCTGCTTCCCACCTGCCCTTCTTTCTCTTCAGATATGATTAGGAGACTCCTTGAGCTTCCAAATGAAACCAAGAAACTATATATGTGCTTTACAAATCAATTGTGTAATGACCAAATCAAAACAGATGATTTTGAACCTTCACAAATCCAAAAACTTTCTATTCCTGTAATGACACCTGCTCAGTCTTAAGCTCAGTGTGACCAGCACACTTGCAATTGGATTAATTCCTTCTGGGAGTATTAAATTAACTTAACAAGCTACCATTAGCAAGTTAAATCACTTCAATTAACAAACTATGCACTGAGAATGATCTTTAGCAAAATCAGAGACACCCCCGACTTTTTAGGAACTACACAGAAAAATACCAGTGACTGCCTCGACTGAGATTTCTCCCAATTGGCTGAATAGAATGACTTGAAATTTTGTAATGTTGTAGAATGCTTTGAGCTGATTCCAATGAGCTTTGAATCATCCAATTTGGTTCAGTAGATCTTGAGATATGCCCTGTTGAAGTTGACAGACTTGAAGATGGTCACTCAGAGAAAAAATAGAGATAATGACTATGAGTATATGCATTGAATCTATCAAATGTACATTCCCATTGGCATGTAGAGTGATGCTCAATGGTACTCAGAGGTGTAGGCTAAAGAGTAGCTCTCACACACTCAATGATTTGCCTGGAATAGCCTCGGGAAGTGAGCCACTTTGACGCGCGACTTTTTCATAGTCTTTTATAAGTGTTTTGAAGGAATTTGAATTTCAAATTCAAATGTAGGCTCCCTCAAATCTCTCATCTAAACATATGGAGATATTCTCTCCATTCATACCTTCCAAATTTCACGACTTTTGAAAGTGGGTGAGATTACAAGAAGTGAGTTAAGTCATATTGACTTTTACATTGGATAAAAGGTAATAACCAATTAGGCAATGGTTCCTATGGTTCAAGGTTCATGTGAATACATCCTTCAAGGGTCCAAACTTTAGCTTTCCAAGGTTCCAATTGTCCAAGCTTTTATGTTGAGTCTTCAAGGCACAAAACAAAGCCAAGTGTGAAGGCTTGTTTGCACCAACAGCTCCCCCTCAAGCCAAACACTTGCTTGAGTCTTCATCTTTAATCTTCAATGATATCCTGTAATCCAATCATGGATTTAAACATGCATAACTTGCTCCCATCCAGAGCTTTTGTAAGCAAATCTGCACATTGTATATTAGTAGACACATATGATAGTTGGATTTCCTTGCTAAGTAATTTCTCCCTCACATAATGGTAATGAACCTCTATGTGTTTTGTCCTAGCATGATACACAGGATTAGCTTCTAGATGAAGTGAACTTGTGTTATCACCAAATATGATTGGTGGCCTTGTGTATAGGCCCAACTCTGAATATAGTAGCTTCAACCATATGGCTTCTTGAGTGGCATTAGCTAGCCCTCTGTACTCTGCCTCAGTAGATGATAGGGCTACTGTGGGTTGTTTCTTGGATGACCAAGAAATTGGTTTATCACCTGCAAAGCATATGTAACCAGATGTACTCCTCCTGTCATCCTTGCAACCTGCCCAATCTGCATCTGAGTATACTTTGATATCAATGTCTGATGAATATGGAAAATACAAACCATGATTTTGTGTTCCCTTTAGATACTTTACTATCTTCTTGGCTGCCTCCAAATGTGGTACTCTTGGTTTATGCATAAATTGACTAAGTACACTAACACCATATGATATATCAATCCTGGTTAAGGTAGCATAATTTAGACTACCTACCAAACTTTGGTAACCTGTAATATCCTTGAGTTCTTCTCCTTCATGTGCACTGAGTTTGTGGTTGACCTCCATAGGAATGTTTGAGACTTTAGCTTCCTGCAAATTAAACTTCTTGACCATGTCCTGAATGTACTTCTTCTGAGTAATAAAGATACCTGAATTTGTGTAGACCAATTCAAGTCCTAGGAAGTACTTCAATAATCCAAGATCATTGATCTTGAATTCCTTCATCATTTGACCTTTGATGTGTCTAATTCCTTGAACATCATTTCCTGTAATAATGATGTCATCAACATAGACACACAAGTATATTACCTCTGAATTGTTCTTCTTTATAAACAATGAAGTGTCTGCTTTACTCATCACAAATCCTTGATCCAAGAGATAGGTTGTCAATCTGTAATTCCATGCTCTAGGTGCCTGCTTTAATCCATACAGAGCCTTCTTCAATTTACAAACATGATTTACCTTATTGGGATCCTCATAGCCAGGTGGTTGTGACATGTAGACCTCTTCAGATATCCATCCATTCAAGAATGCATTCTTCACATCCAATTGGTACATGTTCCAATTCTTGGATGCAGCTACACTCACCATAATTCTGATAGTTGGCATCTTGGCCACAGGAGAAAATGTCTCCTCATAATCAATGCCTTGGGTTTGTGCAAAACCCTTGGCTACCAACCTAGCTTTATACCTGTTTATTGTGCCATCTGAGTTCCTCTTGAGTTTGTAGATCCATCTGGATCCTATCACCTTCATGGAGTCCTTCTTGGGTACCAAGTCCCAAGTATCACTCTCCTTGAGAGCCTCCATTTCTTCATCCATTGCTTCCTTCCATTCTGGTTTAGTAATTGCTTCTTCAAATGTACCTGGTTCTTCATTCAAGATATCCTTTGCAAGATATACAGAGTGCTTGGTTACAAGTGAAGTATCATACCCATACCTAATTGGTTTCTTCTTTTCTCTTTGAGATCTCCTCATAGCTTGAGTTGAGGATTCTGGATTGACTTCAAGTTGCTTCATCTTCATCTTCCCTTTGGATTTCCAAGCCTTGAACTCTTCAATATTGATGGTGTCTTCATCATCTGAGCTTGTGTCCTCCTTCTGAGTTGGTTCTTGCCTGATAAGCTTTGGAAAGTCTTCTTCCATATCATAAGGTAGGCTGACTTTCCTGCACTCATTGTCATACCATGAATCATTTTCATCAAATATAACATCTCTGCTTACCTTGAAGCCTTTGTTTGAGGGGTTATAGAACCTGTATCCTTTCTGATTCAAATCATAACCAATGAAGATACACTTTTCAGCCTTAGGGTCTAGCTTTCCCCTTACCTGTGAGGGAATATGCACATATGCAACACACCCAAAGATCTTGCAATGATCTAGATATGGTCTCTTACCATGCCAAGCCTCATAGGGTGTCATTCCATCAAGTGTCTTTGATGGCAACCTGTTAATTAAGTATGTGGCAGTAGATACACTCTCTGCCCAAAGATAATTAGGTAATTTTTTCTCATTAAGCATAGACCTAGCTGTCTCCACAATGAGTCTATTCCTCCTTTCAGCTACCCCATTTTGTTCAGGTGAGTACCTTGTGGTAATCTCCCTCTTGATGCCTCTTTCCTGCAAGAATTCTTCAAAGTCATTGGAGAAGTATTCTCCACCACCATCTGACCTTAGTCTCTTCAAATGTCTACCTGTTTGATTCTCAACTAATGCAAGATACCTTTTGAAACAATTAAATACTTCATCTTTATGTTTCATGAAGTACAAGACAGTCCATCTGCTATAGTCATCAATAAAGGACACATAGTACCTTGATCCAGATATGGATGGCTCCTTGCTTGGTCCCCAAACATCTGTATGCACCAATTCCAAGTAATCTTCATGCATAAAGCCTTTCTTGGTATATGGCAATCTGTGTGACTTACCAAACTGACAAGCCCCACACTTGTATATCATGTGTTGCTTGGATACATTAGGTATCCCAAGCACACATTGATCCCTGCTCATTTGTTTTATGGTCCTTTCTCCAATGTGACCTAATCTCTTGTGCCACATCTCCAATTCTGATAAGGTTTGGTCCTTGTAGTTGTACAAAGCAATATTCTTAGTATCTTCAAGTTCAAAGGTAAACAATCTACCTGATTTCTCTCCCTTGGCTATCCTTCTGAATCCATGTCTTGGATCCTCCACATATGCACCATGTTGAGTGAACCTGACCTGTAGACCTTTTTCAACAATCTGACCTACACTCATCAGATTCTTGGTGATTGTTGGGACATACAATACTCTGCTTAGTAAATTCTGATTACCATCACTTGTTTTGACATTGCCTACTTTAACCACTGAATGTTTAGTGTCATCACCTGTCTGCACTTGGTGCTTGCCTTTGGGTTCTTCCAAATCAGAGAGTAAGGCAACATTCCCAGCTACATGGTTAGAGCAACCTGAATCAATATAGAATAGATGATCATCATTGATACCTGATTTAGATGTCATGTTCATAATCAACAAGGAATCATCTTGATCCTCTGCATAATTGTTGTAATCCTTCCTGTTCCTGTATCCACCTTGAAAATTGCCATTGTGATTGTAGCTATTGTTGTAATTATTGTTGTAGCCATGGTAGCCTTGAGACTGATTGAATCTGCCTCTGCCTTGAGAGTATCCTCCTCTTTGGTGACCTCTTCCTCTTTGGTTCTTGTAGTTTTTGTAGCATTCATCTGTAGTATGGTTAGACAAGCCACAGATATTGCATGGAGATTGATTGTAGGGTCTCCCCCTACCTGACTTACCTCCTCTGCCCCTACCTCTAGATGATCTACCTCTCCCTGCATAGTTTGCTTGGGAGGTAGAGCCTTCTTCATCTACCTTCTTGCTTTTACCCTTGTCTTTAGACTTCTTATCAGTATATAGGGCAGAGGGATTGTTACCTTTTGATTGCTCTCCATTCTTTGTGATCTTTGCTTCATGTGTGAATAGTTGTCCAATCAGAGTTGTTAGATCAGGTGCTTGGATGTCCATGTACAAGTCCATTGCTGTGGTAAAGCTCTCCCACTTGTCATCTGCCTTTAGTCCATTGATCACTTGTCTGACTATTTTCTCTTCCTCAATTTCTTCTCCAATACTTGCAAGTTGATCTGCAATGTCTTTGACTTTGGTGACAAAATCTGAGACACATTGTTTTGATTGCTTCCTAAGAGTTGTAAACTCAATCCATAGCTGATTCTTTCTGGCCCTTGTGCTTGATGAAAAGTATGTTGACAAGGTTTCCCAAGTCTCTTGGGAAGTCTTACAGTTCCTTACATGAGGTAGATGGAAATCAGAGATAGAGTTTAGGAGATATGACCTTGCCAAAGCATCTTTAGCACACCATTGGTTGAGTCTCTCATGTTCATCCTTTGTAGGTAGGCCTCTGGTCTTGAATGAGGGCAACTCCTCATCTCCTGATATGTATCCATACAAGCTTCTCCCTTGTAGATAGGTCTTCATTCTCAATGACCAAGCCTGGTAATTATTTCTATCCAATTTGTCAATGAAGGAAGGGAAACCATCACCCATAATTACCTTATTTGCTCTGATACCACTGTTGGAAGTGATGGCTGGGTATAATCAGAAGATCAAGTTGGTGCTGCAAATCCTGCTTCACACCTGCCCTTCTTTCTCTTCAGATATGATTAGGAGACTCCTTGAGCTTCCAAATGACACCAAGAAACTATATATGTGCTTTACAAATCAATTGTGTAATGACCAAATCAAAACAGATGATTTTGAACCTTCACAAATCCAAAAACTTTCTATTCCTGTAATGACACCTGCTCAGTCTTAAGCTCAGTGTGACCAGCACACTTGCAATTGGATTAATTCCTTCTGGGAGTATTAAATTAACTTAACAAGCTACCATTAGCAAGTTAAATCACTTCAATTAACAAACTATGCACTGAGAATGATCTTTAGCAAAATCAGAGACACCCCCGACTTTTTAGGAACTACACAGAAAAATACCAGTGACTGCCTCGACTGAGATTTCTCCCAATTGGCTGAATAGAATGACTTGAAATTTTGTAGTGTTGTAGAATGCTTTGAGCTAATTCCAATGAGCTTTGAATCATCCAATTTGGTTCAGTAGATCTTGAGATATGCCCTGTTGAAGTTGACAGACTTGAAGATGGTCACTCAGAGAAAAAACAGAGATAATGACTATGAGTATATGTATTGAATCTATCAAATGTACATTCCCATTGGCATGTAGAGTGATGCTCAATGGTACTCAGAGGTGTAGGCTAAAGAGTAGCTCTCACACACTCAATGATTTGCCTGGAATAGCCTCGGGAAGTGAGCCACTTTGACCCGCGACTTTTTCATAGTCTTTTACAAGTGTTTTGAAGGAATTTGAATTTCAAATTCAAATGTAGGCTCCCTCAAATCTCTCATCTAAACATATGGAGATATTCTCTCCATTCATACCTTCCAAATTTCACGACTTTTGAAAGTGGGTGAGATTACAAGAAGTGAGTTAAGTCATATTGACTTTTACATTGGATAAAAGGTAATAACCAATTAGGCAATGGTTCCTATGGTTCAAGGTTCATGTGAATACATCCTTCAAGGGTCCAAACTTTAGCTTTCCAAGGTTCCAATTGTCCAAGCTTTTATGTTGAGTCTTCAAGGCACAAAACAAAGCCAAGTGTGAAGGCTTGTTTGCACCAACAAAAATTGATTGAAATTCACTTGTTAAGTCACGATACTTAGCCTCCAAAATCCACGATCTCTAGCTACAGACGATACTTGGAACTGGCGATACTCACCCTTCGACGATATACGATACCTGACCCTCACGATCTCGGAGGAAACGATCGCTGGCAAACGATCTTTGTCCAGACGATACTTGATGGACACGATACACGATATCTGTGTGAAAACGATACACGATACCTGAGTCCAAACGATACACGATATTTGATCGCCGACGATACTTGATCTTCGGGAGAAAACGATACACGATACTTCCCCAAACGATCTTTGGCAAAACGATCTCTGGACTCAATGATCTTTGGTCAAAACGATACACAATCGACGATATTTGGTTCAAAACGATACGCGATCGCTGGTAAGTATCGCGATCTCTGAGACGCGATACACGATACTTGGACCAAACGATACACGATACTTAACACGTATAGTGATCTTCAGGCCACGATACACGATATTTGACTAAAACGATACTTGACACACGATACTCGACCAAACGATCGACGATCTTTGGCAAGTATCGCGATCTCTAGAAAACGATATCCGATACTTGGCCAAAACGATATCTGACCGAAACGATACCGATCTTTAACCCCAACGATCGACGATCTTTGGCAAGTATCGCGATCTCTGGAACACGATACTTGAGCCAACGATACACAATCTTTGGGCTCAAACGATCTCTGATCGAGACGATACCGATATTAGGGAAATATCGCAATACTCGACCACAGGAGTCCACGATACTTGACAAGTATCACGATACTCGACCGCGGGAGCAAAACGATACTTGACCCTATTTCAAATTTTTGCAGATGTTTTTGAGATTTTGATTTTTCCCCCTTGCTCACCTAGCTCTTCTCTCTTACCCTCACTCACTGTATCAATCAACATACAACTTTTAGCCCCCTGAGAGCCCCAACGATACTCAGCGCAGATCGTTTTTTCTTTCCTAGGTTGAAATGCTGAGAATTTTTGATCAAAAGGGTGGTTTAGTTTACCTTGGTAGCACCTATGATCTCTTGGTCAAACTCCCTTGCTCGGTGCACTTCCCTACTGCTTGTTTTCCTCGCCCACGATCTCTGCTAGCTCACGCGATACTCGACACAGGAACTCTCGATACTTGTTCACACAAGTGATTTGCAAAATGAAATTTTTTGGCTTTTATAGTTGGAGTTTTCTGGCTTACAAAAAAGAAACTTTACTGAACAAAACTAAAATCTACTCTAATGACTTGGTCCACTCTCTACTCACTCCTACTCTACTCCTTCTACTCACTTCCCTAAACTAACAACTCGCTACACACACTCCAAGAATGAGAAGTAGCAAGTGCGGCTGAAAATGACTTACCAAAGAAGAGAAGGTTTCCACTCCTCCTCTTGCTTCAAGGCCAAAAAGCTACTTACCATCACACGAATGCCTCGGTTTGATTCGTCACTCCCCGACAACGGCGCCAAAAAGTGTGTTGACCTAAGCATCAACTTAGGGACTTGCGGAGAAAGAGACTATACCTCAATCCCCTCACAAGTGCATATAGTGGGGATACACGCTTTTAATTATCAATCCAAAGAGTATACAAACCTAGCCGAGTGTATGAAGACATGCAATCATGTAATGGTTAATGCAAACGGACTACTCAAAGAATGAAAATGAGGCAAAGACTTATCCAAACAAGCTCCAACTGTTGGTCAAGGCGAAACGATACTTGGTGCAGCAGCCGTCGGTATTTTGGACTTTTCTCCCAGCTCCAAACTCCAAATATAGCAAATAGCATATGCGTTTCGAAGCTCTCGAGAAGACGCATCCAATGGCAGTGGTTTTACTCAATTCCGATGCTCCTACTTCAAGTTATGAGAGAAATACTGAGTCGCGGGAATACTTTCCTACACTTCAGCACTTCCTACACCTCGCACACACCTTTCCTACAGCAAAGAAACACTCTCAAGGATAGACAACACTCACAAGCACTCTTTCCAAGCAATACACATGCATACAAGCTCGCGAAGAAGAAGATAAAGAGGGAAGAAGACACAAATTCGAATTTCTGTGCTCTCCCTTCTCACAATGGCCAAAAAGTTCTTTACAAAGAGTCACATTTGACTTATATACTAGTGCCCTAAAAATGGTCCTTTCACACAAGAGACCGGCACTTTATTCACTAAGAGACTAATTTCCTACTATTGTACATGGGTATTCTCTACTTTTCTGTGGGGATGCGTCTAGAGGACTCCTCTAGTGCATTTACATGGAAAAATATATTACAAGGATGAATATGATACAACAATATGTAGTCCAAATCGGAAAAATTTTGGGGCCCGTCTTTTTCTCTGCTTTGTGCGCTCTTTGGCTCTGCAACAAGTCTCAAACTCCTTGGAGAAAAATTGGAATCGAACCCATGATTTGTCATATTCGCACTTAGACTCCCAGATATACTTGGCCTCACCTAATGGACCTGGCATGCCATTGAACCAATGAGAATTGGCATGGACTCTTTCCGTGATCCCTGTAGGTGGATCTGGCACCGGGATTTGCTGAAGGTGCTGCATCTCCACTGGTCGTTCAGTTGGTGGCACATCCACAGGTAGACTATCCACATCAATTCCTGCAGTAAGTATCCGTACTTGTGAACCCGAACCTGTCGCTTCTGCCATTTTACTTCTTGCCTTCTGATTCTGTGAGAATATAGAATCATGTGTTAACATCGTAATGGACAGAATAAATCCGTTGTTGTCCCCGTTACACCATTAACATGAGGTAGATGGTGAGTTAGTGGTTAGTAAGTGCACGAAGACAGTGTGTGTAGTTAATGTTTGTGTATTCCTAGGAGACTAATGCCGTTAGTAAGTGGGGGTGAATTTACAAATTGGGGTCGGGGGTTTTATTACAGGTCTTAAGCTGCCAAATGCAGTGGATGGGTTTTTCCTTTGGTTTCGTAGAGGCGCTAGAGAACATTATAGGTGTATCTGCTTGAATATGAGGCCTTTTAGGGACCCATTTACAAGTGATTACATGCGTGCTCTTGGTTCTTGGTGTGCTCCTGAGTGTCGAGAACGAGTGAATACGGGCTGTACGCGTAGTTGGGATATGCTGCATAGGTTGTGGCCTTGGCGTAGCTACTTGTGCCCTCAAGCAAGCCTTAGGCACCCAAATTTGTCTTGATTGTGGGCTAGCCTTCATCGACTTTTTGGGCACCCAAATGGATTTCACTTTAGCAGAAGAATTTCTGACAGACTTCTTAGTGGCGTCACGTTGTTGGTTACTAGTAAGAAGCTTTGCCCGTGTGGTTGTCGTGAGTGCAACCGGGTGTTCGCCTTTCCGCACCCACACTTGGTTTACTTTCTGGGACATTCTGCTGCGCAGGTACTTTTGATCTCGGACATAGGTAGTACTCTGCTTCTTCTGCCTTTGATCCACCTTTGGTTGCTGCCTCCTTCTGACCTTTGGAAAAGAAGGGAGTTCCATTGCATCCCTGACTCCTTTTTCGCAAATATCATTCCTCTGCAACACATGGTTTTGAACAAGAACAGCATGGTCATCTTCATGTGTACCCCTGGAAGGACCAGGAGTCTGTGCCTTTCCTAGTTCCTTGAGTGCTCCATTGTCTAATTCTACTGTAACTCGACTATGATTGACCCAAACCTGGAGAAGTCCACTTCTTAGGTTTAGATTGACTGCTTGGTCATAGATCCAATCGACCCAAGACAAGAGGCTCAGTGAGATCCTCATCTTGACACACCAGTACTTTAACTGTCATTGCCTCATCATGAATGTAGAGGGGAAGTTCCACCTCGCCCATGCAAGGGGTTTCCACGCCTCCCAATCCTATGAGATATGCTTCCACAGGATTGACAGTTAACTGCAACTCTTGACAGTAAGACAATTTAACAGCACTAGTGGCTGCACCTGAGTCAATCAAGGCTCTTACGGTCCTTGCACTCTTTCCTTGTCCTATATCTAGGGTTATGAAAGGACGTCGATCAATTATCCTATGCGAACTTGTTCCAGCGACTTCACACATGGCCATGGGATGTCCTTGATCTGCATAGTCATCTGTTCTAGTCTGATCTCGGCCTTGCCTTCGTAACTTCATCCTTCTGATGCGTTCTAAAGCTTCTGCTTGAGCCTCTTCTCGAATTCGCTTTTCTTCCTCTTTGCGTTTCTTAGCAGTGTTGAGTCGGCTGAGCATTTCCTCCGTGAGGGGTTCCTGATACAACTTGACTCTGCAACCGCTAATATAGTTTGGGAGAATATCACCTTCTAGCGTGGCTAATTGTACTGCTCCACTCGTGGAGATCCTGTTGATGATCATAGGTCCGTAGCCTCTCTTTTCTAGCTTCCTTGTGTGTTGTTTCAGTGTATAGACTAAAACTAGATCTCCTGCTTTCAAGCCCTTATCCTTCACATGGGCATCGAAATATGCCTTCTGTCTCTTCTTGGCTGCATATATTCCTGCAGCGGCTCTCAGTCTTGTTTCCCCTAATCGTTCAAGGTCAAAGATCCTGGAGGAGAGCTCATGACCTGTCCATTCGTGCTCTTGTGCTACTTTCAACGTAGGAATCAGGAAATCCAAGGGTAGCACAGCGTTTTGGCCGAATACCATCTGAAAGGGGGTGGCTTGGAGTACCGTTTTGTAGGCAACTCGGTATGCCCAAACAGCATGGTGGAGTTGTTTGTCCCAATCAGAGCGTTTAGTGTTCACTAATTTTGTCAGTACATTGCATAAGATCTTATTAGTGCTCTCAGCTTGTCCATTAGCTTGAGGGTGATAGGGGGCAGACTTCTTGTGTATTACCAAGAATTCTTGGAGTAGATTTTCAATCACTTCGTTCAAGAAATGAGTGCCTCTATCACTTACAAGCTCTATAGGTAGCCCATATCTCGTGAATACATTCTCAAACAAGAATTTAGCAGTTGTTTGAGCATCGTTCTTTGTCGTAGCCTTTACCTCTACCCACTTAGTTAGATAGTCTATTGCAACAATGATGTATTCCGCATGAGAACCCTTAGCTGGGGGATTAATAGGACCTACGAAGTCTATTCCCCACTTAGAGAATGCACGTCCACCCATCATAGGTTTCAGTGGCATCTCATCTTTGCGTATAGGATACTGAGTCCTCTGACAGACATCACACCGTTTCACATAGGTATGTGCATCCATGTGAAGGGTTGGCCACCAGAAGCCCGCAAATAGTATTGCCTTGATCACCCGATCTGGTCCAAAATGTCCTCCTGCTACACCTTGGTGAGCAGTTTCTAAGATCTTAAGATATTCACTTTCATGGACACACAATCTCAGGTAACCATCTTTACCACGCTTATATAGATTATTACCTATGAGTGAGTAATCCTGGCCTTCTTGTTCTAAACTCCTTTTCCTAGGCAGCGTCATGTCTGGGGGGAATGTGTTTGTCCTCAGGAAGGATACTAGTGGTTCACTCCAATCTGGCACAATGGATACTTGATACAGAGTGGCGTGTTCCACTGGTGGTTTAGTGCAACAGCTTGGGCATTCCTTGCACAACTTTTGGACATCAGCTTCCATAGTTGGCCAATGTACTCCGAGTCTCTTTAGGGTCTGTAAAGTTCGTTGTTTTGAATGGTGTTGCTCTAGTGCACCCACATGTGCTAATTGCAACCATTTAGAGTACTCATCCTCTTCTACGCAACAAGCCAAGATCCCTTGATCTGTGTGCTTGTACATACTTCCGGCCATGATGTGGTACTTTTGGGCTTTTACAACCTCTCTATTTCGTGTGTTTACCACTGGATGGTTGGGCCCGTACGTCAATACTGGCACCAATGGCTTAGCCCACTGCGGTATAACTTCCAAATTAAGCAAGTAAGCATCAGGAAGTTCATCTGATACTCCTTGTGGGGCTTCTCCCGATGTGAGCCTAGAGAGGTGATCTGCTCTCAAGTGAGTCCTACCTTTCCTTACCACAACTTCAAAATCATATTCCATTAGCAAGAGAAACCATCTCACTAATCTTCCTGTATTGCAAGGCTTGTTTACGAGGTACAGCAATGCCTGATGGTCAGTAAAAAATTTAAACTTGTTTGCAAGCAAATAGTGTCTAAATTTCTTAACTGCATATACCATGCCTAAGCCTTCTCTCTCTGTAGTGGTGTAATTTCGTTCAGCCGCATTCAACTGTCTACTGGCATAGGCAATTGGGAGATCCATATTACCTTCACCAGTAGGTTGTGCAAGAACACATCCAATAGCATAATTGGATGCATCCACGTGAACATGGAATGGCTTATTCCAATCTGGTGTGGTCAGGATTGGTGCTGAACATAATCTTCGTTTAAGCTCCTGGAAGGAATTCTCACATTCATCCGTCCACTCAAAGTTAGTCAGAAGTCCGTACATGGGCTTTGCTATGACAGCATACATGTGTATAAATCGTCGATAATAACCACAATGCCCCATGAAAGCTTGTACTTCCTTGACATTCTTTGGCCTAGGTAGCTCTGCTATGGCTCTCACTTTTTCTTCGTCGGTAGATATGCCATTCTTTGACACTATGTGTCCTAGAATCTTGCCTTGCCTCACCATAAAAACGCACTTTTCTGGGTTCAGGCAGACTTGATATTCTCTACATTTGTCAAAGATTTGTCTGAGTTCAGGAATATGGGTTTGTCTAATATTGGAATGAGCACAAAGATCATCAACATAGACTTCTAAACTCTTCCTCAGGAACTCCTTAAACACATGGCACATCAGCCTCTGGAAGGTAGCTGGTGCATTGGTAAGCCCAAATGGCATTACTCTAAAAGCAAAAATGCCCCATTCTGTGGCAAAGGCTGTCTTATGCTGATCCTCTGGGGCTATGGCTACTTGATTGTAGCCCGAAAATCCATCAAGGAAGCTGTAAACTTCCTTGCCTGCCACTCTTTCTAAGAGATGTTCTGTGATGGGAAGTGGATAGTTATCTCGAATTGTGGCTGCATTAACCTTTTTCAAGTTAATGCACACACGCAGTTTGCCATTCTTCTTGGGCACCACTACGATGGGGGATACCCACTCAGTGTGCTCGATTTCATAGATAAATCCAGCCTCAACCAATCTATCTATCTCTTCTTTGATCTTAGCAGCGTAATTATCGTTATATGTATAGGGCTTTTGCTTAGAGGGTTTAGCATCTGAAGTCATGGGAATGGTGTGTGAGCATATGTCAGGGTCAACACCTTTCAAATCCTTGTAACTCAAAGCGAATACATCTCTGTATTCTCTTAGCAAGGCATTCAACTCTTGCTCTTCTTCTTCTGTCAGGTCATGGCCTATATACGTGCATCTCTCCTCTCCTTCTTCTATGGCCACTACGATTTTCTTGGTAGTTTCTTTGTTATCATAGGCCTCTCCTGATTGTGCCTCTCGTTTAGGCATTCTTATCATGACTCTCCTGTCATCTATCTCATACTTCTTAAAATTTTCTGGGACCTCAAACAAAGATTCTTTCTCCTCTGGTGAGACTTCTTTCTTCTTTCGTTTCTTTCCTTCTTCCTTCGGGGTCATATGTGTTGCTAATCTTACATCATTTGTAACCTCTCCATGCCTCTGGGGTTGAAATTCTACTTCATGGAAGTATTCTTCATCTGATGCAAATGGTGGGTCCATAATGATTGACTCTAGATCGGAGTCACTTGCATCCTCAAATGCATCAGGGCTAGGTTCGCATTCTTCTAGAATTGCCTCTCCCATGATTGGCTCTATGGAGAAGACTGAAATGTCATAGCCATCCTCATCACAGTGAGGTGTCCATTGTTCTTCATTGATGGCTACGTCCATGGTTGCTAAAATTTCCGCCCAGCCATGGGGTTCAAATTCCTCGTCAGGAAAAACTACAGGTGCATAGGCTGGGTCTTGAATGGGTCTATGGGTTTCGTTTGCACCTATTTCTCTGGCTTTCTCTCTCTTCTCTTCTTCTACTGCTACCTTGCACATCCATAAGTGAGTGTCTTCATGCATCCACGAGGATCCAGACCCTATGGAATGCACAGATTCCGTATCATCTTTAGCTCTATGGATGGGATTCCACTGGATAGGAGGTACATCCCTATGAGAGTAATCTTTGAGATTGACTTTGGTCGTAACACCCAAGTGTTGCAAATACAAGGAGTTGGTTCCCCAATCCTGTACCACTTGCAACTGTCGCATAAATGGTCTTCCCAAAATCATCTCATAGGCATGATTTTTACTGAAGTCACATATGGCAAATGTATGCTCAAACTCGACACCACAAGTGGTGAGAGTTATGCCTTCTAGCAATCCCAAGGGCCTCTCTATATGACCATCGGCCATTTGCAATTTCATTCTCGTTGGCCTGAGTGCCGGCTTGCCCCAACGCTTCCATAGGGAAGTAGTGGCAATTGCAACTCCTGCACCTGAGTCCAAAATTGCCTTGGTGGTGTACTCCTGGTAGGTGATGGGAAGATAGGTATTCCCTTCTTCACCTTCACACATATCTCCTATCTTATCCAAGGGAATTTCTGGCACTGTCCTATGGGATCCTACCTGGGAACGAGGTTTTGCTATCTCTGGTACTTGTTTGGCTACATGTTTCCATAATTCAGGTCTAACCTTGAGTAGCTCTTCTAACTTGAGATTACACTGCACGTTAGTGTTCTTCACTACCTCTGTGTTCCTAGGTATGACTGAGTCGTCGTTCCTTACCATGACTGTGGGTGCTCTCATACATGTGGATTTTGCTTCCCATGGGCCTGTGAAGTGGGGTAGCTCTTGTATGGAATTAGACTCAAAGTCCAATCTCTCGTGAGACTGAGCACTCTCATGTTCCCCGTAAATAGATGGGATGTCTTGTGGGAATTGGTCGTGTGCATCGTCCACAAGTTCAAAAGGAGGGGCGACCTCGCTTTCGTTATCCCATTTGTCTTCTTGAATCTCTCGTAGGAAGTCTGGTGCAAACCGATTCATAGAAGAAGAAGTGTCTGGCTCCGTAGAATTGGGCACATAAGCAACCTGGGAAGGAGGGCTTGTTCTATCGTTGGCTCTCTCCTTGCTCTCGTAAATGGCTGGAGCACAAGCTTCTTGGGGAGGATTACTTATTCTATTACTCTTCCGAGCAGGCTCATACGCTCCCTGAGAAGGAATGTAGGCAACCTGTGGAGGTACGTGAGCTTTCGAGGGAGGCTCATCTGCCTTTTGGGGGGGAAGATAAGCTTCTTGAGGAGGCACATGGGCTTCCTGAAGAGGCTGGCTTATCCGTTCTCTTGCCCTTTCCTTTCTTTGACGGGTAGGTTCCTTTTCTGATTGTGCAATTAGCCTCTCTATTCTTTCTAAGGAGGGGAAGTTGTCCGGTTTAGTGGAATTGGCCACATACACTTCCGATGGGGAATGGTTCATGTTTTTGCTTGCTTTATCTTTTTCTTGATTTTTTTCTTCCTCGGCAGATCTTGCAATTATTCCCTCTAACTTCTCTAGGAATCCATCCAAGTGTAATTGCGTTTTGGCTGAGCCCGAGTAATTGAAAAGTCGACTGGCTTCAAACATAGTTTGAGCCAATGCGACCATTTTCGCGCACAGTTTGGTTCTTTCTATCTCTAGGTCAGCTCTAGGATAGCACTTGTCATGATCCGTGACGCTTGGCCCTTCTTGGATTCTGGCCTGATATGCTTTAAGCATCATGTCTATGTCTTCAGGAGTGGGATCAGCTAATACTGATCCTGTTTGGGGTGGTGGGTGGGTTACGTGGGGTGTCTTAGAGGGTGGAGGGATGGAGGGTGATGGGGATGGTAGCGGTGGGAATGTGTGAGAGTGCGGTTGAGATGTGATCTCTATGATTTTAGCCTTGGTTTCTCGTAGACTTTCCTCAAGTTCACTCATCTTCTTTGCCCATTGTCTTTTCATTCTTTCCCGACTATCTTTCCAAGCTCTAGTCCTTTTCTTGGTTATGCTCTCTGTTTCACTAGCCTCTGGGCCCTTTTCCTGGTCTACACCCTGGTTTTGCTGCAGTGCTTGGGCTCTAGTGACTACCTGTACTGGTGCAGTGGAAGTGACACTTCCTGAGGAATCTACCACCAACCCAATCACATTAATGGGAGTGATTTTTGGCATATTATTAGGATTTTTAGGGCAATCTCGTAAGAGATGCTCTTTCCCACAGTCTTGGCAAAAGCCTTGGATCGTCACTGACTGGGGTTGTGTAGGTGGAGGCAAGGGACAATCCCGAATGAGGTGATCTCCTTGGCACCTGTAGCACGGTCCTCTTGGGAATGGAGGTCTTACTTGCCTAGATTGAGGCCTAGGATTGGGGTTTGCATACATGACGTTCGTGTAATCTGACTCCCAACTCGGTTCGTTTATCTCTTTGCTATAATAGGACTCACCATGCTCAGGAGACTGCATGTAGTAGGCCTGGGGGCTATCAACATGCGTAGAATCAAAACTATGGTCACTGGGGTCATTTTCCGAAAGCAAGGATGATACTGGAACTAGGGCTCTATTCAGGTTCTCTTCTGCAGCCGTGTACTTTACCGGAATCACATTAGCTGGAGCTAGGGGTTGTTGTGCTAACACAGGTTGAGGTCTTTGTTGGTTTTGATATGGTTGCTGATAGGGTTGTTGTGGCCTGCCATATGGCTGAGGAAGGTACTGGTTCTGGTATCTTCCCTGTTGAGGGTATGGCTGAGGATAGGGTTGCCTAACCGCCTGCCTGTTGTATGGGCAATCTTGCGCAGTATGATTGGTGTACTTCCGTTCTATGGTGCAGTACTGGCTACTAGGATTAACTTGGGGTTGAGCCATAATAGGGTAGACATTCGCCATATGGTCACCTCCGCATGTATAGCACCTTTTCACAGGGGCAAACCTTGGGATTTGTTTGCTAGAGACGCCTAGTTTTTGTGCCACTTTCTCTGCGAGTTCCTCGATTGATGTGGATTGCGTGGAAGAGTGACTAGAAGCACTATCTGAATCTTTGTAGATTTTGGAAAGCTCTAGTTCTTCCCCTAGGTTATCTTCAATGTCAATGCACATGCGTACACACTCTTCTATAGTCCTAGGGTCTTTCAGATACACATAGGATCTCAATTTCGTACTCAGCAATCCATCAAGGAATAAGGCTACTTGTTTGGCAGATGTGGGTAGCTCCGAAACAGGACATCTTTCAAGGTATTGTCTAAATCTTCTTCCGGCCAATCTGACAGTCTCTTGGGGGGTCTGTTTGAAGCTGTGAATTAATGAGGAGGTATTGTGTCTTATGCCGCTCTTAGAGAACTCTACAATGAAAGCTTCTAGGAGTTGGTCTATACACCTGAATTGTCGCTCATCCAATGGCTGAAACCATGTAAGTGCTGTGTTCCGAAGGGTTAGACCAAAGGCATTATACTGCGTGAATAGATCCTCCACTTGTTGAGCTCTCAAGACTTGCTTGAACTCCGCCACATGATCATAGGGATCTCCTGTGCCATCAAAGTAATTCTTCATGGACTTAACTAGCTGGATAGGTCTCAAAGTTCTTGTGTGCTCTCTAGGCCTCGGCAGCGGGAATCCATCTACATTTCTTTGGTTCCTGTGAGCTCTAAGCACCTCAGGTTCTACCCTATTCGTCTCCGTCCTCGTTCTTTCTCTGCCCACTGGATTGGCAAAGCTTACTTCTGGTCTATCTCTACTTCTGTCTCTTTGCATTCCATGAGCTTGGGATGTTCCAGCTCCAGGGTGACCATAGGATACATTCGATCTTGGTTGAGGGAAAATGAATTCACCCTTCCAAGTGTAAGCATGCCTATCATTTTCTGTCACCACAAAGATCCTTCCCGAAGTGTGATCTAAGTAGGTCACTCTACCTGGGCTATCTGGATCCTTAAACTCATAGATCATGATTGTTCCTGTATCAGTTGGTTGATCAGGTTTATACCTCCAAAAGGCTTCGTCAGTTTCTCGATTGAGAAGCAAATCTATGCACTTGTTGTCTTGGGGAACCCACTCAGGTGTGATAATCCTAGTGAGAACTGATTTACCTCGAGGGGTTCTAGGTTCCGCACCCATGTTTCCTTGCTCTAAGTCACCTAAGTCCGCCTCTGAGATTACATTTCCAAATTCATCCGTCCTATCTGGGTGACTGGTGACTACGTATATGGTTCCTTCTTTGTCCAGGTATGCACCGTTTTCAAACTTGACAGCTGGGTGCTCTAGTCCTATGGATTGGTCAGGGTTTTTAATCTGGACCACGGATCTTCCTAGGCCGTCCTCATAGATGCTAGCACCTAATCGGTTGGTCCTAAGGTATTCCAACTGTGTTTTGTAAGGGCCTTCTACCCTGTACAAGTAAGGCACACCTGAACTTCCCGTAGGTCTGTCCATACCTTGAGACATCCCTGATTCACTGGTATCAGAGCTAGGGTAATGAGAGTGGTGACTCAACTGCTGGGCCCAAGACCTTGCAGTGTGATTGACACTAGCCTCTGAAGACCTAAGGCTTTGTCTCTCTCTTACTAGGTGTCGTCCTGATCTAAGGTTCATATGCCTAACTGATTAGCCCAATTTTTGCCCAGAGTACAACCTCGTTGCCAATCAATTGGTACCAGTCACTTGATTCTTTTTGGTTATTCCTCGTGTTTAAGGTCTTGTCTGCTATTACGTCGTCAGGAATACTTGAATGTTCTTCGTACTTTCAGGTTGATCGTTCCACGTTAGGTTCTTTTCCTTTATGTTATCGACAGTACAGAGATCAGGTTTTTAGCTTGAACTTGAGTTTTTAGGTAGTCTTCAACTTGATACCTGCCTATCGTCGCCCTGACTTATTCCTACTTCTAATCGTTCTTAGCCTAAGCTAGGAATTGACGAAGAGAAGTTGAGAATATTCCGACCTTTCTTGCCGAACCTTGCTCTTTAATGCTCGAGAAGTTGATTCTCAAGCTTGCGCAAAACCCTTGCTTGGATACTCTCAATTGCTTCTCAATACACCTGCATAAGTCCCAAGATTAGCTCCAAGTAGACCTTTCAATTGACAAACAATTTATTTCAGACACTTTTTTAATGACCCTTGTTCCCCCTTTTGTATTGCTAGAAATTTCCTCTAGAGCTCCCTTGGTGTTCCTACCCCTCAGTGTGTCGACTTCCAAATATCCTATCTGAAAATCAACGCATTATTCTTACGAAAAACAGTTGAGGGCGTGTAGTATATGCCAAGAGCTTTCCAAAAAGCCCTAGAGCTCCAAAAATGGATTACGTATGTAAAAGTTATGACCGTTCAGGGTTTAGGGGGTTAGCTAGACAAACAGAACCTTTCAGGGGTTTTAATGCATTTTTCTAAGGCCTTTGTAAGTGTATGAGTATTTGAGAGTGCCAATATGCCCAAAATTTAGCCTAAATTCCCAAAAATTTACCCCTTAATTTTTGCCGAAAATGTCTGTCTATCGCGATAGACGGTGTCTGTCGCGATAGACGGGGTCTATCGTGGATTTTTTGTCTGTCGCGATAGACGGTGTCTGTCGCGATAGACGGTGTCTGTCGCGATAGACGGTGTCTGTCGCGATAGACGGTGTCTATCGTGGATTTCTGTCTGTCGCGATAGACGGTGTCTGTCGCGAAATTTCGGTCTGTCGCGATAGACGGTGTCTATCGTGGATTTCTGTCTGTCGCGATAGACGGTGTCTATCGTGGATTTCTGTCTGTCGCGATAGACGGTGTCTGTCGCGAAATTTCTGTCTGTCGCGATAGACGGTGTCTATCGTGGATTTCTGTCTGTCGCGATAGACGGTGTCTGTCGCGGATTTCTGTCTATCGTGGATTTCTGTCTGTCGCGATAGACGGTGTCTGTCGCGGATTTCTGTCTGTCGCAATAGACGGTGTCTGTCGCGATAGACGGTGTCTGTCGTGATTTCTGTCTGTCGCGGATTTTCTGTCTGTCGCGATAGACTGAAAAAACGCAAATTTTTGAGAAACTTCTAATGATTTAGAGTGCCCTAATGGTGTAGGTTACCGTGCTAAACATGCATTCACAAAATTTTAAGTTTTTCTGTCTGTCGCGACAGACAGAGGTCGTCGTCCCGGGACCTGTGCAGAGCCTCTCGTACCTGCGCACACTGCTGGGGATGATGGTACAGCAAGAACCTGCAATGAAACTCAAGAAACATGCAAAATACGCACACACAATATTGCTCTCTCGCTCTCTCTCACAAGTGAAATGAGGGAAATGAGGTGGGGAAGGTGATATGATAAAAAAACAGAAATTTTCGCGATGATGGAGATGGAGGTGGGAGATGGTGATGATGATGATGGAAATGAGGATGGAGAAGAAAGTAAAAGAAAAACGATGAGAGTGAAGAAAATACCTACAACTCCAACGCGTCAACTCTACGTCTTACCATCACACGCTCGTCCTCAAAGCTCGATCCCCGGCAACGGCGCCAAAATTTGGTGTAGCTCAATGATGAGTAGCACCTCCTTTAATGTCAATCCGGGAAGACGTGAGGATGGTATGAAGACCTCGAGCAAGTGGCTGCACAAGTGCGTGAGTGAGAAGCACACTAGCATGCACACACATACACACACACGCGCACACTAGGCAAGACAAAGAGTGAGAATCAATGGAGCTTTTAGATTACTTTCAAAATGCTCTTACAAGTTCGTTTCAATTACAATCTAATCTCAAAAATGAGCTCTCTAACTCTTTTTATAGTTTTTTGACTAGTTTTGGCCCCGTCTAGACCTAGTGTCCGGCCTAGTTAAAAATTAGGTTCCAGGGCTTATTTGAGGGCTCAAACGAAGTCTAAAAATTATGAAATTGGTACGATGGTACTTCTAATACTCCTCAAGCTCGAGGACTCCTCGGCTTGCACAAAATGGAGTCTAATCTCCCAAAAACGGGATTTACAATGTTTGTGTAGTGATTAAAATCACTTGCGTTATTCATAATCCATGGAAAAAATGATCTGGCCTTGTTGCCGTATTGTGCATGATTCCTCTGTTGCTTTGTGTGCCAACATATGTGATCTCGACTTTTCAGGAGCTAGAAGATGCAAAGATACAGGTGACTTCAACTGAACATATCTCATAGTTGTGAACTCAAAATGCAATGAAATTTTAAGAATATGTAGGAGACTTAGAGAGCTAACTTTACCAAGTTGACTCAGTGAAAATGATGCACCATTCTTAGAGAAATCATTTCTGAAATCTAACAAAAAACTGAGAAGTGTGGCCATGAATAGTACACTCACATAGGCATGAAGATATTGACACAAATGATCATGAAAATAAATGTATATTGATTGTAAAGTACAATGGACTTACTGGTACATATGTGTGCCTGGAGAACGCTATCTGATATGGCATGAAGCCCTACTAATGGAGGTACAAAAATCATGAGTAAAAGCCATGTACATATAGTGAAGTTTGGAGCCTAAATTTGAATTTGAATCTCACCTAAAATCAATCTCCAATCTTTTAGTGATTTATTCTCCAACTCATTCAATCACAAATTCATGGCTTTCTCTTTCCTACTCATCAAGTGGACTCAACCACTTAGATTCTTTCACTTTTACATCAAGTAGAAACTCAAAACTTACAAGGATGAGTTCACAAATGAACTCTACAAGCATTTGACATTTCCTTCAAGTTCCTATCTATTTTGATGACTCAATCCAAAACTTAGACTTGCCATGGAATTGTTCCAACAGCTCCCCCTCAAGTCAAGTGAGCTTGAGGTGTTCAATCTTCCAAGATTACCTCCAAACCAATCATACCTTTGAATTTGTTGAGTTTGGTTCCATCTCATGCCTTGGTTAAAATATCTGCAAATTGTTGATGTGTTGACACATAAGATAGCTGAATTTCCTTGCTCACAATCTTCTCTCTTACATAGTGATAATGAACTTCAATATGTTTAGTCCTTGCATGAAAAATTGGATTGGCATCCAAGTGAATGGAGCTCATGTTGTCACCAAAGATACTTGGAGTTCCAATCTCCAATCCAAGATCTGTAAATAGTGTCTTCATCCACATTGCTTCTTGAGAGCTATGGCAAGACCTCTGTATTCAGATTTAGTAGAAGAGAGAGCAACTGTGGGTTGCTTCTTGGATGACCATGAGACAAGTTCTGATCCTGCAAAGGTAAGATATCCTGAGGTGCTCCTTCTGTCTTCCTTGGAGCCAGCCCAATCTGCACCAGAGAACAATTTCAAATTTAAATCAGATACATAAGGGTAATATAACCCTTCATTTATGGTCCCTTTGAGATATTTGAGTATCCTTTTGGAAGCTTCCATGTGAGGTTTCCTGGGTGTGTGCATAAATTGACTTAGCACACTCACACTATAACATATATCTACTCTTGTCAATTTGGCATAGTTCAAACTACCCACAGGGCTTTGATAACCTGTGACATCTTCTATGATTTCACCTTCATGTGAGCTCAATTTACGATTAACCTCTATTGGAGTACCTGCAATCCTGCAACCTTGCATTTTGAACTTTGTCAACAAGTCTTGAATGTACTTTCTTTGAGTAAGATATAGACCATGTTCTTTGTATACCAGTTCCAATCCTAGGAAATATGTAAGTGACCCTAAGTCACTTATCTTAAACTCTTCTTTCATCTTCTCCTTGACTTTCTTGATTCCATCTACATCATTTCCTGGTAGTATAATGTCATCCACATACACACATAAATAGATGACTTCAGAATTACTCTTTTTGATGAAGAGTGATGGATCTACCTTGCTAGGTTGAAATCCTTTGTCTTGCAAGAATGAGACAAACCTGTGATTCCAAGCCCTTGGGGCTTGTTTGAGTCCATATAAAGTTTTGTTAAGCTTACACACATAGTTAGGATATATGTGATTCTCAAAACTACGTGGTTGTGCCATGTACACCTCTTCTGTTATCCATCCATTAAGAAGTGCATTTTTTACATCCAATTGAAGTATCTTCCAATTCTTGGAAGAAGCAATACTAAGCAGAACCCTAATTGTAGGAATCTTTGCCACAGGAGAGAAGGTCTCCTCATAATCAGTTCCCTGAGTTTGTGCAAAGCCTTTTGCCACAAGCCTTGGCTTATACCTATTCATGGAGCCATCTGGTTCCTCTTCAATTTGTAAATCCATCTTGAACCTATCACTTTCATTGATGGAGACTTGGGAACTAACTCCCAATTGTTATTTTCCTCAAGAGCTTCAATTTCTTCCTCCATTGCATGCGTCCATTCTGATTTCTTCTTTGCTTCCTCGAATTTTGAGGGTTCCTCTTGATTTATGTCCTGTGCTAGATATATTGAATGTTTAGTGACTAGAGAAGTATCAAACCCATACCTTTTTGGTTTTCTTTTCTCCCTCATGGACCTCATTAGGCCATGATGTGATGATTTTGCCTCTTGTCCAAGCTCTTGCATTTTTGATTTACCTTTAGACTTCCACATTTTGAGTTTTTCATACTGAGTTGCTTCATCATCTTTTGAGGTATCCTACTCTTCAACTTTAGGAGGATTATCCTTAACAAGTTTTGGAAAATCTTCTTCAAGATCATAAGGTAATTTGACCTTTCTACATGAATCTTCATACCAAGAACTATTCTCATCAAATACTACATCTCTACTCACCAAGAATTCTTTGGTTGTTGGGTTGTACAATCTGTAGCCCTTTTGATTGTTGTCATATCCAATGAATACACACTTTTCTGCTTTTGGATCCATCTTTCCTCTAACCTATGAAGGAACATGAGCATAAACAATACATCCAAAAATCTTACAATGATCCAAGCTTGGTCTTCTTCCATTCCAAGCCTCATATGGTGTCATGCCATCAAGTGATTTTGAAGGTAACCTGTTAATCAAATAAGTGGTTGTGGATACAACCTCAACCCATAAGTAATTAGGTAAGTGCTTCTCATTTAGCATAGACCTTGCAACTTCAACAATTTTCCTATTCCTTCTTTCTACCACTCCATTTTTCTCAGGAGTGTACCTTTTAGTAATCTCTCTTTTAATTCCCCTCTCTTGAAGAAAGGAGTCAAAATCATGGGAGAAGTACTCTCCCCCTCCATCTGACCTTAGCCTTTTTAATGTTTTACCTATTTGATTCTCCATAAGAGCCAAATATCTTTTGAAGCATGAAAAGACTTCATCTTTGTGTTTCATAAAGTATAATATAGTCCATCTACTACAATCATCAATGAAGGAGACATAATACCTTGATCAAGATATTGAAGCATCCTTGCTAGGTCCCCATACATCTATATGAACCAAATCCAAGAGATCTCCATGCATATATCCTTTCTTCATGAATGGTAACCTATGAGACTTTCCAAATTGACATGCACTACATTTATAAATCATGTGTTGCTTTGACAAGTTAGGGAATCCAAGTACACTTTGGTCCCTGAAAATTTGCTTTAATGATCTTTCACCAATATGTGCTAAACATTTGTGCCATACTTCCAATTCTGTGAGTGTCTGACTACCATAATTAAAGAGATCAATGTTCCTAGTGCCTTGTAATTCAAATGTGAATAATCTACCTGTCTTTTCGCCCTTTGCAATTCTCCTAAATCCTTGACTTGGATCTTCAACAAATGATCTTGCTTTTGTGAACCTAAATTGTAGGCCTTTCTCCACAATCTATCCTACACTTATCAAATTCTTTGTGATGGTAGGGACATAGAGTACCTTGCTAAGTAGGTTGATGTATTCACTTCATGCTTGTTTCTTGGATCTTCTAAATCTGATAGGAGGGCCACATTTCCTCCCACATGATTGGAATAACCTGAATCTATGTAGAAAATATGCTCATCAAATTTACCTTGTGGCATGGCGATATTCATGATTAGAAATGAGTCCTCTTGATTTGAGTCTTTTGTGTAGTTATTGAAGTCTCTTCTTCCCCTATGGCCTCCTTGATAGTTTGAATGGTTGTAGTTGTTGTGGTAGCCATTGAAGTTGTTGTTCCTTCCTCTAGAGTAGCCATACCATCCTCCATTGTATCCTCTGCCTCTTTGGTTCTTGGAATTCCTAAAGCAATTTTCAATTGTATGATTAGTGAATCCAAAAATAGAGCATGAATTAGAGTCTTGGGATCTCCACCTTCCTTGCCTTCTTTGCCCTGGCACTCAGTGGAACCCCATCCTTTCTCCGCACAAATCATCCACGCCATCGCCCAATTCCCCATCACCGAACGACAGTGGGTCTTCCCTTCCCTCCCATATAGGACCGTCATCACCTTCCAAGCCTTCTCTGCAGCCTACCGCCTCACCCCACAAGGACGCAAAAATGGCCATAGCATCCCTATCGCTCGCATGACCGAACTCTTTCCCCGCTCCTCATCAAACGAATATGCAATTCTCTGCTGCCCAGAACCCGAACGATCCGCCCTACAGTTCCTTGTAGCAATCCTCAACTTGCAAAAACGAACCTACGGCATCTCTCGCCCCTTCTATTCCGCCCTAGAGTTAGCCACCCGCGAACCTGTCAACTTTGCCTCTTATTTCTTCCAACGAATCCATAAAGAATCCGTCGCTATAGTAAAACAACTCCAGAAAGGCAGCTCTCCGCGCTCTCGCCTTCCCCACATCATCTCCTTCCTCTTCCCAACCATTCTCGCCGCACAACCCCCACCCACAGGCCCAGCGCTTAAGCACGAAGAATCAGCACAACCACTCGAGGAAACTGAAGAAGACGACGAAGAGATCAATCAACTCTTCCGCACGAAGCGAATCAGGATCAGCTCTTCAGAAAGTGAAGTCCAAGGATCTGCCGGAAAGAAACACGACGCAGAAGAAGATAAGCAAGAAGAAACTTACCACGACACCGCCACTTCAATACACAACGACACTTCGACAGAACAACAAGACCAACAAAACCAAGCAGATACAGAGATACTGTCCACCGAAAAGGAATCTGAGCATCAACAGGACGAACCGGAAACTGCCACAAAAGCATTGGATGAACTTATTGAGGCCATCAATCATACAGAAGCCGAACAACAGACCATTGCAAAGGTAACCACAATTGACTCTGCTCTACCTACCCCACTTGTCAACCCCGACCTCCCACCGGAACCATCCCGCCGACCCGGTTCTGAACCTACACCTTCCTCCTCTTCCTCCCCTAACTACTCTCCGCCAAACTCCCAAAACCTACTCACTGATACCTCCTCTCAGCCTCGTCAACCACCACCACCACCCACCGTATTTTCAGAACTAGCATCCATGGGGCAGTTCCTTATGCAGTTATCACACCAACTGCCCATACAATTTAAGGAAGCCACGGACAACCTCAAGGCCGAATATCAATACAAGGTCGACGTACTGGAAGCAGACATCACCCCCCTCCAGGAAGAAATTGAAGCCACAAAGATTGAGAACCATCAGCTCCAGACGCAGTTAGCAGAGCTCCAAGCCAAATTCTCGACAGAACAGACCCTAGTAGAGCAACGAGATGCAACCCTCGAGCAACTTGCAGCCAAAGATCGACTCCTACACGCCGCGCATGAAGAAATCCGCGCCCTGAAGGCCACCCTCCACGAAAATGAAGATATCAACGCCTCCCTCGAAGAATTGATCGCAGAGACAAAGACTCAATTACAGGAGTCCATCCAGAAGAATCAGGATCAACAGAAAGAAACCGAACAAATTCAAGAACAGTTATGGCGAGCCGAAGAATGCGCAAATGAAGTTAACAGTATCCTAAAACGCCAGCTGATACGGGAAGGACAATACCTCAAGGATATCGACAAGACGCGCAGAGAATGAGATGCATTTAAGAAAACTCTTGATTTCCAAACCCAGCAGTTTGAACGCCAAGACAACCAACTGCGCAACCAGAAGGAGTATATTGTAGAGCTAAAGACCAAACTGGACGAAATGAAGACTTCTAGGGACGCCGCACTAGCCAACGATTTCTATCTACAGGAAGCTTTTGTGCAGACCCAGGCCGAGAATGTGCTAACCGAAGCAATCGCACTTAGCTCTGCTAGAATAGATGCGCAGCTTCTAGAGCCTGATACGCTAAAACAACTATTAGAAACTCTTAAGAAAAAGATAGCTCGAACATTTAGATCGGCTAGGAGTATGTATCTCGAAGGTCTCATCGACGAATGAGTATATTCGCCCATCCAAATTCATAATGTATGAATATGATAATCAAATTGTGGTTTTCTGACATTTTCGCACATGAAAAGTCTTGTTCAGTCTAGCACCAATCGACAATGTAACATGCGGCATAATGATTTTTACTCGGATACAAATATTATCGAGGGAAGAGTCATGTCCTACTGACATCCAATCAGTAGAACAAATGGCCGTTCAAGCACCGGTGTTTATAAAATGCGTTTACAGAGTATAGCTTTCTAAATTAGCATTCTTCGAGATTTAGCACCTGATAGCAACTTCTAGCATATTCTTCTCAGCAAACCTTAACCAAGCATGTCGAAATCTGACACTCTCCGCTGGCAATTCAGAAAGCGCGCCCATACATAGACCTATGTGGTAACAACAACAGATACCACCCTACAAGATGAAGCAGATGACGCAGTAACTTCTGCATCAGAAAAGACTCAGCATAAATTCTCCACCGAATTTAAAATCGAGCTCGACATCAAATCGCAAAAGAATGAAGATTGGCTACAGAAGATAGGGCTCCTCCAGTTTGCCCAATTACCGTGGAAACAGTGGATTGCCAATGACGATGCAGAGGACCAATTACATAGCATGCGACAAACCAGCGGCTTCATTCTCAATTAGGTACGATTTTCGCCCCAGCTCGTCTCAGCCGTATTTAAACTACCACTCTATGATGGTGCCTGATATCTTAAATGTTCAAATGAGGACCTGAAGAAGGAATTTGGCGACTGTGAAGGCCCCCGACGGTATTACATGTTGAAAAACGCCACCTATCACCGACGAGAACAATTTAAATGGTATTTAGAAAAGCTTTGTTTACTAGTAAAATTCGACTTAATGTCAAAAGAAAATTTTTCTCCCCTATTGCATGCCGAAGAAGGAGGTCCGGTTAGCTGGACACATTGGCTCTATGACCACCTCTACGCACAAATCATTGTTGGGGATAAGAGAAGATCCCACACCAATAGCAGACTAGCAGCCTATTTAGCTGCTATATTTAATTTTGTCCAATCTGTAAAGGATAAGCAGTTACACTGGTTCCCCCCTTTTTATCCCGGTGAACATGATCAAATAAATTCAGAACACCACACAGAGCCTGAGGAAGCAGCCCAACCCTCCACCTCGTCTGCATCTTTATTCCACACAGGTAACAGCGCACAGAATCAGACAGTAGGGACGCCGTTTCGGCTATCCATTAGAAGACGAATAGCAGACAACTTGCCAACTGCCAGTCCAGAGCAAGCACCGGATGACCCCCAACCCGATTTTGTCATAAGGATGCAAAACCAACTCCAAGAGGTTTCTCAATATTTACGGCAACAAGAACAAACGATTCAGCACAAAAACGAGTTATTATTAGCCACGATGACTAAGTCCAATTCAGTAATGACACAGATGCAAAAAGAATTGGATGACAAAGAAGCGTTAATACAGGTGTTACAACAAAACAACCAGCATCTTATGGCAGAATTGATCACCACAAAAAAGTGCGTCCAAGACTTTAATCAGTGGCAGCAAACTATCCAAACACAAATTCAAACCGAAATGTCCAGTTTTTCTACCCTGAATGCTCACCTGCAAGCCGAAAATGAACTTTTGCAGTCAAGGATACAAGTATTGCAGGAGTTCGAAAAGCAGATATTAAAGGATGAGGGTGTAGAACTAAATGCCACATTGATGACAAATGTGGACATAGATTTATTAAAACAACAGTTGGATAGCCATGTTCAAAATAGCTGGACACTTTTTCGCAGGAGATGGCTGGCTATACTTGTTCCACCACTAGAACAAGTGCGGTCAGAAAGGATTGGGGAGTCAAACCCTGGTATGGATTGACAGGCAGTGCAAAAGGATATTGCCAACAGTATTGCACCTTCGGGTTCGAGTCCACCGTGCGTGCCAGTGTTAGAGGGCCACCGAACCAGGACGGATGAACCCGGACAGGTGCCGTAAAAAGTGGATTCGCGGAAACATTGTAGCAGACTTCTATTTAAAGCGCACAAAGGAAAGCGGTAAAGATCAGTAGTTTTTCGAAAAGAGCCTCTGTTCTGTTGGGTATTGTAACGAGTGGGTTGATCACGTCTCGAACCGAGGTGTTTGGAATTTGCAAGTATAGTATTGTGATCTGTCTGTCTGTTATATTGATCCAATTTGGGAAATTGCGAGCATCATATTTGAGACTATGTATGAGGTATTAATGAGCATATTGAGTTCTGTTCTATTCTATTCGCATCTAACTATTCTGCTATTCTCCTTGTCGTACCGATTTCCATTCGGTAGTCTTGTGTTGTGAGTCTGTTTGGTGATTAGTTATATACGATTCTGGATCTTTTCCGTCATGAAATAGTGAGTTTGTCATCCTGCGAGAGACTGTGTAAGGTCGAAGTTAATCATTTGCATTTAGTATCTTTTCGGTTAAGTGACCAGATTCGATACAATAGTCTGCGTTCACTGAGAATTCCTATTTTAGGAAGAACTTGTATCGGTAAAGATCTGTACGTGAACAGAAGCATTGGTAAGTTTGTCAATTGTGGTAGGAACTTATGACTTGAGTCAGTATACGATAAGTTTGGCGTAATCTCGATTAGTTGTCTGTGTATTATTGTTCGGTGTACTTACCTGTCACATGGAATCGTCATATTGAGTAGTATTAAATTACTGAAAAGTGAGTATTCTACTAGTTATAAGTCAGAACAGGACCTCTGCTCCATTACTATAGCAGATTCAGTCCAAAAGTCCTGATATTCACCGTGCCGAATAGTTGTCAGTAGTCAGAATCAACCACTATGCTAAGACGTGATGGAGTATTTATGAGTGTGTGAAAAGTTGGGAAAATAGTACAGGGCCTCTGTCTAACAGACCCCTACCACTCCCAAGAACCCGAGGACCCGATAATACTCTTCCGAAAGTTGGATAGAAAGTATTATCGTTTAACACATGTCTTCCTCTACCTGCATAGTTAGCTTGATGTCTACCTGTTTCATCATCCACTTTCTTTCCTCTCCCTTTGTTCTCTTTGGACTTGCTTTTATCAGTATACAAGGTAGAAGATTGATTACCTTTAGAGCCTTCTCCATTCTTGATAAGCTTGGCCTCTTGAGTAAGTAGTTGTCCTATGAGTGTATTGAAATCTGGCACATGCATATCCATGTATAGATCCATAGCTTTGGTGAATGCTTCCCACTTGTCATCTTCCTTCAAGCTATTGATGACCTGCCTTACAATTTTCTCTTCTTCTATTACCTCTCCAATGCTTCCCAACTTATCTGCTATGTCCTTGAGTTTTGTGACAAAATCAGTCACATTTTTTTTGGGAGCTTTCTTGAGAGTTGTAAAGTCCAGCCATAGTTGATGCTTCCTCTCCTTTGTACTTGAAGAGAAGAAGGCTTCAAGTGCATTCCACACTTCCTGAGATATTTTACAACTTCTAATGTGAGGCAAAAAAAAAAAAGAGATAGAGTTGAGGAGATAAGACCTTGCAAGTGCATCCTTGGAGCACCATGTGCTCAATCTTTCTTGCTCTTCTTGTGTAGGTTGACCTTTTTTCTTGAAACTTGTGTAGCTCAGTGATGAGTTGCACCTCCTTTAATGTCAATCCGGGAAGACATGAGGATGGTATGAAGACCTCGAAGAAGTTGTTGGTGCAGACCAATCACCAATTGAAGGCTTGGAAGATCAAATGATGAAGAAAGAATCAATTCCTAAAGTGTGGAAGAAGATTACATTCAGAGGACAAGAGAAGTGTACACATATGTACATTAGTATAGTCATAGCTGACTTAGATCTTTTGTTTTAGTAAGAATCATGTACAAATTTATCTATAAATACTTTGAGAAAATTCGGGGCAAGTATGAGAGCATGTGTGACATTAGTTAGAAGTCAAGATTGAGGAAGTTAGAAGTCATGTGATAGAAGAAAAGTTAGTTGTGTTAGCTCTCATCACTAACTGTATTTTCTTCTGAGTAAATGAAAATTTTTGCGCCCGATGTTTCTGCGTGTTCTCCTTCTACAGTAGATCAATTGTGAAATGCTTTTGTACAAGTCTAAGTTGAGAGTTGCTTGACCTCTGTGCAAAGTTTTAGCTTCCAATTGTAATCAGGCTGAGTGAATTAAGTGTAGGAACATTCATATGTGAAGTATGTTCACTGGTTCCTAAAACAGGCGCAGATTTCGAAGTTAATGTTTTGATCATTTCTCCTAGCACAGTTTAAAGTTTTGCATGAGTGTGGGCTTAATCTTTAAGTTGGAAGATAAGCTACTTGTGGCTAGAAGCATTTTGTAAAACGGGTTCTATTCAAGGAGAACCAAGTCTTAAAAGTTACAGGTGTAAAGTCGACTGTTTTGGATGATAGTTTCTGACATAGGTAACTTGAGAAGTTGATTTCTCAAGTTATACTTAATCTTTTGAAGTAATTCAACTTGGAGGAGATGCGCAATCTCTAGGAGATGATTCATACAAAGTTTCATCAAAAACTTTACAGATTTGATAGGTCAATGTGGAGAAATATTGCAGCAGACTTTTCTGTGTTTCATCCTCTTCACAGAATTGTTAATCTTTTGATAATTAGTAATTGATCCTCTAAATGTGTGAAAGGTTTTGACTTATTCTTGGTATAGAGGTGCTCTAATCACAAGAATAAGTTGTTCTTTTGGAGATTAACACTCTCC
This sequence comes from Ceratopteris richardii, assembly GCA_020310875.1. NCBI lineage: Eukaryota > Viridiplantae > Streptophyta > Polypodiopsida > Polypodiales > Pteridaceae > Ceratopteris > Ceratopteris richardii. The sequence continues at coordinate 86,047,496 of CM035429.1, forward strand.
ATCAGTGGTATCAGAGCAGGAGACATCAATTTGAAGGAAGAAGGATCCCGACTGCTGCAGATTCAAGAAATTCAACACTTGAAGGACTAAGAAGTGAAAGCTTGGAGTCAAAGCTCGAGGAGAAGACTATTTGACATCAAGAAAGGCAAAAGGAGTTTAATTCGAAGTAAAGGTACATACATTGTTTGTAAAGCTTGAAGATTTCAATACACAGGTGGACACAAGATGGGAGAAAGCTTGCAGATTGATAAGCTAGATAGGGAGAACTATCCAGCATGGTCCATGAGGATGGCAGCACACCTCATGAGCAAAGATCTTATATCATTTATTATAGGAGATGAAGAAAAACCTGAGTTTGCAGATCCTAGTATTCCTACTAGGGAAGAGCTTGCAATGTTGAAGACTTGGATGAGAAAGGATGCTCAAGCAAGGAGTATCATCTACATGGCTGTAAATGATTATCTTCTACCTCACATCAGAGGTTTGGAAAGTGCTACAGATGTTTGGAATGCCTTGGAAGAGCATTTCCAAAATACAACTAAGTCAAGGAAGTCCTCACTATGGGCTGAGTTCACAACTTTCAAGAAGAAGAGCTCACAATCAATTTCAGATTATGTGGCAAGGATGAAAGATATTGCAGATAGCTTGGGAGCAGTGGATGAAGACATTGAAGAGGAAAAGTTGGTAAGACAAATACTTACAGGTTTGAGAGGAGATGAGAAGTGGAAGCCTTTTATATTGTCCATAGAATTGTCACTTGATCACTTTACTCCTGATCTTAATCAATTGCTAGGACATATGCTAACCTTTGAGCAGGATCTTAAAGGAGACAATGATAGAAGTACAAGTCAAGCTATGTACTCCAAAGACACGAAAAAGAATGGCAAGGGAAAGCAATCAAATGATGATGAAGGGAATTCAAATCAAGCTAATTTCACAAAAGGGAAGACAAATTTCAGAGGTAAAGGAAGAGGAGGTAAGAACAAAGATAATGCTAAAGCTTGTTGGATTTGTGGCAGAACAAACCATTTGGCAAATGATTGTTGGTATAACAATCAAAATGGTGGAAGCAATAATCAGAATTATAGTCAAAGAGGTAGAGGAGGCAGAAACCAAAGAGGCTATTTCAGAGGAAGAGGAGGTAGGACATCATATGGTAGAGGAGGAGGAAGAAACTTCCAATCTCAGTCCTACAACAATAATTATTACAATTATGCATCAGATCAGAAGGATGACATGACTCTTATCTTGAATGCAACTCATGAATCAATGGGAGAAGATCAAAGAGTGTTTTATATTGACTCAGGGTGCAGCAACCATCTGAGTGGAAATCTATCCTTGATGACTGATATGGAAGCAAGGGTGAATGGACATACAGTTCAAACAGGTGACAATACCAAACATAAAGTGGAGAGCATTGGATCAGTGAAGACAAAGAGTGGAAGTACACTTCTGAGCAAGGTACTTTATGTTCCTACTATTCCTAAAAATTTGATAAGTGTAGGGCAAATTGTGGAGAAAGGATATGAAGTAAGATTCACAAATGATGGTGTCTATGTACAAGATCCAAATCAGGGATATAGAACCATAATTGCAGGTAAAAAGGAAGGAAGATTGTTCACTCTCAAAGTTCAAGGTAATGTGGGACATGCATTGTTTACCTATGGAGGTCAAAAGGTGTCTGAATTAGACCTATGGCATAAAAGGCTAGGTCATTTCAATGAGAGAGCTATAAAGGAGATGTCAAAGAATCAGGTGGTGCTTGGATTGCCAAACATTGAAGGGCAACATATGGTGTACAAGTGTGAAGCTTGTCAATTAGGTAAAGCACATAAAGGTTCTTATAACAAATCAGGGTACAAGTATTCAAATATGCTTGAATTGGTTCATACAGATGTATGGGGACCCTCAAGGGACTATAGCATAAATGGATCCAGATATTATGTGTTGTTTGTTGATGATGCAACCAGGTGGATTACTTTGTATGTAATCAAGGACAAATCAGAAGTTTTCAAGACATTCAAACACTTTCATGCTTATGCAGAAAGGATCACAGGGCAAAAGCTCAAGAGGTTAAGATCAGATGGAGGGGGAGAGTATTTCTCTAAAGAGTTTGATGATTATTTGTGGAATGCAGGTATCAAAAGAGAAGTAACTTGCAGGTACTCCCCTCAACAGAATTGAGTAGCAGAAAGGAGGAATAGGACTCTTGTAGAGTTTGCAAGAGCCATGATGAAGGAAAAGAATTATCCAAATTACTTATGGGCAGAAGCCATTAACACTGCAACATATCTTGTGAATAGGTTGCCTTGCAAAGCTTTGGATGGAGGAACCCCTTATGAAGCATGGTGGGGTAAGAAGCCTAGTCTTGATCATTGTAAAGTATTTGGATGTATTGCATATGCTTATGTTCCTTCACAATTAAGACATAAGCTAGAACCAAAAGCAGAGAAGTATGTGTTTATTGGATATGATGATAGACAGATGGGTTACAGATTGTGGAGTCCATCCACAAAGCAATTTCTTGTTACTAAAGATGTGACATTTGATGAGCAAAACATGTGGTATACAGGATCACCAAATGAGTATACAGGTGTTGAAGAAATTCAAAGAAAAGGAAAGGCAAAGGTAAAAGTATGTGAAGAAATTGTTGATGAAGTTGACTCTAGATGTAGAGTGCAGGATCATGTAGAAGAAGGGCCAAGATTTGATCCAGAATCAAATGAGGCTGAAACTTCAAGAAGTGCAGAAATCAGAAGATCTACAAGGGAAAGGAAAGAACCTATAAGGTATAGCTATGATACATCTTTCCTAACAACAAAAGATTATGCTTTTGTGAAAACAGAAGAAGATCCAACTACTTATGAAGAAGCCAAAGGTAAACAGAATTGGGAGAAGGCAATGCAAGAAGAGTATGATGCTCTACTTGAAAATGAAACTTGGGAATTAGTACCAAGGCCAAAGAATCAGAAGGTCATTGGATGCAAGTGGGTATATAAAACAAAGAGGTTTGCAGATGGTAAGGTGTCTAGATATAAGGCTAGACTTGTGATCAAAGGTTATGCCCAAACTTATGGGGTAGATTATGATGAAACCTTTAGTCCTGTTGCTAAGATGTCTACAATTAGAACATTGATTGCTATTGCTGCTTGCAAGGGATGGAAATTATCACAATTGGATGTGAAAAATGCATTTCTAAATGGATACATTGCAGATGAAGTATATATGGAGCAACCAGAAGGCTTCATGGAATCAATTGAATCAGATTATGTGTGTAAGCTCAAGAGAGCTTTATATGGGTTGAAGCAAGCCCCAAGAGCTTGGAATTACAGATTGGTCAAGTTCTTGAATGAATGTGGATTTCAAGCATCAAAGGCAGATAGTAGCTTGCTAGTGAAGGCAAGTGAAAATGGATACATTTACATGTGCATTTATGTTGATGATATTATTGTTACAGGAACAGATGCTCAAGGAATCAATGAACTCAAAAGACAAATAGAGAAGGAGTTTAAGATAAGTGATTTGGGAAACTTATCTTATTTTCTAGGAATGCAGATTGTGTATACTCAACATGGAATATATGTTTCACAAGAGAGATACTTGAAGAATCTTCTGGTCAAGTTTAACATGGAAGATTGCAAGACCTCAACTACACCATTGGAGGTAAATCATAAACTAAGCAGGTATGGAGGTGAAGAATTCAATGATATGAAGAAATATCAGAGTTTGGTAGGTAGTTTAATCTATGCTACCTTGACAAGGCGAGATCTATCATATGCAGTAGGTGTGTTGTCACAATTTATGCATTGTCCAAAGAAGAATCATTGGATTGCAGCCCAAAGGGTACTCAGATATATCAAGGGAACCCTAAGTGAAGGTTTGTACTATGGTTTCACTTCTGACACAAGAATTAAAGTGTTTAGTGATGCAGATTGGGCAGGTGACTCAGATGATAGAAGGTCTACTCATGGATATCTATGTTATGTTGGAGATAAGTTAGTTTCTTGGTGTTCAAAGAAGCAACATACATTTGCTTTATCATCCACAGAAGCTGAGTATAAGGGAATGGTAGAAGCTGCAAAAGAAGTCATATGGTTGAAGACCTTGATGAAAAGTTTTGAGACTGATCATAGTACTCCAATAATTTTTGGAGACAATATGAGTTCTTTGTATTTGGCAGCTAACCCTGTTTTTCATGCCAGGACTAAGCATATAGAGATTCAGTATCATTTCTTGAGGGAAAAGGTACTAGATAAAGAGATTGAAGTGATGTACACTCCAACAAAAGAACAAGTGGCAGATATGATGACAAAGAGCTTGGATGGACCTAAGTTACAAAGGTTCAAAGACATGGCAAGTATAAAGAAGACAGAGAAAACCTCAATTGATGATTGAGGGGGAGTTGTTGGTGCAGACCAATCACCAATTGAAGGCTTGGAAGATCAAATGATGAAGAAAGAATCAATTCCTAAAGTGTGGAAGAAGATTACATTCAGAGGACAAGAGAAGTGTACACATATGTACATTAGTATAGTCATAGCTGACTTAGATCTTTTGTTTTAGTAAGAATCATGTACAAATTTATCTATAAATACTTTGAGAAAAGTCGGGGCAAGTATGAGAGCATGTGTGACATTAGTTAGAAGTCAAGATTGAGGAAGTTAGAAGTCATGTGATAGAAGAAAAGTTAGTTGTGTTAGCTCTCATCACTAACTGTATTTTCTTCTGAGTAAATGAAAATTTTTGCGCCCGATGTTTCTGCGTCTTCTCCTTCTACAGTAGATCAATTGTGAAATGCTTTTGTACAAGTCTAAGTTGAGAGTTGCTTGACCTCTGTGCAAAGTTTTAGCTTCCAATTGTAATCAGGGTGAGTGAATTAAGTGTAGGAACATTCATATGTGAAGTATGTTCACTGGTTCCTAAAACAGGCGCAGATTTCGAAGTTAATGTTTTGATCATTTCTCCTAGCACAGTTTAAAGTTTTGCATGAGTGTGGGCTTAATCTTTAAGTTGGAAGATAAGCTACTTATGGCTAGAAGCATTTTGTAAAACGGGTTCTATTCAAGGAGAACCAAGTCTTAAAAGTTACAGGTGTAAAGTCGACTGTTTTGGATGACAGTTTCTGACATAGGTAACTTGAGAAGTTGATTTCTCAAGTTATACTTAATCTTTTGAAGTAATTCAACTTGGAGGAGATGCGCAATCTCTAGGAGATGATTCATACAAAGTTTCATCAAAAACTTTACAGATTTGATAGGTCAATGTGGAGAAATATTGCAGCAGACTTTTCTGTGTTTCATCCTCTTCACAGAATTGTTAATCTTTTGATAATTAGTAATTGATCCTCTAAATGTGTGAAAGGTTTTGACTTATTCTTGGTATAGAGGTGCTCTAATCACAAGAATAAGTTGTTCTTTTGGAGATTAACACTCTCCATCAGAAGTGATGGCACAAGTGTGTGAGTGAGAAGCACACAAACATGCACACACATACACACACATACGGGCACACACAACAAGAACAAAGAGGGAGAGACAATGGAATCACTTCTATTGCCAAAGAGTTCTCATCCAAGTTCAAATCTACAACCAGCTAGCCCCAAACTGTGTGGCGAAGGAAGGGTACTTATTGGTTTTGCGTTTAATTCCAGCGTTGTAGTCTGCCAATAGCACAAAGTAGGGCTTATACTACAACTCCAAACTGGTTATCATGCGCTTAGGAGCCAAGTGCCTGAAATATTTTGATTGAAGTATTGCCTCCTCAATAGTTTTCATCTCCAACATCTGAGTGGATATGCGCTCTTCGTGAGTTGGGCCCATCTCTTCTACTTGTTTCATCCATGCAGGAGGGGGTTCCTCATATATGTCTTGTCCTTCGTTAGTGACCCTACCGTCGGGAAGAGGTTGAGGTTCATAAGTGTCTTGGAAGGTCTCTTCAACTGGGATGATAACTGCCTCTTCTTCTGCAGGTTGATCGGGTGGAGATGGTGGTCGTTCATATTGTAATAATTGCAACTTTAGCTCATTGAACTGTTGTCATAGCTCGAGTAGCTCATTGTTGGTTGAGGACTCTGGTGGTGGTGAAGTAGTGATGCTAACCATCTCTCTAGGTTCTGTTGTTTGCGGTGTGGGCATTGGTTATCTTTGTAATTCTTTCACCTGGTCTACAAGTCTGTCGTGAGCTTCCAAGAGGTTTGCATAATTTTCTAATATCTGCTCAATATTTGCTGAGGGAATAGCTTCCAAGAGGTTTGCATAATTATCTAATATCTGCTCAATATTTGCTGAGGGAATAGCCTGAACTTAGTAGGATTTATGGGTGCCCCTGGAGTGTTTTCATTGGCCACTTCCAGATTGCCCTGATTTTGTTGTTGTAGTCGTCTATTCTCTTCTTGGGCAGCTGCTAGGTATCGACGAAGTAATGGTCTGTAATCGAGCATTGCAAGCTAGTTGATCTCTGAGTTTCTCTTCGGTCACTTTACCTGTCGCTGCATATTTGGCTTCAATCTCCGCATAAGATTGCTGGAGGGAGGTAAATTCTTGTTGCAATGCAAACGCAACTCCAAAGCATCAACACGTGCTTGGAGGTGGGCAGACCGATTACATAATTCTTTGTTGTTCTCTTCCAATAATTGATATTCCTATTTTAGTTGCGTGGTGTTGGAAGCAGTCAGAGGCACAGTCAGAGGCACAGACGACATGGAAGCATGTAAAGACGAAGCAGGGAGCCAGTCAGATTATTTTTTGTCAAACAATTATGTTTTTATTACTTCTTCAAATATTCAACAGTGATCTTCATCACTCTTGTAACATATGTAATGTAGACAAAACCCCATTTTGTAATTCATAGCTCCATTTTGTGCAAGCCAAGGAGTCCTCGAGCTTGAGGAGCTTAGGTAGAATGCTCGTACCAATTTTCGTTACTTTTAGACATCGTTTACCCTTCCAAATAGCCTCTAGGACCTATTTTTTAACTAGGCCGGTCACTAGATGTGAAACCGGTCAAAACTAGTCTAGAAACTATAAAAAGAGCTAGAGAGCTCATTTTTGGGGTTAGCTTGTTGGAGTAAAGAAGAGAGTAGAGCTAGTTTGAGCTTGTAAGAGTATTCTTGAGTAATAGAGTTAATTTCCCACCTTCCATTGTGTCTTGCTTGTCTCTTCATTGTGTGTGTGCATGTGTGTGTGCATCTTTGTGCTCCTCACCATCACTATCACATCGTCTCACGTTCACGATCTTCATATCACTCCTACCTCTCCCACGGATTGACAATTAAGGAGGTGAAGCTTCTTAACGTGGTACTTACCATTGTGCTAGAGCAACACCAAATTTGGCGCCGTTGCCGGGGATCGAGTCTAGGACGAATGTGTGATGGTAAGAGTATAGCAAGAAGTGGCGTTGGAAGGTAAAAATTTCAGTTTTTGTTGTTGTTTTTACTTAGTTTTTAGTGTTTTTCACTTCCCCCACACTCCATCTTCATCACCGCATCATCATCTTCATCTCCAAAAAAATCAGAAAATTCACCATATCCACCCATTCACGTCATTTCCCCTCATTTGTGCATGCGAGAGAGCGAGAGAGAATTTTTGTGCTTGTGTGCGCTTGCGTTTTCTTGAGTTTTCTTGCAGGTACAGAGCTTCAGAGCATCAGGAAAGCTTCCAAAAGGTAAAAAATGTATTTTCTGTCAGAAATTTCCGACTGTGTCAGACCATCGCGATGGTCCGCCAAGTTTGGATTTTGAGGTAGGCGACCACACCACGAGGTAGGCGATCCCTGCGTATACACGAAACCACAGCTACATTTCAAAAATTCGTTGTTTGGTGGACCATCGCGATTGGCCCAGCCCATCGCGATTGTGTCGCACCATCGCGATAGGCTCACGCCATCGCGACGGCTCGGCCGGACCATTGCGACGGTTCGCTTTTTCGGACCATCGCGACGGTTCACTTGAGCCATCGCGACGGTCCACTTGGACCATCGCGACGGTTCAGCTGACCCCGGACCATCGCGATTGGCTTATGCCATCGCCATGACAGTGCCACGTGTCACGATAGACCATCGCGACGGTTCATTTTTTGGACCATCGCGACAGCCCAAAATCGGACCATCGCGATTGTCCACCGTTGACCGCTGACCGCGCCATCGCGATTGTCCGCCTGATCACGCCATCGCGACGGTTCATTTTTTGGACCATCGCGACGGTCCATTTCCACGCCATCGCGATCGTTCACTTCGAGCCATCGCGACGGTTCGCCTTTTCGGGCCATCGCGATTGTCCAAATTCCACGCCATCGCGACGGTTCGCTTGGACCATCGCGACGGTCCCAGACCATCGCGATTGTGCACCCCCATCGCAAATTTTGGGCTCCAATTTTTGACCAATTTTGAGGGTATTTTTGAGAAATTTTTGGACCAATAGACTCATAGGAGACCCCTTAGCTCATATTTGAAGGAAAACCCGATTGTCAGTTTTTACCCCCCAGGGCCTGAACGCGTATAACTTTCTCATCCGAAGTCCGTTTTTTGAGCTTAATAGCTCGTTAGAAAGCTCGTGACGGGTACTACGTGACCCCAACTGTTTTTTTCTTAAAGGATACATCTATTTTTAGATAAACTATTTTGAGGTTCACCTAGTTTGGGACTAGGAAGCCAGGGGGCACACATTGAAAATTTGGGCAAAAAGGGAAGGGATTTAAAAGGTGTATATGTTCAAGTGTTTGATCATCTTGTGAATTGGTCTAATATTGGAATTTTTCCAGGTCTAGCAAGGGCAATCCAAGGCAAGCAAGCAAGGCAGTGAAGACAGCAAAGCTTGGGAAGCACGGCTTCTTGGGCAACAGGGCTTCAGAGCAACAGAAAAGCCGACTTGAGGTTGGAAGATTACTCAACCCCCTCAGTCAATTCTTAGCTTAGGCTAAACGGTAGTTGTGGATTAAAGACGATAGGAACGCCTCAAGTTCAAGATACTTAATTCTTTCAAGTTTAAGACTACAAGTAAAGGTGTGTGGCGAAAACCTAAAGGAAAGAACATAAGTCTGACGGAACGAGAACTCACAATCATAACGGAAAGTCGAATTCCTGACGCATATATTAAGACAAGAATCCAAAGAAAATTAAAAAAAAAATTAAGAAAGTGATAACAAAGAACCATTGATGATCTAAGTGTGTAATTGAGTGAGCAAGGAAGGAAATTAATGAACCTTAGATCGGGCAAACATATAGGTAAGTCGGACCGAAGAAGCCTTAGATCATCAGAGGCTAGTGTAAGAACTACCGCTCGATCTTGGGCTCAGCAATTGAATAGTAATTACCCCTACGAGAGCTCAGAGACTAGCGAATCAGAAATGGCATTTAGCGCAGACAGACCAGGAGGAGGGTCGAATGTAGCCTACTTAGAAAAACCAGAAGGACCCTATAGAACGCAATTAGAGTTTCTCCGAACCAACCGACTAGGTGCTCGTATCTATGAGGATGGTTTGCAAAGGCAAGTGGTGCAACTGCACAACCCTGATCAACCCATTGGATTGGAAAGACCAGTGGTGAAATTTGAGAGAGACGCTTACATAGACAAAGAAGGAACCATGTACGTTCTAAGTACGCAGCCAAACGATACTAATGAGTTTGGCACAATCCAATTAGAGACGGAAGCGAAATTTCAAGGAAAAGAACCGTTAGAAGAACCTAGAACACCGAGAGGGAAATCCGTATTAACGAGAGTACTCATCCCAGAATGGATCCCTCAAGATAACAGGAGCACCGAATTGTTTGTAAATAAAGAGACGGATGAAGCCTTTTGGAGGTACAGAAAGGAACACCCTGGTGAGTTAGGCATCATTACAATTTATGAATTCAAGGACCCAGATACACCTGGAAAGGTTGTATAGTTGGATGAGACTTCAGAAAGAGTCTTCGTGGTGCCTGAGCGCGCTAAAAACACATACACATGGAGAGGTGAATTGGTATTCCCTCCATCTAGAACGAACATGAATACAAATCAACAAGGGGCAGGAACATCCTCAGCCCATGGAAATCAAAGAGAAGGAAATAAAGAGAGACTGGAAGTGAGCTTCACTCACCCCATAGGGAGAGATAGAACAACCTCGGACACTAATAGAATGGATAGACAAAGAGATCATGGAATACCAGGTGGTAGAGATGATTTTCCTCTACCTAGACCACGTGAACACGCAAGAGTATTGAGACCTACACAATTAGTAAAATCAATGAAGAATTACTTTGATGGGACAGGAGATCCCTATGACCATGTCGCAGAATTCAAGCAAGTACTAAGAGCAGAACAAGTCGAGGACATGTTCACGCAATACAATGCATTTGGGCTAACGTTAAAGAATACCGCTTTAACTTGGTTCCAACCATTGCAACAAAGGCAATTTAGAGACATCCATCACTTTTTAGAGTCATTCATCACTGAATTCTCTAAAAGTGGGATTAGATATGACACGTCTTCGTTGATTCATAGCTTTAAACAGACCCCTCAGGAAACAGTTAGACTGGCAGGTCGTAGATTCAGACAATATGTCGAACGATGTCCAATGCAAGAGCTACCCTCACAAGCCAAACAAGTATCACTGTTCCTAGATGGCTTGTTGAGCGCTAAACTACGCTCCTATGTGTACCTAAAAGAACCCAGAACGCTAGAGGAGTGTATAAGAATATGTATAGACATTGAGGACAACCTAGGAGATGAATTAGAACTCTCAAAGGTCTATAAGGACTCGGATTGTTCTTCTCTAGCATCCACAAAATTGTCTAATTCGATAGAGGACCTAGCAGAAAAAGTGGCCCAAAAACTAGGAGTTTCTAGTAAACAGGTGCCCAAGCTACCAACTAATGTACGTTGTTACACTTGTGGTGGAAATCATTTGGCAAACGTGTGTCCCAATGCACCACAACCTCAAGCCAATCCTAGCGGCCAATATTGTACAATTGAGAGAAGATACACGAATCATACGGCTCAGGACTGCCCATACAACAAACAAACCGTGAGACAGAACTACCCGCAAACATACCAGCAGCCAGGTAGGTGTCAAGGCCCATACAATGCTCAGCCTTATTACTATAGGCCTCCTCAGAACTACCCATACCAGGCTCAACAGAGACCTCAACCCGTCTTAGCTCAGCAGCCACCCCCACCAGCGAATGTCATCTCAGTCAAATACGCTGCTGCAGAAGAGAACCTAAGTAGGGCCTTAGTGCCTTCTTCACCCTTGATCACAGAAAGTGACCCGAACTCAAACAAATTTGACTCTACTCATGTAACTAGTCCACCCGCTTATTACACGGAGTCACCAGAACATGTGGAGACATATCATTATGATAGTCCACCAATGGAACCTAGTTGGGAGCCAGACTATGCTAATGTGATGTACGCAAACCCAAACCCACGGCCCCAACTGAGACAACAAAGACTACAGGGCCCTAGAGGACCATGCTTTAGGTGCCAAGGAGATCACTTCATTAAGGATTGTCCACATCCCCCAATAGCAAGGCAATCACAGTACTATAACATACAAGGCTTTTGTGCCGATTGCGGTAAAGAGCACATAATCAAAGATTGTCCTAAGAACCTAGTTAACGCTTCGAATGTGACACCGATCAACGTGATAGGTATTGTAAATAACGCAGATGGATCCAACCCTACATACGTGCCTATCCAAGCGATAACCAGAGCCTAGGCACTCTTACAAAACCAACAACTTAATCAAGAGAAAGTAGCCGGAACTAGTGAAGTTGCAGAATCGAGTAGTAAAAAGATGAAATCTTGGAAAGATTCTAGAGAAAGAATCAAGAGAAAATGGAGTAAAAAGATAAGTGAGTTGGAAGGAAGTTTAAAGGAATCTAGAGCCAAAATCCAAGAACTGACTTCACAAGAATTAAACCAAGAAAACCCAGCTCAGAAATCAGGATCGGTTTTAGCGGAACCCATACCCGAAGATCTAGACATGATGTTTCGTGCATATCAGGCTAGAATAAAAGAGGGACCTCAAGTAACGGAAATGAGTAAAAACTACCCTCGAGCTGATCTAGAAATTGAGAGAACTAAACTTTGCATGAAGATGGTAGAGTTAGCACAAGCTTTGTTCGAAGCCTCTAGATATCTTAATTGGAATACCATGGCAAAACCGGAATTACACTTTCAAGGACTAATGGAGAGGCTAGAACACTTGATAGAAAGCAAAGAGAAAAAGGATCAGTCTAGGAACCCTATTGTCCTAGAGACACAGGAGAGGAATGCACCACCCCTGTCTCAAGTGCCCAATACGGAAAGTCAAGATAACATATCCTCCATACATAGGTACTCACATGAATTTTTGAGGGAGATCCAAGAAGAGAAATGGAGAAAAGAACAAGGAACTCATCCTCCTATTCAAGAAATAGATGACTTGCAGGAACAATTTCCCCAAGACATCCCCTCTATATATGATGATGTAGAGGTGGAACAACTGAGTGAACCCACAGGATTTGAATCTAATTCTTTACAAGAATTACCTCAGTTCACAGGACCTTGGGAAGCAAAGTCTATTAGTATGAGAGCACCCACGATAATAGTGAGGAATGAAGAATCAGTAATCCCTAGGAACACGGAAGTGATCAAGAATACTAAAGTACAGTGTAATCTCACTTTGGAGGAATTGTTAAAGGTAAAACCAGAATTGTGGAAGCATGTAGCAAATCAATTCCCTGAGCTTGCTACCACACCCTCTCAAATAGGATCACATAAGAAGGTACCAGAGATACCCGTGGAAAAGATTGGAGACGTAAGCGAAGGAGAGGAAGGTAACACATATCTTCCAATAACCCATCAGGGCTACACCACGAAAGCCATCTTAGATTCAGGAGCCGGAGTAGCCATCGCTACCACTGCTTTGTGGAAACGTTGGGGTAAGCCAGCCCTCAAACCCACCAGGATGAAGCTGCAAATGGCTGATGGACACATAGAAAAACCATTAGGCTTACTAGAAGGCATATCTCTCACCACTTGTGGTGTAGAATTTGAGCATACCTTTGCCATTTGTGACTTTGCGAAAAATCATGCTTATGAGATGATATTGGGACGACCATTCATGCGTCAGTTGCAAATTGTACAGGATTGGGGAACTAATTCTTTGTACTTGCAACATTTAGGAGTGACTACTAAAGTCAATCTTAAAGACTATTCACATAGAGATGTACCCCCAATACAATGGAATACCATCCATAAGACACCAGTAGAGACGGAATCCGTGCACTCATTAGAATCAGATCCTTCTTGGTGGCATGAGGATACCCATTTATGGATGTGTAAAGTAGCCAAACAAGAGGAAGAGCGGTTAGAAGCAAGAACCTTAGGTGCGGAACAACATTCACGAACCCTTCAAGATCCAGCATATGCACCTGTAGTGTTCCCAGACGAAGAGTTTGAACCCCATGGTTGGGCAGAAATACTAGCAACCATGGATGTAGCCATCAATGAAGAACAATGGACACCCCACTGTGACGAGGATGGCTATGACATTTCAGTTTTCACGATAGAGCCAATCATGGGCGATGCAATCTTAGAGGAGTGTGAACCGAACACTGATGCATTCGAGGATGCAAGCGATTTTGATTTAGAATCAATTATCATGGACCCACCCTTTGCATCAGAGGAAGAATATTTCTACGAAGTAGAGACTCACACTCAGAGACACGAGGAAATTATGAACGAAGTGAGATTAGCCACGGAAGTGACTACTAAGAGTGAAGGCAAGAAAAGAAAGAAGGAAGAAACCATGTCAGAAAAAGAAGAATCTTTATTTGAAGTACCCGAGAACTTCAAGAAATATGAAATTGAAGATAGAAGAATCATGGTACGAATGCCCAATAGAAAGGCGAATGACGGACAAGTATATGATAACCGAGAGAAAACCAAGAAAGTAATAGTTGCCATAGAAGGAGAAGAAGAAAAATGCACATACATAGGGCATGATTTGACGACTGAAGAAGAAGAAGAGTTAGTTGCCCTATTGCGCGAATATAGAGATGTTTTTGCTTGGAGTTACAAAGACTTGAAAGGAGTAGATCCAGATATATGTTCGCATAGAATCCCTATGACTCCAGATGCAAAACCGACAAAACAGAAACCTTACACGTATAATGATAACTACGCTGCGAAGATTAAAGAGGAGATAGATCGCTTGATAGAAGCAGGATTCATTTACGAAATTGAGCATACCGAATGGGTATCCCCCATAGTGGTTGTGCCCAAGAAGAATGGAAAATTGCATGTGTGTATTAACCTTAAAAAAGTTAATGCCGCCACGATTAGGGACAGTTTTCCTCTTCCTATCACGGAACACTTATTGGAAAGAGTTGCGGGCAAGGAAGTTTACAGCTTTCTTGATGGATTCTCAGGCTATAATCAAGTAGCCATTGCTCCAGAAGATCAACACAAGACGGCTTTTGCCACAGAGTGGGGCATATTTGCATTTCGTGTAATGCCATTTGGCTTAACAAATGCACCCGCCACTTTCCAGCGACTTATGTGTCATGTTTTTAAGGAATTCTTACGCAAGAGCTTGGAAGTTTATGTCGATGACTTATGTGCACATTCAAATGTAAGGCAGACACATATTCCAGAGTTAAGACAAATATTTGACAAATGTCGAGAATATCAGGTTTGTTTGAACCCAGAAAAATGCGTTTTCATGGTCAGACAAGGAAAAATTCTAGGACACATTGTGTCAAAAAATGGAATTTCCACGGATGAGGAAAAGGTGAAGGTAATTGCAGAATTACCTAGACCAACTAATGTGAAAGAGGTACAAGCATTTATGGGCCATTGCGGTTATTATAGGAGATTCATACACATGTATGCAATCATAGCCAAGCCTTTGTACTCTCTTTTAACCAATTTTGAGTGGACAGAAGAATGTGAAAATTCATTCAATGAACTTAAACGACGCTTGTGCTCAGCACCTATACTGACTACCCCAGATTGGAGTAAGCCATTCCATGTACATGTGGATGCATCCAATTACGCCATAGGATGTGTATTAGCACAACCCACGAATGAAGGTAACATAGATCTACCCATAGCTTACGCGAGCAGACAATTGAACGCAGCAGAAAGAAATTACACCACGACGGAACGAGAAGGACTAGGGATGATCTACGCAGTAAAGAAGTTTAGGCACTACTTGTTGGCCAACAAATTCAAGTTCTTTACAGATCATCAAGCCCTATTATATTTAGTCAACAAACCATGTAACACAGGACGACTAATACGTTGGTTTCTATTACTCATGGAGTATGATTTTGAAGTGGTAGTCAGGAAAGGAAGGACGCATCTTAGAGCTGACCACCTTTCAAGATTAACCTCAGGAGAAGCTCCTCAAGGAGTAGCGGATGATCTACCAGATGCATACTTGTTTAACCTTGAGATAGCACCAGAATGGGCTAAGCCTATAGTCCCTATTCTCACATACGGACCCAAGAATCCTAAGATAAAGATCAAAGAGGGAGAGATTACCAAGTCTCAGAGATACCAAATAATGGCAGGAAGCATATATAAACAGGATAATCAAAAGATTCTTGCTTGTTGTGTAGATGAATCAGAACATGCGAATTGGTTGCAATTAGCACACATAGGTGCACTAAAGCAACATCATTCAAAACATCGAACATTACAGACTCTGCAGAGATTGGGAGTATATTGGCTTTCTATGGAAGCAGATGTCTACAAGTTGTGTAAAGAATGTCAGGTGTGTTGTGAAAGACCACCAGTAGAGCATGCGACATTATATCACGTGTCTCTCACACCAGACTGGAGTGAACATTTAGTGACATACTTGAGGACGAACGCATTCCCTCAAGGCATGACCTTAGCTCGACAACGCAGTCTAGAGCAGGAAGCTCACGACTATTCACTTATTGGCGATAATTTATACAAAAGAGGACGAGATGGATATTTAAGACAATGTGTTCATGAAAGCGATTATCTGAGCATACTAGAGACTGCACACCAAGGTGTTGCAGGAGGTCACTTTGGACCAGATAGGATAGTCAAAGCCATTCTCTTTGCAGGATTATGGTGGCCCACTCTTCACATGGATGCTCATACCTATGTAAAGAGATGTGATGTGTGCCAAAGAACTCAGTTTCCTACTCGCAGAGATGAAATGCCATTGAAACCCATGATGGGCGGACGTGCATTTTCTAAGTGGGGTATAGACTTTGTAGGACCCATCAACCCCCCTGCAAAAGGTACACATGCGGAATACATTATTGTTGCCACAGATTATCGAACCAAATGGGTAGAGGCAAAAGCCACAAAAAAGAATGATGCTCACACGACTGCAAAATTCTTATTTGAAAACGTCTTTACAAGATATGGATTGCCTATAGAGTTAGTGAGCGATCGAGGCACTCACTTTCTAAACCAAGTCATTGAATATTTGTTACAGGATTTTATGGTGATTCACAAGAAATCCGCACCATATCATCTTCAGGCCAATGGTCAGGCTGAAAGCACTAACAAGATACTTTGTACCGTACTGACGAAACTCGTGAACAATAAACGTTCAGATTGGGACAAACAGTTACACCACGCTGTTTGGGCATATCGAGTGGCCTACAAGACCGTACTCAATGCAACTCCCTTTCAGATGGTTTTTGGTCAGAATGCAGTGCTTCCTTTGGACTTCTTGATACCGACCCTTAAGGTTGCACAAGAACATCAGTGGACCGGCCATGAATTATCAGCGAGAATAATGGACTTGGAACGATTAGGAGAAACCAGGCTGAAAGCAGCAGCAGGAATATACGCAACGAAGAAGCGACAGAAAGCATATTTTGATGCACATGTGAAAGATAAAGGCCTAAAAGAAGGAGATTTAGTTCTAGTGTATACGCTGAAACAGCACGCACGGAAGTTAGAAAAGCGAGGTTATGGACCTATGATCATTAACAGACTTTCGACTAGTGGAGCAGTACAATTAGCCACCTTAGAAGGAGATATAATGCCTAATTACATTAGTGGCTGTAGAGTCAAGCTATATCAGGAACCTCTTACTAAGGATATGCTTAGACGACTCACATTGGCAAGGAAGCGTAAGGAGGAAGAAAATAGAATACGAGCGGAAGCTCAGGCAGAAGCCATAGAACGCATTAAGCGCATGAAGCTAAGAAGACAAGGACTAGGGAGAGAATATTATAACCATCTGGAAACATCCCCCAGATATCCCATGGCCATGTGTCAAGTAAAGTCAACCACTCATCCTAGCATAGTGGACAGAAGACCATTCATTACAGTTAGGCTAGAGCACGGCAATCCTTGCCAAGAACTCAGAGCTTTAATTGACTCAGGTGCTGCGACTAGTGCGATTAGATGGTCCCACTATAAGGATTCAGGAATAGAAATGCGGCCAATTGAGGCATACCTCATAGGCCTAGGAGGCATGGAAACCCCTTGCATGGGTGAGGTGGACCTTCCTCTCCTCATTAAGGATTTGACCATGACAGCAAAGCTACTAGTGTGCCATGATGATGACCTGATAGAACCCCTAATCCTTGGCCAAGATTGGC
Source organism: Ceratopteris richardii (assembly GCA_020310875.1). Classification (NCBI taxonomy): domain Eukaryota; kingdom Viridiplantae; phylum Streptophyta; class Polypodiopsida; order Polypodiales; family Pteridaceae; genus Ceratopteris; species Ceratopteris richardii. The sequence continues at coordinate 86,065,058 of CM035429.1, forward strand.
TATACGATCACTCAGTGGACCTAAATCTTAGACAAGGCTCCTTACAGATTGGAACCTTCGAGCAGAAGCGAGTGATACCGCTTGACTTCCCTAACGGCATTCCGCTTGACGGTTGTGACCCTAGACCCTATGAAATACATGCGACGGAAGACCGGAAGATCTTTAAGCAGACCAGTCACGTTACGTCTACACCAACCCACTCGGGCTTGGCTATGGACAATTGTCAATCAGAAGGACGACAGGAGATCTTCCCTAGGACTTCCTGCAAACTAGAAGAGACAGTTACCCAACTACAAGGGCAGATGGACACAATTAGCGGTCAGGTGGGTTGCATCAGCGGCCAAATGAGCACGACACCCTGTGGTGCTCATCCTTCCAAACTTGTTGCGGACTGGCCTAGATTAAAGTTAAAGAATGCATCACTTCCTAATGGGCAGGTCACGCAAGTGTTGGATCTCCCTTCTTTTCCAAAGCAGAGTGTCCATCCGACCTCTCAACCTCAACAACAACAGAGTCAACCACGACGAAGGAACCCGGACCGACGGCAGTATCAGAAGACACAACAAGGAAGGCAGTTTAGGCCACCCAAAGGAAGCGGCACCAGACAAATATGGGTGCCACAAGGACAAAAAGCACCGAAGAACTCCAACCAAGCAGAGATCGACAAGAAAAAGGCAAGGCAGAAACAGAATCAGTACCCACCATCCCCTCGACCTCCTTCTACAGGTCTGAGCATTCGACAAATTTGGATCGCCAAGAAATACCTTACCCATAGACCCACACCCACGCAGATTTGGGTACCCAAACCATGTATCATAGCTCAACCCTTAAGCCATGTAATATATACCCTTCACAAATCTTTCCATCCCTCAATACCACCACACCCGATACTACCTTTTGCCCCTCAGCAGAAACCCACCACCCACTCAAGGACTCTTAGGAAATGGATACCGAAGAGTGTCCAACCGTTTTCCCCTAACCCATTGTCTAACAAAACTACCCCCCCGACTAACATACAACCTTGTACTAAATCACTAACCTTTAAACCTTGTAAAAATTCACCCACCATCATCACACATCACTCATAATCTCATCTCATCAAGAAATGTATGCTTAATCTGAAACGTGTAGGTGTCTAGAGACCTGCACTAGTGCTGCAAGAAGCATTGCATCCATCACAATCACAGCACTTGGCTACACGGGTTACGCATCAGTTATGGAAAGGGATTGCGGTCTCACTTTAATGGGATCATAATTAATTTCCATGCTAATGTGTTAATCTTTTGTAGCAGATCTTTCTCATTAACGCATCAGTCATCATGCAAACCGACGAAGGACCATCAGGAGCAGGCCCCAGCGTAGCGGCAGTGCCCCTCAATGTTTTACGAGCAGAATCCCACCCGACTGCTCCACCGCCAGAATTCCAAGGATTTCCAGGGCCCATGCCTATCGACAACCCACCTATGGGCTACACAGAAAAGATACACCGTAACTCTCATTGGTTTCAGGGACTTGCAGGACCCTTAGCGGACGCGGATTTCATATTTGAATCTACTTTGACATTTGATGACCGCACTTGGGGAAAATACCAATTCTTCTCCAGAGAGTTCGAAGCCCTACAGAACACCCAGGATTTAACTCACGTTTGGGCCAGAGCAGGCTTCACGGAGTATTTCAGTGATCCTCTGCCCAAACCTGACTTTTACAGGTGTTATTATTTAATCACTACTTTGCTGGCCTCAGAGAATAAGGATATCCCAGGAACTTTCATTTTGCCTTCTTTAGTGGATGATCCACCCTACAAAAGGTTTTACCTCTCAAAGGATTTAATCAGAACGGCCATCAAAATTCATGGCACCCACACACCCACAGATCGAGAAAGATTAATTCCAGACCCTATGAAACGTGGGGATGTCACTAAGTGGGAGGAGATCTCAGCAATTACACCTGAGCTGTCAAAGCCGCTACGGATATGCATGCAACATTTTGCATTCCCCGCTCAGGACAGATTTACCATGCCACACAAAAGAATATGGTTTGGATTGTACTTAGCGTGCACGGGACCTCAGACTGTTGATCTGGCGAGCTGGATCATTGATCAAATGTATTTGGCACAACACAGATGGGAACGCAAGAAAGTGCTTAATGGATGTTGTGCGCTGACAAGAATTGTTTATATGTGCTTGGCTTATGACTTGCCAATTGAACGTGCATTAACAGGAGAAGAGCTGAAAGCATTCAAAGGAACGACGAAGAAAGCCAGGAAGCCCAGCAGAACACGGGCAGGTAAGCGCATGAGAGGCACTATTCCTTGCCTTCAAGTGCCAGAGTCACCATCACCACAACCCTCTCCAGAGCGATCACCAACAGAAGCCGCTCCCACAGTACAACCTATTCGCATAAGGTTGTCTAGACCAGTGGTCACGGAGGGCACTACTAGTACCGCTGCACCTCAGGCAGCTGCCACAACAGAACCCACCACCACGACAGCAGAAGCTCCCACCACTATTGGTGCGGAAGCCTTTTCTTTCCCAATACCACACATGGAGGCAGAACCAATAAACACAACATTTGATTTTGAGATGCCGGATGCATTCTCAAATGAATTCTAGTTTTCAGAGGCACAGATGTTCTCCCAAGAATATGAACGCCCCAGTTACCCTACCACACCGCGGGATCTGCCACAGGGACAAGTTGTGTCTAGCTCTGATGATGAACGAACAGCCACAGATGACAAAGAAGGTGACGATGAAGCCAGCCAGGGCACGCATGATTCCCAAGAACAAGGACAGACAGATGGCCAAGGCCAACAAACCGATACACACGGTGACACCAGCACGCACGAAGAGGAGACTTTCGAAGCAGCAGCTTACACACTGGCAATAAAGAAATTATATCGTACGATGGAGAAAGTATGGGCACGGAAGAAATTGACTGAAGAAGAGAGCCAGGCCCTAATCGAACAAGAACTAGTCTCCGGAGGGTTTGAAGAAGTCTACATCAGAGGGTTCAGAGAACTAGTCCAATCCATCGGCCCGGTCGAAGCACTTAGATATTTACAAAGGAAGCCACTCCCCCAATACGACCCTCGCAGAGTTCGACTGCTATTGAAGCCCGGTGAATACATTCGAGTTCCGATAGGTGCTCAATCATCCCACCAGACGCAAGATGCACGCCTGCGACCGGAAAGATCCTTCACCGAAGAAGCCATCCTAGTCGACTCCCCTCCACGTACTACCGTTGTACATACTACCACTATCCTTGAAATAACATCCACACCATCTACTCCTCTCTCACCTCATGTTTCACCAACCCATCCTGTATCCCCTGCACACCCACCTGCTCCTCCCACATCCACGCCAGTCCATGGCAACATAGCCACAGCCTTTACACCGCCCATTCATGCCACCATGCCCACACCCAACCCTCCGCGTCTACATGTTAACCCCTTCACCCCTTCATCTTTCCCATCCTTCCCCCCACACCCTTTCACCTTTCTAACCCCACTAACCTTCTCACCAGTTTCACCTCCCCAACCCACCATAACCCCTATTTCCCCTTTTCACCAAGCTGCCCCAACCATTCCCCCTGTAAATTACTCTACATTTGTAAATCCCGTTTTCACACCGACACAACCACCCACTTACACACCGCTTTTCACCGTCACCGCACTTGACACGTCCAATGACATGGACATATCACCATCCACCTCACCAGCACCCACTCCACTCACAGCACCATCATATTTAGGTACGTCACAGTTTTCCACGATCACCACTGCATCCACCTTCCCAACCCCATTTCCCATTCCCGCTGCATCTACTTCCACTGCATCATCACTTAGCACTTCATTACTATTATCGCCCACCATAGACACTGCACTGCAACAAATGTTCACATGCATGACACAAGTACGAGATGAGTTTGCATCTCTTGGCATCAACTATCAACAGCTGCAGAGGACGACAAATGAATTACAGTCGCAGCTCAATTCATTATCAATCGAGAATGCCTCGTTAAATACGCGACACCAAGAACTAAGAGAGGCATATCATAAGTTAGAGCTAGAAAGTGAAGAGAAGACAAAAGAAGCCACTGCTGATCTGGACAACCTGCTTCGGGCCCAAACAATTAGGAACGCGACGCTGACCAGAAATATGGGCCTACTCAGGAGGCACCTAGCCGCAGCCCAGGAGGAGAACGAGAGACTCCAAGCGCAGAATAGAGAAAATTTGGAAGCGGCACTGGACCACCCTGAACAACCATTAAGTCCGAGCAGATTCAAGGCAATCCCATCTGAATCGATGCGGATGTTGCTAGATGACCATGTTCGATTGCTAGAGGACTATGATCGAATGAACGAAGAACATCAGAAGCTAAAAGAAGATCACAAGTTACTACAGCTCAGAGAACCGGCACCACAACAACTACCAGTGGCAGCAGAAGTACCAGAACCTGTGGACCCCTCTCCTGAACTCATAGAGGAACTAAACGCTTTACGGGCCCAGGTAACCACTCTCCAATCATGCATAGATGTATACGAAGCACCACCACGGCCTGATTCCCCACCGGAGATCCCAGCTGACGACGAAAACATAACCATTCCGGTGGAGGAAACGTTTGAAGAAGCATACGAGCCAATACCCATCCCAGGCGGACAAGTCGCGGCCGAAGGCCAGATGACCTATGAACTTCCGACCCCCGCATGGATGAAGACTGTGGAGGAGATTGGAACAACGCACTCAGCTAGAGTCGAGGCCCAGCTACATGCTATGGCCATGATAGAAGAACGAATTTTGCAATCTCCCTACTTTGCTCAATTGGCCCCACGCAGGTACATATCCGGGCATGAACTTCAATACAAACCTTACTTCATGCTAATGGCCGAATACCAGCTGGCCATAGAAAAGCGAACTGGCAAGAAGCCATCACATGCAACCCAGTTCGAGCCTGAAGACTTGCCATTGGATGCGCAACAAGGCACTATTTATCAACCAGATTGGCGTACACGTCTTTTACAGGAGTACCCAGAAATGATGAGCACATGGGTGAAAGCGCCCTTACACTTAAAGTATAATCCTTGCTGGGGACCAGTACCACGACGCCGCTCCTGGACTGCATTCGCTATCAAAGTACAAAACAATAGGCAGTGCCAGGATTGGCTGAATTACCCCTACTTCAAGCCACCTATCGAGTTGCCCACCGTTGGCTATATGATGGCCACAATCCGTCACTGGCTCCCTCGCCTGAAGCATATGGATGATATCGCAGCGCATATGACTGTCAAGATATTTGACATGATGCAAATGATATTTAAAGTCTTCCGACGCGTCAAGGCACCGCATGTAAACACCCCGGGATTTGAGCATGGTAACTTTGACCTAGTATACGACATGAGCACAACGCCATCGCTCCGGGTATGTTATGCCTGGCACTGTAGGATAAAATACCTCCCGGCATGCTATAAACAAACCTTTGAAGAGATGTTCACCACCGGGTTTTGGGAATACCATTCCGAGGTATTCATCAGCAGGCCCACACATTTATTGCAACTTTTTGCCTGTGAGCGAATGGTTTATTCCATGCATTATCAACTCCCGCCACCCGACGAACCGCAACCGATCGACTGGGAGAAGCTCGAGGCTGATCTGGCCCGAGGCATTCGAGTATCTGAGCACACCCTCGCTCACGACCTCCTACAAAACTACATCCGGCCGACCGCACAACAAGGTTCTGTCGAGGACGACAGAAGCGAGAGGGAGGGGGGTGTTGGAAGCAGTCAGAGGCACAGTCAGAGGCACAGACGACATGGAAGCATGTAAAGACGAAGCAGGGAGCCAGTCGGATTATTTTTTGTCAAACAATTATGTTTTTATTACTTCTTCAAATATTCAACAGTGATCTTCATCACTCTTGTAACATATGTAATATAGACAAAACCCCATTTTGTAATTCATAGCTCCATTTTGTGCAAGCCGAGGAGTCCTCGAGCTTGAGGAGCTTAGGTAGAATGCTCGTACCAATTTTCGTTACTTTTAGACATCGTTTACCCTTCCAAATAGCCTCTAGGACCTATTTTTTAACTAGGCCGGTCACTAGATGTGAAACCGGTCAAAACTAGTCTAGAAACTATAAAAAGAGCTAGAGAGCTCATTTTTGGGGTTAGCTTGTTGGAGTAAAGAAGAGAGTAGAGCTAGTTTGAGCTTGTAAGAGTATTCTTGAGTAATAGAGTTAATTTCCCACCTTCCATTGTGTCTTGCTTGTCCCTTCATTGTGTGTGTGCATGTGTGTGTGCATCTTTGTGCTCCTCACCATCACTCTCACATCGTCTCACGTTCACGATCTTCATATCACTCCTACCTCTCCCACGGATTGACAATTAAGGAGGTGAAGCTTCTTAACGTGGTACTTACCATTGTGCTAGAGCAACACGTGGCTACTTCAAACATGGTGTCTAATGCATGACCAAATGAAGTAGATGTAGAGGTAGTGGTGGAAGATGCAAGGGATCGGGAAATGGGGAAGGGAAAGGTGGATGTTGTGCTTACAGTGGGTGTACTTGTTGATGTGAGTGAAGTAACAAGTGGTGATGTCGAGACGAAAGTGGTGGTGGGTGGTCCGGTGGAGGCTGAAATGTCCATGGGATCGGACGTGATTGTGTGTGAAGTGTGAATCGTGAATACTGGCATGGTGGGTGGTGTGTCAGTGGTGGGCGTGAACATGGGTGAGGTGGAGTGGGAAAGGGAATTTTTGTTATAATCATCAAGTTGTTGCATCATATTTACAAGGTTTGCCCAAAATTGGGGAAGGGTGGTTTGTATCGGTTCTGAGGAGGTTGAGGGGGGCATAGTGGGTCGTGGGTGGGAAAGAGGGAATGTTGTAGTGAGGGAAAATGATGGTGTCGATGATTGGGTAGAGATAAGTGGATGTCCCCACAGCTGGTAGATAAGAAGGGTGACCTATTATGGTTTGATGAGTGGCGGGGTGACCTATCTGAGGTTCAAAAATTTGACTAGAAATGGTGGAGGTAAGGGAAGGTAAGGATGGGAAAAGGGTGGTGTGTGATATAGGTTCACAAAAGGTGAATGCTGGTTGTGCAGGAATGCTCGTAGTGAGGGTTTCGGTGGGATGGATGGGTGGCGATGGCGGAGATAGTGTCTGTGTGTTTTCGCTAGGGGCGCGAGTGATAGTGGGGCTGGTCATATGAATGTCTTCTTGAGCTTTGGTCGGGAGTGAGGCAGAAACTTCAATGTGAATCATCTTACCCCTTCGCGATCTTGTGTCCAGTCACCAGTGGTCGTATTGAATAGGAGGACGATGTATCATAGTCTGCATCGCTTCTACAATCCCACAAGTGTCTGCCAGAAGATTCAAAGATTCGACAAAGTGAGGGTCCACATTCTCTACTTGTAGCATTTGGTTCACCATTGCTCTGTTTGCCTCCTCTGACAACTTATGCCTTTTTTGTACTTGTTTGATCATCTCATATAACCGTTTGATTTGTGCCATGTATGCAAGGGCTTCCTCTTCACTCTCCTCTGATTCATGCTCCTGTGCCTCCTCTTTTTCATGTGTGTCTTCAATGTGTGTGTGTTGTGCTTCCTCCTCCCAATGTACTCGTCGTTCATCTCGATGTGGACGTCCTCTATGGGATGATGATCTGGGACCTTCAATGTCTAAAAAGAACTCCCCATTGGATAGTTGCATTGTTTGCAAGAAGGTCTCAAAATCAAAAGAGGTATCTTCCGCTAATGCACTCATGGAGGCAAACTCAACATTCGTGGGTAACGGATGGGCTGACGGAGTGGCTTGTGTAATGCCCTCTGACTGTGATCGTTGGAGACGGATAGTGAATGGGGCCACCTGACCTTCTTCTCTAAGGGAAGCTTCTGTGGTGGACTCACGAGGAATTGGGACACGGGAAAGTGATCCGCACATGTGTTTAGCTGGTTGAACCCTTGGTTTTCATCCTTGGAATAATTGCAGCTGTGAATAAGTAAGTGCCCATGCGATCGGCACATCATATGCTAGGCATCTGTATATGATTCTGGTAATGGCACAACAACCATTCAAAGAAGGCTTCCTTACTCCTCGTTTGCCTGCTTCATATAATTGATCAAGAATCCACACTGGCATTTTAATAGGTAGACTCCTTGTCTCTGCTAGGTAAAGACTGTACCAAATCTTCTTGTGAGTTTGCATGAATCGGTCTTGAGCTGAGAAGGCAAAGTGCTGAAGGCACATGCAGAATGGGATGGCAATGTTTGGAGTGAGGGCACACATATCTTTCAACTTCTTTAGCTTAGTATTCTTCATAGACTCTAGTATCAGAGAGTCTCGATCAGAGGGCACATGGATGCCATACATTTGGAGGGCCTCCTTAATTAGAGTTACGTTCAACTCGAACTTTTTCATTTCATCGTAGCTTGATAGAGATGGCACCAGGAATGTGCCTGATTGATCACAATCTCCTGTAGCTTTGAGAGTTGCAATCAAATAGTAACATCTGAGGAAATCTGGCTTAGGCAAGGATGCACTAAAGTAGTCTTTCAAACTGCTTTCTGCCAAATGTATTGAAGAGGCACTGCGTTTTGTAGTGATTCAAATTCTCTTGAGAAAAACTGAAATGTCCACCAAACTGATCCGAATTCCAACTTAGACTCCCAGATGTGATCTGCATCACCCAAATCTCCTAGCATCTCATTGAACCAATGAGAGTGCCCTTTTACTCTTTCTGTAAAGTCGCTCAGTGGATCCAAGATGGGAATTCGTCTCACATTCAGATATTCTTCAGGCCTAGCTGTCAGTGGGGCCTCCACGGGCATGGTCTCCCAATCAACTTGAGAACTAGTGCCTGCCTGGGAGCTAGTGCCTACTACGTCTGCCATGAGACTCCTTGTAGTTGTTGAGGCTTATCTGCTAGAAGAAGAGAGGCACATTAGTGTTGCATAGGAAACAGGATGTTATGGTGTTCCCTCCACAATACTAACATGACATTCCAAGTGGTTAGGGGTGAAATGGTTGTGATGGGTGTGAATGTTGGTTAGTAGGTTAGAGTCATCCTAGATGCATACTTTTGGATGTGCCATGTGCTCAGAATGCACCTACATCAGAGTGGAAGGATTTACAAAGTTGGGTCAAGGGGTTTGATACGGGGTTTAAGTCTCCAAACTTTGATTGTGGAATCGTAGTTTTTAGTGGTGATGACATGTAAAGGTTTATGGACTAGGTTGTATTAGATTTGGGACCTTTTGGGTACCCATTTCCCTATATTCTTAGGTTTGACTGAAGATGTAATGGTGTGGGGTGTAGGTGTTTGTCCTGAGATGTTTACCAAGAGTGCTTGTGAGTGTTGATTCATTCTTGTGAATGGAGGTGAAGCTATTTGAGCTTGTAAGCAGGACTTGGGCACCTATATCTATCGAACATTGGGAATAGCCTTCATTGAACTCTTAGGGACCCAAATAGAAATTGTATGTCTAGAGTGTTGCCTAGGGGACTCCTTTGTTGTAATCCTTGACGGTGTAGCTTGTTGGCATCTTTGAGAATTTGTCTCTAGAGCCATGGGTTTTCTACCCTTGCATATCCAGATCTACTTCATGCCACGAGGTACTTCATATTGCATAGGTTAGTGCTCACGCTTCTTGATCATCGGCCTCCTCGGTGTCGTGTGTTGCCCGACTTGCTGTCCTCGAATCCTCTTTGGAAAAGAAGGGAACCCCTCATTGAATTCTGTACCTTCGTCAAGAGTGATAATCTTTTGCACCATAGAACTTTGGACAAGAATAGCATCGTTATCTTCATGTGGGTTCCTGGAGGGACCAGGATTTGGTGCCTTTTCTAATGGCCTAAGTGCCTGATTTTCTAATTCAATCGTGAGGCAGTTTTGGCCTACCCAAGCCTGAAGAATTCCACTTCTTAGGTTGAGGTTGACTGCATGATCATAGATCCAGTCTTGGCCCAAGACAAGAGGTTTGGTAAGATCCTCATCTTCACATACTAGCACTTTTACTGTCATTAGGACATCTTGAACGTAGAGGGGAAGTTCCAGCTCTCCCATGCAAGGGGTTTCAACACCTCCCAACCCTATGAGATATGCCTCTATAGGTTTTACCTTCCATTGCAATTCTTGGAAGTAAGAAAGTCAAACTGCACTAGTGGCCGCTCTTGACTCAATTAAAGCTCTCACAGTCCTTGCACTCTCTCCTTGTCCTACTTCTAGGGTCACACAAGGTCTTCGATCAACTATCCTGTCGGACCATTCACGTGAAGCCTCGCACATGGCCATGTGATAACTTAGAGCTTCATGAGTGTCAGGCATGGGCTGATCTCTACCTTGTCTTCTCAATTTCATTCATCGGATGTGTTCTAAAGTTTCTGCCTGTGCTTCTTCTCGAATTCGCTTTTCCTCTTCCTTACGTTTCTTTGTAGTATTGAGTCGATTTAGCATCTCTTCCATTAGGGGTTCTTGATATAACTTGACTCTACATCCGCTTATGTAACGTGGTAGGATGTCACCTTCTAGAGTGGCTAGTTGTACTGCTCCACTTGTGGAGATCCTATTGATAATCATTGGTCCATAGCCTCTCTTCTCTAATTTCCATGCGTGTTGCTTCAAGGTGTAGACTAGGACTAGGTCTCCTGCTTTCAAGTCCTTATCCTTCACATGTGCGTCGAAATATGCTTTTTGCCTCTTCTTGGCTGCATAAATTCGTGCTTCCGCTCTCAATCGTGTTTCACCTAAACGTTCAAGATCAAAGATTCTAGAGGAGAGCTCATGGCCTGTCCAGTCATGCTCGTATGCTACCTTCAATGTAGGTATCAAAAAGTCCAATGGTAGCACTGCATTTTGGCCGAACACCATCTGAAAGGGTGTGGCTTGGAGTACCGTTTTATAGGCAAGTGTGTATGACCAAACAACATGGTGTAGCTATTTGTCCCAATCAGAGTGTTCATTATTAACTAATTTTTTCAATACATTGCATAGAATCTTATTTGTGCTCTCAGCCTGTTCATTAGCTTGTGGATGATAGGGCGCCGACTTCTTATGTATCACCAAGAATTCTTGGAGAAGGTTTTCTATGGCTTCATTCAAGAAGTGCGTGCCTCTATCACTTACTAGCTCTATTGGTAGCCCGTATCTGGTGAACACATTCTCGAATAAGAACTTAGCAGTGGTTTGCGTGTTGATGTTCTTCGTTGTAGCTTTTACTTCTACCCATTTGGTTAGATAGTCAGTGGCCACAATAATGTATTCAACATGGGAACCCTTAGCTGAGGGATTAATAGGACCGACAAAGTCTATTCCCCACTTAGAGAATGCACGTCCACCTATCATATGTTTCAATGGCATCTCATCTTTATGTATAGGGTACTGAGTTCGCTGACAAACATCACACCTCTTCACATAGGTATGTGCATCCATATGAAGTGTGGGCCACCAAAGTCCTGTAAATAGTGTTGCCTTGATCACCCTATCTAGTCCAAAGTTTCCTCTTGCTACACCTTGGTGAGCAGTTTCCAAGATCTTGAGATATTCACTCTCTTGGACACATAATCTAAGATACCCATCTTTTCCTCTTCTGTATAGATTTTCTTTAATGAGAGTATAATCTAAAGCTTCTTTTTCTAAGCTCTTTTGTCTAGCCAATGTCATATCTTGGGGAAAGGTTCTCGTCCTCAAAAAGGCTACTAAGGGTTTGCTCCAATCTGGCACTAAAGCTACGATAAAGAGTGGCATGTTCCACTGGTGGTTTAGTGCGGCAGATTGGGCATTCCTTGCACATCTTATGGACATCTGCTTCCATAGTTGGCCAGTGCACTCCGCGTCTCCTCAATGTCTGTAAGGTTCTTTGCCTTGAGTAGTGTTGCTCTAATGCACTCACATGTGCTAATTGCAACCATTTTGCACACTCATCCTCTTCCACACAACAAGCTAAAATTCCCTGATCCGTATGCTTGTACATACTCCCTACCATGATATGGTACTTTTGGGCTTTTACTACCTCCCTATCTTGAGTGTTTACTACTAGATGTTTAGGCCCATATGTCAGTACTAGCACTAAGTTCTTGGTCCACTGTGGTACAACCTATAAATTAAACAAGTAAGCATCAAGAAGGTCATCTGACACTCCTTGTGGGGTGTTGACCTAAGCTTCAACTTAGGGACTTGCGGAGAAAGAGACTATACCTCAATCCCCTCACAAGTGCATATAGTGGGGATACACGCTTTTAATTATCAATCCAAAGAGTATGCAAACCTAGCCGAGTGTATGAAGACATGCAATCACGTAATGGTCAATGCAAATGAACTACTCAAGAATGAAAATGAGGTAAATACTTATCCTAACAAGCTTCAACTGTAGGTCAAGACGAAACGATACTTGGTGCAGCAGCCGTCAGTATTTTGGACTTTTCTCCTAGTTCAGGGCTCCAAACATAGCGAATAGCATATGCGTTTCGAAGCTCTCGAGAAGACGCATCAATGGCAGTGGTTTCACTCGATTCCGACGCTCCTACTTCAAGTTATGACAGAAATACTGAATCGCGAAAATACTTTCCTACACTTCAGCACTTCCTACACTTCGCACACACCTCTCCTACAGCAAAGAAACACTCTCGAGGATCGACAACACTCACAAGCACTCTTTCCAAGCAATACACATGCATACAAGCTCACGAAGAAGAAGATGAAGAGGGAAGAAGACACAAATTCGAATTTCTGTGCTCTCTCTTCTCACAATGGCAAAAAGTCTTTTACAAAGAGTCACATTTGACTTATATACTAGTGCCCTAAAAATGGTCCTTTCACACAAGTGACCGGCACTTTATTCACTAAAAGCTAATTTCCTACTATTTTACATGGGTAAGCTTCTATTCTTCTGTGGGAATGCATCTAGAGGACTCCTCTAGTGCCTTTACAAAGGGAAATATATTACAAGAATGAATATGTTACAAAAATATGTGGTCCAAATCGGAAAAATTTTGGGGCCCGTCTTTTTTTCTGCTTTGTGCGCTCTTTAGCTCTGCAACACTCTCCCCCTCTTCGCCTCTGTCGTCCCTTGACAGACTTTGCTTCCTTTGACAGACTTTGCTTCGCGCACGCGCCCTGTGGTTAGTATTGTCTGCAGTTAAACAGACATGCAGATTCGATGGCCTTCTTGATTCAAGCTCTACAACTCGAGAGCCTGATGTAGTTGTCTTGCCTGTTGACTTGGGTTGCCACGCACGCCACCAGTGACTAGGAATGTGCTATTCTTAGTCACCCTGTTCAACTTTTCAGCCTCTACCCCTTTCTAACTTTTGGTCCTACTCTGATGTTTGAAAAATCCACTCCTCTGGACCCCGGGGTTTAGCTTTGTAGCCTGGTGCGTGCCCCTGCGGGGCTCTGTGCAGAGATGGGTGTTGCGCCCCTACGGGGCTTCCTGCAGAGATGCATCTTCAAATTTGCCTATTAGTGAAGCTGTTTCTTTCGTTGCTTTCTTTTTTTCCTCTTCTTACTCGTCTCGCCCTCGACACTGCCCCCCTCCTGGACTCTGTCATCCCCGACAGGCTTTTTGTGGCGACGGGTATAGGTTTGAATGACCTGTTGCTCTCTTTGATTTAGCAGATTGGCGTGACATAACATGAACTCCTTCCATTGGCGAGACTTTACTCCGTCCTCTGGTGCCTGTCTATGGTCAGCAAAGAAACTTATCTCGTAGGCCACCAGTCGTGCATTCAAGTTGGAGGTCATTTTAATGAAGATCTCTGAATCTATTTCGAAGAAACCCGTAAAGAATGCTTCTTCAAATGTCTGCATATATGTTGATGGTAGAAACATGAGCCGAGAAAAATATGCCATAATTGTTAACCGGCTGGGAATAGTAGATAAATCAAAAATTAAGGCCTCCGAGCCCTGCGTAATGCCGATGAAATTCAAAAAGGTATATTGTGCGTGTTGGAACACTTTAATCACTGTAAGGAGCATGCTAAATATTTTATTCGTCATTTTTACTGCTAGATCGGGAACTGTAGCATATCTTGCAAGCCAAAATTCCATGGTTTTGACCATGTATTCCTCTGTCGGTAGGTAGTTGTGTGGTGGACTAGGTAATAGCGGATAATTTAACCATTGATTATTAATGGTACCTTGTCGCTGGCCTTCCCAAAATTGTGTCCATGCTCTTCGACGGGGTAGTGGGCAAAAGGATGGATTTACTTGAAGCTCATACGGTGATGCTTCCCACTGTACCCGTAGTGTAGGGTGCTTTTCCAAGAGCTTTCTTCTCCAAATCGGATTTGCTGCCTCGAACTCTACTTGAGTATATTTAAAAGTATCATACCGAAATTGGAGATTTTGATCAGGTTCCTTATTTGTAGCATGTTTTATATAATGCCTGGTTTGTTCCTTCAACAGCCCGTATGGTACATTGAATGGCCTTAGTATTTGCTCCAGTTGTTTGCTGTCGATTTGAGCCTCTTTCATTAGATTGATGATTTGATCTTCAAATTCAGCCGTAAGCTGGGACACCAGTAGTGCCCTTTCTGTCCTACTCAGCTCTGCAATTTTTCGTGTGTTAGGTTCTAATGGAACCTCCTTTTCCTCCCTTATTGGTGAATTATACAAGGGGGGAGAGAGAGGGCGTACCTCTTCCTCCACAGTAGCCGAGGTCTTTGGCGGAACTACTGGTGTCCCCTGTTGTGCTTGCTTCTCTAATTGCTTCTGAAGCTCTTTGATTAAATCATCCTTTTGTTTGTTTTCTTCTTCGGCCTTAGCAATAGTTGCTTGATGTTTCAATAGTTCTTGGGCCACAATGTTCATGTGCTCCGTGTCTTCCTTGCACTGTCGCAGGTAGTTATTTTCTGCTTTTTTCCATTTCATCCTGAGGGCTGCTGTGTCCTCCATATATCTCTTTTCCCAATCCGTTATGACTTCTTGCTCCTGTCTGAGCTGATCTTGTAATTTTGTGATCTGATCTTCCAGGTCTTTGATATTTCTTTGTGGGTCATCAGTTATTGCTAGTGGCTGATCACTAATGAGAGCTGTCATTAGCTCTTTATTTCTTTGTCGCATGTTGTCAGCTTCTTCCATACTGGCCTTGAGCTGAGACTCTAAGATTTTACTGCGTGTTTGAAGGCGTGTCTTCTCAGTCTCGCTCATTTCTAATTTCTTTGTTAGTTCCACGACTTGGTCTTTCAATTTGGTCTGCTCCTGCTCTAGCATACTGTTTTGTGTTTTGACCTCTTGAAGTTCCGTTTCTTTGTTCAGAGCTTGTTCTCGCAACTTGGCTAGTCCTTCAGAAAGCTCTTTGCCTGCTCTTTCGAGTTCTTTCTTGTCTTGCATGGCTTGGTCATAATCTTCATCAGCATCAAGCATTAACTGTTGTGTATCTAGAGCTGTTGGAATCATATCTTGTACAACAGGCTTGAGCTGAGCGATATCTACATTTAGCCATGTCTTTGCTATTGCTGGAGTCTCTCCCGTTTGTATATCTTTGCCTTCTGCCACCTGAAGTGTCTCGTTATGTGGCTGTCTGACTTGCAATTGTATTTTTGGTTCCTCATCATCGCCTTTTGCTTTCTTCTTTTTAGTAGCACTCCCCTGGAACGTGACATCCATTGGGGAAGGTTCTGCTACAACCCTGATGGGTGTGAATGGCTCTTCCGTTTCTATATCTTGATCTTCATTTTCCTTTTCCGCAATCTCCTCATCTATCTTTGTGCTTGTGGTCTTCGGACTCATTTTTGTATCTTGATCTATCGGATTAGGGCATTCTGGTTCTTCATCATAATTCACTTCATTGAGTTCGGTCCACTGTCCATCATCTTTGGATTCGCTTCGAATTTCCACATCCAACAATGATGTGTCCTTTTCTTCTTTCTCTTGAGTAGATGAGCTGGAATTGTCTAATCCAATTTCGCGGTATCGGTGAACTTTAGTGAGTCTTCTTTTTGGTTTTGACTCCTGTTGTGACTGCTGGTAGTGATGACCTTGCACTGGTAAGTTGACTTGTCCTTCAGTATATTTGTGCGTTTCTTCAAGTGCTTTGGTCAACTCTTCCTCCGTGATTTGTTTTTGTCCTGTAAGTGTCACCTTTGGAAGTACATGTACTCTTTTTTCCATAGGTCTTCCTTCTTCCTCTGTCTTAACTCCTCTTAGTCTTTTGGTGCCTCTCATTCTTGGCTGAGAGCTAGTTCCTGCCTCTTCCACACCTGTAGTACTTTTCTTCTTCTTGGGAACTGAGGCGGATTTCACATATGTAGCTAGCCCTTCTGAGGTTGGCATCTCCCTTAAACAATTCTTCATGTCCAAAGCTTCATATATGAGCAATGTCAGCGCTGAACTCCCATTCAAAAATTTCTTTTGCCCCCATTTCTTTTGGGCTTCAAACAATCGTTCTTGTACATATCCTGTTAGATTCACTTTGTTGCCTATCTGTCTCATGGCATGCGACAGTAGTTGGACGACTATCTTTTGAGGTGCGGTGTACCTGTGCATACTTGGAAAACAGAAGTGTTGATGCACCAATCGTACAACATCCTCTATGTCAATTCTATTGATTTCCAGGAATGATCTCTTCTTCGGGTCATGGCATTCTTCCTTCACACAAGTAATCCCTGCTTGATTCCATCCAAACGCTTTATTAATCAATTCATGTGTGAACTGGATGGTCTTCCATTTTCCGACTTTGTCCAATACTTGCGCTTCTGGGACTGAGATTTTTGTTCCTGCAGGCTGCATGGTGTTCATCACCTGTGTACACCTCTGAAAATCTGGTACATATATGGGGATCTTCAAGAATGCTTCAATTCCAGCTTGAGTCCATACGTCCTCAATATGTGGTAACCCTTGTATTATAGTCTTGAAATCTTGGGACATGATAGGAAAGTAATGGAGAGTGGCCATGATCTTGATGGTAGCCATGAAAATTAGGTCCGCCACTGGCTGATCGTCCCTGAACCAATGACCTCTTGCTTTAGTTATCGATTCCATCGGAAGAAGTTGCACCTCTTCTTGCTGTGTTGCTTCGGAATCAGTGGAAACCATCTGCACTCAATATGGAGTATGAATTAGTATCCATATATTTTTTCAGAAATTCTCCTCCATATGTTGATTAATAATTCGATGTTGCTCCGAGTGCATGGTGCCGTCCCTTTCCCGTGGGTGTGAGAAAGGTAATACCTGAATTTGTCCTGTATATTTTTATATTTTTTTGCTGAAAAGAAAACATAAAGGTTAGTCCATAGCCGAAGCGGTTAGTGAAAATTTTTTTGGAGTAATCTTTTTATGTATGTACAAGTGCTCTCCTATTTCCAAAGGGAAAATGTGCGTGACTATCCGAAAGTAGAAGAAAGACGTGCCGAATGCTTGGCCTTGTAATATGGCCCTATCATGCATACTTTGGATCTCGACAACACCTCATGTGTGCAATTGGAAGTAGTTTCTTGACGTATGCAATTTGTCTTGTCTTTCGGCACCCAAATTTGCTTCACTTGGGCGGGATGTACTGTACTCTCCACCTTTTTGATGAATGCGGTTCTTCTTCGGTAGTATGTCTGCTGATTCTGTTTTGGGAATCTCAAGTTGGTGTGCATTGCATCTGTAGATTCCTTCTTCCTCCAATATGTCCTCTTTTTCGGCTGATGTGCCTGTTGACCATTTTGATGGTGATAGCCCTTCTGAGGATGTTCCTGTTTGGGATGGTCGTCCTTGGAGTACATGACTTTGGGATCCATATTTTTGTTCGATCAGGTTGTGCGGTTATCAGTTTTTTTGGGATCCATATGCTATTGAGTCGTGGTTGCCTGAAGTGTTCGAAACTCGTTGTCTTCTTATTCGATTGGATACGCTGATGTCGAAGACTTTTCTGTTGCTAAAGATAGGCCTTCTTTTGGTCCTTCCTTATCCAAGCTAGTGTAGAATGTGGAATAGGGTACACTTTCATAGACGTAGACTTCAATTCTTGTAGAGGAATATTCTCTCTTGTGCCTTGTGGTTCACGGTGCTTGATTTCATGTTCTTGTGCACTCTTGTGACTCTCTATACTCAAAGGTGGAGTGCACACAGGACTCTCGGTATTTTCACATGAAGTACTTGACGATGGGGTTTCTACATTGCTAGTGTCCACACAATCGTAACTTTGTTCCTTGGGATGAACTTCTGGCTCTATCATAGCGGCTTTGTGTGGTCGTTCGTCTAGCAAACTAAATACCTCGCGAGGTCCAATTCTGGCAGATATGTAGCCTAAAGCCAATTGAATGGTTACCTCATATTCGTAGATCCAATCTTGTCCTAACACCACATCTTCAAGCAAATCTTGGTCCTGACACACTAAGAGTCTCTGCTCCATAGTGTTGTTCCCCATATGTAAAGGTAAAGTTATCTCACCTATGCATTGAGTAATTTTTCCTCCTATTCCAATTAGCTGTGCCTTCGATGGCCGTATCTCCTCGAAGTCTCTAGGACAAAGAAGATCTGATGCAGCTTATTGCTGCTCCTGTGTCTATGAGAGCATCCACTAAGTGGTACTCTTTTCGTCCTGCTCCCAGATTCAAGTAAGGCTGTCTTCTTTGTTGTCCAGAGTTCTCAGTGGCTCTAAAGTTAGCCATTGGGATGAGTTCTTCTCCTACTCGATATCTCTCGTCTCTTTCTCTCATCCACTCCTTCCGTTTTCTGATACGTTCTAGGGCTTCCTGTCTCGCTTCTTCTCGTATGCGTTCTTCTTCTTTTTTCCTACTTTGAGCTCCTAAAAGTCTCGCTAGCATTTGATCAGTCAATGGCTCCATGAATCTTTTCACTCTGCATCCACTGATGTAGTTCGGAAGAATATCTCCGTCTAGTGTGGCGAGATTGATTGCACCACTAGTAGAGATTCGATTTATAATCATGGGTCCATATCCGCGTTTTTGGAGCTTCTTGGCGTGTTGTTTGAGGGTGTATACTAGGACTAAGTCGCCTTCTTTTAGTCCCTTGTCTTTTATGTGTGCGTCATAATAAGCCTTTTGTCTCCGTTTAGCGGCATAAATGCCTGCTACCGCTTGCAATCTAGTCTCGTGCAGCTTTTCGATTTGGTCTAATTGTTGAGACAACTCATGACCGTTCCACTCATACTGCTGGGCCACTTTCAATGTAGGTACTAAGAAGTCAATTGGCAAAATTGCATTTTGCCCATACACTAGGTTGAAGGGTGTAGTTCCAATGGCCGTTTTATATGCCACTCGGAAGGCCCAAATTGCGTGATGCAATTGTTTGTCCCAATCTGACCTTCCATTATTGACAATCTTCGTCAATACAGTACATAGTACCTTGTTGGAACTTTCAGCTTGCCCATTAGCTTGAGGGTGGTATGGGGCTGATTTTTTATGAATCACAAGAAAGTCATTCATTAGTGACTCAATGACCTCGTTTAAGAAATGTGTTCCTCGATCACTCACTATCTCAATTGGTAGTCCAAAGCGTGTGAAAATGCGCTCAAAGAGAAATTTTGCTGTGGTTTGAGCATCATTTTTTCTGGTGGCTTTTGCTTCTACCCACTTAGTCAAGTAGTCGGTTGCTACTATGATGTATTCAGCATGTGATCCTTTGGCCGGTGGATTGATAGGTCCTATGAAGTCAATTCCCCATTTGGTAAATGCTCTTGCACAAACCATCGGTCTTAAGGGCATGTCATCTCTTCTAATGGGATATTTCGCTCTCTGACATGTCTCGCAACTTCTCACATATGCCTCCGCATCCATATGTAGAGTTGGCCACCACAAGCCTGCAAAGAGAATCATCTTGACCGTTCTGTTTGCTGAGAAATGTCCTCCCGTAGCTCCTGCATGTGCCATTTCTAAGACAGAGAGATATTCATTTTCATGAATGCACATTCTTAGTTGGTTATCCCTCCCGCGTTTAAAGAGTTGTTTTCCTATGATGGCGTAATCTTTGCTCTGTTCTTCAAGAGCACGTTTCCTTGCTAAGGTGGCTCCATCAGGATACTCTCGAGTTTTCAAGAACTTTACCAGCGGCATGCTCCACCTTGGTGCTATTGTAGAATAGCATAATGTAGAGTTCTCATCTGGGATTTGTTCTTGACAGGTTGGACAGGTTGACACATAATGATGTGCATCTCGTTGCATGGTTGGCCAATATATGCCGAATCGCTTGAGTGTTTGCCATGTTCTCATTGCGTTCAAGTGAGTGTTCCATTGATTTATGTGTGCTTTCTGAAGCCACATTTTTTGTTCCCCTTCTTCCACGCATCTCATCAGCAGTCCGCTTGAATCTTGGTGGTACAAACTTCCAGCAATAATGTGAAGGTTCTTAGTCTTCCAAAGATCTTGCTTTCGGTTTGGCGTGATCCCATCTTTAGGTCCATGTGTGAGTATTGGGATCAATTTTTCGGCCCATTGAGGACATACTTCTAGGTTAAAGAGATAAGTATCTGGCAGATCATCAGGAACTCCTATGGGTGGTTCTCCGTGTGTCATACGAGATAAGTGGTCTGCCCTTATGTGTGTGTTTCCTTTCTTGACTATTACTTCAAAATCAAATTCCATTAGCAATAAAAACCATCGTACTAGTCGTCCTGTATTGCAAGGCTTGTTGACTAAGTACAATAGAGCTTGATGATCAATGAAAATTTTGAATTTGTTTGCCAATAAGTAATGTCTAAACTTCTTGACGGCATAAACCATCCCTAGGCCTTCTCTCTCAGTAGTAGTATAATTGCGTTCAGCTTGATTTAACTGTCTACTGGCATAGGCTATCGGGTGGTCTAATTTACCTGTATCCGCTGGTTGAGCTAAGATGCAACCAATGGCAAACTTGGAAGCATCAACATGAATATGAAACGGTTTATTCCAGTTAGGGACTCGAAGAATGGGTGCTGAACTCAATCGATTCTTCAACTCATTAAAAGCTCTTTCGCATTCTTCGGTCCAATTGAATTGAGTTAACAATGCATAAAGAGGTCTAGCAATTATGGCATACATGTGTATGAATCTTCGATAATAACCGCAATGTCCCATAAATGCTTGAACTTCTTTAGCAGTTTTCGGTCTCGGTAAATCCAAAATGACTTTGATTTTGTCTTCATCCGTGGAAATTCCATTCTTAGAAACAATATGTCCTAAGATTTTCCCTTGTCGCACCATGAAGACACATTTTTCAGGATTGAGGCATACTCGATATTGTCTACATTTGGCAAAAATCTTTTCTAGTTCTGGGATGTGCTCTGATCGTATAGCTGAATATGTACACAGATCATCCACGTATACCTCCATGCTCTTTCTCAAAAATTCCTTGAACACATGACACATCAGTCTTTGGAATGTAGCTGGGGCATTCGTTAAACCAAAAGGCATGACTCTAAAGGCGTATACTCCCCATTCGGTTGCAAATGTAGTCTTATGTTGGTCCTCAGGTGCAATAGCTACCTGATTATACCCTGAAAAGCCATCCAGAAAACTATAAACTTCTTTCCCTGCTACACGTTCCAAGAGATGGTCAGTGATCGGTAAGGGATAGCTATCCCTTATGGTTGCGGCGTTCACTTTTTTCAAATTGATGCACACTCTTAACTTCCCATTTTTCTTTGGTACAACCACCAAGGGTGATACCCATTCCGTGTGCTCAATTTCATAGATCAATCCAACATCTAATAACTTATCTATCTCTTCTTTTATCTTGGCTGAATACACATCATTATAAGTATAAGGTCTCTGTTTGGAAGGTTTGGCCTCGAATGTCATGGGGATTCTATGCGCACATATAGATGGATCTACTCCTTTTAAGTCCTTATAGGTCCAAGCAAAGACATCCCGGTATTCTCTTATGAGTCGAATTAACTCTTGCTCTTCTTCCGCTGAGACATCCTGTCCTATGAAAGTACATCGTTCCTCTCCTCCTTCCATGGTTACAACTATTTTCTTGGTTTGCTCTTTATTATCATATGCTATTCCCGGTTGTGCCTCTCTTTTAGGCATTTGAATAGCAATCTTCCTCTCTTCCACTTCGTATTTTTTAAAGTGAGCTGGTACCTCAAATTGGTCTTGAAGCTTGTTATCTTCATCTTCTAACCCCCTTTCAACTTCTAATTCTTCTTTTTGTGTGAGATCCTTATGTTGTTCATTGGCAGTGATATCTATGTTGTTGGTACACATCCCTAGCTCCATGGGCTCTGGTTCCATCTCAATACTCTCGTAGTCCTCCTTCCAGTCTTTCTCAATCATTTCTCCTTCTTCTGCCTCCTGAAGGACTACCATATACAAACTAACATCGTAACCCTCGTCGTCAATACATTCGTTCATGGTTACTACTTCTTCGTTTACACAGATATCGAGGGTGGCTAAAATTTCCATCCAACCGTGAGGTTCGAATTCTTCGTCTGGAAACACTTGTGGCATATAAGCCGGATCTTGTACCGATCTCACTATACCTTGTTTCTGCTGCCAACTTTTTCTTCTCTCTTCCTCCTTTTTTGCAGCTTGGCATATCCATAGATGAGTGTCCTCGTTTATCCAGGATTGGTCACTAGAACCTGCGCTATGAACTGATTGATCGTCTTCCTCTTTGTGGATTTGATTCCATTGTAGAGGTGGTACATCTTGATATGTGTACGTATGTAGGTTGATCCTAGTGGTGACTCCTGCGTGTTGTAGGTACACTGCATCTTTTCCCCAGTCTTGTACGACCTTTAGCTGTCTCATGAATGGCCTTCCCAAGATCATTTCATAATTGCTTGGCCTTTCAAAGTGACATATTGCTAAAGTATGTTCGAATTCCACTCCGCATGTAGTGAAGACTACTCGTTCCAACAATCCTAAGGGTCTTTCCGTATGTCCATCTGCCATTTGAATTTTCATGCGTGTTGGTCTCAATGCTGGTTTTCCCCATTTCTCCCAAATTTCTTTGGTAGCAATGCCAACACCAGCTCCTGAGTCTAGTATGGCTTTGGTTGTGTAACCCCTATAGGTGATTGGAAGACAGGTATTTCCTTCATCTCCTTCACTAAGTCTCCTACTTTATCCACTGGAATTCTCACCGTTTTCACTTCGTCAGCTACCTCCTTCTTTTCCTCCTTGACTTCCCATTGATTGATCAATTTCTCTTTTAAATGTGGTTTTGCCTTTAACAGTTCTTCAAATGTTAAGGTACATGGGATTTTCACCTTTCTAAGATGTTGTATGATCTCCGATGTTTGAACTGATGGATTCGTTTCTCGTCTCGTTATTGATGGAATGCGATACAATTCTGAGTTGTGCTCGTATTCCCTGGTGTAGTTGGGTAGTTCCTTTACATCGTCATCCACTTCTTTGTCACTTGCATCCATTGGAAAAATTTCTTCTGAATTGAGTTCAGGTATTGAACCCTCTATTTCGTTTTCAGCCTCTAATTCTTCAAAGGGCGGTTCCATTCCTTCTACCTTTTTCCACTTGTCCTCTTGAACTCGCGCCCATAGATCCTTAGTCCAATCTCCTTCTGTTTCAGGGACTATGGATCCTTCCTTTCTTTCAATACCAATTTCATCATTCAGAGATCTATTTACGTTAGGCTCTTCTTGAGTGTTTAGACACTCTTGGAATTTTTCTTCGCAAATTCGATTGTTTGGTAAAGGTGATGCGGGTTTTTCTAATGTTTGTTGGGCGACTTCTATCAGTTTTTTGCATATTTCCAGTCTTTCTTTCTCTAAGTCGCCTCTCGGATACTCTCTCTCATGTTGTTCTATGGTAGGTCCTGCTTTTATTCTCGCTTTGTATGCCTGAATCCACATGGCTAATTCTTCAGGCATTGGGTCTGCTAATACTGATCCTACCTCCTTCCTTTTATCCTCTTTTTTATTTTCTTTTTCCACTTGTGATTCTTCTGTTGACTTCTGTTTACTCTTTTCATTTTCCTTCTTTTGCAATAACTTTTTTTCTTTTATCCTGTCTCTCCTTTGCTTCCATCTTTGGGATCTTTTACTGGCGACACTTTTTTCTGGTTCTTCGGAGTCTTCTACTCTGTGAGGGATGGGTGTATTTCCCTCTTTGTCGCTTTGATTACTTCCGTCTGTTTTATCAGGGTTCTCTCTAGCCCTTGCTCTTGTTATGGCTTTTAAAGGTATAGTGTACTCTTTGTCACTCCCTGACGATTCAATTACTTCTATCACGTTGATCTGCACATTAGATGTGACCTTATTGGGATTCTTAGGACAATCTCTGAAAAGATGTTCCTTCCCACAATCGCTACAGTAGCCTTCCCAAATTCGTTGTGGTGGTGGTGGGCTTGGCAATGTACATTCTCTAATATAGTGGTCACCTCCACATCTGTAGCATGGTCCTCTGGGTACAGGCGGTCTATTCATTGGTCTAGGTGGCATGGTTGCTCTAGGAGCTGTGTACATTAAAGGTACATAATCCTGCTCGTAATTATATGAACTCTCTGGTGTCTCCATGCCATAAGCATATGGGTCATATTGTTGCCCATATTCCATTATTGAGCTCTCATAACCAGAGTATGTTCCTTGACTAGGTTCGTAAAATGAGTCATATGGTTCACTGCTAGTCAAAGGTGTGGCTGGCACTATAGCCCTTTCTAAGTTTTCCTCTGGTTGCGCTATCTTAACTGGGACAACGTTCTGAGGGTGGGGCGGTTGTTGTCCTAGCACTGGTTGCGGTTGAGTATATCCCTGATATGCGTATGGTCGTGGTATTGGTGCCTGCGGCAGATATGAGGGATATCTAAAGACTTCTCCTCCCTGCTGGTTCTGCGGGTATCCATATGGTCTCACATAAGGCTGGGTGGGTCTGGTTTGCCTATTGTAAGGGCAGTTCTCAGTGTTATGGTTTGTGTATCTCTGCTCTATACTGCAATATTGTAGTGGTCCGGGGACAGAGGGTCTATGAGGAGCATAAGCAGGTGGTGGGACTACTCCCCTAGTACACAAATGAGAAGGATGATCTCCTCCGCACTGCATACATCTTCTAAGCATAGGCATTCTCATAGGATTGGTGGGATAATTCCTCTGTCCTTGAACATTCAGTTTTTTAGCTAACAAGTCGGCAATTTCCTCTACGTTGTTTTTAGGGTTTGATATGCTGCTTGTTGACTCTTCACTTTTCACACTGCCTTGGGGTATTTTCAAGTCTTCTGCAAGGTTATCTTCTAGGTCTATGCATTCCTTCATGCACTCTTGCAAGGTTTGAACTCTCTTAACGTACACTAATGACCTCAAGGTTCCGTTCAACAGTCCTTCTAGGAACAAAGATACCATTTTGTTTTGTGTTGGTCTCTCTTCTACGGGACATCTATCCACATACTGCTTGAATCTCCTGGCAGCCAAACTGACTGACTCAGTCGGGACTTGTTTGAAGCTGTGGATTAATGACGAAGAATTGTTTTTAATTCCAGATTTGGTAAATTCTTCAATCATTTCTTGATAAACCTGATCCATGTTCTGAAAGGTATTTGGATCCAATGGCTGAAACCAGGCCAGAGCTGTGTCTGACAAGGTAAGGCCAAAAGACTCATATTGAATCATGAAGTCATCTACCTGCTCGGCTCTAATTACTTGTTTAAATTCTGCTATGTGATTATAGGGTTCACTAGAGCCATCATAATGATTTCTCATGCACTTGGCCACTTGGATCGGTCTTAGTCTCCTTCCTGCCTCAGGTTGTCTAGGCATTACGGGGTAGTTTGGTCTTCCTATTGGTATGCCTGGTCCTCGTACTACCTGTGGTCTGACTGGAGTATGAACTCCTTGTCTTGGGTCAATGGCTGGTTGTGGCCGGTAATTAGGATTAGTGGCAGGCATAGCGAATTGTACATGTGGTCTGATGGGGACCTGTGTTTGTTGAGTTTGTTGTGTTTGTCCTGATTGTTGAATTGAATTATTTTGAGAAGTTCCATGTGGATTCCGTGATGTAGTGGCTTGGTCCCTTGGGGGGAACACTGGGATGTTCTAATATTTTAATTCAGCTCTCTCTAATTCTGTGATTGGCCAATATCTCCTGTGATTTTTGTCCAAATATGTGATGATAGTGGAGAATTCAGGATCTTGTAACTCATAGATGGTAACTGGATTAGGAGCAGCTTCCCATATAGAGGAATGGGCTCTGAGCAGGTGCTCCATTCCGTTGATCAAATACACATCTATCAGAGTATCATCCTGGGGAATTAGGTCTCCTCTCCAAAGTTTAGTAATTGTTGATCTCCCTCTAGGAGTAGTTACTTGTTCTTCGGTTCCATATCCATTTAAGCTCGAAGAATTATTTTCCTCACCACGCTCATTAATGATTTCAGGGTGTTCTGTGACCACGTATTGAATGTCTTGTTTGTCCATGTACAGTCCTCCTATGTACTTAACTGCTGGTCTTGGCACTATGTAGGCCTCTGAAGCCTTCCTCAGTCTGGCCACTGATCTGTTTAGACCATCCAAATATATAGGTATCTCATTGTGGTTGGTGCTCACATACTCTAAGGAAGTTCTGTATTCGCCCTCAATGATGGACATCTGGCCAATCATGGGCACAGTGTTTTGCATATCCTCGGAAGCCATGGGGATTTCTCCTTCTGACTCACTGGAGGTCTCAGAATAGTGTGAACGGCTGCTTGGTTCAGCTACACTCCCTACAGAAGAAATTACACTTCTTCGGCTTCCTAGGGTTCTTCCGGATCTCAGGTTCATTCACTTAAGAGCTCTGATCAAATCTTGTCCACCTCTAGCCTCTAGAATTCTAAGTTATGACTTAGAGATCTAGGAAAAAATTAGGCTGGAAAATGACTGAAGGAAAAGTTCCAGTCACGATACTTGACCCCTAAAATCCACGATACACGATATCTGTCAAAACGATCGCTGACTGACACGATACTTGGACGAAACGATCGCTGGAAAACGATCTCTCCCAGACGATACTTGATGCGCACGATACTCGATACCTGAGTTTGAAACGATACTCGATACCTGAGTCTAGACGATACACGATACACGATACTTCCCCAAACGATCTTTGGCAAAACGATCTCTAGACTCCACGATCTTTGGTCAACACGATACACAATCGACGATACTTGGTTTAAAACGATACACGATCGCTGGTAAGTATCGCGATCTCTGAAACGCGATACACGATACTTGACCAAAATGATACACGATCTCTGTCTCTACGATACTTGGTCAAACGATATACGATACTTCACAAGTATCGCGATCTTCAGGCCACGATACACGATATTTGGCGCAGACGATACTTGATACACGATACTCGACCAAACGATCGACGA
Source organism: Ceratopteris richardii (assembly GCA_020310875.1). Lineage (NCBI taxonomy): Eukaryota > Viridiplantae > Streptophyta > Polypodiopsida > Polypodiales > Pteridaceae > Ceratopteris > Ceratopteris richardii. The sequence goes on from CM035429.1 coordinate 86,092,290, forward strand.
TCTTTGGCAAGTATCGCGATCTCTAGGAAACGATCTTTGGCCGGCGATCGCTGACCGCAACGATACACGATACTTGTTAGGTATCGCGATCGCTGGAAACCAGACGATATCGATACTTGGCCAAAACGATATCTCACCGAAACGATACCGATCTTTGACCTCAACGATCGACGATCTTTGGCAAGTATCGCGATCTCTGGAACACGATACTTGAGCCAACGATACACGATCTTTGGGTTCAAACGATCTCTGATCGAGACGATACCGATATTTGGGAAATATCGCGATACTCAACCACAGGAGTTCCACGATACTTGACAAGTATCGCGATACTCGACCGCGGGAGCAAAGACGATACTTGACCCAATTTCCAAATTTTGACAAAAATTTTTAAGTTTTTGATTCAATGCACTTGTATTATGCACTCTCCTCCCCCTTCTCCACTCTCTGGATCACTCAAAACTCACCTTTTCACCTCAATCAAACCCAAACGATCTCTGACGCAGGTCGTTTCTGACTGAACTTGATTTTTTTGAATGATGTAATAGGATTAGGACTTGCTAGGCTCACCTCTAATGCACTTTCAACTTCTTTAGCACTTCCCCTTGCTTTGTAATGCTCCAGGTCGCCTATATACTCGCCCACGATCTCTGCAAGCTCTCACGATACCCGACTGCTCTCTCCACGATACTTGTTCAACAAGTGAATTGAAAAATGAAAATTTTTTGGCTTTTATACTTGGAAATTCCTAGCTTACAAAAAAGGAAAATTTTTTGAACAACACTAAAGCCTACTCTACTCTCCACTCACTCCTACTCTACTTCTTCTACTCTCTTCCCTAATCTATCAACTCACTACACACACTCCAAGAATGAGAAGTAGCAAGTGCTGCTGAGATTGACTTACCAAAGAAGAGAAGATTTCCGCTCCTCCAAGTTCTTCAAAGCAAAAAGCTACTTACCATCACACGAATGCCTCGGTTTGATTCGTCACTCCCCGGCAACGGCGCCAAAAAGTGTGTTGACCTAAGCTTCAACTTAGGGACTTGCGGAGAAAGAGACTATACCTCAATCCCCTCACAAGTGCATATAGTGGGGATACACGCTTTTAATTATCAATCCAAAGAGTATGCAAACCTAGCCGAGTGTATGAAGACATGCAATCACGTAATGGTCAATGCAAATGAACTACTCAAGAATGAAAATGAGGTAAATGCTTATCCTAACAAGCTTCAACTGTAGGTCAAGACGAAACGATACTTGGTGCAGCAACCATCAGTATTTTGGACTTTTCTCCTAGCTCCGAGCTCCAAACATAGCGAATATCATATGCGTTTCGAAGCTCTCGAGAAGACGCATCCAATGGCAGTGGTTTCACTCAATTCCAACGCTCCTACTTCAAGTTATGAGAGAAATACTGAATCGCGAAAATACTTTCCTACGCTTCAGCACTTCCTACACCTCGCACACACCTTTCCTACAGCAAAGAAACACTCTCAAGGATAGACAACACTCACAAGCACTCTTTCCAAGCACTACACATGCATACAAGCTCGCGAAGAAGAAGATGAAGAGGGAAGAAGACACAAATTCGAATTTCTGTGCTCTCTCTTCTCACAATGGCAAAAAGTCTTTTACAAAGAGTCACATTTGACTTATATACTAGTGCCCTAAAAATGGTCCTTTCACACAAGTGACCGGCACTTTATTCACTAAAAGCTAATTTCCTACTATTTTACATGGGTAAGCTTCTATTCTTCTGTGGGAATGCATCTAGAGGACTCCTCTAGTGCCTTTACAAAGGGAAATATATTACAAGAATGAATATGTTACAAAAATATGTGGTCCAAATCGGAAAAATTTTGGGGCCCGTCTTTTTTTCTGCTTTGTGCGCTCTTTAGCTCTGCAACATGGGGCCTCTCCAGATGTGAGCTTCGAGAGATGATCTGCTCTCAAGTGTGTCTTGCCTTTCCTCACCACTATTGGAGTTAGACGTCTGCGGAAGCACGCGAACATCACAAGGAAGAAGAAGAAGCTTGGAGCACAACACACAATACTGAATGTATTACTAGAGAATGTACAAAGATAAGTAGCCCATTAGGGCAATATGCGTATATACAAGCCGGGGGAAAAAAACCTCCTAAAGAGGGAAAAAAGTGCCCCGGCGGTCCTAGTGTGTTCACACACATCCTACCTAAATATATCAACAAATCCACCTTGGGAGTGATGCAGTGAACAAGGAGCTGGCATTCATGTATAAGGAAGTGCCAAGCTATGTGGAAATCACTCCACAAAAGGAAGTAAGCCCAAAGCTTTGCGAAAAGCTTCAAACTTCTCCCTAGGCAGAGCCTTCATGAAAAGGTCTGCAATGTTCTCTTGCATGGGCAGATATGCCAAGCTGATCTCCCGAGCAGAGAACCTCTCCCTAACATAGTGATAATGCACCTCAATGTGCTTAGTGCGAGCATGGAACATAGGGTTCCTCGCAACTACCAATGCGCTCTGACTGTCAGTGAAGATGGTGGTGGCACAAGTCTGACCAACACCCAAATCAACCATAAGGCATCTGAGCCACACACACTCAACAGTAGCTGTGAAAGCTGCCCTATACTCAGCCTCACAACTGGAAGTGGCCAAAGTAGGCTGCTTCTTGCTCAACCAAGCTATACATGAGCTACCAAGCATGAAGCAAAAGCCACTAGTGGGCACACGAGTGTCATAGCAACCAACCCAATCAGAGTCATAAAAAGCATGCAAATCTGGCGGTAGTGATCCCCCCTTGGGATAAAACAACCCAAGTAGCCGAGTACCACTCAAGTAGCGAAAGATGCGCTTAACCACTTGCCAATGCTTGACTCCTGGGCAATGCATAAACGTGCTCATCTGCGAGATAGCAAACTGAATATTTGGCCGAGTAATGCATAAGTAAATCAAGCATCCAACAACCTGCTGATAAAGAACAACATCAAATGCATCTCCAGTATCATGGAGACTCAATCGTAAACATGTCTCCATAGGAGTGGCAATAGGCTTACACTCTTCAAGGCCAAAACGCTGCAATAATGTGTCAATATATTTCGTTTGACACAAAGCCATTCCACCATCAACTTGCATAAACTGAATGCCCAAATAGTGATGCAAATGCCCCAAATCAGACATCTCAAATGAGGCATGCAAATCAGCCTTAAAATCAGCAATATGCTTCTCAATAGGACCAGTGAGCAACATGTCATCAACATAGACAACAATGATCAGAAGCACATCATTAGCACGCTTAACATATAAGGTGCTTTCAGTTGGACTGTTCTCAAAACCATGTGCAATCAGATAGGCATGTATCTTGTCATACCAAGCACGTGGTGCTTGCTTTAAACCATATAATGCCTTCTTTAACCTGCACACCTAGTTTTCATGCCCTTTCTGCACAAAGCGAGGGGGCTGAAAAACATACACTTCTTCATGCAAGTCACCATTCAGAAATGCAGTTTTAATGTCCAACTGATGTACATTCCAACCATGATGAGCTGCAAGTGCACAGATGCTCCGAACAGTAGTCATACGGCATGTAGGTGCAAAGATCTCATCAAAATCAATGCCTCTTTCCTGTGCATAACCCTTTGCAACAAGCCTAGCCTTATATCTGTCAACTGTACATTATAACATCATATTTAGATTGCATAGCAGCCATCCAATTTTTCGAGTTTTGTGCATCATCAAACGAAACAGGCTCATTCTCATCACAGAGACTAGATGCAGCCATAGCATAGCAATTTGATGCAAAGGAGGCACTATGAGAGCCTGATCAAGTATGATATGATAGAGGTGCATCTAATTTGCTGTCATGCAAGGTCTGCACCAGCCATTTTGGCATAGTTCTTGCCTGCTCAATATCAGCTCTCTCATCAATAAGTGCATCATGTACATCTGCATCATAAATGGAATTATCTGCATCATCACATGAAACCAGCAAAGGCTGAGAAGTTGCCTCAATAGGACCAGCACTAGACTGTCCACCTGTAAAAAGAGGCAGCAAAGTATCATACATGTCTTTGGAGCTAACAGATGTCTCCTTAGTACATGAAAGCAATGGCTGATAACATCTTCCATAAAAACAACATCACGGCTAACCAAAATGTGTTTAGTCTGTGGATGATACAGACGATAGCCTTTACTTTCAGAACTGTACCCAACAAAAATACATTTTACTACTTTATCATCCAATTTTCTGCGATGTTGTTGAGGCACTAATGCATATGCCAAACAACCAAAAACATGCAGATGAGCAACAGATGGCTTGTGGTCATGCCAAGCCTCATATGGTGTGATAGACTGCAACGCTTTAGTGGGACACCTGTTAAGTACATATGCTGCATACATGACAGCCTCAAGCTAGAAACTATGTTGTAAAGCCTGACTCTTCGCCATACACCTCGCCATCTCCATGAGTGACCTGTTCTTTTGTTCAGCAACTCCATTCTCTTGAGGTGTATACGGCACTTTACACTGGTGTTTTATCCCACGTTCAGCCAGAAATGCATTAAAATCAGAAGACATATATTCCCCCCCTCGATCAGAACGGAGGGTGCCCATTTTACATGCTGATAGATTTTCAGCCAAAACCAAAAACTGTTTGAAGCACATGAACACTTCGGACTTTGCCTTCAATGGATATACCCATGCATGCTTGGAAAAATCATCGATGAAAGTCACGAAGTAAAGATAATTCCAAAAAGAAGGTGTCTACATAGGACCATAGACATCACTATGTACAAGCTGCAATTTCTGAGTAGCCCGAACTGAACCATCTTTTGGAAAGGATGAATGATGCATTTTGCCCAAAATACAGCCTTCACAAACATGTTTTCCAGGTGCCTCAAGTTTAGGCAAAGAGGACACCATTTTAGATTTCTGCAGGCGTAGCAAACTAGCAAAATTCAGATGACCAAAGCGTGCATGCCAAAGCTTTGCATCTGACATAGCCTGAGAATCATTTACTGCACATGCCAAATCATTTACAGATCTTTCATAGTCTATGAGCTTATACAGCCCACGACATAAAATGCCAGAAGCAATAATCACATCGCCATTTGACAGATCATGAACTGTACACCTGTCATCAACAAATTTCACAACCAAGCCAATCTTGGCTAATGCAAAAACTGATAACAGGTTCTTCTTGATCCCTGGCACAAATAAAGCATCTGAAAAGTGAAAGAACTACCATCAGCAGTAGTCAAAATGATCTTACCAACTCCCATAACAGGATAAAAGGAGTTGTTGGTGCATGTAACAGTATTCCCTATAGGGGCAAGCTCGAGTGAAGAGAAGAAACTGTGCTGCGAGGTAATATGTTTGGTTGCCCCGCTGTCAAAGTACCAAACATCTGAGTCTACTGCAGACATGCATTGCTCATGAGAAGATGGGTCAAAACTGCAAACAGTAGTAAATGCCCATTCTTCTTCCTGCACAAGATTAGCAGACTCCGTTTTTGGTGTATAGGCTTCTGCAACAACCATTCCAGCCTCTTTCTTCTTTACGTCTTTTACAGCCAATTTTGGACAGTTCTTTATGATATGATCATTCCCTTTACAGTACTTACAAAACAATTTTTGCTTTTCTGATTTTTTTTCATCTTTGTCTTGGTTCTTCGAATGTGCAGCATTTGCAGGTTTCTGCTTACTTGTAGAAGAGCTCCATTTTCCTTTGCCCTTCTAACTAGCCACGAAAGCTTGATCTGGAACACGCATAATGGACCTGTTCTGCCTAGACTGATCTTCCTGCAATAGAACAGAGACTAACTCCTCAAATGATAAGGCATTTGGATTGCCTTTCATCATCAATCGAAGAGTAGAAGCGCAACTCTGATATGAATCAAGAAGACCATTGAGAACGGTCTGCACAACTGAGCTATCTGGTATAACCTCATCAGTAGAAATCAACTATTCCTTCAAGTCTTTGATCTTTGTCAAAAAAATATCCATAGAATCACCTTCATTCATGTGCTCACTCTCTAACTGTTTTCGGAGGTAAGCAGCACGAGCCTCATTCCTAGCCTGGTACAATGTGGTAAGTGTATCCCAAGCATCCTTTGTTGTTCCGCAAGAGCGAATATGAGGAATAATGGCACGTTTGACAGACAAAGCTATCAATGCATGTGCCTGGGCATCTCTGCCATCCCAACGAATCTTCTCTACAGTAGGTGCAATAAAATAGCATCATGAATAGGAATCTACAGAATATCATTTTCGACACCATCCCCATCAGCTTCAGCACCTGTATTTGCAATACCTGTAGTCGCAGGTGTAACAGGATGTCTTTCAACACCCTGCATAATGTTCCATAGTCCTTTTGTAACCAATACATGTCGCATCACATAAGCCCATAATGGGTAGTTGGTACCATCCAACTTATCCTCAACAGCCAACATAAGGAATACATCACTGCTTTCAGCCATGGCTAGTGACTAAAATACCTTGATGCAAAAAATTGACTGTATCTCAAAAAGTTGAACGGAACTACCCAGAAGAGTTCTGCTAGACCTGTAGCAGACTTCGAGATGCTTATATTGGCGAACAGAAACTGGTATATAGCTTTGGCACAAAAAGATGAAATAGCCTACACAAGCGCTGCTATAGTGTATTCGGAGGCCAAAACGAGCTTAGATTGCGATTTCGACACCACAAAGTGAAGTTGTTTTGATCTCTGAAACACCTGAGTATGCTCACCAAATTTCGTGTGAATCTGAGACTGCAATCGGAGCGGTGTAGACGACGCCCTAGATGAAGCGACGACCTGCTCTGATACCAATTGTTGGAGTTAAACGTCTGCGGAAGCACGCAAACAACACAAGGAAGAAGAAGAAGCTTGGAGCATAACACACAATACTGAATGTATTACTAGAGAATGTACAAAGATAAGTAGTTGTTAGAAGATGTATTTTTGGAAGCCTTTTTGAAGCAAAATAATTGTAAAATGATAAAAAATTATAAAAATATTTATGCAATTGTTGTAAAAATAAGGAAGAGTCTTCCTTATGTAGGATGGAATCTTATGTAATTTTTCTAGAATTTTTGGAAACTCCTAGATAGCATATTTTAAGAATAATAGAGGAAAGGACCAAAATTCAAGTGTGAAAAGGGACACTTGAAAATGTATATAAGCTAATTTCCTCTATTATGAGGGGGTTGGTTAATCATTTGTTTACATGCTATCCAAGTGAATAGAGAAGGAGTTTTCTGCTGAACATCGTGTTTTCTCCTCTTTGTGTGGTTTCTTTGATTTGTGAGTCTAATTCTTGTGTAACCATGGAGATTTGTGAGCTTCTATTGTGTAAATCTGTTGAATGTGTATGAAGAGAGCTGAATACTGATGTGTTGAGTGATAAGTTGATGAAGAATGGTGCTGGAGCTGAAAATCATCTGTTTTCACATAATCGCGATTGTCTCGTTTGTATGATAGAGGTGATATTTTTTTATTTTGACTTCATAATTGTGTTCTGCTGGTAGAATAGCATGTAATAGACACCAAGATTGTGGAAAATGGTGGAGATTTGCTCAAGATAATCCAAACCCTAGAAATTCCTCTTCATTTTCACCATTCTCAGAAATCCAGCCATTATTCTCTTATTTCTTGGATTCTATCATCTTGAAGGGGCTGTGGTCTCAAGAATACTTCCAGGATTGACAAAATAAAGATGTCTTGTTGATTCTTTATGCTAAATGATTGGAGAGGACAACTCCAAAGACCAATAACAAACATTTTTTGGCGCCGTTGCTGGGGAGTATTTCAAAAGCTTCATTGAAGTTGGACCTTGCTAGATCTTCTATTGATGATGGTAACAAACACAAGAAAAAGGTAGCACTCTTTAATCAAGAAATGTGAACATGAAAAGGTAGATGTCTTTGTTTGTCTTTTGGGAAAAGAAAGCAATAGATCATCTTTTAGAATTGGAAGTGCTGAAATTTTTGTAAATTGATAGTTGCTCATTACATTGTTGAAGTAAAAGTGCAGGTGTGTGGAAAAGTTGAATCAAGAAAGCTGAAGATGAGGTAACATGTGTCTATTCTTGCATTTTTAGAGTTCTTTTTGACCAAGTACTAGGTAATATTGTTGATCTTGGGAAGATAACATGGTTGCACTAAGGAAAAGTCAGGTAAAGTAGCTAGATGCAAGTAGAAAAGATTCATTTGTTAACCAAATCAAAGCATAAATCTTGAGAAACAAAGCTGATCTGCATTTTGAAAAGAAATGTGTGACTGAGTTTATCTTTGCAAAAATTGATACTTGCATCTCATAGGACATTTTCTTTGGAAAGTTTTTCTCATGAACTGTTTTGATAGCTAAGCCATAAGAGATCATAACCAATCAAGGAACATAGGATCAGTAGATCACCAAACAAGAAACCCTAAGTAAAGTGTTCACCTTTATTTAGGGCAAAATACTAAAAAAAATTCATAAAATTCATAAAAAACAATCAAACAAATTTCTTTTCTTCTTAGGAAGTTGGACTGAAGCTTTGTGGATAAGAGTAATAGGGACCAAGTAAGAGAAAAGCAAAAAATTTATCAAAAAATTAGCAGATTTGAAAAAACACGATTGTCTGTACAACATCGCGATTTTCCGATTAATGTTGTGACTATGAGGTAAAATTGCAGGTGATTGTGGAATTGGAGTTGGTAAAGGGTACTGAAGGGGAACAAGAGAGAAAAATACTCAAATTTAGATAAGATCAGAAGTATAGAAAAAATACGATTTTCTGCACAAAATCGTAATTTTCTGAGTAAGGTTGTGATTTTGATGCAGAAGTACAAGAGTCTGGTGAACTGCAATTGGTAGAGGGTATTGAAAGAGAACAAGAGAAAAGAATACTCAAATTTGCACAAGATAAGATCTACAGAAAAAACACGACTTTCTGCACAAAATCGCGATTTTTTGTAAGGGAAATTTTCTGGAATTTCTAGCATATTTGGGTTTTTGGAGAAAGATAATTGCAAGAGATGTCATCAAGATTGGGTAAGTAAAGATTGGACAAGTGAAAGAGTGAAGAACTGTGAAAATCACACAAAATCGTGATTTTCTGGACACTATAAAAACCTGGAATTCAAAGAAAAATTCATTTGAGTGAGTGTGAGAGAGAGAGAGAGCAGGAAAAATCACGACTTTCTGCAAATACAGGTCTAGAGGAGCTATCACCTCAATTACATGACTTTAAATTTTTATGATCAATAAGTACAAAAAAGTAGGAAAATAGCAAAATTACGAAATCGTGATTTTGAATTTTTAAGTGAGAAAATATTATTTTTTGGTTAAGATGTTTCATTGCATGTTAAAAACTTAATAAAACGATTCTATTAGAAGAAAGAAAAATTTGAAAATCAACACTTCAAAAAATTCGAAAAAGTGTTCAGAATCGCGATTCTGTAGTCAAACACAAAATCGCGATTTTCTGAGCTAAGGACAACATCGCGATTCCCAGAACACGATTTTCATAAGAAAATCGTGTTATTGACAATTGTGAGCAATCACGATTGTCTGGGAACAAAATCGTGAAAAACACGATTCGTGAAAAACACGATTTTAAGCACAAAATCGTGAAAAACGCGCTTTTGAGCACAGAATCGTGAAAAACGCGATTTTGAGCACAGAATCGTGAAAAATGCGATTTTGAGCACAGAATCGTGAAAAACGCGATTTTGAGCACAAAATCCTGAAAAACGCGATTTTGAGCACAAAATCGTGAAAAACGCGATTTTGAGCACAGAATCGTGAAAAACATGATTTTGAGCATAGAATCGTGAAAAACATGATTTTGAGCAGAAAATCGTGAAAAACGCGATTTTGAGCAGAAAATCGTGAAAAACATGATTTTGAGCACAAAATCGTGAAAAACATGATTTTGAGCACAGAATCCTGAAAAACGCGATTTTGAGCACAGATTCGTGAAAAACACGATTTTGAGCAAAGAATCTTGAAAAACGCGATTTTGAGCACAAAATCGTGAAAAACATTATTTTGAGCACAAAATCATGAAAAACATGATTTTGGGCACAGAATCGTGAAAAACACGATTTTAAGTAGAAAATCGTGGAAAACACGGTTTTAGTCAGAAAATCGTGAAAAATCATTAATTTGAACACAAAATCGTGAAAAACACGATTTTGAGTTCAAAATCGTGGAAAACACGATTTTTAGTCATAGAATCGTGAAAAATCATTAATTTGAACACAAAATCATGAAAAACACCATTTTGAGTTCAAAATCGTGGAAATTAGGTGAATGATCCTTAGGTCTGGGAACAAACTAAATTCACATACTAGGCAAGACCTAGGAAGGAAGGAGATAGAGTCACTAGTAGGGGAAGGGCAAGAAAGAAATTTAGGGCAAGAAAACGACATGGAAAATTTAACTGAAACAAATGAGCCCATTGAAACTGGGGATTATAGAAATATCCTCAAATACATGTATACAAATAGGTTTGGCACCTATGTATATCAGGATGGAATGCATAAGTTTCTCATTAGATTGAGAAACTTAGAAGTTCCCCTAAACATAACACCAGTAGCTCAGTTCAAAGATGGTAGGTATGAGGATAGGCAAGGGTGTGTGTACATCTTCTCCCAAGACCCAGAAAATTCAAATGGCTTAGGGCAATGTGCTGACAAAGGACCTTGGGAACATAACATGGGACAACCAGATTTACCTAGACCACATGAAAACTACACTAGTACTGAGCAACAACATGGGAGGAGGAAACATGCTTCCCCAAATCCTTTTGATAAGGAACCAGAAGGTTATAATGAGTTTGCACTCAGAAGAAGACATCATTGGCAACCTCAGGGTAGAATGCTTAGACCATATCAAGTAGCCAAATGTATGAAAAATCAATATGAAGGGTATTCAGATCCTCATGCTCATGCTGCAGAGTTTAGGCAATTAATTAGAGCTGAGGAGGTGGAAGATTACAAAGTTCAATTTGAGGCATTTGGTCTAACCCTAACAGGACCAGCGTTATCTTGGTTCATCCCTTTGAGAAAAGAAATGTATCTAGATATTGAATCCTTCCTAGAAGCCTTTATTGGAGAATTCTCAAAGACCGGAATAAAACATAGCACAACCACTCTGATAGACAATTTTAAACAACAAAAAGATGAAAATGTCAGAGAGGCAGCCAGGAGATTTAAGCAATATATTGACAGATGCCCTAAAGAGGAAGTACCTTCCATGGCTAGACAAGTATCCCTATTCATAGAAGGGTTGAGAAGTGCTCAATTAAGAACCCTAGTGTACTACAGGAGATGCCCTGATCTAGGAGCTTGTGTAAAAGAAGTAATAGATTTGGAAGATAACAGAGGCCAAGATCTGTTAGCAATTGATCAACCCAGATCAAATGAAGATAAAATTCCTCCAGCAGAAGAGTTGGCTCAGACCATTGCTAAAGCCCTAGAGGTAAGCACTAAAACCAATTTGATAAACTCCAGGATAAACACAAATAAAAAATGCTACAATTGTGGAGAAAGCCATCTGATACAACAGTGCCCATATCAAAAGCCTCCACATTTACAAGATAGAAAGACACTCAAATATTGTACACTAGAGAGGAAATGGACCAACCATACCAGGGATGAATGCTTCTATAATAAACAACCCATAAAGGAGAGAGACTATGGGAGCCAAAGAGAATCAGTGTATAGTGAGCAACCAAGACCGGTGCTGGGGCAACAACCTCCTATACCAACAAATGTGGTACCAATCAAATACACACCAATAGAGGAGGGAAACTTAAGAACAAAGTCACCATACAAGGAAGATTATCAATGGAATGAAGGATATCAAGAAGAATGGGAAGGTTATGAATCAAGAGAGCCAGAATTACAAGCCTTAGACTTGGGAAATGGAAGAATTGAGATGGACACTGCCACTTTCATGTATATACCCAATAATTATATGTCCAATCAAAAACCTCAATTCAAAGGAGGACCAAAGATAACTTGTTATAGGTGTGGGGGAGATCATTTCATTAGAGACTGCCCACAACCTCCTACATTAAGAATAGAAGGAGCATATTGCAAGGATTGTGGCAGGGAGCATTTGATTAAGGATTGCCCAAAAAATCCTCAAAAACAACAAAACACACCTAATAACATACCACTAAAAGCAGTCAGTATCATGGAACAGGAAGAATTGAGTGACATTGACCAAGTGAATGTAAATGCTATAACAAGGTCACAAACAAAACAACAAAGAACAACTAAGGAACAAAATGAAGGTTCAATCTCAAAGGTGAAGAAAAATAGATAGAAAGGGAAATGGGAGAGGAAACAAAAAATGAGTAAAAATATTGAGGAAGAAAATAGGGAACAATTAAACAGTACTTCTCCTCAAAAGACACAAACCCAGTTGGAAATAGGAAATTCACAAAGTCTAGACACTCTGATAAAAGCATACAAAGGTAGAATTCAAGAGGGACCAAGTCCTGCTGATCATACAATAACTTATCCTATGCCAGACTTAGAACATGAAAGAATGCAGAAGTGTAAACAGATCATACGGGAAGTACAACTCAAAATAGGGAAAGAAGATTATTCTCAAAAAACAGTTGAGGAATCTGAGACAACAACAACAAGAGGAAAGAGTATCAAAGAAGAAAACCCACAAGTAACACTCCAAGTGAATGTAGATAAAAGATGCACAATTCTGTATCATACCACATGGGAAGATTTAATGAAACAAAATCCTCACTTACAGAACCAAGTGAAAAAATGGGAGACAACACCAGAAAATCTTCACCCACAACTACAGGAAATGGAGGAGTTGTGGTATATTCCCATTGATAAGATAGGAGGATATTGTGAGGGAGAAGAGGGAAACTCAACTTTAAAAATACAATTTGGTAAAAACCAAGCCAAAGCTATTTTGGATAGTGGATCAGGAGTGACCATCATGACTAAACAAATTTGGAAGAAATGGGGAAAAATGAATTATTACCCACAAAAAAGAGATTGCAACTTGCAGATGGACATATAGAAAAACCCCTAGGAATATGGGAAAAAGTGATTGTGGAAATATGTGGAATAGAGATAGAACATACTTTTGCTATAGTTGAGTTCCCACAATCCACTTCATATGAAATTATCCTAGGAAGACGACCATTCATGAGAAAAATGCAAATTGTGCAAGATTGGGGTAATGATTGCTTATACCTGCAGAGCAAAGGAAGAATAACCAAAGTAAATCTAAGAAATGGGCACTACTGTGACATATCTCCTCAAGAATGGTATTATAAAATTCATCAGAATCAAGAGTTGAGTGAGGAATCAGAGATAGAAGATCAGGATGAGGCTGAATCATCAGTATGGAAGTGCAATATGATAAGAAATCTTACCAGTCGGAAAAGGAGATTAAGAAGAGAGGATTGTGTGGAAGGAAGGAAGTTACAAGATGAGAATTATGTATCACAACAATTCAAGGATGAAGAGTTTGAGCCCTATGGGTGGAATCAAATTTTGGCTACCATGGACCTAGCCAGTGATGAATATGTAGGAGTGGAATTTCAAAATGAAGAAGGATATGATGTTTTTCACATTGGAATACAAATGATAAAGGTATCCAGAATAGTAGAGGACATAGAAGAAGAAATGATATTAGAAAAAGGGAAGACACAATTTTTAGAGGAAGTAAAAGCTGAAGACGCTATTAAGGATAAAATCTCAGGTAAGTACAAGAAAAACAAACACAAGGAAATAGAAGAAAATAAGGGAAATGAGAAGAAGACAAGGGAAATGAACAAAGATCAACAGTTTGATGTACCAGAAAATTTCAAGACTTATGAAGTGGAAAATAGATTACTTCTCAAAAGGAAACCAAAGAGGGAAAAGAAGAAAGGAGAGGCTTATGATAATGAGGAAGAAATTAAAAAGATCATGATCACTCAGGAGGAGGAAGAAGAAAGACACATTGTAGTGGCTGATGACATGACAACTCAAGAAGAGGAGGCACTAAGAAACCTGGCAAGAAATTATAGGGATGTATTTGCTTATAGTTATAAGGATTTGAAAGGTATTGATCCTAAAATCTGTGAGCATAAGATTCCTATTACACCTGAAGCAAAACCTAGTAAACAGAGACATTACACATTTAATGATAAATACTCTGCTAAGATAAAGGAAGAAATTGACAAGCTATTAGCTGCCAATTTCATCTATGAAATTGAGTATACAGAATGGATATCTCCTATAGTTGTGGTACCAAAAAAGAATGGGAAACTTAGGGTATGCATTAACTTGAAAAAGGTAAATGCAGCAACTATAAGAGATAATTATCCACTGCCGATAACATATCATCTACTAGAAAGAGTTGCAGGGAAGGAGGTTTATAGTTTTTTAGATGGTTTTTTAGGATACAACCACGTTCCTATAGCATTGGAAGACCAACATAAAATTGCCTTCTCCACAGAATGGGGAATTTATGCCTTTAGGGTTATGCCCTTTGGATTAACTAATGCTCCAACAACTTTTTAGAGATTGATGTGTCATATCTTCAAAGAGTTTCTGAGAAAGGTAATGGAAATCTATGTAGATGATCTTTGTACTTTTTCATTAAAAAGACAAGATCACTTGCAGGATTTAGAAAATATATTCAGGAAATGCAGAACCTACAGAGTATGTTTAAATCCATAAAAATGTGTATTCTTTGTGAGACAAGGAAGAATGCTGGGTCATATAGTCTCTAAAAATGGAATTTCAACTGATGAGAAGAAAATAAAGGCCATAATAGAGCTTCCAAGACCAACAAGTGTAAAGGAACTTCAAACTTTCATGGGACATTGTGGGTACTATAGGAAATTTGTACACAAATTTGCTGACATAGCAAAACCCTTATATGCCCTAATTACGAAGTTTGAGTGGACTAAGGAGTGTGACCAAGCCTTTGAAACTCTAAAAACTTGTTTGGTAACAGCCCCAATTCTGAAAACACCTCAATGGGACAAAATTTTTCATGTTCATGTGGATGCTTCAAATTATGCTTTGGGATGTGTGTTAGCACAACCAATAGAAGGAAGCAAGTTAGATTTTCCAGTGGCCTATGCTAGTAGACAATTAAATCTAGGAGAGAAAAATTACACAACCACTGAAAGAGAGGGATTGGGCATGGTATTTGCTGTAAAAAAATACAGACATTACCTTTTGGCCAACAAGTTTAAGTTCTTTGTAGACCATCAAGCTTTGTTATATTTGGTAAATAAACCTTGTCACACAGGGAGAATAGTCAGATGGTTTCTTTTGCTAATGGAATTTGAGTTTGAGGTGGTGGTCAGACAAGGGAAAACACACTTGAGATCAGATCATTTATCTCGAATCCAGTCTGAAGAACCCTGTTGAGCCCATAAAAGTCATGTTGGTCAAAGTCAACTGCAGTCAAAGTCAACGGGTCAAAGTTCACAAGGTCAAGGTCAAAGTCAACAGTTGCAACGTCAAAGTGCGTAAGTGCAGGTGTCAAAGTGCACAGGTAGTGCACAATGAATTGTCCACAAAGGGTAAATTGGAGAAAATGGGTTGCAGGTTGCAGAGGTATTTTCTCTAATTTCCCTAAGGTTCAAAGTGTGTTTTAAAGTGTTTTGGAAGGTTCAGGTGAACCCCCTCTTATGTGCAAAAGTGAAGACTTAAAAGGAAACATGAAGGTATGTGAAGCGGCAAAGTGTACGCACAGGTGAAAGAATGCCCCCCCCCCCCATTAAAATTTTTGGTTTTAGTCTAAAGTCACTACAGGACAAAACAGTGAGTCGTTGGCTGCCACTTGTGAGGACAATCTTGGGACATCAAAGTGAGGACCAAGATACCATTGCAGTTAGGAGCGTACGTGATCGACACACTCACATGAAGGCAAGGGCCATTCTTGGACCAATCTTAGAGTAAGCAAGAGAGCATAGTCTAAGGAAGCAAGAGAGAGAAGTGCAAGAGTCACCAGTGCGACGACGCAGAGAAGTGGAAGTGAAGGAGTGCATAGGGAGTGCCTAAGGGATTGTGCAGAGAGTGCTAAGCTAGTCCCCCCAAGTATCTCAAGGTCCCATTGCAGTGGGTGCGTGCCGACAGAAGGTATTCACTCCTCCCCCTTTGTGGAAGCTTGGTGCAAGGTGTGCACAAGGATAAGCTTGAAGCAGGTGGAGGTCTGGTGCAGAGGAGCCGGCGGCAAGAAGACTTTGGGATATTTGGTATTTTGTAATTGGGCACTCTGTGGGATTGTGCACAGAGGTATTGGCTTGTCTTGTACTTCAAACCTTGTAATTTTCTTACTGTAATCAATCGGCAGAAGCTTCCAGGTGTATTTTCTCTTCTTGTTTCTTCCCCTTTTCTCCTACAAACCCTCAAACTCCTTCTTGTCTAAGAATCCACCAACAAAATTTGGCACGCCCGGTGGGACTTCCAAGGAGATTTGAGCTTAGGAGAAACCAAGTGCCAAGCATAGAAGAGATCAAGTGTCGACAGAACCACAGTGCTACTTCATCAAACAAAAGGTAAATATATTCTTATCAAGTATCTTACATTCAGTGGGCTATGAGCTGCTCATGACCGCAACCCGGTCCCAAGTATTGAGGATCACCTGCAAGCAGACAAGGAGGAAGGTTGTTAGAAGGTCCCCCAGTCCACTATCTTCCACATCATCAGTCAAGACCATGGCGGGTCAGGTAGACTTGGAAACTTTACTCTCTAGATTAAATATAAAGTTTCCTTCTTTCAAAGGCCTAGCTCAGGAGGATCCAGATGAACACATTAGAAGGTTTTTAGCACTATGTAAGACTAGAGGCCTAATGGGTAGGGAGGATGCTTTTTTTATTCTCTTCCCTGCCACATTAGAGGGATTAGCTGATAAGTGGTTCAGCTAGTTTGCTGAAAACCATTTTACCACTTGGGATGTGATGAAAGATGCTTTTAAAAATCAGTTCCAGCATGGCAACACTGCGGAGATTATCATAGAAGAGCTAGAAAATTTAAGATTAGGTCTAGGAGAAAAGTTCCCAGAGTTTGTGACTCGGGCCAAAGCACTAATGGCTAAATTGCCAGATCCACCCCACGATTTTTTTGTCAAGAAATGGTTGGCTAAGCCCCTACCAGTGGCCACCCAATGCAAAATAAAGGAGTTAGTGCTACCTACAGCCTCCATAGAGGAGTTCATCAGTACAGCCACACGCTTGGAACAGATAAGGTACCAGTATAAAGCCACCTCTTCCCAACCTACATATGGTACAGAAATGGAGGATCCAGTGATACAGCTAAGGAAAGAGTTGGAGGGCTTAAAGAGAAATAAGCCCTACAAGGAGGAAGAGAATGCTGTTGCTCAGTTGAGAAGAGAGATTGAAGCACTAAAGCTCCAAAAGGAGGAGGAGGCCCAGGCAGAGGAATTGGCTCAGCTGCGACAGGAGTTGCAGGAGCTCAAAGGAGGTGGCATCAAGAGTGGACTTTGGTGTTCCATGTGCAGCAAGCAAGGTCACATAGTAAGTGAATGTCCTCTGTTAAGTGTGACTTGTCAATTATGCAGGAAGGTTGGCCATGAGGCCCATGAATGCCAATCAAGAGGAATGCCTGCAACGACATACTGGACACAAGGAGGACCCCCAACACCAGCAAATGTGATGGCTGCTGCACCAAATCAAGGTAACAACTATAATCTTAGACAGAGGAGTAATTTTGGAAATGGGCCTAGGAGGCCAATCATCTGTTTCAGATGTGGAGAATGTGGGCATTATCAAAGTAGGTGCACCCTACCAAAAAATGCCCCTCCCTGCAGGAACTGCCCTGATGCAAGAGACCATTATACAAATTGTTGTCCTAAGAATCAAGCCTCTTCCTCCGGGCCCCACATTCAAATGATTTCTGTGCACAAGGAAGAGGTGTGTGACCCAATCAATGAACCATCTCCATCCACCAGGGTGGTGCAATTAGAAGAAATAGAATCTTTGACTGTACAGACAAGAAGCAAGGGGAAGGCTCAAATAGACATAGGACAAGAATTAAAAATTAAGGGAATCCAAATAGAGAAACATCTGAAGATAAAGTCACCACAGGTGCAGATACAAGTCAACAAGGAGATCTCATATGCACCAGTGATGCCATTGGGCATGCCTTCAACAGGGCTCATGAGGAGCTTGATAAGTCAACTGGAGTCCAAGCTCTCAAGGAATCAGAGGCTTCAAAACTACTCAAGTCCATAAAGAAGGAGGTTAGTATTTTTGAATTAATAAAGATGGATGGGAAATTTAGATCAGAGTTATTGCAGATAATTGATGAGGCTTCCACTACAAGTTTGGTGGCAAAAACGGCGGTTTCACATAAAGGAAAAAGTGTAGGGGAAGCACCCCTTACGGATTATAAAAGAGCTCTCAAGGAATCAGAGGCTTCAAAACTACTCAAGTCCATAAAGAAGGAGGTTAGTATTTTTGAATTAATAAAGATGGATGGGAAATTCAGATCAGAGTTATTGCAGATAATTGATGAGGCTTCCACTACAAGTTTGGTGGCAAAAACGGCGGTTTCACATAAAGGAAAAAGTGTAGGGGAAGCACCCCTTACGGATTATAAAAGTCCTCGGCCTACAGTATCAATCAAGGGTCATGAATTTCAAGGTGTTATTGTGGATGGTGGTTCTGGCATTAACTTGATGCCTGAACATACCATGAAAAAGATTGGACTCCACCCTTCAAGACCTGCAAATTTCACTATTACTTTGGCAGGCAGATCAGAGCAAAGTAAGGCCCTTGGGAGTGATCCCAAAAGTTCCACTTGAAGTACAAGGTAATCTATTCATTCTGGATTTTGTGGTTTTAAGATTGCCCTAGGTTGAAGGAGGATTTCCTCTCTTAATTGGACGACCATGGCTGAGGCATGCAAGTGTCATTCATGATTGGGGCAAGGACACTATGTGGGTACAAAAGAAAGTGCAAGAGCTGACACAGATTCATTTAGAAGAGGGCCCAGATAATCAAGGAAACACTAGCATGATGCAAACAGTTGGCATTTGCATGGAAACAGAATCGGAGGATCAACCCCAAATAGATTTCGAGGAAGAAGAGGATATTCTAAATTGGCTCCAAGCAGGCAACTCTTCCTCTTGTTTTGGAAATTTTCTTAATAATTCTTGCACGACTGAAGGTTATGATGAAGATAAGGAAAAGGTCCAGGTTGATGGATTGGGAGAGCCCATCACAGACCACAGAAGGGGCAGGAAGACACCCCTCAAATACAACTTGGAGGAGGATGTGACAACCACAGATAAAGAAGTTTCTAAAGCTAAAAGCAAGGTAAAAAATTCTAGTGAAGAATGTTCTTTCCCAATTCAAGAAATCCCTGCAGGATGGATGCAGGACAAGGAGGAACACATTGAAGTCCAAAATACACCTGCTTATGAAGCAATGCACGAAAAGCTAGTAGAAGAAGACAAGGAAGCAGATGCACACGAAGATAATATGGTAGCGAGAAATCCTGTCCAAGAAATACAATTAGGCACTCAAGACAATAATCAGCCAGTTTTGGTGGCCACTTGGTTGTGGAGCCACCCAGGGCTCCTTGAAAAGGTAAAATCATTCTTGACCCAGTATATAGATGTTTTTGTCTGGCACTATAAAGACTTAGAAGTAGTGCCTGCAACTTATGGAGAGCACAGAATCCCGCTGGTTGATGGAGCCAAACCCATAAGAGGAAAGAGTTATAGACTTAATCCAAAATATGCTGAAGCTGTCTATGTGGAAATCCAAAAGATGGAGGATGCAGGAATCATCATTCCTGTTGAACACTCAGAGTGGCTCTCACCTATGGTTATAGTACCGAAGAAGAATACTAATAAAATCAGAATTTGTGTTGACTTTAGAGCACTCAACAAGATGACCATTCCAGATGGTTTCCCTATGCCTTTTGCAGAACAGGTCATTGAAGAAGTGGTTGGGCATGCATTATATAGCTTTATGGATGGATTCAGCGGCTATAACCAAATATCAATACATCCAGAGGATTGTGAAAAGACTGCTTTTATCACACCTTGGGGAACATATGTGTATGTAAAAATGCCATTTGGGCTCAGAAATGCTCCAGCCACCTTTAACAGAACGGTCAATCTCATTTTTGGCCCCCTATTGCTGGAATCACTTAGAATCTTCATGGATGACTTCTCTTCGTTGTCAGGATCTCACAAGGAAACTCCTCTAGATTGTTTGGACCTACACTTGAGGCAGCTGTAGAATGTTTTCAAAAGATGCAGGGAGACTAAGTTAAAGCTCAATCCAAACAAATGTCATTTCCTTGTGACAGAAGGAACCCTCTTAGGACATGTGGTGTCGGCTAAAGGTATGGCCCCAGATCTTGACAAAATCATTTCTATATTAAAGTTGCCTAAACCTAAATCCGCTAAAGAGATTCAGAGTTTCTTGGGGCATACTAGATACCATAGAAGGTTTATAAAAATGTATACAGAGATAGCCAGACCTCTGGCTAGACTTACAGGTAAGGAAGTACCTTTTAAATGGGAAGAAGAGGAGGAAAAAGCATATCAAACATTACGGTCAAGGTTAGTGTCTGCTCCTATTTTGGTCACACCTGAGTGGTCAAAAATCTTTCATATACATGTCGATGCCAGTGCCTATGCAGTGGGGGCAGTTTTGACCCAACCCAGTGAAGAATTTAAAGTGGACAGGCCAATTCAATATGCCAGTAGAATCTTGACCAAGGCTGAAAGGAATTACAGTACTACAGAAAGGGAAGCCCTAGCAATGGTCTTTGCTGTCCAAAAATTCCGTCATTACTTACTGGGGGTAAAATTTATTATTATAACATATCACCAACCACTAAAATACCTACTCAACAAACCACAAGCCACTGGTAGAATATGGAGGTGGTTATTGTTGTTCCAAGAGTTTGATTTTTCTGTAGTCCATAAACCTAGTAAAGAAAATGTTATGGCAGATCACCTATCCAGAATAAATATGATGAATAAAACTAGTGGAATCAATGATGACTTTCCAGATGCTCATCTGTTTGCTGTACAAGCTCAAGGTTGGTATTACGACATCAAAAATTTCATTAAAACTGGGTTGTATCCAGAAAAGGCTAGTGCTGTACAAAAGAAGAGACTGCTAATCAAGAGTAGACCATATACCTTCATTGAAGATAAATTGTATAGACAGGGCAAGGATGACCGGTTCAGGAAGTGTTTGGAAGAAGAAGAAGTGAGGGAAGTCCTTCACTCTGCACATGAAGGAACAGGTGGTGGGCACCTTCCAGGACATATTATGAGTCAGAGGATACTGGATGCTGGTCTATGGTGGCCTACACTATTTAGGGATGCAGATGAATGGGGAAAGGCATGTGACATTTGCCAAAGGTGTGGACCTAAGCCAACAAAGCAGAGACATAACCCCTTGGTTGTTTCCACTTCCTGGCAACCATTTGAGAAGTGGGGGATAGATTTTGTAGGGCCCATCTACCCTCCCACTTTTCCAAAAAGAGAAAAATATCTCTTGATAGCTATAGATTATGCGACAAAGTGGACTGAAGCTATTGCCTCCACCGATTGCACTGCCCAAACTGTTGCCGATTTCATTTATAGTAGCATCATTTGCAGGTTTGGATGCCCACTTGAAATTTGTACAGATCAAGGTACACATTTTGTCAATAAGGTCCTGCAGAAAATTTTTAATAGGTATAGAATTCTACATAGGACCTCTTGTGCTTACTATCCAAGAGCCAATGGACAGGCCGAGTCGACAAATAAGGTTTTAATCTCAATGTTAAGAAAGGAGTGTATGTTGCAACCCACTTCATGGGGCATTGCTTATCAAGGTACACTGTGGGCATACAGGTTAGCCTACAAAGAGGCCACAGGATATTCTCCATTCCAGCTAGTTTATGGCATATTGCCCATTGAGCCCTTTGAATTTTTACATGGTTCACCTAAGATTGCATTCATGCAGGGCAGGAAGGATTGTGGGGTCTCTCAGAGGCTCGGAGTACTACATAAAGTGGAGGAGATCGTCTACTAGCAACGAAACAATTGATAGAGACTTAGATAAAGAGGAAGGAGGCACACGATCACCATCTGTGGAACAATAACATTGGAACACACATGTTAGTTCTTCTCCATAGACCTCATCTTCATACACAAATGAGAGGAAAATGGCTTCCACATTGGGAAGGACCTTATAGAGTCAAAACAATGCTGAATTGGGGTGCTGTGGAGTTAGAGACGCTGAAAGGAGAGGCCTTGCCACTCGTCAACATATCAAGGCTCAA
Organism: Ceratopteris richardii; assembly: GCA_020310875.1. NCBI lineage: Eukaryota > Viridiplantae > Streptophyta > Polypodiopsida > Polypodiales > Pteridaceae > Ceratopteris > Ceratopteris richardii. The sequence goes on from CM035429.1 coordinate 86,114,560, forward strand.
GGCCTATCATCAACACACTTGAAGAAGTATGGATCACCTGGAACTGCAAAATCCGTCAAGGTTGTACATAGCTTTCTCATCAAACTTTGCTCAGTTTTAGTAGTTTTCTTTATCATTTTCATTCTCGATACTGGGGTTTTTGAGCCACCTAGAAGGCATTTCACAATCTCTGCAAAAGTAAAACTTTTGGATATTTTTGGAAAATTTTCTAGCATTTTTAGCATTTTTCTAGCAATTTTTATCCCTTTCCAATGTCTTTTTCTTGCCAAATAGGAGGAATAAAGGAAGCTCTCTGTGGGTTTGAGTGAGAAAAGTGGCCTCAACCAGTAGGGAATTTTTTGCAGATTTTTTTGGAATTTTTTGCCATTTTTTTGGATTTTTAATGTATTTTTTCAGTTATTTCATAATTAAAATTCAAAAAAAAAAAAAAAGGAGCCCCCAAGGCGTTTTTTCTGCCCAAAAAAAAAAAAAAACAAAAACAAACCCCCCCCCCATTTTCTTTTTTTCAAATTTTTTAATTTTTTACTTTTTTTATTTTATTTTGTTTATTTTCGTATTTAAAAAACAAAATATATATATATATATATATATATATATATATATATATATATATATATATATATATATATATATATATATATATATATATATATATATATATATATATATATATATATATATATATATATATATTATTAATTTTCTTATTTTTTTAATTATTTTATATTTATTTTTATTTTATTTTATTGATATTTTTAGTGGGCGTTCATTTAAAAAAAAAAATTATTTCTTTTTTATTATTATTATTTTTTTTATTTTATTTTTTTCATTTTCATGGCTAAAAGCTTTTGGCTCTGGATTGTACTTCGGTTGGCCGTTTTTAAAAAAAAAGGAGTCTTTTTCATGTTTTTTGGCACCTCTGGACTCAGTTTTTGGCTTTTTTTTTTCCAAATTCCCACATTTTCTCTGAGTTTTGGTCAAAACCCTCATTATTTGCACACATTTATCACGTGTTTTTATTTAGCCACATTGTCCACATGGTCTATTCTAACCTTATCTTTCCTTATGTTTGATAATATTCCATCTGTGCCCTCGGTAGCCCTCCAGTTTGATCATTTTAGCCCCCCCAGGCCCTGATTCCCCCTTCCAACCCCTCCCTTTACCAATCTGCCCCGCCACATCCTTCACCCTCCCGGCCCCATCCATCTTCATACCCTCAGCCCTCCCTTCCCATTCCATTCTACCCTCCCATTGCCCCTCTTTTGCTTTTCCATAACAAAATCCCACTTCTCGTTCTTTTCTGGTGCTTGTTCTGGTGGTTGTTCTCAGATGTTCTCTTCAAGTTGTTGCAGCTCTATTCTCATGGTGTCCTCTATGTTCAAAGTTTTGGCTGTAGCTCTCCGGGACGGAGAGCACATTAGGTGGTGGGCAACTGTTGAGCCCATAAAAGTCATGTTGGTCAAAGTCAACTGCAGTCAAAGTCAATGGGTCAAAGTCAACAAGGTCAAGGTCAAAGTCAACAGGTGCAAAGTCAAAGTGCGTAAGTGCAGGTGTCAAAGTGCACAAGTAGTGCACAATGAATTGTCCACAAAAGGTAAATTGGAGAAAATGGGTTGTAGGTTGCAGAGGTATTTTCTCTAATTTCCCTAAGGTTCAAAGTGTGTTTTAAAGTGTTTTGGAAGGTTCAGGTGAACCCCCTCTTATGTGCAAAAGTGAAGACTTAAAAGGAAACATGAAGGTATGTGAAGCGGCAAAGTGTACGCACAGGTGAAAGAATGCCCCCCCCCATTAAAATTTTTGGTTTTAGTCTAAAGTCACTACAGGACAAAACAGTGAGTCGTTGGCTGCCACTTGTGAGGACAATCTTGGGACATCAAAGTGAGGACCAAGATACCATTGCAGTTAGGAGCGTACGTGATCGACACACTCACATGAAGGCAAGGGCCATTCTTGGACCAATCTTAGAGTAAGCAAGAGAGCATAGTCTAAGGAAGCAAGAGAGAGAAGTGCAAGAGTCACCAGTGCGACGACGCAGAGAAGTGGAAGTGAAGGAGTGCATAGGGAGTGCCTAAGGGATTGTGCAGAGAGTGCTAAGCTAGTCCCCCCAAGTATCTCAAGGTCCCATTGCAGTGGGTGCGTGCCGACAGAAGGTATTCACTCCTCCCCCTTTGTGGAAGCTTGGTGCAAGGTGTGCACAAGGATAAGCTTGAAGCAGGTGGAGGTCTGGTGCAGAGGAGCCGGCGGCAAGAAGACTTTGGGATATTTGGTATTTTGTAATTGGGCACTCTGTGGGATTGTGCACAGAGGTATTGGCTTGTCTTGTACTTCAAACCTTGTAATTGTCTTACTGTAATCAATCGGCAGAAGCTTCCAGGTGTATTTTCTCTTCTTGTTTCTTCCCCTTTTCTCCTACAAACCCTCAAACTCCTTCTTTTCTAAGAATCCACCAACAAACCCAGTTCACCTTTAGATGACAATCTTCCAGACACTTATCTGTTTAGGTAGAGAGTGTTCCTGAGTGGGCCATGACTTTAGTACCATATTAACCATGGGACCTTGTAGAACAGTTGGGAACAATGCACACTTAGTATTGCAAAGCAGGAACTTTATGTTACTAGCTGGGCATTTGTACCATCTCAACCACACAGGCATATTAGAATATTGCACTCCTGAGGAGGAGCAACAAGAATATCTGAGGAGAGCTCATCATTGGAACCCTTGCACTCATGCTTCTAGGGTAGTCACCCTAAGTAATCTCAATAGGATGGGGGTACATTGGCCTAATAAAATTCAAGATGTATTAAACTACATTGCCAATTGCAGGAAGTGCCAAATATTGCAAGGTTCAGAATTCATAACTCTATATTGGTTCCAAAAAAATCCAGATTGGAGTGGAAATATCATTGAAGAATTGAGAAGGAAGAAGAAAGGAAAACAAGTGATAGCTGGTACAGATTCAAAAAATTTACAAGTAATCTCTGAAGAATATCAATTGATAGGAGAACAGTTGTATAAGAGAGGAATGGATGGATACCTAAGAATTTGTGTTCCTGAGAATAAATATCTGGAAATGTTGGAAATGGCACACTCTGGAGTGGCAGGAGGACACTTCTCAAGTGACAGAACTGCTAAACTCATTTTATATTCTGGCTTTTGGTGGCCAACGCTATTTCCTGATGCAAGAACCTATGTAAAAAGGTGTGATGTCTGTCAAAAGGTGAGTCAACCAAATAGAAGAAATGATATGCCATTGGTTCCATTAATTTCAGCCAGAGCCTTTAGTAAATGGGGATTGGATTTCATTGGACCTATACATCCTCTAGCAAAACAATCCCATGCTGAATACATCACAGTGGCTATAGACTACCTGACAAAGTGGGCTGAGGCTATAGCCACAAAAAGAAATGATGCTAGTACTACTGCCAGATTCCTATATGAAAACATTATCACCAGATTCGGACTTCCAATTGAACTAATAAGTGATAGGGGGACCCATTTTGTAAACCAGATCATAGAAAACATCACTGAATATTTCCTGATCAGTCATAGAAAGTCAGCCCCATATCACCCACAAGCCAATGGGTTAGCAAAAAGTACTAATAAAGTACTTTGTACTGTACTATCAAAATTAGTGAACACAAACAGGAATGATTGGGATCTACAACTTAATCATGTCCTATGGGCTTATAGAGTGGCTTATAAAACTGCAATAGGGAGCACACCATTCAATCTAGTATATGGACAAAATGCAGTTTTACCTATGGAATTCCTTATTCCAACATTAAAAGTAGGAAGTCACTACAATTGGACTGGACATGAACTATCGGAGAGAGTAATGGAATTGGAAAAGTTGGGAGCATCTAGACTCCAAGCCATTATGAGTTTATATGTGGAAAAGAAAAGGCAAAAAGCTTATCATGATGTTCACATAAAAGAGAAAGATCTACAGGTAAGAGATCTAGTGTTGGCTTACACAGTCAGAGAACATAAGAAAAAGTTCCAGAAAAAAGGACATGGACCATATATTATACATCAGATAAGCAACAGTGGAGCCATTCAACTAGCTAACATAGACGGAGAAATCATGCCAAATTTTATAAGTGGATGTAGAGTTAAGAGGTATGATTGCCCATTAGCTGTTGAATGGAGAAGGTTGCAACAAGCTCAAAACAGGAAAAGAGAAGAGGAAGACATGAGAAAGGAAGCTCAACAAGAAGCTATAGAAAGGATAAGAAAAATCAATGAGCTTAAGGAAGTCTGTCTGTTTGAAACTCCTCTCAAACCAAAGGAACATGTCCGTGTGATGATAATGGAATTTCAAAATGAAAGCATTAGGGTTTTGATAGATTCTGGAGCACAAGTAAATCTGATTAGTTCATCTTTGGTAAGTAAGTTCAACATAAAAAGAACTAAAAGTAGAACCCTAATCAAAACTTTGGAGGGTCAAATAGTACAGAGCATGTCTTCACTGACTATTGAATAAAGTTTAATGAAGAATATATGAAAATAGGCTGTGAAGAATGGCCAGATAATTTGATGACTGAAAAAGTGATTTTAGGTCAACCATGGCTTCAGCAAGGTAAAGTGATCTTGGATTTTGAAAAAATGAAGCTTAAATTGAACATAAATGACAAAAGGTTTTTAATATTTTTATTGAGTAATGAAAAACAGGAAATTCAATCAGATGTGCATGACATACACTTGGAAGGATTCACTTTTGCATTTGAGGATACACAGACATTACCAATACAAATGTTAAATGATCAAGCTTTATATAATCAAAATCAGCAAAAGATTGGAAGAACAAAGAAGGGTGGAGAGATAGGAAGAAGATGGCAATCATGGCATTGTCCAAAGAATCAAAGCATCGGAACAAGAAGCACATGGAATCAAAGGCTACAGGAGGTCTACTCATCAAAACAGAAATCAAGGACAAAATGGATATGGAGACCAAAAACTCCTACAAAATGCTTATCTGAAGGGAATGGCTGTTTGCCTAAAACCAAAACAATTGGAGTCAAGAAGTATTGGGTTAAAAAATCAGAGTTGTTCCAGTGGAAAAAAGATAATCCAGATTTGATCTGTATTTAGAAAATCATAACATGTTGAAAAAATTATGAAAAAATATATATTTTGACCTGATTTTCTTTTCTAAAAAAGAAAATTAGGAGGGGAAGAATAGAAATAGAAAAAAATATTATTAAAAAAAAAATAAAGAAAAATTGAGAAAAATTGGTTATTTTTCTTTTTTACAAAAAAATTATATAAGCACAAAGCAAGATCTTACAAAAAAAAATTATATAAGCACAAAGCAAGATCTAGGTAGAAGAGTAGGAGAGATCTATTTATTTTTTATTAATTAATTTGTGTTTCTACCATTGATAAATGTTTTGTTTTTTTTCTCCAAAAGAGTGGTTATGAAAAGGGACTGCACTAAACATCTTGCTACACCTGTAATGATCACTTTTTGAGTCTTTTTTGGAGAAATAGAATTTATTTTGGATTTTATTTTCATTCTTATGTCATGACATCTCAAAATAAATCCCTACATATTACTCTTTGACTTCTTGCAACTTATGTGGGTAGAGTTGTTCTTTGTGTATTTTATTTTCTTCAGAAAATGGTGAATACAAAGGAGTTGCCAATTCATGACTTCAAGGCAGAATCGGTCGTTCTATCAAGAGGCCATTGGTTTCTGGACAGTGAAGCTGTGGAGGAACAAGTGGACCTAGAGTCAGATGAAGAGCCAGAAATTCCAGAGGCTGAGAAGGTGGTGAAGGAACTTAAGGAGACCCTAAACATCATTGGTCAGCACATATTCACAGTAGGAGTAGGAGGATATAAGTATACAATGTTGTGCCAGGAGTTCTACAGGTTCCAAAGAGTGGCAGTCAATATGAAAAGATGGAAGGCAGTAGGACTGCACAGAATATTGGAGGAGCCTATCTTTTTCATTGATTTTGAGAGAGTAGCACAAGTAATGAGCAGTTTGATGGAAATAGGAAGAGGGAATGATGCCTATTTCAGGTGCAGAGTCAAAAGCAAGGATAATCAGGAAGTAGGTATCACTATCAAGGCGGAACATATCAGGGCTGCATTGCAATTCTACACAATGGGAACCAAACTTGACCCGAGCTTTGTCAAAAAGAATAAGGAAACTTATACAGGATATGCAAGATTCACTGACTTTAAAGGAAGGGAGAATGAAGAATATGCCATAAGGATGTTCTTACAGTACTTTTGCTTTCCAAAACTACCAAGGTATACCATGCCACATAAGTCAGTGACACTATTGATGTTTAACAACAAGGATAAAACCAAACCCTTTGGAGTAATGGATGTCTCACCATACATCCATGAACAGCTGAAAGAAGCAGCAAAACACTGGGAACAGTAGAAGTTCATGAATGGAGCCCAATTCTTAACAAGAATAATTTATCATGTTCTAGGGATGGAAGATCAATTGAAATTGGCTCCAGAGGCACAATATTTCAGAAGCCTTATGTCTGGAATCAAGAGTCCTCCAAGGAAAATGGCTGAAAGGGATATAGAAGGACAAACACGCATGAGGGGAACAGGAATGAAAAGAAAGATGATATCTGAGGAAGTGATTCTTGTAAAGAAAAGGAGGTTGGACCCAAGGAAGGTTGAACTAGAAATGGAGGAAGCTACAAAAGAAGAACATGAAGAGGCACAAAAGCAGGTTCAATCCTCAAAAGAACCTCATCCACCCCAAACAAGCAAAGAGCAATTGTACACTTATTTAACCCAAGGAAATAACAAAAGAGCTATGTATGAGGCACAATATCAGAAAATGCTGGAAGATTATTCATGCAAAGCTACAGATTGGGTTCAGGAGGAGGTGGAGCACTATGAAGCACTCCATGATCAAATGATGACAGTCGAAACACAAGAAGTGTTTGTCAGAAAAGAGGTTGAGTTGCTAGCCTACTTCAAGGAATTGCAAGGACCTCCAGAGACCAGAACCACTATTGTGGTGAAAAAGAAGGTTCCAAAGAAACCAATGCAAAAGAAGAAATTGACCAAGAAGGGAAAGGGCAAATCAGTAGTTGAAACTGTTATCACCAAAGAAAGGGAGGAAGTAATAATGGAAGAAACACAGAAGCCATCCACTGTGGAAGAAATATCAAGACCCACAGAACCAGAAAGAGGAGGACCTTCACATTTTTCATTTGATTCTGAAAGTGATATTGAGAGCTTTTTGCTAAAGAGTCTAAATTTGTCAATACCAAATACTCCTAATGTAATTACACAGGCCTCTGAGAAACAGAAAACACCTGAAGAATTGAAGAAGAAGTCTCAGGAGAAGCCGATTCAGGAACAAGCAGGAAAACAGCTCAGTATTGAAGATGATAGAAGGTTGATGAATGGAAAAGCAGCTATGATAGAACAGGCAAGTGAAATAAGGGAAGAAGTTAGTTGTGGACTAGTGCATACTAGGATGAAATCCATATGGACAAAACCCTCACAAACCTACTTCAAACTAGATGAGAGCATAGAAGAAATAGCCAAGAAGGCACAAATAAGCAGCTCAGTCATAAATAAAAAAGGTACAGCTCAAGATCCAATTCAGGAAGAAGAGGAAATAGTTGTGAAAGGAAATATTCAAGAAGTCACAGGGGGAGTAGTGGAAAAGGAGATCATCAAGAGTATAAAGGATGTACTGCATGATTTGAAGAACAATGAAGAGTTTACATCCAATGAGGATCAAGAACAAGAGGTAGCAATGGACCTCATGAACATTGATGAGCAGGAAGAAGAACACAAAGAGGAAAGAAGTAATGATCATGTCAAAGATTTTGAAGTAATTGAATCAGCTCTAGCCCAGGAAAAGGAAAGACAGGAAGAACAAACAGGTGAATGTCAGGGAAACTCTGGTAGGGAAACTGAATATACTCTGTTCCAGGAAACTTTAAGCCAGGAAAAGGAGATACAAATAAAGGAAGGAAACCTCTCCGAAGAGAAGCAACAGGTGATGGAGAAGGAAAAGATACAGGAAATCAAACTGATTTCAGATGTTCTGGAGCAAAAGAATTCAGGTGTTCAAGAAGACATGGTAGATTCAGAAACATTGGACACTCATCCAAGCAATGAAGAAAACAAGGCCAAGATTATAGAATATGAAGAGGAAGAGGAGTGTGAATGCAAAGAGGACAAACAACTGGAAACTAAACAAATGGAAATGGAAGGGGGATTGGAAAGAATACCAAAGAGTATAAGATCAGCATGTCAGATCATTATGAATAACATTGAATAGTTCAGACCTTCTAGCCGGAACATGATCATTTCAGGGATGGTAGCAGAGTCAGAATTTGAGAAAGGCAGTATGATTATTAAAGAGCATAAAAGGGAGAAGGAGCAGATGTCAGAGCAACTGAGGAAGGTACAAGAGAAAAATGAGGAATTTACCAATAAAATAATTGCTTTGGAGGAGCTAGAAGTGCAGAAGCAGAATAAGATTCAATATTTAGAAGAAAAGAGTGTAAAACTAGCAGAGCATAACACTAAATTGGAAAAGGAGTTGAGAAAGATTGAGGGGAGATATAGAACTCTGCAAACCTCTTATCAAATTTTGACTAAAGCAAATGAAGAAATTAACAAGCTACTATTGGAGGAAGGGCAGTTGAAGGAGGAAAGTCAGACAGCCCAGATGACAGAGGAAGAAAAGGAAGGATTACTCAAAGAGATTCAGAAATTACAAAGAGAATTGAAAGAAGCCAAGGAATTAGAAAAGCAGGCTAGTATACATGCTGCTACATCTATGAGAGGATATAATAAGTTACACATGGATATGGAAAAGGAAAGAAGTGATTGGCAGACAAGGAGAGAAAAGGAACAGGATGAATGGAAAAAAGAAAGGGAGCTATGGGCAAAACAGAATGGAAGTCTGATGATGACGATAGAGGAAATACAGAAAAAATTGGATAAGCCACAAATCCAGGAAGAAACACATGTGGAGACCACATATACAGAGGAATATGGGGTAGAAAATACTGATGGAATACAACATGACAGTGAACCAGCAGATAAAAGATCAGAAGGAGAATATTCAGAAGATTTTGTAAAAAAATTGCTGACAAATAGAGATTCCAGAATGGAGTTTATCAGGAAGATGCATGATGAGTATGAAGAACAAATTGTCACGTTTGCATTAAATAAGGGAATCAATCCAGATCAGCATCACTTGGCCGCAGATGGATTGGGAATACCATTGTGTATGATTATGGAGAGTATAAAGAACTATCAGATGGCCAGAGTTGGGCTACCTCCAAACAAATATCTTGAGTATGAAGAGGACATCAATGTGACTAAAGAACTATTTGAAAGAGCCAATCCAAAGTGGAGAAATAAATGGTTGGATGCCAACAAAGAATGTAGGAAAATTTGGAAGGAGGCACCTCTTCATTTAAAAATCAATCCAGCTTACTGTCTAGTGGCAAGAAGGAGAGAATGGACAATTTTTTGGGAAAGAAGAAGAGAAGGTCAAATTCCACCTAAGTGGTTGAATTTCCCGAAAATAGCAGGTCCAAAGGCAGGCACATGGCCTACAAAGAGTTACATGGTGAATACTGCTGAGTCCGTAATAGCTACATACAAAGATGTAAATGACCCTGCATGCATTCTACTTATGAGAATAATGAGATTAATTTTGGCCTGTATAGAAACATACACCGACATAGATATCAGAACTCTGAATTATATTGGCTTTAATTCTCCAACAGATGCATTATTATTTGATTTGAGCGAAACACCTGATAGAATCTGCTTAATGGCATACTACAACAGAGTGATATTTTTGGGCAGTCATTACTTACAAATTTTTGAAGACGCCTTTGATTACGGGTTTTTTGAAAGAGAGTCAGAGATTTTTGGAAATCTGTCAGTTGTTACTAAGTCTAGACTTACAGCATATGAAGCTGCCTATACAGAGTACTTAAAAAAGGATGTCATTGATAAACCAGAGGCTGTAGTACAGTGGAGAAAGGCATTATTTGAAATGGTCAATAATCTAAATGTTACAGAAAGGAAAATTCATGATTTGCTATCACAAGTATATCAAAGAAAGAAGAAATGAAGAAAAGTGATCAGTACAGACGAGTAGGAAAGTCTTTTGTCAGGAGCCAAAAGGTTTAGGACGGGAAGGATGTTAGAAGATGTATTTTTGGAAGCCTTTTTGAAGCAAAGTAATTGTAAAATGATAAAAAATTGTAAAAATATTTATGCAATTGTTGTAAAAATAGGGAAGAGTCTTCCTTATGTAGGATGGAATCTTATGTAATTTTTCTAGAATTTTTGGAAACTCCTAGATAGCATATTTTTAGAATAATAGAGGAAAGGACCAAAGTTCAAGTGTGAAAAGGGACACTTGAAAATGTATATAAGCTAATTTCCTCTATTATGAGGGGGTTGGTTAATCATTTGTTTACATGCTATCCAAGTGAATAGAGAAGGAGTTTTCTGCTAAAAAACGTGTTTTCTCCTCTTTGTGTGGTTTCTTTGATTTGTGAGTCTAATTCTTGTGTAACCATGGAGATTTGTGAGCTTCTATTGTGTAAATCTGTTGAATGTGTATGAAGAGAGATGAATACTGATGTGTTGAGTGATAAGTTGATGAAGAATGGTGCTAGAGCTGAAAATCGTCTGTTTTCACAGAATCGCGATTGTCTCGTCTGTATGATACAAGTGATATTTTTTGATTTTGACTGCGTCATTGTGTTCTACTGGTAAAATAGCATGTAATAGACACCAAGATTGTGGAAAATGGTGGAGATTTGCTCAAGATAATCCAAACCCTAGAAATTCCTCTTCATTTTCACCATTCTCAGAAATCCAACCATTATTCTCTTATTTCTTGGATTCTATCATCTTGAAGGGGCTGTGGTCTCAAGAATACTTCAAGGATTGACAAAATAAAGATGTCTTGTTGATTCTTTATGCTAAATGATTGGAGAGGACAACTCCAAAGACCAATAACAAAGAGTAGCCCATTAGGGCAATAGGCATATATACAAGCCAGGGGAAAAAAACCTCCTAAAGAGGGAAAAAAGTGCCCCGACGGTCCTAGTGTGTTCACACACATCACTACCTAAATATATCAACAACCACCACCTCAAAGTCATACTCCATTAGTAAGAGAAAACATCTTACTAATCTATCTATATTGTATGGCTTGTTTACCAAGTACAACAGTGCTTGATGATCAGTAAAAAATTTAAACTTATTTTCCAGCAAATAGTGTCTAAATATTTTAACCGCATATACCATGCCTAATCCTTCTCTCTCAGTGGTGGTATAATTTCGTTCAGCTGCATTTAACTGTCTACTAGCATAGGCAATTGGAAGATCCATATTACCTTCGCCCGTAGGTTGTGCAAGTACACACACCAATAGCATAGTTGGAGGCATCCACATGGACATGGAATGACTTGTTCCAATCTAGTGTAGTCAAGATTGGTGCTGAACACAATCGCCATTTAAGCTCATTGAAAGATTTCTCGCATTCATCAGTCCACTCAAAATCAGTCAAAAGTCTATACAAAGGCTTTGCAATGATGGCATACATGTGTATAAAACGTCGGTAATAGCCACAATGCCCCATGAAAGCTTGCACTTCCTTGACATTCTTTGGCCTAGGTAGTTCTGCGATAGCTCTCACTTTCTCTTCGTCAGTTGATATGCCATTCTTCGACACTATGTGTCCTAGAATCTTGCCTTGCCTGACCATGAAAACACACTTTTCTAGGTTCAAGCAGACTTGATATTCTCTACATTTGTCAAAGATTTGCCTAATTTTAGGTATATGTGTCTTTCTAATGTTGGAATGAGCATAGAGATCATCAACATAGACTTCCAAATTCTTCCTCAGGAACTCTTTAAACACATGGCACATCAGTCTCTGGAAGTTTGCAGGCGCATTGGTTAGAACAAATGGCATTACCCGAAAGGCAAATATGCCACTTTGTGGCTAAAGCCATCTTATGCTGATCTTCTGGTGCAATGGCTACTTGATTGTAACCAGATAACTGTAGCTCAGTGATGAGTAGCAGCTCCTTTAATGTCAATCCGGGAAGACGTGAGGATGGTATGAAGACCTCGAGCAAGTGAAGGCACAAGTGCGTGAGTGAGAAGCACATTAACATGCACACACATACACACACACGCGCACACAAGGTAAGACAAAGAGTGAGAAGCAATGGAGTTCTTTAGATTACTTCCAAAAAGCTCTTACAAGTTCAAATCAATTACAAGCTCACCTAAAAAATGAGCTCTCTAGCTCTATTTATAGTTTTTGACTAGGTTTTGGCCTTGTCCAGACCTAGTGTTCGGCCTAGTTAAAAATTAGGTTCTCTGCCCTATTTGGAGGTTCAAACGGAGTCTAAAAAATGTGAAAACTGATAGGTAGGTACTTCTAAAGCTCCTCAAGCTCAAGGACTCCTTGGCTTGCACAAAATGGAGCTACAAAAATATGAAATGGTATTTATAATGGTTTTTAATGATGAAAATCACTATTTTTGTAGGGATTTCTTCTAACATTTTGACATACATTTCCTGGAGCTCCCTACTTGCTCCTTCTCCTTGTGTGTCCCCCTCTTTGATATGCTTTAGTGTCTTGAAAAAATAATGGCCTACTTGCCAGATCGTCGTTGACTACTCTGTCTACTTGTGCCTTCTCTTCGCTTTGACTCCCTTCGTAAGCTTCCTTGCCTTGTGAGTCCTTCAATTCCTTGACTACTGCTAACACCCCCCCCCTCTCTCGCGTCTGTCGTCTCTGACAGACCCTTGTTGAGTGAGTCGTTGGATGTAGTACACCACATCTGTTGCTAAATGATGTTATGCAATTCTCAACCCTTTGGCCAAGTCCGTGAGTAGAGCATCCCAATCTACCGGCCCGGGAACCTCTGGATGTGGTATACGTAACTTTTCTGAATGGAGAGCTTGTTCCACTGCAAACAATTGCAATAAATGTGATGGTCTGGGAAATGAATATCTCTGAATGATATTCCCAGAACCCCGTGACAAACAATTCTTCAAACGTCTGTTTGAAGTAGGCTGGTAGATACTTTATACACGCATGCCATGCATATACGACATTAATAGATGGTGTGGTGCTCATGTCGTAGATAAGGTCCTAATTACCTTCATTAAATTCGAGAGCTGAGAGATGAGGCTCCTTGACATTCTTGAAGGTCCTGAAGGTGACCAACATGAGCTCAAAAATTTTAAGGCACATTTGGGCCATGACATCTGGTACATTTTTGAACCGGACCCCCCAATGCCGAATCGTCGAAATCATATATCCTATGGTAGGTTGGCCTTTAGGTGGTGCTAAGTAGACATAATTGAGCCATTTCTCACATCCTTTGGTTGTCAGCACAGTTTTTGTGTATTCCGGCCACGACCTTCTTCGAAAGACAGGGCAATAGCATGGGTTGTATTTGATATACAAAGGCATGTTATTCCATGTTTCCATTCTGTTTTTGCTTTGGCCTCTTCAAATGATGATGGCTCCTCTTGGTTTATGTCCTGTGCTATGTAGATAGAATGTTTAGTTACTAATGAGGTGTCAAACCCATACCTTTCTGGTTTTTTCTTTTCCCTCATAGATCTTCTTAGGCCATGATGTGATGATTCTGCCTCATGTCCAAGTTCCTACAATTTTGCTTTACCTTTAGACTTCCATGCTTTGATCTTTTCCATTTGAGATTCTTCATCATCCTCTGAGGTGTCTTGTTCTTCAATCTTTGGTTGTTCTCTACCAAGCTTTGGAAAATCTTCTTCAAGATTATATGGTAAATTGACGTTCCTGCATGAATCTTCATACCATGAATTGTTCTCATCAAAAACTACATCTCTGCTTACCAAGAATCCTTTGTTGGTAGGGTTGTATAACCTGTAGCCCTTTTGATTGTTGTCATATCCAATAAATACACACCTTTTTGCCTTTGGATCCATCTTGCCTCTAACCTGTGAAGGAACATGAGCAAAAGCAATACATCCAAAAATTTTACAATGATCTAAGCTTGGTCTTCTTCCATTCCAAGCCTCATATGGAGTCATCCCATCAAGGGATTTTGAAGGCAGCCTGTTAATCAAGTAAGTGGCTGTAGATACAGCCTCAGCCCATAAGTAATTAGGTAAATGCTTTTCATTTAACATAGACCTTGCAGTTTCAACAATTGTCCTATTCCTCCTTTCTGCCACTCCATTTTGCTCAGGAGTGTACCTTGTAGTTACCTCTCTTTTGATTCCTCTTTCTTGAAGAAAAGAATCAAACTCATGGGAGAAGTATTCTCCCCCTCCATCTGACCTTAGCCTTTTTAGTGATTTACCTGTTTGATTCTCCACAAGAGCCAAATATCTTTTGAAACATGAAAAAACTTCATCTTTGTGTTTCATAAAGAATAGGATAGTCCATCTGCTGCAATCATCAATAAAGGAAACATAATACCTTAATCCAGATATTGAAGCTTCCTTGCTAGGTCCCCATACATCTGTATGAACCAACTCCAAGAGATCTCCATGCATATAACCTTTCTTCATGAATGGTAACCTGTGAGACTTTCCAAATTGACATGCACTACACTTATAAATCATATGTGTTTTTGACAAATTAGGGAGTCCAAGTACACTTTGGTCCCTGCAGATTTGCTTTAATGATCTTTCACCAATATGTGCTAACCTTTTGTGCCATACTTCCAATTCTGTGAGTGTCTGACTACCATAATTAAAGAGAGCAATGTTTCTAGTGTCTTGTAATTCAAATGTGAACAATCTACCTGTCTTTTCACCTTTTGCAATTTTTTTGAATCCTTGACTTGGATCTTCAACAAATGCTCCTGCCTTTGTGAACCTGACTTGCAACCCTTTCTCTACTATCTGCCCAACACTTATCAAATTCTTTGTAATGGTAGGGACATAGAGTACCTTACTGAGTAGGTTGATGTTTCCATCAGGTGCTTTGACATTGCCTATTTTCTCCACAGGATGTCTTGTGTCATCTCCTGTTTGTACCTCATGCTTATTCCTTGGATCTTCTAAATCTGATAGGAGTACCACATTTCCTGCCACATGATTTGAACAACCTGAATCTATGTAGAAAACATGCTCATCAGATTTACCTTGTGGCATAGCCATGTTCATGATCAATAATGAATCCTCTTTGTTTGAGTCTTCTGTGTAGTTATTGTAGTCTCTCCTTCCTTTGTAGCCTCCTTGATAGTTTGAATGATTGTAGTTGTTGTAGTTGCCATGGTAGTTGTTGAACCTTCCTCTTGAGTAGCCATAACTTCCTCTATTGTATCCTCTGCCTCTTTGATTCCTGGAATTCCTAAAGCAATTTTCAGTTGTATGATTAGTTAATCCACAAATAGAACATGAGTTGGAGTCTTGGGATCTCCCCCTGCCTTGTCTACCTCCTCTTCCTCTACCTCTGCCATGTCTTTCTCTACCTACATAGTTAGCTTGAAATGTACCTGCTTCATCATCCACTTTCTTTGCCTTTCCTTTGTTATCTTTGGACTTGCTTTTATCAGTGTATAAAGCTGAAGATTGATTACCTTTAGAGCTTTCTCCATTTTTTATAAGCTTTGCCTCTTGGGTAAGTAGTTGTCCAATGAGTGTATTGAAATCAGGTACATGCATGTCCATGTACAAATCCATAGCTGTGGTGAATGCTTCCCACTTGTCATCTGCCTTCAAGCCATTGATGACCTGCCTTACAATTTTCTCTTCATCTATTACCTCTCCAATGCTTCCTAACTGATCTGCTATGTCCTTGAGCTTTGTGACAAAATCAGTCACATTTTGTTTGGGAGCCTTCTTGAGAGTTATGAAATCCAGCCATAGTTGATGCTTCCTAGCTTTAGTACTTGAAGAAAAGAAAGCTTCAAGTGCAGCCCACACTTCCTGAGATGTCTTACAACTTCTAATGTGAGGCAACAAAAAATCCGAGATAGAGTTGAGGAGATAAGACCTTGCAAGTGCATCCTTGGAGCACCATGTGCTCAATCTTTCTTGCTCTTCTTGTGCTGGTTGACTTTTGTTCTTGAAACTTGGCATAACTTCATCTCCAGCCACATAACCATATAAACTTCTACCTTGGAGATAGGCTTCCATTCTTAATGACCAAGCTAAGTAGTTACCTCTGTCCAATTTGTCAATTGATGAAGGAAATCCATCTGCCATGTTGTCCAACCTTGCTCTGATACCACTGTGAAGAGATGGATAGGTATGTGCTTGAAGATGAATAGGTGTTGCAAAATCCTTGATCTACACCAACCAAATGAGCTCCAGAAGTATATGGTGGGCCCTTTTAGCTTGCCAATGGATGTATTAGAAACCCTATGTACCTTGGAAGATCACTCTCAAAAAGATAGATCAAAACAGATAGGTTGGAGTTAGCTCAGAGGTGAAAACTTGCTATTCTTGGTTCATACACCTGTCTAGTGTTTTACATAATTCTCTAAGCACAACAGAAATTAGCTTAATTCCTCTTGGGGAAGTCTATTTAACTTAAAGAGCTAACTTTCAAGAGTAATCTCATCAAAAATAATGAACCACACACTGAGAATGAGTTTTAACAATTGATGACATCATCCCGATTTTCACAGGCTGCTATAGTTTGAGACCAGTGAGCAGATAAATCACCATAACTCAAAATGTAGCAATTCAATGATTATGAAAATTTGTATGGTTATACTACACAGTAAGCTGAATCCAACAAGCTTTCAGTCATTGAATTTGGATGCGTAACCACTGAGAAACACCTCTCACAAGATGAGTAAAAAAGTCGGGTACCTGACAGAGAAGTGAAGATGAACAGACCCTGTTGACTTCAAATGAACATAACTGAAGATTGCAACATCCAAATGACATGAAAATTTGTGAGCGTATAGTAGACTTATAGAGCTAACTTTACCAAGTTAAATCACTGAAAATGATGCACTAAGCTCAGAGAAAACATCTCTGCAAGCTGACTGAGAAAACTGAGAGATATGGCAGTGAGTAGTACACTTCAAAAGAACATGGAAATATGAACCCAAATGATAATGAAAATGAAAGTATATTGCTTGTAAAATACAATGGACTTACTGATACATATGTGTGCCTTGTAATCACACCTTGATATGGCATAAAGCTCAGCTCTTGGAGGTCTTCACATAGGTCTCTCTAACCACGACTAAAACTGCCATCTATTTATAGTTGAGTTTGGGAGGCTAACTTCCCTCAATCACTTTCCAATCAATCAATGATTGATTTGATTCTCTACCTACCACAAATCACAAATTCGTGGCTCCTCTTTCCATTCTTGATCAAGTGGACTCAACCACTTAAGATTCTTTCACTTTTACATTAAGTAAACTCTTCAAAAGTTACAAGAGGTAGTTCACAAGTGAACTTTACATAGTCTTCATTTTAAGGCTTTTTCTATGACTTTGTGAGACTCAAGCCAATACTTAGGCTTGTCATAGACTTGCTCCAACAGTTCTGATACTAATACATTCATCTGTTTTCCTGATCGAGGGGGACGTCTGCCATATCTTCGATCCGTTCTTTGTGATTGTGCAAGGGCGGTATGCACCGTCTCAGGTACTCCTAAAGCATCAGATATCATGTCAAGTGTGGTGCGGTATTGCTCGTCTACGCCTTCCTCCTCAAGGATTTGGTTCATGAGGGCTTTTCCTGCTGCTAGGGACAGTCTATGTTGCTCTTGAACTCTGTTGATGGTATCATAGAGCTTTTTCAATTCCTTCGTATAAGCCAGGGCACCCTCAAGTACTTGCAGAGCTTCCTGATCATATTCCTGCTCTTCTTCCTCGGATTGTCCACCACGTTCCTCCTCTTGTTCTTCTTCTTCTCCACCCTCCACTTCGATGACCTCTGGTTGTCTAGGATGGGGTTGGTCTGTAGCAGTTTGTTGTCCACTAGCTTGCTCTGCCTCGACTTCCGTATTAACAGCCTCGATTATTCTGGCTACCTCCTCATCAGTTAGGTCTTCTTATGTGAATCCGTGAGGAAACTCTAGGTCGGTTGGTACAGGTGGAAACACCAGATTCGGTCCATCAGTGTTGTGTCTTGGTAATCTGATAGTGAAGGGTTGTACACGCCTTGGAAGTCGTGGAGTTGTCTCTGGTGTCAATGTCGCACCACGGGCTTGTGCACAGGGCATCTGAATGGCGCCTCTCATTTTCTTTGATGGAGGCCCTGCGGTTGATAGTCTACGTTGAAATTCCTGTACCCTAGTCCAAATCAATGCCCTTTGAACTGGCACATCATAAGCCAAACATCTTTACACAATCCTGGTGAGGGCACAGCATCCATACAGTACAGACTTTCGCTTTTTATACCACCTTTGATGAGCCAAGTGGATTTGGTCGATAATCTAGTGGGGCATGTTGATTGTCAAATCGAAGGCGTCGGCCAAGTATAGACTAAACCATATCTTTTTGGGTGGCATTGTGAACCTCTCTTGAGTGGGGAATGCAAAATGCTGCATGACCATTCGCAAATGAATGGCAATCATTGGTGTCATTGCTACCATGTCCTTTAATTTCCTCAGATTCATGTTCTTCATATTGTCGGGGACCATGGACTCCTTCTCAGTGGGAATGTGCATTCCTTTCATGTCTAGAGCTTCTCTTACCAAATTGATAGTCAGCCTGAAGCGCTTCAGCTCATTGCCCCTTGTGAGAGATGTGAGGACAAAGGTGCTGTATCCCTTTTTGTCTTTGCTCGGAGTGAGGGTGCTAATCAAATACGAGCATCTTAGAAAGTCGGGCTTTGGCAATTGGAATTTGAAGTAATCGTAGAGTCCCGCCTTCTTCCATATAGGTTTCAGCCCTTCATTATTTTGCAGTTTCTCAAATTTCCTGGTGAAGAAGTGATACCTGCCCCAGCGCCCATTGAATTCTATCTCGGCCTCCCACATGTAAGTGCCTTCACCCAGAGATCCTGCCACATCACTGAACCAATGTGAGTTTTTGCTGAACGGCATTGTGTGCCCCTGTGGAGGATTCTGAATCGGTATGGCGTGTAATGCCCTCAATGCCATTGGGCATTCCTTCAATTCCTCCTCAATGGGAAGACTCTCAATGTCCACGACTTGGGGGCTGGTGCCTGCCTGGGAGCTAGTTCCTGCCGTATCTGCCATGTTACTTCTTGCCTCCTAACTCTGTGAGAATATAGAAACAGGTGTTAACATTGTAAAGGACAAGATAGAACCGTTTTTGTCCCCATTACAACATTAACATGAGGTTCGGGAGAGATTAGTAGGTTATTAAGTGCTCGGTGCTTGTGTGTGTAGTTAGGAATTGGGTAGACCTAAGAGCTAAGTGGAATGATGTAGTGTGAGAGTGATGTAGTTAGTAGGTGGGCATGGATTTACAATTGGGGTCCGGGGGTTTATTACAAGTTTTAGGCTGCCAAACACAGTGGATGGGTTTTGATCTTGATTTTGTGGAGACTCTGGAGAGCTTTATAGGAGTATCTGCTTGAAAATGAGGCTTTTTAGGGACCCATTTACAAGTGATTCTACTGGTGCTCATGGAAGAATATGTGTCCGTGCATGATGTATAAGAATGGGCATCAGCTGTTCGAGTGAGTGAAACATGTTGTACCGGGTGTGGCCTTGGTGTAGTTATTTGAGCCCGCAAGCAAGCCTTAGGCACCCAGATTTGTTGTGATTGTGGGCTGGCGTTCATCGACTTCTTGGGTACCCAAATAGACTTTACTTTCGCAGAGGAATTTATGAAAGAATTCTTATTAGTGTCGTGTTTTTGATTACTAATAAGAGGTTTTGGACGTGGGGTTGGCGTGGTTGCAATAGGGTGTTCGCCTTTCTGCACCCACACTTGTTTCAACGGCTGAGACATTCTGCTTCGCATGTTTTTTTGGCCTCCAATATAGGTAGTACTCTGCTCCTGTATTTGGTCTGCCTTTGGTTGCTCCGTCCCTCTGGCCTTTGGAAAAGAAGGGAGTGCCTTCTTATCCTCGACTTCGTTATTGAGACAATCCTCTTTCTGCATCATACAGTTTTGGACAAGAATAGCATTGTCAACTTCATGTGCACCCTTGGAAGGACCAAGAGTTCGTGCCTTACCTAGTTCCTTGAGTGCCTCATTTTCCAATTCAACTGTAATTCGACTATGATTTACCCATACCTGAAGAAGTCCACTTCTTAGGTTTAGGTTGACTGCATGATCATA
Organism: Ceratopteris richardii; assembly: GCA_020310875.1. Classification (NCBI taxonomy): domain Eukaryota; kingdom Viridiplantae; phylum Streptophyta; class Polypodiopsida; order Polypodiales; family Pteridaceae; genus Ceratopteris; species Ceratopteris richardii. The sequence goes on from CM035429.1 coordinate 86,134,785, forward strand.
GATCCAGTCCTGACCCAAGACTAGAGGCTCAGTGAGGTCCTCATCTTGACACACTAGTACTTTGACTGTCATTACTTCGTCTTGAATGTAGAGGGGAAGTTCCACCTCGCCCATGCAAGGGGTTTCCACACCTCCCAATCCTATGAGATATGCTTCTATAGGATTGACAGTTAATTTCAACTTTTGACAGTACGAAAATTTAACAGCACTAGTGGCTGCACCTAAGTCAATCAAGGCTCTTACAGTCCTTGCACCCTTTCCTTGTCCTATCTCTAAGGTTATAAAAGGACGTCGATCAATTATCCTATGAGAGTTGATACCTGAAACTTCACACATAGCCACATGATATCCTTGATCTGCATATGCATTTGTCCTAGGTTGCTCTTTACCTTGTCTTCTCAACTTCATTCTCCGGATGCGTTCCAATGCTTCTGCTTGAGCTTCTTCTCGAATTCGTCTTTCTTCTTCTTTGCGTTTCTTAGCAGTGTTGAGTCGACTTAGCATCTCTTCCGTCAGAGGTTCCTGATATAACTTGACTCTGCATCCGCTTATGTAGCTCGGGAGAATATCGCCTTCTAATGTGGCTAGTTGCACTGCTCCACTTGTTGAGATTCTATTAATGATCATGGGTCCGTACCCTCTCTTCTCTAGTTTCCTCGCATGTTGTTTCAAAGTGTAGACTAGTACTAGGTCGCCTCCTTTCAAACCTTTATCCTTAACGTGGGCATCAAAGTATGCCTTCTGTCGTTTCTTAGCTGCATATATCCCTGCAGCCGCCCTCAGTCTTGTTTCTCCTAATCGTTCAAGGTCAAAAAGTCTAGAGGAGAGTTCATGACCCGTCCATTCGTGCTCTTGTGCTACTTTTAATGTAGGTATTAAGAAGTCCAACGGTAGCACTGCATTTTGGCCAAATACCATCTCAAAGGGGTCGTCAGTACATTGCATAAGATCTTATTTGTGCTCTCAGCCTGGCCATTAGCTTAGGGGTGATAGGGGGCAGACTTCTTATGTACTACCAAGAATTCTTGGAGCAGATTTTCAATAACTTCATTCAAGAAGTGAGTGCCTCTGTCACTGACTAGCTCTATAGGTAACCCGTATCTGGTGAACACATTCTCAAATAAGAACTTAGCTGTTGTTTGAGCATCGTTCTTTGTTGTGGCTTTTACCTCTACCCACTTGGTTAGATAGTCTGTGGCAACAATGATATACTCTGCATGGGAACCCTTAGCTGGGGGATTAATAGGACCTACAAAGTCTATTCCCCACTTAGAGAATGCACGTCCACCTATCATAGGTTTCAGTGGCATCTCATCTTTGCGTATAGGACACTGAGTTCTTTGGCAAACATCACACCGTTTCACATAGGTATGTGCATCCATGTGAAGGGTAGACCACCACAAGCCTGCAAATAGGATCGCTTTAATCACTCGGTCTGGTCCAAAATGTCCTCCTGCTACACCTTGATGAGCCGTTTCCAAGATCTTGAAATATTCACTCTCATGGGCGCATAGTCTGAGGTAACCATCTTTACCACGTTTGTATAGATTATCACCAATGAGTGAGTAATCCAGGGCTTCTTGTTCTCCTTTTCCTAGCCAGAGTCATGTCTGGAGGGAATGTTTTCGTCCTCAGGAAGGATACTAGTGGTTCACTCCAATCTGGCACTATGGACACTTGATAAAGAGTGGCATGCTCCACAGGTGGTTTAGTGCAGCAGATTGGGCATTCCTTGCACAACTTTTGGACATCAGCTTCCATAGTTGGCCAATGCACTCTGAGTCTCCTTAGTGTCTGTAGGGTTTGTTGCTTTGAGTAGTGTTGCTCTAATGCACCTACATGTGCTAATTGCAACCATTTAGCATACTCATCCTCTTCCACACAACAAGCCAAGATCCCTTGATCTGTGTGCTTGTACATACTTCCTGCCATGATGTGATACTTTTGGGCTTTTACTACCTCTCTATCCTGTGTGTTTATTACTAGGTGGTTAGGCCCGTACGTCAATACTAGCACTAGTGGCTTAGCCCACTGCGGCACCACTTCCAAATTAAACAAGTAAGCATCAGGAAGGTCATCTGACACTCCTTGTGGGGCTTCTCCAGATGTGAGCCTAGAGAGATGGTCTGCTCTCAAGTGAGTCTTCCCTTTCCTTACCACAACCTCGAAATCATATTCCATTAGCAAGAGAAACCATCTTACTAATCTTCCTGTATTGCATGGCTTGTTCATGAGATATAGCAGTGCCTGATGGTTAGTAAAAAAGTTAAACTTATTTGCAAGCAAGTAATGTCTAAACTTTTTAACCGCATATACCATGCCTAGTCCTTCTCTCTCAGTAGTGGTATAATTTCGTTCAGCTGCATTCAATTGTCTACTAGCATAGGCAATTGGAAGGTCCATATTACCTTCACCGGTAAGTTGTGCGAGTACACACCCAATAGCATAATTGGATGCATCTACATGAACATGGAAAGGCTTATTCCAATTTGGTGTGGTCAAGATTGGTGCTGAACATAATCGCCGTTTAAGCTCATTGAAGGAATTCTCACATTCGTCAGTCCACTCAAAGTTAGTCAAAAGTCCATACAGAGGCTTTGCTATGATGGCATACATGTGTATAAACCGTCGGTAATAACCACAATGCCCCATGAAAGCTTGTACTTCCTTGACATTCTTTGGCCTAGGTAACTCGGCTATGGCTCTCACTTTCTCTTCATCAGTGGATATGCCATTCTTTGACACTATGTGTCCTAGAATCTTGCCTTGCCTGACCATAAAAACGCACTTTTCTGGGTTCAGGTAGACTTGATATTCTCTACATTTGTCAAAGATTTGTCTGAGTTCAGGAATATGGGTTTGTCTAATGTTGGAATGAGCACAAAGATCATCAACATAGACTTCTAAGTTCTTCCTCAGGAACTCTTTAAATACATGGCACATCAGCCTCTGGAAGGTAGCGAGTGCATTGGTAAGCCCAAATGGCATTACTCTAAAGGCAAATATGCCCCATTCACTGGCAAAAGCCGTCTTATACTGATCTTCTAGAGCTATGGCTACTTGATTTTAGCCCGAAAATCCATCAAGGAAGTTGTACACTTCCTTGCCTGCTACTCTTTCTAAGAGATGTTCTGTGATAGGAAGCGGATAGTTATCTCGAATTGTGGCTGCATTGACCTTCTTCAAGTTAATGCATACACACAGCTTTCCATTTTTCTTGGGCACCACTATGATGGGGGATACCCACTCAGTGTGCTCAATTTCATAGATGAATCCAGCTTCAACCAGTCTATCTATCTCCTCTTTGATCTTAGCAGCATAATTATCATTATATGTGTATGGCTTTTGCTTAGAAGGTTTGGCATCTGAGGTCATGGGGATAGTGTGTGAGCATATGTTAGGGTCCACGCCTTTCAAATCCTTGTAACTCCAAGCGAATACATCTCTGGATTCTCTTAGCAAGGCTATCAATTCGTGCTCTTCGTCTTCTGTCAGGTCATGGCCTATGTACGTGCATCTCTCTTCTCCTTCTTCCACAGCTACCACTATTTTCTTGGTGGTTTCTTTGTCTTGAATTGATCTATGTGTTTCTTTTGCACCTATCTCTCTGGCTTCTTCTCTCTTCTCTTCTTGTACTGCTACTTTGCACATCCATAAGTGGGTGTCTTCTTGCATCCATGAGGATCCTGATCCTATGGAATGCACCGATTCCATATCATCTTTGGCTCTATGGAGGGGATTCCATTGGATAGGAGGGACATCTCTATGAGAGTAATCTTTGAGATTCACTTTGGTCGTAACACCTAACTGTTGCAGGTACAAGGAATTGGTTCCCCAGTCCTGTACTACTTGCAACTGTCCCATAAAGGGTCGTCCCAAGATCATTTCATAGGCATGATTTTTGCTAAAATCACATATAGCAAATGTATGCTCGAACTCAACACCACATGTGGTGAGAGTTATTCCTTCTAACAGCCCTAAGGGTCTCTCTATGTGACCATCGGCCATTTGCAATTTCATCCTCGTGGGCCTGAGTGTTGGCTTGCCCCAACGCTTCCATAGAGAAGTGGTAGCTATTGCAACTCCTGCGCCTGAGTCTAGAATGGCCTTGGTGGTGTATCCTTGATGGGTGATAGGAAGATATGTGTTTCCCTCTTCGCCCTCAAACTCATGTCTCCTATCTTGTCCAATGGTATTTCTGGCACTGTTCTCTGTGATCCTACCTGAGAACGAGGTTTTGCTATCTCGGGTACTTGTTTGGCTACATGTTTCCATAGCTCTGGTCTCACTTTGAGTAGTTCTTCTAAGGTGAGGTTGCACTGTACTTTAGTGTTTTTCACTACCTCTGTGTTCCTAGGTATGACTGAGTCCTCATTTCGTACCATGACCGTGGGTGCTCTCATACAAGTAGACTTAGCTTCCCATGGGCCTGTGAAGTGGGGTAATTCTTGTAGAGAGTTAGACTCAAAGTCTAATCTTTCCTGAGGTTGGGTGCTCTCCTGCTCCTCATAAATGGATGGGATGTCTTGTGGGAATTGGTCGTGTGCATCATCCACAAGTTCAATGGGAGGAGGGACTTCACTTTCTTTAGCCCATTTGTCTTCTTGAATCTCTCGTGTGTCTGGCTCCGTAGAGTTAGGCACATAGGCTTCCTAGGCAGGAAGACCTACTCTTTCACTTGCCTTGTCCTTGTGTTGAGAGGCGGGTTCCTTTTCTGATTGTGCAATTAGCCTCTCTATTCTTTCTAACAGTCCTTCAAAGTGCAGCTGCGTCTTGGCTGAGCTAGATATGTTAAAGAGGTCGCTGGCTTCAAACATGGTTTGAGCCAACTCCACCATCTTAGCACAAATTTTAGTTTGTTCAAGCTCTAATTCTGCTCTAGGGTAGCACTTTCCATGATCAGTTACGTTTGGCCCATCTTGGATTCTGGCCTGATATGCTTTGAGCATCATGTTTAGGTCCTCGGGAGTGGGATCTACTAGGACTGATCCTACTCTAGGGGGTGGTGGGATTAGGTGAGGCGAGTTGGAAGGTGGCGGGTCAGATGGAGTTGGGAATGGTGGAGGTGGGGTAGTGTGAAAGGGAGTTTGATATGTGAGTTTGGTTATCCTGGCTCTCGTTTCTCTTAGGCTTTCCTCAAGTTCACTCATTTTCTTTGCCCATTGTCTTTTCATTATTTCACGACTATCTCTCCGCGCTCTAGTCCTCTTCTTTGTCATGCTCTCCGTTTCACTCACATCTGGGCTCTTTTCCTGGCCTAAGCTTTGGTTTTGCTGCAAGGCTTGGGCTCTAGTGATCACTTGCACTAGTGTAGTGGACGTTACACTTCCTATGGAGTCTACAACTAACCCAACGACATTGATAGGAGTGATTTTCGGCATATTATTAGGATTCTTTGGGCAGTCTCGTAAGAGATGCTCCTTTCCACACTCTTGGCAATAACCCTGGATCGTCACTGAGTGGGGTTGTGTAGGTGGAGGCAAGGGACAATCATGAATGAGATGATCTCCCTGACATCTGTAGCATGGTCCTTTAGGAAATGGTGGTCTTACTTGCCTAGGTTGAGGTCTAGAGTTGGGGTTTGCGTACATGACATTAGCATACTCTGGCTCCCAAATAGGTTCACTCGGTTCCTCACTGTAGTAGGACTCACCATGTTCAGGAGACTGCATGTAGTAAGCCTGGGGACTATCAACATGCGTAGAATCAAAGCTATGGTCACTGGGATCACTTTCTGAAAGTAATGGTGTTACTGGGACTATAGCTCTATTCAGGTTTTCTTCTGCAGCTGCATACTTTACCGGAATCACATTAGTAGGAGCAGGTGGTTGTTGTGCTAGCACTGGCTGGGGTCTCAGTTGGGCCTCATATTGCGGTTGGTAATTTTGTTGAGGCCTAGTATACTGTTGTGGTGGGTATTGACTCTGATATCTGCCTTGTTGAGGGTATGGCTGAGGGTAGTTTTGCCTAACCGCTTGCTTATTGTATGGGCAGTCTTGTGCTGTGTGATTTGTGTATCTTCGTTCTATGGTGCAGTACTGACTACTAGGATTTAATTGGGGTTGAGCCATAATGGGACATACATTCGCCATATGGTCACCTCCACAAGTATAGCACCTTTTCACATAGGCAAATCTTGGGATCTGTTTGCTAGTGACACCTAATTTCTGAGCTACTTTCTCTGCTAATTCCTCAATAGATGTGGATTGTGTGGAAGAGAGGCTAGAAGAACTATCAGTATCTTTATAGATTTTTGAAAGCTCTAATTCCTCCCCTAGGTTATCCTCGATGTTGATGCACATGCGTACACACTCTTCTATGGTCCTAGGGTCCTTCAAGTACACATATGATCTCAATTTGGTACTTAGCAATCCATCCAAGAATAAAGCCACTTGCTTAGCTGGTGTGGGTAACTCAGGGACATGGCATCTCTCTAGGTATTGCCTAAATCTTCTTCCGGCAAGTCTCACAGTTTCTTGAGGGGTTTGCTTGAAGCTGTGAATCAGCGAGGAAGTGTTATGCCTTATGCCACTTTTAGAGAATTCGATAATGAATGCCTCTAGAAGTTGGTCTATGCTCATGAACTGCCTCTCGTTTAGTGGCTGAAACCAAGTCAGGGTGGTGTTCCTAAGGGTTAGACCAAAGGCATTGTACTACGTGAACAGATCTTCAACTTGTTCAACTCTCAAGACTTGCCTAAACTCAGCCACATGATCGTATGGATCTCCAGTGCCATCGAAGTAGTTCTTCATGGACTTAACTAGCCGAGTCGGTCTCAAAGTCCTTGTGTGCTCTCTAGGTCTTGGTAGAGGGAACTCATCCGCATTTCTTTGATTCCTTGGAGCTCTAAGGACCTCAGGTTCCACTCTATTTGTTTCCGTTCTCGTTCTTTCTGTGCCCCCTGGGTTGGCAAAGCTTACTTCTGGCCTATCTCTACTTCTGTCTCTTTGAGCTCCATGAGCTTGGGATGTTCCAGCTCCAGGGTGACCATATGACACATTCGATCTTGGTTGGGGAAAAATGAATTCACCCTTCCAAGTGTAAGCATGCCTGTCATGTTCTGTAACCACAAAGATCCTCTCTGAAGCGTGATCTAAGTAGGTCACTCTGCCGGGGCTATCAGGATCTTTGAACTCATAGATCATGATTGACCCTACATCATTTGGCCTATTTGATTTATACCTCCAAAAGGCTTCATCGGTCTCTTGGTTTAGGAGCAGATCTATACTCTTATTGTCATGGGGAACCCACTCGGGATTGAGGATTCTAGTAAGAACAAATTTCCCTCCAGGGGTCCTAGGCTCTCCTCCTATGTTCCCTTGCTCTAGGTCACCTATGTCCGTCTCAGGGATCACATTCCCGAATTCATCTGTCCTGTCTGGGTGACTAGTGACCACATATATGGTTCCTTCTTTGTCCAAGTATGCTCCGTTTTCAAACTTGACAGCTGGGTGTTCTAGTCCAATGGATTGGTCCGGGTTTTTAATCTGGACCACGGATCTTCCTAGACCGTCCTCATAGATGCTAGCACCTAATCGGTTGGTCCTAAGGTATTCCAATTGCGTCTTGTAGGGGCCTTCCACCCTATACAAATATGGCACACCTGAACTCCCCGCAGGTCTCTCCATACCTTGAGACATCTCTGATTCACTAGTCTCAGAGCTAGGGTAATGCGAGTGGTGGCTCAACTGCTGGGCCCAAGACCTAGCAGTATGATTAACGCTAGCCTCTGAAGACCTAAGACTTTGTCTATCTCTTACTAGATGTCATCCTGATCTAAGGTTCATATGCCTATTTAAGTAGCCTAATTTTTGCCCAAAGTACAACCTCGTTGCCGATCAATTGGTGTCAGTCACTTGATTCTTTTTTAGTGTGTTATCGTGTTTATGATCTTGTCTGATATCGCGTCGTTAGGAATTATATTTGAGTTAATTTTCAGCACTTAAGTTGATCATTCCACGTTAAATTCTTTTCCTTTAAAGTTATCGATCACACACAAGTTAACTCTTGTCTTGAACTTGATTTTTTAGATAGTCTTTGACTTGTCTCGTGCCTATCGTTGCCCTGACTTACTTCTAGCACTATTCACGTGTAGCCTAGGCTAGGAATCGACAGAGGGAGTTGAGAATCTTCCAACCTTGAGTTCCTCCCTTGGTTGCCCTTGTGTGCTTAGGAAGTGTGTTCCCAAGCTTGCACTTACTCTTGCTCTGATCGCCCTTTGATGCTCTCACTGGACCTGTAAGAGTCCCAAAATTAGCTCAAGACTTAAATTCAAATGACAGATAGATCACTTTCATTCATGTAATCTGGATATCAATTATGTCCCCTATCTTCATTGCAAACAATTCTAGAGATCCCTTGGTTTTGTTCCCCCTAGGTAGGGCTACTTCAAAATAGGATATCTAATAGTCCTGATATTAAATTTACTGTAACCAGTGGAAGTTTTGGTTATACTCCCCACGAGCTTTCCAACAAAACACGAATCACAGCAAACAGATTTCGTATGAGAAAGTTATGGCAGTTCAAGATTCTGGTGCTAAAACAGGGTTCAAACAAGCTGTCAGATCCCAAGATTTTTCTCAAAACACACTTTTAGGAACCTCAAAAATCATGAATAGCTTGCTAATTATGCCCAAAATTACCCCAAAGACTTGGAAATATTAACCCTAAAATTTTGGCCGAAAAGCCTGTCAATGGCGATCGACAGGTCTGTCAATCGTGATTGACAGAGGTGTCTATCGGGGCCTATCGATCGTGATCGACACATCAGTCGCGATTGACAGTGTCAATCGCGATCGACAGAGTCGGTCGTGAGTCTTGTCAATCGCGATCGATGGTGTCAATCGCGATCGACACGTTTTTCGGGATTTTCACCATAAATTCAGTCGATCGGGGCTGTGTCCGTCACGATCGACACGTGGCAACGCAAGAAATTCAGTCAATCGTCGAAATTCAGTCGGTCACGATCGACGGTGTCAATCGCGACTGACAGGGGTGTCGGTCGTGGCTGTCGATCGCGATCGACGGTGTCAATCGCGATTGACAGGGTCAGTCGGTCATCTCTGTCTGTCGCGATTGATAGGGTCTGTCGATCGCGATTGACAGATGTTGTCGATCGTAGCTGTCGATCGTGATTGATGGTGTCAGTCGCGATTGACAGAGAAACACAGAATTTTTTTACTATTTTAGGTGATTTAGAGTGTGCTCCTTATGTGTATCCTTATGGTGTGCTTTGTTTTACCAAATGGCCGATTTTTCTGTCGATCGTGATCGACAGACGTCGGCGACACAGAGACAGTTTCATGATTTTTTGTACCTGCACGGAGTGCTGAAGATGATGATGTAGCAAGAACCTGCAAGAATGCTCAAGAAACATGCAAAAACAATACACACAATACGCTCTCTCGCTCTCTCTCACAAGTGGAATGAAGGAAATGGAAGGGAGAAGGTGATATGATTAAAAAACTGAAATTTTTTGCGATGATGGAGATGGAGATCGGATATGGTGAGGTGGATGATGGTGATGATGGTGGTGAGGTAAGAAAGAGAAAAATAAGAAAAGTAAAGAAATTACCTACAACGCCAATGTCTCAAATCTACGTCTTACCATCGCACACTCGTCCTCAAAGCTCGATCCCCGGCAACGGCACCAAAATTTGGTGTAGCTCAGTGATGAGTAGCACCTCCTTTAATGTCAATCCGGGAAGACGTGAGGATGGTTTGAAGACCTCGAGCAAGTGAAGGCACAAGTGCGTGAGTGAGAAGCACATTAACATGCACACACACATGCGCACACAAGGTAAGACATTGAGTGAGAAGCAATGGAGTTCTTTAGATTACTTCCAAAAAGCTCTTACAAGTTCAAATCAATTACAAGGTCACCTCAAAAATGAGCTCTCTAGCTATATTTATAGTTTTTGACTAGGTTTTGGCCTTGTCCAGACCTAGTGTCCGGCCTAGTTAAAAATTAGGTTCTCTGCCCTATTTGGAGGTTCAAACAGAGTCTAAAAAATGTGAAAACTGATAGGTAGGTACTTCTAAAGCTCCTCAAGCTCAAGGACTCCTTGGCTTGCACAAAATGGAGCTACAAAAATATGAAATGGTATTTACAATGGTTTTTAGTGATGAAAATCACTATTTATGTAGGGATTTCTTCTAACATTTTGACATACATTTTCTGGAGCTCCCTACTTGCTCCTTCTCCTTGTGTGTCCCCCTCTTTGATATGCTTTAGTGTCCTAAAAAAATAATGGCCTACTTGCCAGATCGTCGTTGACTACTCTATCTACTTGTGCCTTCTCTTCGCTCTGACTCCCTTCGTAAGCTTCCTTGCCTTGTGAGTCCTTCAGTTCCTTGACTACTGCTAACAATAACCCATCCAAGAAGCTATACACTTCCTTGCCTGCAACCCTTTCTAATAGATGCTCAGTAATAGGAAGCGGATAACTATCTCTGATAGTGGCTGCGTTAACCTTCTTCAAGTTAATGCACACACACAATTTTCCATTCTTTTTGGGCACCACTACAATGGGGGATACCCATTCAGTGTGCTCGATTTCATAGATAAATCCAGCTTCGACCAAACGATCTATCTCCTCTTTGATCTTGGCAGCATAGTTGCCATTGTATGTGTATGGCTTCTGTTTAGAGGGTCTGGCATCTGAGTTCATGGGGATCGTGTGTGAGCATATGTCGGGGTCTACACCTTTCAGGTCCTTGTAACTCCATGCAAACACATCTCTATATTCCCGTAGTAAGGCTATCAGCTCTTGCTCCTCATCTTCACTTAAGTCATGTCCTATGTATGTGCATCGCTCTTCACCTTCCTCCATGGTCACTATGATTTTCTTTGTAGTTTCTTTGTTATCATAGGCCTCTCCTGTGACTTCACGTTTAGGCATCCTAATCATGACTCTCCTATCTCCAACTTCATATTTCTTGAAATTTTCAGGGACCTCAAACAAAGATTCTTCTTCCTCTGGGTGACTTCTTTCTTCTTACTCTTCTTGCCTTCGTTCTTAGTGGTCACTTGTGTGGTTAATCTTACTTCATTCATAATTTCTTCGTGTCTCTGAGGGTGAGCTTCTACTTCATAGAAATATTCCTCATCTGACGCAAAGGGTGAGTCCATAATGATTGACTCTGAGGGTGAGCTTCTACTTCATAGAAATATTCTTCATCTGATGCAAAGGGTGATCACTTGCATCCTCGAATGCATCAGTGCTAGGTTCACATTCTTCAATAATTGGATCACACATGATTGGCTCTATTGTGAAGACTCAAATGTCATAGCCATCCTCATCACAATGGGGTTCCACTGTTCTTCATTGATGGATACATCCATAGTTGCTAAACTTTTCGCCCAACTGTGGGGTTCAAATTCTTCATCAAGAAATACTACAGGTGCATAGGCTGGGTCTTGAATTGATCTATGAGTTTCCTTCGCATCTAACTCTTTGGCTTGTTCTCTCTTCTCTTCCTCTACTGCTACTTTGCACATCCATAAGTGTGTGCCTTCATGCATCCATGAGGATCTTCATCCTATGGAATGCACTGACTCCGTGTCATCCTTAGCTCTATGGATGGGATTCCATTGAATAGGCGGTATGTCTCTATGAGAGTAATCCTTGAGATTGACTTTGGTTGTAACACCTTAGTGTTGCAGATATAAGGAATTGGCTCCACAATCCTGTACCACTTGCAACTGCCGCATGAATGGTCTTCCCAAAATCATCTTGTAGGCTTGATTTTTGCTAAAGTCACATATAGCAAAAGTATGCTCAAACTCTACACCACATGTAGTGAGAGTTATTCCTTCTAGCAATCCTAAGGGCCTCTCAATATGACCATCGGCCATTTGCAATTTCATTCTCGTCCGCTTGAGTGCTGGCTTGCCCCAATGCTTCCATAGGGAAGTGGTAGCAATTGCAACTCCTGCACCTGAGTCCAAAATTGCCTTGGTTGTGTACCCCTGATGGGTAATGGGAAGATAGGTGTTTCCTTCTTCTCCTTCACTCATGTCTCCTATCTTGTCCAAGGGTATTTCTGGCACCGTTCTATGAGATCCTACCTGGGAACGAGGTTCCGCTACGTCTGGCACTTGTTTGGCTACACCACAATTCTGGCCTAACCTTGAGTAGCTCTTCTAAAGTGAGATTGCACTGTATTTTAGTGTTCTTTACTACCTCCATATTCCTAGGTATGATTGAGTCTTCGTTTCTTATCATGACCGTGGGTGCTCTCATGCAAGTAGACTTAGTTTCCCATGTGAAATGGGGTAGTTCTTGCAAGGAATTAGACTCGAAGTCTAACCTCTCATGAGATTGGGCACTCTCCTACTCTCCATAAATGGAAGGAATGTCTTGTGGGAATTGATCATGCACGTCATCCACAAGCAAGTTGGAGGAGGGTCTTCACTTTCTTTAGCCCATTTCTCTTCTTGAATCTCTCGCAAGAATTCTGGTGAATACCGATTCATAGAAGAAGAGGTGTCTGGTTCGGTGGAGTTAGGCACATAAGCATCCTGGAGAGGAATGCCTATTCTATCACTCACCCTCTCCTTAGCCTGGGAGGTGTCTCCTTTTCCAGAATTTGCAAATAACCTCTCCAATCTATTTAATAGACCCTCAAAATGCAATGGTGTTCTAATGGAGCTAGAGTAGTTAAAGAGGCAAGTGGTGTCAAATATGGCTTGAGCCAATTCTACCATCTTAGCACAAAGTTTGGTTCTCTCTATCTCTAGATCGGCTCTAGGGTAACATTTGTCATGATCTATCACACCTGGTCCTTCTTGGATCCTGGCCTGATATGCTTTATGCATCATGTCTAGATCCTCAAGAGTGGGATCGGTGAGGGCTGATCCTACTCTGGGTGGTGGGTGGGTTATGTGTGGTGGATTAGAAGGTTGGGGAATGGAAGGAGATGGATTGGAGGAAGATGGAAATGGTGGTGGTGGGGTAGTGTGAGAGCGAGTTTGAGATGTGAGTTCCATTATCTTTGCTTTTGTTTCTCTCAAGCTTTCCTCAAGTTCCCTCATTTTCTTCGACCATTGTCTCTTCATTCTCTCCTGGCTATCTCTCCAAGCTTTTGTCCTTCTCTTGGTTATGCTCTCCATCTCGCTAACCTCAGAACTTTTTTCCTGACCTAAACCTTGGTTTTGCTGCAAAGCTTGAGCTCTAGTGACCACGTGCACTGGGGCTGTGGAAGTTACTCTTCCTGTAGAGTCTACTACTAACCCAATAACATTGATAGGAGTGATTTTTGGCATGTTGATGGGGTTGGGCAAAAGCCTTGAATTGTCACAGATTGTGTTTGTGTAGGTGATGGTAGAGGGCAATCACTAATGAGGTGATCTCCCTGACATCAGAAGCATGGCCCTCTAGGAAATGAAGGTCTCATCTGCCTAGGTTGAGGTCTAGAGTTGGGGTTTGCATACATGACATTCGCATAATCTGGCTCCCAACTAGATTCACTGGGTTCTTCATAATAGTATGACTCATTATGCTCGGGTGACTGCATGTAGTAAGCATGTGGGCTATCAATATGTGTAGAGTCAAAACTATGATCACTTGGGTCACTTTCAGACAGCAATGGTGTTACCGGGACTATAGCTCTGTTCAGATTTTCTTCTGCAAATGCATATTTCACTGGAATCACATTGGTAAGAGAAGGCGGTTGCTGCGCTAGAACTGGTTGAGGTCTCTGCTGCCCTTGATAGGGTGGTTGGTAGGGTTGCTGGGGCCTACCATACTGCTGTGGTGGGTACTGGTTCTGGAATCTTCCTTGTTGAGGGTATGGCTGTGGGTAAGTTTGCCTAACTACTTGCTTATTGTATGGGCAATCTTGCACGGTGTGATTAGTGTATCTCTGTTCTATGGTGCAGTATTGATTACTAGGGTTCACTTGGGGTTGAGCCATAATGGAACATACATTTGCCATATGGTCACCTCCACAAGTATAATATCTTTTCACCGGGGCAAACCTTGTTATTTTTTTGCTTGAGACTCCTAATTCTGAGCTACTTTCTCAGTAGGTTCCTCAATAGATGTGGATGGATTTGAATTGAGACTAGTAGAGCTATCTGAATCTCTATAGATTTTTGAAAGCTCTAACTCCCTTCCTAGGTTATCCTCAATGTCTATGCACATGCGTACACACTCTTCTATGGTCCTAGGGTCCTTCAAGTACACATAAGATCTCAACTTGGTACTCAATAATCCATCTAAGAATAAGGCCACTTGTTTGGCTGGAATGGGTAGCTCTGGAACCGGACATCTCTCTAGGTATTGCCTAAACCTTCTTCCTGCCAGTCTAACCGTCTCTTGAGGTGTTTGCTTGAAGCTATGAATCAGTGAGGAAGTATTATGCCGTATACCACTCTTAGAAAACTCAGTGACAAAAGCTTCTAGAAGTTGGTATGCTCCTAAATTGCCTCTCATGTAGTGGTTGAAACCATGTAAGGGTTGTGTTTCTAAGGGTTAGACCAAAAGCATTGTACTGGGTGAATAGATCCTCAACTTGTTCCACTCTCAAGACTTGCCTAAATTCTGCCACATGGTCATAAGGGTCTCCGGTGCCATCGAAGTAATTCTTCATGGACTTAACCAGCTGGGTTGGCCTCAGGGTCCTAGTATGTTCTCTAGGCCTTCTCAAAGGAAAATCATCAACATTTCTTTGGTTTCTCGGGGCTCTAGGTCTCTAAGTTTCTTCTCTATCCGTTTCTGTTCTCATCCTTTCTCTTCCTAGGGGGTTGGCAAAACTTACTTCTAGCATGTCTCTACTTCTGTCCCTATGAGCTCCATGAGCTTGGGAGGTCCCAACTCCTTGGTGACTGTAGGAGACATTAGATCTTGGTTGGGGAAAAATAAATTCACCCTTCCAAGTGTAGGCATGTATACCATGCTTTGTGACCACGAAGATCCTCTCGGAAGTAGTGTCTAGGTAGGTCACTTTGCCTGGGGAGTCAGGATCTTTGAATTCGTATATTGTAAGCATTCCTACTTCATTAGGCTGGTTAGGCTTATACCTCTAGAAGGCTTCGTCAATCTCTCAATTTAAGGGTAGATCTATGCTCTTATTGTCTTGAGGAACCCATTCTGGAGTAATTATTCTGGTCAGGACTGATTTGCCTCGGGGAGTTCTCGACTCTCTTCCTAAGTTCCCTTGCTCTATGTCACCTACGTCTCTCTCCGGGATCACATTACCAAATTCATCTGTTCTATCAGGTTGGTCGATGACTACGTATATTGTCCCTTCCTTATCTAGGTATGCACCATTCTCGAATTTGACGACTGGATGCCCTAGTCCAAGGGGTTGGTCTTGGTTTTTAATCTAGACAACAGATCTTCTCAGGCCGTCCTCATAGATACACACACCTAATTTATTGGTCCTAAGGTATTCAAGTTGAGTTTTGTATGGGCCTTCGAGTTTCTCCAGATAAGCCACACCTGAACTACCTACTGGTCTCTCCATGTTATAGGATATCTCAAAATCGCTTGTTTTTGAACTTAGAGTGTATGGATAATCACTCAACTGCTGGGCCCAAGACCTAACAGTATGATTGACACTAGTGTTGGCACTGGTCAAGGCAGTAAAGGTTTACGAGACTAGGAAGTGAGCGAAGAGAATCAGAGCAAAAAGAAGGGCCAAGTAGGCAAACCAGTCAACAGAGATCCCAAAAATAGGCCTATCATTTTTCATGAATTAATATTTCCTAAATAGTGATTTTAGTCACTTCACACCATTGTAAATATCATTTTTTAGTATTCCTTCTCCATTTTGTACAAGTCAAGAAGTCCTCAAGCTTGAGGAGTATTAGTAGTATCTATGCACCAATTTTCATAATTTCCAGAGCTCGTTTGAGCCTCCAAAATAGTCCTAGAACCTAATTTTTAACTAGGCCGGACACTAGGTCTGCACAAGACCAAAGCTAGTCAAAAACTATAAAAAGAGCTAGAGAGCTCATTTTTGAGGTTAGCTTGTTGTAGATTTGAACTTGTATGAGACTTTTTGAGTAATCTAAAGAACTCCATTGTTTCTCTCTTTATCTTGCCTTGTGTGCGTGTGTGTGTTTATGTGTGTGCATGTTTGTGTGGTTCTCACTCACACACTTGTGCCATCACTTGCTCGAGGTCTTCATACCATCCTCTTGTCTTCGCGGATTGACATTAAAGGAGGTGCTACTCATCACTGAGCTACACCAAATTTTGGTGCCGTTGTCGACGATCGAGCTTTGAGGACGAGCGTGTGATGGTAAGACATAGAGTTGTGATGTTGGCATCGTAGGTAATTTCTTTACTTTTCCTTATTTTTCTCTTTCTTACTTCACCATCATCATCACCATCATCATCCTAACCATCTCCCATCTCCCACCTCCATCTCCATCATCACGAAAATTTCAGTTTTTGGTCATATCTCCCTCCCCCTTCCATTTGGCTCATTTCACTTGTGAGAGAGAGAGCGATTTCTGTGCGCTGTTTTTGCATGTTTCTTGAGTGTTCTTGCAGGTTTTGCTGTATCATCATCTCCAGCAGGCTGCGCATGTATGGAAAAAATCTACATAGTCTCCGAGACGACCTCTGTTGATCTCGATCAACTGAAAAACTCATCATTTGGTAAAGCAAAGTGCACCACTATAACACAAATAATGAGCACATTGCAAAACACTAATCAAAATTAAAAAATTCCTTAATCCTCTGTCAATCGCGATTGACACTATCAATCGTGATTGATAGCCATGATCGACAGCCTCTATCAATCGCGACCAACAGACTCTGTCAATCACGATTGACAGACCACGACGGACTGCCATGTAGGACTCAGTCAATCGCGATTGACATCATCAATTGCGACCGACTAAAATTTCATGATTGACACTAGAATTCACATGTACAAGTGTCCATCGCGATGGACACTACCCCGATTGACTGAAATTACACCGGATTTTTTGGAAAAAGTGTTGATTGCGATTGACAGACCCCACGACCGACTCTGTCGATCGCGATTGACACCATCAATCGCGACTGACTTGTCGATCATGATTGACGGGCCCTGACGGACACCTCTATCAATCGCGATTGACAGACTTGTCAATCGCGATTGACAAGCTTTTTCGGCTAAATTTTTAGGGTTTTTATTCCAAATTTTGGGGGTAATTTTGGGCATACTTATCAAGAGATTAGCACTTTATGAGGTCCCTACACTAGTAATTTGAGAAAAACCATGTTTGATTGATAGCCTGTTTGAACCCTGTTTCTACCCTAGAACCCTGAACTGTCATAACTTCCTCATACGAAGTGATCTTAGGCTCATTGGAAAGCTCGTTATAGATAGGTTATTTTGAAGTTATAGAGACAGACACACAGACAGACAGATAGATAGATAGATAGATAGATAGATAGATAGATAGATAGATAGATAGATAGATAGATAGATAGATAGATAGATAGATAGATAGATAGATAGATAGGTTATTTTTAACTTGACCATACTATGGGGTAAGAAAATTGAGGGATCTCTAGGATTGTTTTCCATAAAGACAAAGGGCAATTTGGTCTCTAAATTACATGAATAAAAAAGGTATGTTGTGTCAACTAAATTCAAATTTTGAGCTAACTTTGGGACTTTTATAGGTCCACTAAGAGCATCGAAAGGCATTTAAGGCAAGATTGAGTGCAGGCTTGGGAACACACTTCCTGTGCTTACAAGGGCAAGGGATAAGCAAGTGAGGTTAGAAATTCTCTCAACTCCCTCAGTCAATTCCTAGCTTAGACTAATAACGAATAGCATTGGAAGTAAGTTAAGGTGACGATTGTTGGAATACAATGTCATATAGGACATTGTCCATGGTCAAATTGGTCCATATAACTCACTGTTTACAACATGCGTAAACCTTAAGTATAGTTCTTTGTACAACAAACGGCGTTGGGCGCCTTGGCTACAACATGTTCCTCCCATATTAGCGACCAGAGTTCGGATCCTGACTTCAGCCGATGGCGCAGCAAAGAAATCTTCAGTTTTTGTGACCTATGCTTTTGCTTTTAATGAAACTCACGAACGGACGACGCGACAAAGTTTGCTTTATTGAAGAATCACGATCGCAGTTTTTTATGTGCTTTTAGAAGCTTTTCAGAGTACACACACTACTATATAAGAAGTATGTTGGCTCATTGTTATTCATCCTTCACCTAGTGTTCAACACAAGCTTTGGAGAGCTTGGACCTCAATAGAGGTGGTGTTTTGTCTAGCACATGAGGCAACCATGGTGCTAACTTGAAGCATGTTGAGGAGCAGCTATGGAGTTCTTCTTGGAGGAGAAGAGTGTGCTCACACTCTTGCTTATGGAGAGGACTTGGTCATTAGAAGCTTGGTGGTGAGGATCGGCCATCTACATAATGGATTTGAAGATTGTCTTCTACATGAAGATTTCGGGTTACTTCAAAGACATTGGATGGTGGTTAATATAAGATTTGCATCTTATGTTAAGCACTCAGCTACATATTCTCTTTATGCACACATGTACTACTTGAAGTTTATGGAGGCAGTAACATCCATATCAGGAGGAGTCCTATTCCGCATAGGTACAAGAGAATCAGTACGGTTATGCTTTATGCATATTTGGATGAGGTGTTTGAGAAGGTGTGTTCACATGAGTTTGAGGATTTTCGGCAACAAACTTGTTAGCATTCTTTGCTACTTTTTAAGTATGTGATCTTTTCACACACGTATCTGACTTAGGGTCTTCCATAGCCTAAGATTAGATGAGGGTTTGTTGATTATCAGTTTTAGATTGATCCTTCCTCTTTCGGTCACTCATATTCACTCTTCTATAACCTATCAGGTCACACATCTCATGTATATTCAGATTTCTATCCATACATCTGAATATATTTTTTACATTTGTACATTCACTCATTCATCTATTTCTCTTCACATAGAGTGGTTGAGAGTTTTGATCCCACGTTGTACATTGAACATTGGTATATATGATAGTGTGAGTAAGCCTTGGCTTATGTAACACTTTACACATGTTGTCTAGTGTCTCTCTATCTTTGTCTCATCATTTGTATGATTAAATGTGGTATGTTCATGTTTTGTCAATATTGGAAGATTGCTAGATTCTATGATGTATATGTTGGACCTATGGAACCATGGACGTGTGATATGAGCTATGGGCCTACTAAATTTCCAACAATCATAGGCACGAGACAAGTTGAAGACTCCCTGAGTAATCAAGTTCAAGTCAAGAGATAACTTGTGCATGTGACAATAACCTTAAAGGAAAGAACTAATTTTATTACAATCAACTTAAAGTATGGAAAATCACTCAAATATTTCTGATGATGTGATATCAAACAAGAGCATAAACACGATAACCCACTAAAAAAGAACCAAGTGTCTGATACAAATTGATCTGTAACGAGGTTGTACTTGGGATAAAATTGGGGGTTTTCAATCAAGCATATGAATCTTAGATCAGGACGGCACCTAGGGAGAGATAGACAAAGCCTTAGGTCTTCAGAGGCTAGTGTCAATCACACTCCTAGGTCTTGGACCCAGCAGTTGAGTAATTATTCATACTACCCTAACTCTGAAACTAGCAAATCAGAGATGTTTCAAGGTATGGAGAGAATAGGAAGTTCAGGTGTGGCTTACTTGCAAAAGGTTGAAGGTCCCTACAAGTCTCAATTGGAATACCTTAGGACCAACCAATTAGGTGCTTGCATCTATGAGGACAGCCTAAGAAGAGCCGTGGTCCAAATTAAAAACCCTGACCAACCCATTGGACTCGAACATCCAGTAGTCAAGTTTGAAAATGGTGCATACCTGGAAAGAAGGAACCATGTCTGTAGTCACCATTCACCCATATAGGACAGATGAATTTGGTAATGTGATCCCAGAAATGGACATAGGCAACATAGAGCAAGGGAACTTAGAAAGAGAGCCTAGAACTCCCTGAGGAAAATCAGTCCTCACTAGAATCATCATGCTAGAGTGGGTCCCATCAGGATAATAAGAGCATAGATCTACTCTTAAACAGAGAGACTGATGAGGCTTTTTGGAGATATAAGCCTGACTAGCGGAATGAAGTAGGAACGATCACAATCTATGAGTTCAAAGATCCTGATAGCTCAAGCAAAGTGACCTATTTAGACAATACTTCAGAGAGGATCTTTGTGGTCTTAGAACATGGTAGGCATGCCTACACTTGGAAGGGTGAATTTGTCTTTCCCCAACCAAGATCTAATGTCTCTTATGGCCACCAAGGAGCTGGAACATCCCAAGCTCATGGAGCTCAAAGGGACAGAAGTAGAGACAGACCAGAGGTAAGTTTTGCCAATCCCTTGGGAAGAGAAAGGATGAGAACAAGACGGATATAGTGGAAACTCAGAGACCTAGGGACCCAAGAAACCAAAGAAATGCTGATGATTTTCCTTTGCCAAGACCTAGAGAGCACACTAGAACCTTGAGGCCAACCCAGTGGGTTAAGTCCATGAAGAACTACTTTTCCCCAAATGATCATGTGGCTGAGTTTAGGCAAGTCTTGAGAGTTGAACAAGTTGAGAACCTATTCATGCAGTACAATGCTTTTGGTCTAACCCTTAGGAACACAGCCCTTACATGGTTTCAACCACTACATGAGAGACAATTCAGGAACATAGACCAACTTCTAGAGGCATTCATTATCGAATTCTCTAAGAGTCATACGGCACAATACCTCTTCCTTAATACATAGTTTCAAGCAAACACCCCAAGAGATGGTCAGACTTGCAGGAAGAAGGTTTAGGCAGTACTTAGAGAGATGTCTTGTTCTTGAGTTACCCACACCATCCAAACAAGTGGCTTTATTCTTGGATGGACTGCTAAGTACCAAATTGAGATCATATGTGTACCTGAAGGACCCTAGAACCATAGAAGAGTGTGTACGTATGTGCATTGACATTGAGGATAACCTAGGGGAGGAATTAGAACTTTCAAAAATCTACAAAGATTCAGATAGTTCTACTAGCCTCACTTCCATGTAATCCACATCTATTAAGGAACTCGCTGAGAAAGTAGCTTAGAAGTTAGGAGTCTCAAGCAAACAAATACCAAGGTTTGCCCTAGTGAAAAGATGCTATACTTGTGGAGGTGACCATATGGCGAACGTATGTCCCATTATGGCTTAACCCCAAGTGAATCCTAGTAGTTCAATATTGCACCATAGAATGGAGATACACTAATCACACACGCGCAAGATTGCCCATACAATAAGCAAGCAAAAAGGCAAACATACCCACAACCATACCATCAACAAGGAAGATACCAGAACCAGTACCCACCTCAGCAATATAGAATACCCCAACAACCCTATCAACAACCCTACCAAAACCAACAAAGGCCTCAACCTGTGTTAGATCAACAACCTCCAACCCCATCCAATGTGATTCCAGTGAAGTACACGGCTGCAGAAGAGAATTTGAATAGATCCATAGTGCCAGTTACACCATTGCTGTCAAAAAGTGACCCTAGCGATCATAGTTTTGACTCCACTCATATTGATAGCCCATACGCTTACTACATGCAGTCACCTGAGCATAATGAGTCATATTACTATGAAGATATGAGTGAACCTAGTTGGAAGCCAGAGTATGCAAATGTCATGTACGCTAACCCCAACTCTAGACCTCAACCTAGGTAGGTAAGACCCCCATTTCCTAGAGGACCATGCTATCAATGTCAGGGAGATCACCTCATCCGTGATTGCCCTATGCCTGCACCTACACAAACCCAATCTGTGATAATTCAAGGTTTTTGTCTCGATTGCGAAAAAGAGCATCTGTTGCGAGATTGTCCTAAGAAACCCAACAATGTGCCGAAAATTACTCCCATCAACGTTATTGGGTTAGTCGTAGACTCTACAGGAAGTGTAACTTCGACTGCCCCTATGCAAGTGGTCACTAGAGCTCAAGCTTTGTAGCAAAACTTAGGATCAAGCCAGGAAAAGAGTTCTGAGGTTAGCGAAACTGAGAGCATAACTAAGAAGAGGACTAGAGCTTGGAGGGATAGCCGCGAGAGAATGAAAAGGCAATGGGCAAAGAAAATGAGTGAACTCGAGGAAAGCCTAAGAGAAACAAAAGCGAAGATAATTGAACTTACATCTCAACCTCCCTCTCATACTACCCCACCACCACCATTCCCATCTCCATCCAATCCACCACCTTCCAACCCACCTCACACAATCCCACCACCCCCTAGAGTAGGATCAGTCTTACCAGATCCCACTCCTGAGGACCTAAATATGATGCTTAAGGCATATCAGGCCAGAATCCAAGAAGGGCCAAACATAACGGATCATGAAAAGTGTTACCCTAGAGCCGAACTAGAGCTTGAACGAACTAAAATTTGTGCCAAGATGGTGGAATTGGCTCAAACCATGTTTGAAGCTAGTCGCCTCTTTAACTTCTCTAGTTCAGCTAAGACGCATTTGCACTTTGATGGACTGCTAGAAAGATGGACTTCTCAAAATAACGGCAAGGCAAGTGAAAGGATAAGCCTTCCTGCCTAGGAAGCTTATGGTAGTCCTGTACTGATCATCTACACCATCTTCTTGAACCAGGTTGATAGTATCATACAATCTTTTTGGTTGCTTTGTATAAGCTGGGGCTCCCGCAAGTTCTGGTATAATGTGTTTCTCATATTCATGCTCCCCTTCATCGGATGTTCCTTCGTATTCATCATCTTGTTCCTCTTCTGCAGTCTCCTCTTCATCTTCATCTACTTCAATAACTTCTAGTTGAGTTGGATGAGGCTGGTCCGTGACAGGTTGTTGCCCACTTAATTGCTCTGCTTCAACTTCCAAATTAGTTGCATTAATTATTCTTGCTACCTCCTCATCGGTTAAATCCTCCAGTGTGAAGCCATGAGGGAACTCTAAATCAATGGGTATCGGTGGGAACACGAGATTATGCCCTTCTGCACTGTGCCTTGGTAATCTGATGATAAAGGGTTGCACGCGCCTCTGGGGTGGTGGAGTCGATTCCGGTGTGAAGGTAGCGCCCCAGGCCTGTGCACATGGCATTTGAACAGCTCCCCTCATTTTCTTTGAAGGAGGCCCTGCAGCGGATATCCTTCGCTGAAAATCTTGCACCCTAGTCCAGATGAGCGCCCTTTGAATTGGTACATCATATGCCAAGCATCGATATACAATTCTGGTAAGTGCACAGCATCCATAGAGCACTGACTTCTATTTCTTGTACCAACGTTGGTGTGCAAGATGTATTTGGTCAATGATCCAATGCGGCATGTTAATTGTCAGATTGAATGTGTCTGCTAAGTATAGACTGAACCAAATCTTCTTGGGTGGCATCGTGAACCTTTCTTGAGCAGGGAACACGAAGTGTTGCATGCACATTCGGAGGTGAATTGCAATAGTTGGTGTCATTGCCACCATATCCTTTAGTTTAATTAAGTTCCTGTTCTTCATGTTCTCCAGAATCATTGTCTCTTTCTCTATGGGGATGTGCATACCTCTCATTTCTAGAGCTTCCCTTACCAAATTGTTCGTCAATTTGAAGCGCTTCAGTTCATTTCCTCTTGTAAGAGAAGGTAGTACAAAGGTGCTCATCCCCTTTTTCTCTTTACTGGGAGTGAGGGTGCTAATCAAGTATGAACACTTCAGGAAATCTGGCTTTGGTAACTGAGCTTTGAAGTAATCATACAATCTAGCCTTCTTCCATATTGGTTGCAATCCTTCACTGTTTTGAAGCCTCTCAAACTCTCGTGTAAAGAAATGATACCGCCCCTAGCGTCCATTAAACTGTATTTCGGCCTCCCATAAATAGGTGCCTTCTCCAAGGGTTCCTGTAACTTCACTGAACCAATGGGAGTTCTTGCTTACTGGTGATGTGTGCCCTTGGGGGGGTTTTGAATCTGAATGACATGTAATACTCTCAACGCCTATGGCCTTTCCTTCAGCTCCTCTTGAATAGGGAGACTTTCAATTTCTACTATCTGAGGGTTGGTGCCTACCTGGGAGATCGTTCCTGCAGCCTCGACTATATTGAGGAAAATGGTCGCCAGTTCTATGAGAATATACAAATGAATGTTAACATTGCAAATAGACACAAAGTGGTCATGTGCCCCATTACAACATTAACATGATGAACTGTGATGTAATTAGTCAGTTAGTTAGTGCTCGTGTGGTTGTGAGTGTGAAGCGTGGTTAGCAGATGCAGGGTTCCTATGTGCTAATTGGGGTGGTGGGTTGTGGTGTGGATACAATTAGTAAGAGGAGGTGGCTTTACAATGGGATCAGGTGGTTTATTACAAGATTTGGGCTGCCAAGCATAGTGGGTGGTTTTCTTTGTTGATTTTGTGGAGACTCTGGAGGGCCTTATCAGAAGTTCTACTTGGAAATGAGGCTTTTTAGGGACCCATTTACAAGTGATTCTGCCCATGCTCATGGAGGAATAGGTGTTTGTGTGTGTCGAATGAGAGTGGGAATTAGATGTTCATGTGAGTAGATTATGATGTACATGGTGTGGTTTATGTGCGGCTATTTGAGCCCACAAGCAAGCCTTAGACACACAAATTTGTTTTGTTTGTGGGTCAGCCTTCATTGAATTCTTGGGTACCCAGATAATCTTTACTTTCGTAGAAGAATTGTTGAAAGACTTCTTATTAGTGTCCTGTTGTTGGTCACTAATATGAAGTTGAGCTAGTGGTTGTGGCTTGACCGCAACAGGATGCTTGCCTTTCCATACCCATACTTGTTTTGGTGACTGTGACACCTTGCTTTGTACTTTCCTTTGGCTTTGGGCATATTTCCTCTACTTCTCCTCCATTTGGCACTCCTTTGGTTGCCGTGTCTCTACCACTTTTGGAAAAGAAAGGAGTTCCATAGTATCCTTGACTCTGTATGCCCAAATAGCATGGTGTAGCTGTTTGTCCCAATCAGAGCATTTATTATTCACTAATTTAGTTAGCACATTGCATAGAATCTTATTTCTGCTTTCGGCTTGCCCATTGGCTTGTGGATGATAGGGGGCAGACTTCTTGTGTATCACCAAGAACTCTTGAAGAAGATTTTCAATGAATTCATTCAAGAAGTGAGTGCCTCTATCACTTACTACCTCTACAGGTAGCCCATATCTTGTGAACACATTCTCAAATAGGAACTTAGCTGTCGTTTGGGCATCATTCTTCGTTGTGGCTTTTACTTCTACCCACTTAGTTAGATAGTCTATGGCCACGATGATGTACTCCGCATGGGAACTCTTAGCTGGGGGATTAATAGGACCTACAAAGTCTATTCCCCACTTAGAGAATGCACATCCACCCATCATAGGTTTCGAAGGAATCTCATCTTTGCGTATAGGATATTGTTGGGGGATTCTTGAACAAGAAGGAATTTGAGTGTTTGTAGGAGAAAAGGGAAAGACAAGAAGAAAGATACACACTGGAAGCCTCTATCGATTGATTATAATAAGACAAATACAATGGTGATGCACAATACAATCCAATGCTTCTGTGCAAAATCCCACAAAGTGCTCAATTACAAAATACCAAATACCCAAGGGTCTTGTGGCTGTCGGCCTCCTTTGCACCAGACCTCCACCTTCTCCAAGCCTGCACTTGTGCACACCTTGCACCAAGCTTCCAATAAGGGGGAGGGATGGACACCTTCTGTCGGCACGCGCACAGCTTCAATGAGACCTTGGGATCCTTGGGGTGAATAGCTTAACACTTCTCTGCACACTTCTTAGTCACTCTTCATGCACACCTTGCACTTCACTTCTCTGCGTCGCACACTGTGTGTCTCTTGCACTTCTCTCTCTTGCCTAGCTTAGACTATGCTCCCCTTCCTTAGTCTTGCTTCCTCCAAGAATAGTCCTCGCCTTGATTTGAGTGTCGATTTATGTACGCTCCTAACTGCAAGAGTATCTTGGTGCTCACTTTGATGTCCCACGATTGTCGCCTTAAGTGGGCAGCCAACGAATCCATGTTTTGTCTTGTAGTGACTTTAGACTAAAACATAAAATTTAATTGGGGGCCACACTTTCACTTCTGTGTACGCTGCCGCTTCACATACCTTCACATTTTGCCTTTTGTTGTAGATTGAAGAGGTTCAATTACATGTTGGAATAGTCCGCTTCAAATGTTTTTAAGAGGTGCCAAAATGCCCACCCAAAATCTTTTCAATAGAATCCATCCTAACTTTGACTTATTAGTACATTGTAACGAGTCTCTCAATACCCTTCAACACCTTCTCATGAAACCATACAAAAACACACATGAACACATGCATATAAATATGCTTGCACACATATACACACACACACACACATATATATATGTATGTATATATATATATATATATATATATATATATATATATATATATATATATATATATATATATATATATATATATATATATATATATATATATATATATATATATATATATATATATATATAGAGAGAGAGAGAGAGAGAGAGAGAGAGAGAGAGTCCAACAACCACTTACATACACATGCACATACACACATGGACACACACATATCTTGTAGACATACATACGTACATCCTGCACATTTGAGCATATTCATTACAACAACTAGACACATGCACACACATGCATATTAAAACATACACAAAGACTTGCACACATACATATAGATATGCTTCAGAACATATACACACACATACATTCCAATAGCCACACACATACACATGCACATACATACATGCAAACATACATATGCACATACACATACACACATGCATTTTTAAGACATATATACTTCCACATTTGAGTACATACATTCCAACAACTAGACATCCACACAGCACAGATGCAAGCATATACAAACACACGTGCCAACCTTATCCAACTCATAGCCAATCTTATTTTCATCGAACTCCATTTTACAACCCACCTTCCACTCTCCACACTTCTAATAGCCCAATGTCGCCCAATCTCAACCCAAGGACTAATTAGTAATTCCTTTAACCTCCACCTCTAACTCCACTTCACTCTCTACTTGACTTAACACAAACCCTCAACTAGGCCTTGAACCCTTAAACCCAACATTCACCCCAAGTGCTACTCTCTCCAATCGGATTTCCCTCAGTTCAATATCTTAGAACACACTCTCTCACTTTTGGAACTCAATAACCCTCAACTCACACCCTCGACGTTCGCACACAACCCACACTTGGTTCATTCATTCTCTCTCATAGACCCTCACTTGCACATTTCCATGCACTCACAAATACGCACATGTGAGCACACTTACATACATATTCTTCTTCTTTTTTACTTGAATTATCTTAGATTCAAAAGACATCTTTCCAGGCTTTCTTTCAAGTCTACCTTAAGGTTTGTTTTTATGTTCTTTGAATTCAATTCATACCTTTTGGATGAAGTTTTACATCTTCAATCTTGGGATTTACCTTCAAACTCTAAGAAGTGGATCCTCTCTCTCTATTTCTAACTCTCAAGACATGAAGTTTATTGAAAGATAGAATATTTACTATCTTGCGGGAAGAATTCTTCTTTGCTTTGAAAGGATAATTGAAGAAGATGTCAATATCTTCTTGATGTATGCCATTGGATCATGAGTCTATTTTTCTTTTGACCATCAAGAAAAAGTACTCGATGAGAACTACTTCCCACCATCCCATACCACCGGGTTCTTCATCCTATCCATAGAACTACACCTCTATATTTTTATATCTCACAGTCTCTGTTTTATTTGATGTTGTCTTAATCATATTGTATGACCTATAGTACCAAATTATGAGAGCAAGGATGAAGGTTTTTGGATACACTACAATTAATCTTACTTAATCTTCAAGAATGTTTAGTTACCCATCTTAGGTGGTGTAATTGATCTCATAAAATTAAATTTTGACTTGATATTTTCTTGTTTGGGCCTTTCTTCTCTCTATAACCAAATAAGAGATAAGACGGGGTCTTTCTAGATTAGTTCTTATTCATATCTCATGTTCAATGTTTTATCCATAGGTTTTATTTGGGGATCTAACTTTTATGCTTCACCTAGGAAACCATTTTACTTTGGTCTTCACTATTAGAATCCACAACTTATGTTTTTTTATCCCATGAAGCATCAAGATACCTTTAGGATATGCTTTATAGTTCTTCAAAATTTACACCACTTACTATTTCTACAAGTAGATGATTATGCAATCAAATGTGTGTCTTGCTTGTATTTGAGATGTAGACCATCTATTTTATGTTTTTTAATGGTCATTGCATACCCAATAAAAACTTCTTTAGGTTTGATGACAAGAAAAATTTGTGTTTTAGTGTGTACCCATAGTGGAATGGAAAAATTATGAGCATATGGTCTTCACCATAAAAACCTAATTGCTTTGGGAGGTTCATTTTAATTTGGAAATTTAATGAGAGATAGAATTCTTGTGTGACAGCTCTTCATTTAGAGCTTGAGGATATTGACTATGTATGATCTATGTGGTTGTTCCTCCATATGACATGTATGATGGCATTGTGGTACTGTTTTTTGTTTATGCCATTTCATCTTTGATTTGTGATCATGTTTTTGTTAGTGGATGTATAGTGGCATTGTGGTCATCTTTTCTTCTATGCCACTAGGATATGGATTTACTGATGATTACACATAATTCTATGAGAGCCTGAGTAGATCTTTGGTTGAAACTTGCATTCTCTTGGTTTCTTTGCAAGTTCATGATCTAGGTTGGAACCTCTATTGCACAATTATTTTTCACCTTGATTGGTTATTATACTAGAATATGATCACTAATTGGATTATTTATTTGCCAACGTGATCATTGGCATTCATGCATAGTGATTTGGACATGGTTATTTGATTCTATTTTTTTATTTTCAAGGGAAACTATATTAAAATCGCATCAGCTCTTATGTTTTAGTAGATCCTTTATGCTTGTATGATAGCTTTGAATCATTTCTTGTGTCCATTCACTTGGACTTGATCATAGGTGACTCGTGATAGATTGGTTCATACTTGAGTGGGAGGTGTATCACCATTGTATTGGCATGTATTTCCATTAGTTTTTGGCATGTTTTTTTGCCATTATGTATGGTTGGATAAGTGGTAGGTGGTTATAGGTTATTTAGTCTTATTTTTCTATTGGTTATCTTGAATTGATCACTCAATTTAGAGGGGATACTCTATTTGATGTTCCTAGGATTCTTTCACATCTACTTGATCATTTTGGATACTTCATAAGCAAGTCTATACTCATGATTTTATATGCATGCTAGATGCATGGTTATGTGACATATTGTTCGCATGGCTGCTTCTCCAATGATACATTTGTGATGCGAGTGATCCATATGGATATGCAATGTAAATGAGTATGCAGCTATGTCCACCACTTCTCTGTTAACCATACAATCTATGTTTTGTCTCTTGATGAGGAATAATTAAAGAATTTCACTTTTTTGTGTAGCTTCTAATATAATCCAATAAACAATTTTTTTGGCATCAATAATTCATAAAAGTTACACAAAAAATTTTGTTATATTGATAATCATCTTTGGATTGTTGATATATTTAGGTAGTGATGTGTGTGAACACACTAGGACTACCGGGGCACTTTTCTCCCTCTTTAGGAGGTTTTCTTCCCCCAGCTTGTATATATGCCTATTGCCCTAATGTGCTACTTATCTTTGTACATTCTCTAGTAATACATTCAATATTGTGTGTTGTGCTCCAAGCCTCTTCTTCTTCCTTGTGTTGTTCGCGTGCTTCTGCAGACGTCCAACTCCAACAATTGGTATTAGAGCAGGTCATCGCTTCATCTAGGGTGCCATCGACACTCCTCCGTTTGCAATCTCAGAATCACGATCTCAGAATCTCCGTTTGCAAATACCAGTTTCTGTTCGCGAGTATAAGCATCTTGAAGTCTGCTACAGGTCTAGCGGAATTCGTCTAGGTAGTTCACTTTTTGAGATATAGTCAATTTTCTACATCAAGGTATTTTAGTCACTGGCCATGGCTCAAAGCATTGATGTATTCCATATATTGGTTGTTGAGGATAAGTTGGATGGTAGCAACTACCCATTATAGGCTTATATGATGCGACATGTGTTGGTTGCAAGAGAATTGTGGAACATTGTGAAAGGTGTTGAAAAATGTCCTATCGCACCTGCAACTGTTACAACTACAGGTACTAAAGCTAATGCAGAAGGTGTCGAAGATGATGATATTCTAGATATTCCTGTTCGTGCTACAGTTTTTGTTGCACCTACGGTAGAGCAGATTCACTGGGATGGCAGAGATGCCCAAGCACATGCATTGATAGCTTTGTCTGTCAAATGTGCCATTATTCCTCACATTCGCTCTTGCAGAATAGCTAAGGATGCTTGGGATACACTTTCCACATTCTACCAAGCTAGGAATGAGTCTTGTGTTGCTTACCTTCGAAAATAGTTGGAGAGTGAGCACATGAATGATTCTATGGACAGTTTCCTAACGAAGATCAAAGACTTCAAGGAACAGTTGATTTCTGCTGATGAGGTTATACCAGATAGCACACTTGTGCAGACCATTCTGAATGGTCTTCCTTATTCATATCAGAGTTTTGCTTCTACTCTTCGGTTGATGATGAAAGGCAATCCAAATGCCTTATCATTTGAGGAGTTAGTCTTTGTTCTGTTGCAGGAAGATCAGTCCACGTAGAATAGGTCCATTATGCGAGTTGCAGATCAAAGCTTTCCTAGCTAGTCAGAAGGGCAAAGGAAAATGGAGCTCTTCAACTAGTAAGAAAAAATCTGCTAATTATGCACATTCGAAGAAGGAAGATAAAGATGAGAAGAAATCAAAAAAGCAAAAATTGTTTTGTAAGTACTATAAAGGGAATGATCATATCATAAAGAACTGTCCAAAAGTGGTTGCTAAAGAGGCAAAGAAGAAAGAGGCTCGAATGGTTGTTGCAGAGGCCTCTATACCAAAAACAGAGTCTGCTAATCTTGTGCAGGAAGAAGAAAGGGCGTTTACTATTGTCTGCAGTTTTGACCCATCTTCTCATGAGCAGTGCATGTCTGTAGTAGACTCAGATGTTTGGTATTTTGATAGTGGGGCGACCAAACATATTACCTCACAGTGCAGTTTCTTCTCTTCACTTGAGCCTGCCCGTACAGGGAATACTGTTACATGCGCCTACAACTCCTCTTATCCTGTTATGGGAAGATCATTTTGACTACTGCTGATGGTAGTTCTTTCACTTTGTCAGATGCTTTATTTGTGCCAGGGATCAAGAAAAACCTGTTATCAGTTTCTGCATTAGCCAAATTGGCTTGGTTGTGAAATTTGTTGATGACAGATGTACAGTTCATGATCTATCAAATGGCGATGTGATTATTGCTTCTGGCATTTTATGTCGTGGGCTGTATAAGCTCATAGACTATGAAAGATCTGTAAATGATTTGGCATGTGCAATAAATGATTCTCAGGCTATGTCAGATGCAAAGCTTTGGCATGCATGCTTTGGGCATCTGAATTTTGCTAGTTTGGTATGCCTACAGAAATCTGAAATGGTGTCCTCTTTGCCCAAACTTGAGGCACCTAGAAAACATGTTTGTGAAGGCTGTATTTTGGGTAAAATGCAGCGTTTGTCCTTTCCAAAAGATGGTTCAATTGGGGCTACTCAGAAATTGCAGCTTGTACATAGTGATATTTGTCGTCCTATGCAGACACCTTCTCTTGGGAATAATATTTACTTCGTGACTTTCATCGATGATTTTTCAAGGCATGCATGGGTATATCCATTGAAGGCAAAGTCTGGAGTGTTCATGTGCTTCAAACAATTTTTGGTTTTGGCTGAAAATCTGTCAGCATGTAAAATGGGCACCCTCCGTTCTAATCGAGGGGGGGGAATATATGTCTTCTGATTTTAATGCATTTCTGGCTGAACGTAGGATAAAACACTAGTGTACAGTGCCATATACACCTCAACAGAATGGATTTGCTTAAGGAAAGAACAGATCACTCATAGAGATGGTGAGGTGTATGGTCAATAGTGAGGCTTTACCACATAGTTTCTTGCTTGAGGTTGTCATGTGTGCAACATATGTACTGAACAGGTGTCCCACTAAAGTGTTACATAAAAACAAGCTCTAAAGTAGTCTTGTGGATTTTATTAATTATTAAAAATGGTATATGGAAGCTTGTGGATCTTATTAGTTATGAAAAATAACATGTGGAGGCGTTCACATCTCCAAAGTTAGAGCAAAAGTAGATAAAAGTAGATAAAAGTAGAAGAAAAGGAGAGGTGTATATTTTTAGACAAGGAAGGCACTTTTGTTGATAGCCTCTCAATAAAAAGAGTGGTTCTCTTAGTGTAGGTGTCCAAATTGAGTGATTCTTGTTGCGTTGTGAAGCTTACAACTTGTACTACATAAGTAGATCAGTTTCTGTGCAATTTGAAATGAAAAACCTCCACGAAAGTAGGCGTTTTTGCAGATCTTCTTTCTTGTGTATAACCGGTGCCTCATCAGAGACATACCTCTCTTCAAACTTTCATATCTTAGCCGTTTTGAGGTCTTTTTGAGTGATTTCACTTGGAGGAGTTTCCTTAGCTCTCATGCTTTCTATGCATTCAAAATGTTTCATAGATCTTGAAGTTTTATTGCTTCTGTACATCAGTTTTCAATTTAGATAGTTAGTCATACCTTGCGGTTGCAGGCTTCTTCTTACCTTGACTTCAAGCTGTTGGTTTGGGAGCTATACTCCACTTTTTTTGACGTTTTTTGTTTCTAAAGCATGTTAATCAGAGTCTAATTTCAGAATATATAATTAATTTTGTCAAATTCGGCTCAAACAGTTTCTGGTGGTCATTTTGCTACAGTGACCTATTTCTGTTTTTTGGAAAGTTTGGTGGAAAGTTTGTTTTTGAAGTTTGGAAATATTTGGTTGGTGTTTTGACGATCTTGGGAGGTCTCATCATGTTTTGTTGTGTACTTTGATGTTTACAAGTTTGTAAACACAACATTGTGGTATCAAAACTTTCTTTTTTTATCATATCTTTCATACAACTTATTGCATTCTCTTCTTTGTTTCCAACAATTCAACATGGTAGATTTGAGTGCATCGATTGAGAAGTTATCTGATGGGAGAAATTATCCCATGTGCCGATTTAGAATGGAATCTTATCTCATGTCTAAAGGTCTTTGAGGATTGATAACAGGTACAGAAGTGAAGTCGATATTACCGGAAGCTCCTACACAAGAAGATCGAGCAAGAGAGCAAGAATGGATCGAAAGAGACAGAAGAGTTCTGTTTATTATATCACAAACAGTTTCCAATACTATGCTTGGGCATATAAGAGGTTTGAATACTAGTAGAGAGGCTTGGGAGTCTCTAGAAAGATTATTTGCAACTACCAACAGAGCGAGGCAAACACAACTTATAGGTGAGCTGACAAGAGTAAAAAAGAAGCCACGACAATCAGTTAATGATTATGTTCTTGAGGTAAAATCTCTTATTGAAGCATTAGCCTCTATTGATGCATCTCCTAGTGAGGATATAAAGTTTAATAGCATGTTAAATGGCTTGAGAGAAGATCAAAGATGGAAGTCTTTTATTACGTCTATCATGACTTGAGAGAATCTACCATCCTTTTAAGATTTACAAACGCTCATGATGACTGAAGAAATCAACATACAAGGTGGGAACTCTTATCATTCACAAAGAGGTAGTCAAGGACAAGCTCTTTATACTTCATCACATAGATCAAGAGGTAGAGGAAATTGGAGAGGAGGAGGAAGATTCAACAACAATGCAAGAGGAAGAGGAAGCTTTAATGTGACTAGAGGAGGAAGAACAATACAACAAAGTCAACAGACTCAACCAAATCAGCAAGGTAACTTTACCTGCCATTATTATGGTAAAGTTGGTCATTATGCCAGGGATTGCTTCTCCAATCCGAATAGAAGAGGTGGTTTTAGAGGACGACAAAGAGGAAGAGGCCAAGATCACATGCATCACAACAACAACATAGTACAAGAGGAGGCTCAAACACAGAAGGAAAACGTTCTTATGGCTATGCATACAGAGACACATAAGAGGAAGGTAAACAACAAAACTTGGTATGTAGATAGTGGTTTCTCAAACCACATGAGTCACAACATGAATATGTTTGTGAACTTACACAAACCTGATTCAAATCACAGTTGCTACAGGAGATAGTACTGAGCATGAAGTAGTTTACATTGGTGATTGTCCACTTAATGAACATGTCACTCTTAGAGATGTTTTGATTGTTCCTACTACCATTACAAGAAATTTGATTTCAGTTGGACAGATGGAGGAGAATGGAGTAAAGGTCGATTTTGACAATAATCAATGGCACGCTTATCAGAAGAAGGATGGAAATTTTGTTATAAAAGGACAAAAGGTAAACAGATTATATACTTATGAAGTTGACGTTCTAGATTATGCAGGTTATACAGTGGTTAATGGGACGCAAGTAATTCAATTGGATTTATGGCATAAAAGATTGGGACACATCAGTGTTGGCAGGTTAAAAGATATTGCAAAGAAATCATTGATTGAAGGTTTACCACAATTACCTAAGCAAGATTTGGATTTTGTTTGCGAGGCATGTCAGTTTGGAAAACAGGTACGAAGTCCTTTTTCAAAAGCAGGATTGCAAAGCAGAGGTATTTTGGACTTGATTCATACTGATGTATGGGGTCCATCTCAAGAAGAGTCCATGGCAGGTAGCAAGTACTTTGTCACATTTATTGATGAATTCTCAAAGTTTACATTCATTTATTTTATGAAATACAAATCCAAAGTGTTTGACATATTCAAAAAGTTTAAATCATTGGTTGAAAAGCAAACAGTTCGAAGCATAAGAAGGTTGAGATCAGATGGAGGAGGTGAATATTTTTCTAATCAATTTCTTGCATTTTTTAAGGAAGAAGGAATTAAAAAGGAGACTACAAACAGATACACACCTCAACAAAATGGTGTGGCCGAAAGAAGAAACAGGTCTATCTTGGAGATGAGTAGGTGCATTTTAAATGAAAAGGACTTACCGCTTATTTTTTGGGTTGAAGCATGCAATATGGCAGTTTATGTGATGAACAGGTTACCACCTACTCAAATTCATGTACAACAAGCACCTTATGAATTGTTTTATGGATCAAAACCAGATATTGCTAATTGTAGAATTTTTGGAAGCATATGTTTTGTTCATGTTCCACAACAGTTAAGGTCAAAGTTGGATCCAAGGTCACAAAAATGGTTTTCATTGGTATGGCAGAAGGGAAACCGGGATATAGATGTGTGAACCCAGATACGGGAGAGGTAATTGTTTCAAGAGATGTTATTTCTCATGAAGATAAATCTTGGTATAAACATGAAGTGCAGGTAGATGAAGAAGAAACTACAAGAAGTCACGAAGAAGAGACAAGTTCTCCAAGTTCACCAGAGAGTCAAATTACTGAAGAAAATTCTCGATTTGATTTCAAAGGAAATTGAGTCACATGAAGAAGAAAGTGAAGGTTCTACATCAAGAAGAACTCAAACTTGAAGGCAAGAAAAGCATGGTAGGACAAGAAGCCAATCAAGGTATCCAATAAGAGAAAGAAGGCAACTGCAAAGATTTTCTCATGAAGCTTATATTGCAAAACTTCTTGAGGAGCAGGAACCAACAACTTTTAAAGAAGCGTCAAAGGTAAAGAAATGGGTTAAAGCAATGGATGAAGAAATGACAGCTTTGTATGAGAACAATACATGGAGTTTAGTTCCAAGGCAGCCTAACATGAAGGTAATTGGTAAAAAATGGGTGTACAGGATAAAGAGAAATAGTGATGGTCCAGTAAGTAGATATAAGGCAAGTCTTGTTTGTAAAGGTTATGCACATATTTATGGCATCGATTATGAGGAGACATTTTCTCCTGTTGCCAAGATATCAACAATAAGGACATTAATAAGTGTTGCTGCAAGCAAGGTATGGAATCTTTATCAATTAGATATAAAAAATGCATTTCTCAATGGTGATTTAAAAGAAGATGTGTACATGGAGCAACCAGCAGGTTATGAAGATTCGAAGAAGTCTACTCATGTATGTAAACTCTTGAAAGCATTGTATGGTCTTAAGCAAGCTCCAAGGGCTTGTAATTTTAGATTGGTAAAGTTTCTTGAAAAGCAGGGATACAGGTGTTCAAATGCAGATACTTCTTTGTATGTTAAGGTTGAAGGATCATTGATTGTTTATATCTCAATTTATGTGGATGACTTGTAATAACAGCAAACAATGAAGGTGAGATAGCCAGGATCAAAGTAGAGCTTGGATCTGAATTTAAAATTTCATATTTAGGAGAACTGACGTACATTCTTGGAATCGAAGTTACGAAGAAGGAAGATGGCGTATATCTTCTACAAAGAAAGTATATTTCAGATTTGTTAAAGAAATATGGCATGGAGCATTGAAAGAGTATCAGTAATCCGATGGAACCCAATGTGAAGTACAGTGTTGAAGATGGTGAACCTTTAGAAGATCCACTTATCTACAGGTCTTTGATTGGTTCTCTTATATATGCAACTTTGACAAGCCCGGATATTACATTTAGTGTAAGTACATTGTCTCAATTCATGAATAAACCCACAGATGTTCATATGCAAGCAGCAAAAAGGGTCTTGAGATATTTGAAGGGTACATTAAATGAAGGTCTGGGCTATAAATATCATGATGTTTTGAACTTGAAAGCATACAGTGATGTAGATTGGGCTGGAAATAAGGACGACAGAAGGAGTACAGGTGGATATCTGATATTTGCAGGTAATAATTTGGTTTCATGGAGTTCTAAAAAACAGCCTACAGTAGCACTTTCAAGCACAGAAGCTGAATATAGAAGTCTTACAAATGCAAAATGTGAGATTATGTGGTATTTGAAGCTTTATGAAGATATGAATCTATCTACAACACGTCCACTACTCTTTGGAGATAATGTAAGTTCATTACAGCTCGCGTTTAATCCAGTGTACCATGCAAGAACAAAACACATTGAAGTGCACTATCACTATATCCGAGAGAAGGTGGTGAATGAAGATATTGATATTCAACATGTTGGAACTAAATATCAATTAGTAGACATACTCACAAAAGCAGTGGATGCTCAGAAGCTTAAGCGAATCAAAGTACTACTTGGAGTCAAAGCTTTGGATTTAGAGCTTGAGGGGAGCAATGTTACATAAAAACAAGTTCTAAAGTAGTCTTGTGGATTTTATTAATTATTAAAAATGGTATATGGAAGCTTGTGGATCTTATTAGTTATGAAAAATAACATGTGGAGGCGTTCACATCTCCAAAGTTAGAGCAAAAGTAGATAAAAGTAGAAGAAAAGGAGAGGTGTCTATTTTTAGACAAGGAAGGCACTTCTGTTGATAGCCTCTCAATAAAAAGAGTGGTTCTCTTAGTGTAGCTGTCCAAATTGAGTGATTCTTGTTGTGTTGCGAAGCTTAAAACTTGTACTATATAAGTAGATCAGTTTTTGTACAATTTGCAATGAAAAACCTCCGTGCAAGTAGGCTTTTTTTGCAGATCTTCTTTCTTGTGTCTAACCGGTGCCTCATCAGAGACATACCTCTCTTCAAACTTTCATATCTCAGCCGTATTGAGGTCTTTTTGAGTGATTAAACTTGGAGGAGTTTCCTTAGCTCTCATGCTTTCTATATATTTCAATGTTTCTCATAAATCTTGAAGTTTTATTGCTTCTGTACATCAGTTTTCAATTCAGATAGTTAGTCATACCTTGCTGTTGCAGGCTTCTTCTTACCTTGACTTCAAGTTGTTGGTTTGGGAGCTATACTCCACCTTTTTTGATGTTTTTTGTTTTTAAAGCATGCTACGCAAAGTCTACTTTCAGAATATATGATTATTTTTGTCAAGTTTGGCTCAGAGAGTTTCTGGTGGTCATTTTGTTACAGTGACCTATTTCTGTTTTTTGGAAAATTTGGTGGAAAGTTTGTTTTTGAAGTTTGGAAATATTTGGTTGGTGTTTTGACGATCTTGGGAGGTCTCATCATGTTTTGTTGTGTACTTTGATGTTTAAAAGTTTTTAAACACAACATAAAGCACTGCAGTCTATCACTCCATATGAGGCTTGTCATGATCACAAGCCATCTGTTGCTCATCTCCGTGTTTTTGGTTGTTTGGCATATGCAATAGTGCCTGAACAACATCGCAGAAAATTGGATGATAAAGCAGTAAAATGTATTTTTGTTGGGTACAGTTTTGAATGGTAAAATTAATATCAAGATTATTAGCTATACTATTTTGAAGTGACCATACCCAGGGGAAAGAAAAACTAAGGGATCTTTAGGATTGTTTTCCATAAATCCAAAGCACAGTTTGATCTCTGAATTGCATGAATGAACATGGTCTATTGTATCAATGGAATTCAATTCTTAAGCTAACTTTGGGACTTTTACAGGTCCCTTGAGAGCATCGAAGGGTACTCGAAGCAAGAGTAAGTGCAAGCTTGGGAACACGCTTCTTGGGCACACAAGGGCAACCAAGGAGAGAAACTAAAGGTTGGAAATTCTCAACACCCTCTATCAATCCCTAGCTTATGCTAAGTAGGGATAGAGGTTTTGATCAATTAGGGATAAGTTAAGCACGACCAAGTCCAAGAACTCTAATCACTCAAGTGCAAGTACCAGGAGATTACATTTGCGAAACAACCTAAGGAAAAAGAATTTAACTAAAGCGACTGACCTCAAGTACGAGAAAAACCTAAGTGTTCCTTGTAACGACGATTGATTGGACAAGAAGTAACATCCTAAGCAAAATTAAAAATAACAAGTGACTAATACAAAAGAACTCAGCAACGAAATTGTACTTGGGAAAGTTGGGATCATTCAATTGGGCTTATGAACCTTAGATCAGGACGACACCTAGGAAGAGATAGACAGAGTCTTAGGTCATCAGAGGCTAGTTTCAATCATACTGCTAGGTCTTGGGCTCAGCACTTGAGCCATTATTCGCACTACCCTAGCTCTGAAACTAGTGAGTCTGAGATGTCTCACGGTATGGGGAGACCTACAGGAAGTTCAGGTGTGCCATATTTACATAGGGTAGAAGGCCCCTACAAGATGCAGCTGGAATACCTTAGGACCAACCGATTAGGTGCTAGCATCTATGAGGACGGCCTACAAAGATCTGTGGTCCAGATTAAAAACACTGACCAACCCATTAGACTTGAACATCCAGCCGTCAAATTTGAAAATGGAGCATACTTGGACAAGGAAGGAACCATATACGTAGTCACCAGCCACCCAGATAGGACATATGAATTTGGTAATGTGATCCCAGAGACAGACATAGGTGACCTAGAGCAAGGAAACTTAGGTGGAGAGCCTAAAACCCCTTGAGGCAAATATGTTCTTACTAGAATCCTCACACCAGAGTGGATTCCCCAGGACAACAAGAGATTAGACTTTAAGTCTATTTCTTTACATGAATTACCCCACTTCACAGGCCCATGGGAAGCTAAGTCTACTTGTATGAGAGCACCCACGTTCATGGTAAGAAACGAAGACTCAATCATACCTAGGAAAATAGGAGAAGAAAGATGCACTTACATAGGGCATTACCTGACTGAAGAAGAGGAGTATGAGTTGATAGCCTTGCTAAGAGAATACAGAGATGTATTCGCTTGGAGTTACAAGGATTTAAAAGGTGTAGACCCGGACATATGCTCACACACAATCCCCATGACCGCAAATGCCAAACCATCCAAGCAGAAGCCATACACTTATAACGATAACTACGCTACTAAGATCAAGGAGGAGATAGATCGCTTGGTTGAAGTTGGATTCATCTATGAAGTTGAGCACACAGAGTGGGTATCCCCCATTGTAGTGGTGCCCAAGAAGAACGGAAAGCTACATGTATGCATTAACTTGAAGAAGGTTAATGTAGCCACCATTCGAGATAATTATCTGCTTCCTATCACTAAGCATCTATTAGAAAGAGTAGCAGGCAAGGAAGTGTACAGCTTCCTTGATGGGTTTTTGGGTTACAATCAGGTAGCCATTGCTCTAGAAGATCAGCATAAGATGGCTTTTGCCACAGAGTGGGGCATATTTGCCTTCCTAGTAATGCCATTTGGTCTCACCAATGCACCCACTACATTTCAGAGACTGATGTGTCATGTATTTAAAGAATTCCTGAGGAAGAATTTGGAAGTCTATGTTGATGACCTCTGTGCCCATTCCAATGTTAGACAAACACATGTTCCTGAACTCAGACAAATCTTTGACAAATGTAGAGAATATCAAGTCTGTCTGAACCCAGAAAAGTGTGTTTTCATGGTCAGGCAAGGCATGATTCTAGGACACATAGTGTCAAAGAACGGCATATCTATGGACGAGGAAAACGTTAGAGCTATTGCAGAGTTACCTAGGCCAAAGAATGTCAAGGAAGTACAAGCGTTCATGGGGCATTGTGGTTATTACCGAGGGTTTATACACATGTATGCCATCATTGCAAAGCGGACTTTTAACCAATTTTGAGTGGACTGAGGAATGTGAGACTTCCTTCAACGAGCTCAAAAAAAGATTGTGTTCAGCACCAATCTTGACCACACCAGATTGGAATAAGCCCTTTCATGTTCATGTGGATGCATCCAATTATGCTATTGGATGTGTACTCGCACAACCTACAGGTGAAGGTAATATGGACCTTCCAATTGCCTATGCTAGTAGACAGCTAAATGCAGCTAAACAAAATTATACCACTACTGAGAGAGAAGGATTAGGCATGGTGTATGCGGTTAAAAAGTTTAGACACTATTTGCTTGTAAATAAGTTTAAATTTTTTACTGATCATCAAGCACTATTGTACTTGGTAAACAAGCCATGCAATACAGGTAGATTAGTAAGATGGTTTCTCTTACTAATGGAATACAACTTTGAGGTTGTGGTGAGGAAAGGGAAGACTAACTTGAGAGCAGACCATCTCTCTAGGCTCACATCGGGAGAGGCCCCACAAGGAGTGTCAGATGACCTTCCTGATGCTTACTTGTTTAATTTGGAAGTGGTACCTCAGTGGGCTAAGCCATTAGTGCCAATATTAACATACGGGCCTAACCATCCAGTCATAAACACTCAAGATAGGGAGATAGTAAAAGCCCAAAAATACCAGATCATGGCAGGAACTATGAGATATGACATTGGCCAGACAAAGAAGTCTAGAACAAGAAGCCCTAGATTACTCACTCATTGGTGATAATCTATACAAGCGTGGTAAAGATGGTTACCTTAGATTATGTGTCCATGAGAGTGAATATCTTAAGATCTTGGAAACAGCTCACCAAGGTGTAGCATGAGGACACTTTGGACCAGATCGGCTGATCAAGGCAATCCTATTTGCAGGATTATGGTGGCCCACCCTTCACATGGATGCACATACCTACGTGAAGAGGTGTGATGTTTGTCAGCGAACTCAGTATCGTATACGTAAGGATGAGATTCCATTGAAACCTATGATGGGTGGACGTGCATTCTCTAAGTGGGGAATAGACTTTGTTGGTCCTATTAATCCCCCAGCTAAGGGTTCACAGGTTGAATATATCATTGTGGCCATAGACTATCTAACCAAGTGGGTAGAGGTAAAGGCCACCACAAAGAACGATGCTCAAACGACAGCTAAGTTCTTATTTGAGAATGTGTTCACAAGATACGTGCTACCTATAGAGCTAGTAAGTGATAGAGGCACTCACTTCTTGAATGAAGTTATTGAAAATCTTCTCTAAGAATTCTTGTGTAATTTGACCCTACTCAGAAAACACATGGCTACCGCCCTTGAAGAGAACAAGCGCCTGCAGAAGCAAAACGAAGAAAAC
Source organism: Ceratopteris richardii (assembly GCA_020310875.1). Taxonomy (NCBI): domain Eukaryota; kingdom Viridiplantae; phylum Streptophyta; class Polypodiopsida; order Polypodiales; family Pteridaceae; genus Ceratopteris; species Ceratopteris richardii. Next base: position 86,176,654 of record CM035429.1, read on the forward strand.
CTAGAAGCTGCAATGGAAGGCTCCCCCCACGAGATCGACCCAGAACAGTTTAAAGCAGTCCCCTCAGATACAATGAAGACAATCCTGGAAATCTATGCCGATTTGTTAGAAGCACATGATGATCTGGAAAAGGAACGAGATGCACTACACCGCCAGCTCAAGGAACAGGAGGAACAACCCAAGGTCATAGAGACAGCATTGACTTCAGAGGAAGTAAAGGCATTAAAGGAGCAGGTGGAAGAATTGCAAAAGAAGCTACTTGAGCATGAAAGACAAACCTCTCCAATTATAAAACCAGAGCGAGATGAATTGGTGCCCATTGAGGTGGATGAGTCGTATGAGGAACCATATGTTCCTATGTCGATGCCAGGAGGTCAGCAAACCTCGGAAGGAATGGACACCCTGGAAGTCGAAGCACCTTAATGGCTTCAGAAACTTGAAAAGATAGCTAAAACCCATGAAGATCGAGTGGTAGTCCAAATCCAATCAATGGCTAAACTCTATCATAAACTCAGAATACTTTCGGAACATGTCACACCACCGCTGGATAGGCACTAATGATGATCAATACGTGCCATACTGTGTTCTCCTGGCTTACTACAATGTGGAGATTCAACGACGATGTGGCAAAGCCCTAACTTTCGCCACACAATTCGGCCCTGATGATATTCCTAAAAGTGCTAAAAAAGGATCCATTCATCAACCTACCTAGCGGATACGACTCTTAGAAACTTACCCTGAAATGGTTCGTACCTGGAATAACATGCTGCTCTTTATCAAATACAACCCCTGTTATGTTCCAGTCTTCCGCAGATGCACCTAGCCCGAGTTTACCATTGCTGTCAAGGACGTCAAAGGTTGTGCAAAGTGGTTAAATTATGTCTATCTGGCACCTCCACAAGGACCTCCCAGTGTTGCTTACATGATTTCTACAATCCGTCACTGGAACCTTCGACTATGGAACACCCCTGATGTGATGGCACAGATATGCATGAAGATCTTTGAATTAATGTTGATCACATTCAGAACATTCAAGAACATCAAAGACCCCCATTTCTCAGGAGTTGGCTTCATTGCAGGCAACCTAGACCTGGTATATGACATGAGCACCACCCCCTCAATAAAGGTAATATATGCCTGGCACGCAAGAATAAAATACCTCCCAGCTTGCTCAAGCAAACCTTCGAGGAGATGTTCATCACAAGATTCTGGGAATATCACTCAGAAATATTCGTACCCAAGCCCTCACATCTCCTCCAACTATTCGCTGTGGAAAGGACCATCCACTCAGATCGATTGCGGGTGCCACATCCAGACGTTCCAGGTCCAGCGGATTGGGATGCATTGTTAACAGACCTAGCATGGGGGATGCGACTAGAAGAACACCACTTTGCTTCAGATGTGGTTCAATACTATGTCCAACGCTCAGCTCGATAAGGGTCTGTCAGAGACAACAGACATAAGAGAGGGGGGGGTGTTGGCAGCATTCAAAGCACCCAAGGACTCACAAGACAAGGAAGCCAAAGAAGGGAGCCCGAGCGGAGAGAAGGCACAAGCAGACAAAGTAGTCAACGAAGATCTAGCAAGTAGGCCACTCAAATTTTTCCAAAACAACATCTTCATAACAGTGATTCTCATCACTAAAAATCATTGTGAATACCATTTCACCTTTTTGTAACTCCATTTTGTGCAAGCCGAGGAGTCCTCAAGCTTGAGGAGTATTAGAAGTATCATCGTACCAATTTTCATGAATTTTAGACTCCGTTTGAGCCCTCAAATAGGCCACAGAACCTAATTTTTAACTAGGCCGGACACTAGGTCTGGACAGGGCCAAAAGCTAGTCAAAAACTATAAATAGAGCTAGAGAGCTCATTTTTGAGGTTAGCTTGTAATAGAATTGAACTTGTAAGAGCACTTTTGAGAAATCTAAAAGAACTCCATTGTCTCTCTCTTTGTTCTTGCTTTGTGTGCACGTGTGTGTGTATGTGTGTGCATGTTTGTGTGCTTCTCACTCATGCACTTGTGCCTTCACTTGCTCGAGGTCATCATATCATCCTCACATCTTCCCGGATTGACATTAAAGGAGGTGCTACTCATCATTGAGCTACATGTTATAATGAAAAATGGTACTTGGTCTTTATGTGACTTGCCTCCTGGCAAGAAGGCCATTGGCACTCAGTGGGTATACAAGCTGAAGCGTAGACCGGATGATACTGTTGCAAAGGGTTATGCACACGAAAAAGGCATTGATTTTGATGAGACCTTTGCACCTATATGATGTATGACTACTGTTTAGAGCATCTGTGCACTTGCAGCTCATCATGGTTGGAATGTACATCAGTTGGACATTAAAACAGCATTTCTGAATGGTGACTTGCATGAAGAAGTGTATGTTTTTCAGCCTTGTGGCTTTGTGTAGAAAGGGCATGAAAACCAAGTGTACAGGTTAAAGAAGGCATAATATGGTTTAAAGCAAGCACCATGTGCTTGGTATGAGAAGATACATGCCTATCTGATTGCACATGGTTTTGAGAATAGTCCAACTGAAAGCACCTTATATGTTAAGCATGCTAATGATGTGCGTCTGATCATTGTTGTCTATGTTGATGACATGCTGCTCACTTGTCCTATTGAGAAGCATATTGCTGATTTTAAGGCTGATTTGCATGCCTCATTTGAGATGTCTGATTTGGGGCATTTGCAAATTATTTGGGCATTCAGTTTATGCAAGTTGATGATGGAATGGCTTTGTGTCAAAGAAATATATTGACACATTATTGCAACGTTTTGGCCTTGAAGACTGTAAGCCTATTGCCACTCCTATGGAGATAGGTTTACGATTGAGTCTTCATGATGCTGGAGATGCATTTGATGTTGTTCTCTATAAGTAGGTTGTTGGATGCTTGATTTACTTATGCATTACTTGGCCAAATATTCAGTTTGCTGCCTCACAGATGAGCAGGTTTATGCATTGCCTAGGAGTCACGCATTGGCAGACAGTTAAGCGCATCTTTCTCTATTTGAGTGGTACTCAGCTACTTGGGTTGTTTTATCCCAAGGTGGGATCACTACCGCCAAATTTGCATGCTTTTTCTGACTCTGATTGGGCTCGTTGCTATGACACTCGTGTGTCAACTAGTGGCTTTTGCTTCATGCTTGGTAGCTCATGTATATCTTGGTTGAGCAAGAAGCAGCCTATTGTGGCCACTTCCAGTTGTGTGGCTAAGTATAGGGTAGCTTTCATAGCGAATGTTGAGTGTGTCAGGCTCAAACACCTTATGGTTGATTTGGATGTTGGTCAGACTTCTAAAACCACCATCTTCACTGACAGTCAGAGTGCATTGCCAGATGCGAGGAACCTTGTGTTCCATGATCCCACTAAGCACATTGAGATGCATTATCACTATGTCAAGGAGACGTTCTCTGCTGGGGAGATCAGCTTGGCATATGTGCCCACGCAGGAGAACATTGCAGACCTTTTCACGAAGGCTCTGCCTAGGGAGAAGTTTGAAGCTTTCTGCAAAGCTTTGGGCTTACTTCCTTTTGTGGAGTGATTTCCACATAGCTTGGTACTTCCTTATACATGAGTGCCAGCTCCTTGTTCACCACATCACTCCCAGGGGGGATTTGTTGATATATTTGGGTAATGCTGTGTGTGAACACACCAGGACTACCGGGGCACTTTTTTCCCTCTTTAGGAGGTTTTTTTCCCCCGGCTTGTATATATGCCTATTTCCCTAATGGGCTACTTATCTTTGTACATTCTCTAGTAATACATTTAGTATTGTGTGTTGTGCTCCAAGCTTCTTCTTCTCCCTTATGTTGTTCACGTGCTTCCGCAGACGTCTAACTCCAACATGGATTACACCAAAAACTTGGTGACTATATTAGACAGATAAATTTCAAAGCAGTAACTCAATATGAGGGATATTTCTCTATCGAGGCCTCCCATCTTCAATTTACAATCATTTCGACAAATTCTGGCCTAACTACTAATAAATAGTTGCTCACAATATAGGATGTTGCAAATCGTATACCACAAAATATCTGACTGATCTGTTGCGAGACTTTGAATGAAAGATCAAATATGAAAATTGATTCTCCTTGAAAACTTTGACCACGAGATTTGCATCTACTAAACTCAATTTCATTAAAGATAATTTATCTATATCTCCCAAAAGTAAATTTATTGTGTAAGCTACACATGGAACCCACGTAATACATTTCAACTTTTCTTGTATCACAACACCAACACTTTGAAAATTGGATGCATTATCATAGCAATGACATTCTTTGGACCTCCCATGTGAGCTATAACATGTTCATATAACTATACAAGGAAATATGAACTTTTCTCTTTAAGAGAAGTATACATTGCCTCCAAAAGCATGCTTCCCTTTGGACATCATCATGACATTGATCATAGGCCTCTTCTAACAGCTAGTCCATCCATCTAGTGTTTTTGTGCATCCATGCATGCATATATAATCAAGCATTGTTCAATTTAGAATAGCCTTTGTATTCTTCATCCCCGTATCTACACATTCTATCTACACTATATTGTAATCTGGCATTGTGAATCCCTTTCGTGTAGTTTGCATCAAAGCGCATTGTGAATCCCTTTCGTGTAGTTTGCATCAAAGCATATTTGAAAATTGGGTTATGAATAACATTGAAATGAATTTCACATGCTAAAGATTTTTTAGTCCATTTAAGATGAAGCTCAAGACAATTTTTCTTTTCAAGATTTGTATGTATTTTGTTTTTCGATCTAATACGAGAAATATAGGCATTGCATTATTAGATCTTCCTACTCTACTAGATTCACGTGGTCCAATCTTTCTTGACATATCTAGAGAAATCGGCGTACACTCATCTTGGTTATTCTACAAATGATTTTGTATTACTTGAGGTTGTATCATGAACTTCTTTCATTGCCACTGATATATCTATTAGTTCTTATTCTATAGTTTGACTACCTCTTCAAAAGAACTATGAACCATTCATGGTTTTGAATCTCTTTGATGTGATACCTTGGGTTTTACACCTGTTTGGATAACTTGAAAAATGTACACAAATATCACTATCAACATTAGAGCATCTTGCTTGATGTCCACAACATTTGCATTAGATAATGGATACTATTTTTCCTTCTTGAATATTCATGTATGAGCATTGTTTTTGCTTTCCCATAATGCTTGCTTTAATGTAGAACTTTATATCTATAAAAAAACATAAATCCATCTCAAATAAGATATACACTCCACAAAATGTATATCTTAAGATATATAAAAACTATTATGAATTTATCTCTTAATTTGTTTTTTCTATTCATCTATGCATTGGTGTATTTATGTATCTATCTATGGGTATATATGTACCAATTTTTTAAATTTGTATATCTTTTAAGATATTCATATATACACACAAAATTGTGAAGTAAGAATCATAATCATACACACAAACCTCACATAGTATTGTGAAGCATGATGAATAAAGATATTTTCTTGGCCACGGAAGGTCGTTCTCACCTAAGGAATCTACCTAAATATTTATTAAACCTACATCTAGTTAGCCTCATAGATCCACAAACTATCACATACATTTCTCTTCAAAGGATAGAACCAAGACAAGGATGAATCTATCAAACTCAATGTAAAGGACTCATATTGAGTAATAACCTATCACTTCTTTAACTCTTAGAATGTTTTGATATTCTATGATGTGGTTTGAAGAACCTCTTGTCTAACTATGATGATATTCTATCATAGCTACCTAAGAGGGCCTAAGGTGTCTTCCTTTGTCAATTTGAGGAGGTCCTTTTACTCTTATCATTTCAATTTCTATGTACTTTGATGGGTCAAATATTAAGTCTTCTTTTCCATCTATTTGGTGAAATATTTTATGGGGGATTTCCTAATCTTCATGCTAGATTTCTTCTCTGATATTTTTGAGAATACACTATCTCAAAATTCGGGTCTATGTCTTAGTTTAAGCTCCTGAAGAGTGGATTAACTCTAAAAATGTAGTTTGATTTCAATTCCTCAACCAATTTCTAATTATGTGATCATCATCATCCTTATAACCTATCTCTTGTGTCGTATGGGGGCTTGATCTACTTTCGAGGTGGATAATTAGTATGCATCATTGGTATCCTTGCTATTATAAAGAAAAGTGTAATTTCTTCATAGTTGGTCTTTACCACATGCATGAGTGAATATGCAGTGTCTCCTAGATGCAGAAAGTACATCTTGCAAAAGTTTATCTACTATGGGATCCTTGTTTGGTACTTGATATGTCTGATTACTATTCTCTAGGTGAAAAGTGAGGATGTATATGATGCCTTCTTTTTCTTCATATCGTCCATTGATGTACTATGTGATAGGCATAAGTTTTAGTAGATCTTTCAAATTTAGCACTTTATAAAACTCTATTTGGGCCATTTCTAAAGAAAGCCGTAGCAAATTTATTTATGAACTTATATATTAACATATTTCCATAATCATTAAAGTCAAATATTTTTATTTCTTGTGTTTCTATATTGAGGGTTAGTATTATTCCCATTCCATCAAGAGGTTTTCATAAATACATCCTCTATGTAGATTGGGATCACCATTTCTTGAGTTTGTGTCTTTTTTTTTTGGTCTCTAGTGATTTTTCTAGGCATCACGTGCAAAGAAACGTTTCAAACTATGCCACAATATCACAATTCACTAAGCCTTGTAACTCTACCTATTCTCTCTCATCTATTTAGTCTATGGCCTATTCAAAATCTTCATGTTCAAACAAGCTTCTAGCAAGATAAGACACTTAAAAAGTGCAAATAATTTACTCTAGTAGATTTATCAACTAAAATATTGGTCTATTCAGAATCTTCATGTTCAAACAAGCTTTCTAGAAAGACAAGACACTTAAAAAGTGCAAATAATTTTGTACACTAGAGATCACGATTTGTGGCCTAGTTTCGATACCCAATTCACAAATGAAAAAAGTGTGAATCACAATTGAGGAAGTGCATTTCATTAATGGGACTCCTCAAATTGTGAATGAGGCCTCATGGATGAGGGTACCACGAATGGTGAATATACTAGTGTGATTCATGAATGGTCAAGCCTAAATGGTGAATAGAAGATTGACCTTGCACACTCACAAGTGGGGTGCCACAGATCACCTAAAACATGATTCGAGAATAGGTGCACTCAAATGGTGAATGGTATCATGCAATTTCTAAACGAATGCATTGTGAATCACAAGTAGGATGATTTCAAATCAAAAAATGTGAACCACAAATCGAATCATCAATTGTGATTCCAAATTGTGAATTGTCCTAACAAGTCCATGGCAAGTTAAAGTTTTGCCTTGAGTCATCAAAACAAATAGGAACTTGAAGGAAATGTCAAATGCTTGTAGAGTTCACTTCTGAACTCACCCTTGTAAGTTTTGGGTTTCTACTTGATGTAAAAGTGAAAGAATCTAAGTGGTTGAGTCCACTTGATGAGTAGGAAAGTGAAAGCCACGAATTCGCGATTGAATGAGTTGAAGAATCAATCACTAAAAGATTGGATATTGATTTTAGGTGAGATTCAGATTCAAATTTAGGCTCCAAACTTCACTATATATACATGGCTTTTAGTCGCAGTTTTTGTACCTCCATTAGCAGGGCTTCATGCCATATCAGAGTGTGGTCTCAAGGCACACATATGCACCAATAAGTCCATTTTACTTTACAATCAATATACATTTATTTTCATGATCATTTGTGTCAATATCTTCATGCCTATTGAGTGTACTATTCATTGCCACACTTCTCAGTTTTTAGTTAGATTGCAAAGATGATTTCTCTAAGCATGGTGCATTATTTTCAGTGATTCAACTTGGTAAAGTTAGCTCTCTAAGTCTTACATACTCTCAAAATTTCATTGTATTTGGAGTTCAGAACAGTGAGATATGTTCAGTTGAAGTCACCTATATCTCTGCATCTTCTAGCTCCTGAAAAAGTCGACATCACATACCTGATTTGCTAAATGTAGTTCTCTTAGTATGTTTACTTATTTTTTATGAAATAACTCCCAATAGGTTGCATTGCTTCCTAATTAGATTCCTCTAAAATCTCTCTAGTCATTTGTACTCAAAAGAATGATCACTCAGTGAAATATTGAAGCACTCTTAACCAAAATAGAAAGTTTTCTTCATGTTGACTATTAGTCAAACTAGTCTGATTTGATTCAATATTTTGAGAGTGATCTTCCGAAGTACATAGGGTCCACTTCTGAAGTACATAGGGTCCATTGGCAAGCTAAAAGGTCCACTTCATGTCCTTGGAGTTTATTTGGCTGGTGTACTGCAAAGTTTCTGTAGCACCACTTCATCTTCTCCAAGTACAAATCCATCTCTTCACAGTGGTATCAAAGCAAGCTTTGCTTATCTTCAAGGTAGGAATTTATATGTTTATATAGTTGGAGATGAAGTTATGCCAAGTTGTTGGCATCTGGGAAGAAGCAAGTACGAGAATACATGCAGATCTAGCACTGAGGCAACCAATCTAATTTTTTCAATCCTCAAATTAGTGTAAAAGTAATTCTCATCACTTGAAACCATTGTAAATACCATTTTCACTTTTTGTAGCTCCATTTTGTACAAGCCAAGGATTCCTTGAGCTTGAGGAGCATCAGAAGTACCTATATATCAATTTTCTTATTTTTTAGACTCCATTTGAGCCCTCAAATAGGCCCTAGAACCTAATTTTTAACTAGGCCAGACACTAGGTTTGAACAAGGCCAAAGCTAGTCAAAAACTATTAAAAGAGCTAGAGAGCTCATTTTTGGGGCTAGCTGGTTTTAGATTTGAACTTGGATGAGAACTCTTTGGCAATAGAAGTGATTCCATTATCTCTCCCTCTTTGTCATTGTCGTGTGTGCATGTGTGTGTGTATGTGTGTGCATGTTTGTGTGCTTCTCACTCACACACTTGTGCCATCACTTGTTCGAGGTCTTCATACCATCCTCTTGTCTTCCCGGATTGACATTAAAGGAGGTGCAACTCATCACTGAGCTACACCAAAGTTTGGCACCGTTGCCGGGGATTCGAGCTTTGACAATGAGCGTGTGATGGTAAGACGTAGAGATGACGTGTTGGAAAGGTAAGTAGTAGGTTATTTCATATTTTTCACTAATTTTTTCCCATCTTCATCTCCATTTCCATCTCCATCTCCATCCTCCTTTCATATTCCCACTCCCATTTCATTCACCTCATTTGCATAATGAGAGTTTGAGAGAGAGCCAGAGTGCATTGTTGTGTTTATGTGTTTTTTGCATGATTCTTGCAGGTTTCAGCAACATCACCATCCCTAGCAAGCTCTACAGGTACGTAATTTGTCTGTGCAAGCCCCGAGACATCGACCTTGAGCTATCGCGACACACCAAAAAGTCGACCCTATCACAATTCTGAGTGCAACACGACACAGTGCAGGCTGAGAGCTCCCAGGATCACTAGGTTGATCAGTAGAATTCACCATATTTCGGTCTATCGCGACACACTGAGGTATCACGACACACCTAGGTATCGTGAAACACCGAGGTATCACGACACACCGAGGTATTGTGGCACACCCATCTATCGCGACACACCCATCTATCGCGACACACCGAGCTATCGCGACACACCCATCTATTGCGACACACCCATCTATCGCAACACACCCATCTATCGCGACACACTGAGCTATTGCGACACATCGAGCTATCGTGACACACCCATCTATCGTGACACACCGAGCTATCACGACACACCCATCTATCGCGACACATCGACCTGAGCTATCGCGATACATTGATTTTACGCACAATTTTTTTGGGGTGTAATATTTGTAATTGTGGTATTTTTGGGCATGAATTTTTGACAAACAGGGACCACCTTAGAGTCTTATAAGTGGGAATAACCACTAGAAAACCTTAGATAAATCCCTGAACCCTGAGAACCCCTTTTGACTCCGAGTGCATGAATGGTCCTAACTTCATCATACGAACTCCGATTGATGAGATTTTGGTCTCGTTGGAAAGCTCGTTGAGAATCCTACGTGGATCTCGACTGGTTCTTGTAAAAGTCATATGTGGAGTTTTAGAACTTGTATTTTTAAGTTGGCCATTCGGTGGAATTAGGTGGTCATAGGATTCTGGGGGTGCAGAGAGTGATGCAAAAGGGGGCTATACTTCTTATTGTGTGTCTATCAATTCATTGTGATCAAGGGTAATATTAACTTGTGGACCCTTGCAGAAACATTGTGCAGAATCAAGGCATCCAAAGCAAGCTAGCAAGGACGAATACCAAGCTTGGGAGAAGGCTTCCTGTGCTTGTGAAGCAACCTGAGCAACAAGTGATTGGAGGTTGGAAGTTCTCTCAACCCTCCTTTGTCAATTCCTAGCTTAGGCTAAGTGGCGACTTAGGTGTGGTGAGTAATTAGAGCGACGTTAGGCACGAATCAAGTTCAAGAGAACTAATCAACCAAGTACAAGCATTAATCAGGTCTTAAGTGCGAAAACTCTAAGGAACAAAAGTAAACTTGAATCAATCAATTATCAAGTGCGAAATTCACTTAAGTATTCCTAACAACGTGATTTCAAACAACGGCTTAACACAATAATCAACTAAAAAGAACAAAGTGATTCATATGATCTAACCTGCAACGAGATTGTACTTGGGACTAAGGGGTAGAGAAACCAGGCATATGAACCTTAGATCAGGGAGACGCTTAGGCCGAGACAGACAAAGCCTCAGGTCTTTTGAAGCTAGTTGTAGCTCAGTGATGAGTAGCACCTCCTTTAATGTCAATCCGAAAGGACAAGAGGATGGTATGAAGACCTTGAACAAGTGATGGCACAAGTGTGTGAGTGAGAACCACACAAACATGCACACACATACACACACGTGCACACAAGGCAAGACAAAGAGAGAAACAATGGAGTTCTTTAGATTACTCAAAAAGTCTCATACAAGTTCAAATCTACAACAAGCTAACCTCAAAAATGAGCTCTCTAGCTCTTTTTATAGTTTTTGACTAGCTTTGGTCCTGTCCAAACCTAGTGTCCGGTCTAGTTAAAAATTAGGTTCTAGAGCTATTTTGGAGGCTCAAACGAGCTCTGAAAATTATGAAAATTGGTGCATAGATACTACTAATACTCCTCAAGCTCGAGCACTCCTCGGCTTGTACAAAATGGAGTAGGAATAATAAAAAATGATATTTACAATGGTGTGAAGTGACTAAAATCACTATTTGGGAAATATTTATTCATGAAAAATGATAGGCCTATTTGCCGGATCTCCATTGACTGCTTTGCCTACTTGGCCCTTCTCTTTGCTCTGATTCTCTTCGTTGGCTTCCTTGTCTCGTAAGTCCTTGACTACCCTGACCACTCCCAACACTCCCCCTCTCTCGCGTCTGTCGTCTTTGACAGACCCTTGTTGAGTGGACCGTTGGACGTAGTATTCCACGACATCTGTCGCCAAGTGGTGCTCTGCTAACCTCAATCCTTTGGCCAAATCGGTGAGTAAGGCATCCCCGTCTACTAGTCCAGGTACCTCCAGATGTGGCATACATAGCTTTTCTGAGTGTAGAGCCTGTTCCACAACAAATAAATGTAACAGTTGAGATGGTCTGGGTATGAATATCTCTGAATGATATTCTGAGAACCCTATGATAAACATTTCTTCAAACGTTTGTTTGATGCATGCTGTGAGATATTTGATACGAGCATGCCACACATATTCAACGTTGATTGATGGGGTGGTGCTCATATCATAGACGAGGTCTTGGTTGCCTTCATTGAAACCTAGGGCCGAAAGGTGAGGTTTTTTGACATTTTTAAAGGTCTGAAATGTGACCAGCATTAGCTCGAATATTTTGAGGCACATCTATGCCATGATGTTTGGTACATTCTTGAATCTAATGCCCCAATGTCGAATTGTTGAAATCATATACGCTATTGTTGCTTGGTGGTGTCACTCTAGCACAATGGCAAGTACCAACATGAGGAGATACACCTCATAAATGTCAATCCACGAAGACGTGAGGACCGATATGAAGACCAAGAGCAAGTGAAGTGCACAAGTGCGTGAGTGAAAGCATACAAACATGCACACACATACACACACACACGCACAAGGTAAGAGCAAAGAGTGGAACAATGGAAGGACTTCGATTACAAAAGAACTCTCTTAGAAAGCTGAAATCTACAACCAGCCAACCCCAAAAATGAGCTCTCCAGCCCTTTTTATAGTTTTTTGAGTGGTTTTGGCCCTGTCTAGACCTAGTGTCTGGCCTAGTTAAAAATTAGGTTCCAAGGCTTATTTGGGGACTCAAACGGAATCTAAAAATTATGAAAATTGGCAGGATGATACTTCTAATACTCCTCAAGCTCAAGGACTCCTTGGCTTGAACAAAATGGAGTTATAAAAATAGAAAATGGTATTTACAATTGTTTTTAGTGATAAAAATCACTATACTTATAGGGATTTCTTCTGAAAATTTGACATGTGCTTCTTGGAGCTCCCTACATGCTCCTTCTTCTTGTGTGTCCACTTCATTGATGCGCTTCATTGCTTGTCTGTGACCTTGACTGTCAACACTTCCCTCCCTCTAGAGTCTGTCATCCCAGACAGACCCTTGTTGTAGTGGTTGTTCTATGTAGTGTGTGGAGAGATAGTGTCCATCATGTATCCACAAGAGTGGTCCATCTTCAAATTGTAGCTTGGTAGTTGTTTGGTTCTTCATTTTGTCACTGCCACCTTTGTATGTATTTCTTCCTTGCATGCCAGCTTGATGGTGTCTTTGTGAGCTTTCAAAAATTGTGAGCTACTCAAAAGAGGTTGTCAATGTTAGTTATGAGTAACTCTCATGGTGGATTGCTTCCTTGCGCTTGTTGTTGTCACCGTGATGTCCTTTGGTTCTTCCAAAGATGGCTTTCCTCGTTTTCATGCCAAGTACTTGTAACCCATAATAGATGATGGGTAAGTGCATTAGTGCATGGGTTGAACAAGATAGGTGCTTTGTGCATGGCCTTGTAATGTAGCCCTATGCATGCATACTTGGGAAATGCATTGGAAGAATTATGGTGCAAGAAGTTTGGTCTTGAGCAAAGTGCTCAAGGGTATGTTGATGAAGAGGTTTCCTACTCTATCATGGTTGAAGTAGGCGGTTCTTACCATTGTCAAATGTTCGTCGATATTCATCTTTTCGTGGTGGGCTCCAACATGGTGATTGACCATCGACTTATCTTCCGTTGTTGATGGATGTCCTTGTTGATGGTTCGCATCAGAGATTCTTCAAGCGCACACCCTAGTCTGGTTTTTTTTTTAGGAATGGAATAAAACAAGAAGAAAGGTGTTAGCATCAATAAAATATTTTACATATGTCATATGTGTATCATGTGCCTGGGATTCTCAATTGTGTCTATGCACGGCCCTGTAAGGAGGCCCTATATTAATGCATACTTTCAAAATGCATGACTTGAATGGTGCAAAAGACAAGGTTATGCCAAAGGCACATGGTTGTCCAAACAACATGATGAAGTTGTTTGTCCCAATCAGATCGTTTGTGATTTACTAGTTTGGTCAGTACATTACATAAGATCTTATTTGTGCTCTCGGCTTGTCCGTTAGCTTGTGAATGATAAGGGGCAGACTTCTTATGTATCACCAAGAATTCTTGGAGAAGATTTTCGATGACTTCATACAAGAAGTGTGTTCCTCTATCACTTACCAACTCTATTGGGAGTCCATATCACGTGAACATGTTCTCAAATAAAAATCTTGTCGTCGTTTGAGCATCATTCTTTGTTGTGGCTTTGACTTCTACCCACTTTGTGAGGTAATCTGTGGCTACAATAATGTATTCGGCATGGGAGTTTCTTGCTGGGGGGTTAATAGGACCTACAAAGTCTATGACCCACTTCGAGAATGCACGTCCTCCCATCATTGGCGTCAAAGGCATCTCATCTTTTCGAATCGGGTACTGGGCACGTTGGCATGTGTCATATGTCTTCACATAGGTATGTGCATCCATATGAAGGGTGGGCCACCAAGGTCCTGAGAATAGAATAGTCTTGATTACTATGTCAGGCCCAAAGTGTCCACTTGCAACACTGTCGTGTGTAGTTTCTAAGATTTTCAAATAGCCTGATTCGTGAATGCACAATCTTAAGTAACCATCTTTGCCTCTTCGGTATAAGTTATCTCCTATGAGGGCGTAGTCTTGAGCTTCTTGCTCCATGCTTCGTTTCCTTGCTAGACTAGCCTCATTGGATAATGTTCCTGATCTCATGAATTCTACCAATAGAGTACTCCAATCTGGAATTAATGATATGTGATAAAGGGTCGCATGCTCCACAGGGGGTCTCTTTTGGCACACTACACAATTCTTGATCCACTCATGAATTTATTTATCCATACTAGGCCAATACACTCCTAAACGTTTTAGATTTTGCAATGTTCGTTGTTTAGAATAGTGATTCCCTAGAAATTCTTCATGGGCTTGTTGCAACCAACTATTGTGTGCCATCGTAATGATTTCGCATACATTTGGCCAATCGGATTGGTCTCAAAATTCTGTCGGGCTCTGGGGGTCGACTTATGATGGGAAAAGCCAGTTTTAATGGATGTATTCTAGCACCTTGGGGTGGTTCTGCCCTAAGGGTGGTTCTATTCATATTTCCCATTCCCTGGCTAGTGTGATCATGGGGTTTAATTCCTGGCATGGTGGATTGCACCTGAGGTCTGTTCGGCATACTATGTTTGTTCGTTTGTTCTAGCATCACATTTTTCGTTCTTTGTTGGGTCTCGAATGGGTTTTGTGAGGTAGTTGCCTGATCTCGAGGATGGAAGATAGGCATATCCATGTACTTTAATCTAGACCTCTGCACTTCATCAATAGGCCAATATCTCATTTGATTTTGGTCTAGGTATGTAACTCTAGATGGATTTTCTGGATCCCTGAACTTGTATATAGTTATTGGGCTGATGCTTTCTCCTTGTGTCAGTGAATCAGTTTGTAGGAGTAGGTCTAATCCATGTACTAAGTACACATCCATCAGATAGTCATCTTGGGGTATCTTGTCTGCTTGCAATACTTGAGTCATTACTGACTTTCCCCTAGGGGTAGTCACCGTATCTCCACTATTGGTTCTCCTAGAAGTTCTTTGTCCCTCTAACTCTCCTCTTTCATTAATCTGATCAGGGTTTTCAGTTACTACATATATCTGGCCCATCTTGTCCATGTAAACTCCACCATCATACTTGACAGCTGGTCTTGGAACTATTTTAGATTCTGTAGTGTTTATAATTCTTGCTACTATTCTATGTAGACCATCGAGGTAGATGGGTATTCCTTGCAAGTTAGTGGATATGTATTGAAGAGACATTTGATATTCCCCTTCCACTCTAGACATAGAGCCTTCCCTAAGTATTGAACTATGCATGTCTTCAGAAGCCAAGAGTTTCTCCCAGTTAAATGACCTTTCTGACATTTCTCAGTGGTTAGCACTATGTCCTGAATTGTGAGTCCCCGACTTGGTTGTGTGGTTGACAATAGCCTTGGATGATTTGGTACTTTATCTATCTCTTCCTAAGTGTCTACTTGATCTTGGGTTCATAAGCCTTGTCCACAAGTCCAAAATTGTCCTTTGTATTGCTCCAAATCTTGTGGAACCCCTTGCTTCCTAGACCAACCTGAGGGTCAACTTCAAAATACTCCCCACGAGCTTTCCAACAAACCAAAGATCACTCCGAACGGATTTCGTATAAGAAAGTTATGCCAGTTCAGGGTTCTGGGGGTTAAAACAGGGAAACAAGATCTCTCAGGAAGTGCCTTAGGCCAGGTGATACGATACCAGATTTTCACGACACGATACCACTATGGACGATACCACCTTTAGACGATACGATACCACCGAGGAGACCAAGATCGTGATACCAACTTCCACGATACGATACTGAAAATGGTCACGATACGATACCTCTGATTTGCACGATACGGTACCAGCCTCACGATACGATACCAAGTTAGTAGATGATACGATACCACTGAACCGACACGATACGATACCAAAAATCACACGATACGATACCGGATTGCTCGCGATACGATACCAAGGGATAGGCGATACAATACCACTTTTTTGCATGATACGATACTAGAATAGGCACGATACGATACCTCTGCATTTAACGATACGATACCACATTAGTGGACGATACGATACCTGACCACTACACGATACGATACTAGAAATCACACGATACGATACGAGTAAAACCCACGATACGATACCACTCGATCGATGATACGATACCGTGACCGCCGCGATACGATACCACCGAGGCGATCGCGATCGTGATACCAACACTTGACGATACGATACGAGAATTGTATCGCAATACCTCAAGTGGGCGTGCACGATACGATACCTCCACACGTATCGTGATACACAGGAATTCTGGTATCGCGATACCAAAAGTCAACTGGACACGATACTTGGAGATTTTGGAGTCCAAATTCAAAATTTTTTGTAGATATGTGTACCCTTATGTTCTCCTTGTCACTCCTATCAGCCTGTAGATGCAAAATCTATCTCCAAATCGATGATACCACCCACGTAATACCAGACGCCATCCTTGTCACTCCACGATACTATCGCTCAGATTTTTCACATTTGAGGTGGATTTCGAGTCTATTTCTTCAGCGCTTCAGCTCTGAACACCCTCTGCGCTCATCCTCACAGCCACAAGTGAGAAATGAGGTGAAGATACAGTCGAAAATGGAAAAAATCAGTGAATATGAAGAGGGGAGAAGATGGTGATGATGCTGAAGATGGAGAAGAAGAAAAACTCAGAAACTGAACTGAAAATGGTGATTATTTTTCTTCCAACATCGCTACTCTACATCTTACCGTCACACGCTCATCCTCCAAGCTCTCTCCCCAGCAACGGCACCAAATTTGGTGTCACTCTAGCACAATGGCAAGTACCAACGTGAGGAGATACACCTCATAAATGTCAATCCGCAGAGACGTGAGGACCGGTATGAAGACCAAGAGCAAGTGAAGTGCACAAGTGCGTGAGTGAAAGCATACAAACATGCACACACATACACACACACACACGCACAAGGTAAGAGCAAAGAGTGGAACAATGGAAGGACTTCGATTACAAAAGAACTCTCTTACAAAGCTGAAATCTACAACCAGCCAACCCCAAAAACGAGCTCTCCAGCCCTTTTTATAGTTTTTTGAGTGGTTTTGGCACTGTCCAGACCTAGTGTCTGGCCTAGTTAAAAATTAGGTTCCAAGGCTTATTTGGGGACTCAAACGGAATCTAAAAATTATGAAAATTGGTAGGATGATACTTCTAATACTCCTCAAGCTCAAGGACTCCTTGGCTTGAACAAAATAGAGTTATAAAAATAGAAAATGGTATCTACAATGGTTTTTAGTTTTAAAAATCAGTATACTTATAGGGATTTGTTCTGAAATTTGACATGTGCTTCTTGGAGCTCCCTACATGCTCCTTCTTCTTGTGTGTCCACTTCATTGATGCACTTCGTTGCTTGTGTGTGACCTTGACTGCCAACAGTTGGCCATGAGGCGGTGCCAAATATACATAGTTTAGCCATTTGTCACATCCTTTGACAACCATCACTGTTTTGGTGTACTCGGTCCATCATCTTTGTCGAAACACAGGGCAGTAGTAGGGGTTATATTTAATGTATAGGGGCATATTATTCTATGTGCACACCATTTCAGGGTATGTTTCTAGTAGGGGTATTCTCCATGTAGGTTGAAATATGTTGCCGTGCGTTGCACTTTCAAGAATATCATCTGGTGCAAATTGTGTTGCAGAAGTTGGCTCTTTTGTGGTACGTTGTTTTATCTCCGCATTATAATCTACCAATAATATACAAAACGGAACATACAAATCATCTGAAGTGCTAATCCATCGATGATGGGATAGGCTTTTGAAGTAATCCGATTTGATGACAACCTCTTCCAGTTGTGACATGGATTGTATCTCCACTACTACTCTATCATCATGGGTTCAACCTACCTTTTCTAATCTTTGCATCCATTCTGGAGCTTCAATCTCAAATGTGTCCATTCCTTCCTCTGTTTTTTTACCTCCTGGTATAGGCATGGGTACATAAGGGTCCTCGAAAGTCTCCTCGACTTCAATTTGAACTAGGTCCTCCGGCTCCGGCTCCACGAGGGGAGAAGGTTGACGCTCATATTGGAGAATTCTATTTTGCAGCTCTACCAGTTGTGCTCTCAGTTCTGCTACCTCTTTGGATGTGTGAGATGTGGCTGCCACCTCTGGTGGTGGTTCTTGTTGAGTGGCTAATTGCTTCCGTAATTCATCACGCTCTGTTTCTAAGGTAGTGTATGCCTCAAGTAGGTCAGCATGTGTGTCCAAAATGATCTGCATGTTGTCAGATGGTATGGCTTTGAAACGGTCTAGGTCAATCTCTGTGGGGGATCCTTCCATCGTTACTTCTAGGTTCTCTTCATTCTGTTGTTGGAGTCTTTTATTTTCTTCTAGTGCCACAGACATGTATTTCCTTAATAATGCAAGGTTGCAGCGGGTTTTGAGGTTTTCTGCTTGCTGGGCATGTAACAGTTCTTCAAGGTGTTGTTGCACCTCTGAATCTGGCTTGGGGGAATTGGCCACTAATTCGTCATGTTGTCTCTGCAAGGTATCACACTCTTGTTGTAGTAGCCTCTTGTCCTTTTCCAAGTTGATGAATCGTTCTTGTAGAGCTTCATGGGTTCTGAACAGGCACGTATGTTGAGCATCTAAATGTTGGTAATGATGTTGTAATTGAGACATACATTGATACAAAGTATTGAATACATTATTGACAGGAGTGGATGCTGGGAAGGTGTTGAATATAGGAGGGTGGGGAAAAGGGAAAGGGAGTGTGTATGTTGTGCTTGAGAATGGTGAACTGGGTGGTGGGGGAATGGGAGATTGTGGGAATATGGGGGGAGGGAGAAATGCAGAAGTGGGTGATATGTCCATGAGGTCATGTGTGGATGCAGTCATGGGAGTTATTGTGTACATGGGAATGTTAGGTTTGGTGATGGTCGTGAAGGTGTATAATGGTGTGTGCAGTTGTGCATATGGGCCACCGAGAAGTGTGACAGGGGGAATGGGATTTTCGGTGACTACAATTAGAATTACAGTGTCCGTGGTGGCAGTTACAATAGTGGTGGTGTCAGGTTGTGCGGATTGTGAAGGTTGACTCACAGTTTGTGGTTCACTAAGGAAAGTGGAGACTGTAGCTCTGACTTTAGTGATGATAGTGGTGGTAGGAGGTGAGGGTGGTGGAGTTGGAGGGGAGGGTGGTAAAGGTGGTGATGGGGGTGCACTTGAGGTGTGGGCTTCATTAGTGTGTTGAATGGAGTGATTTGTGCCAGTGGTTGTGGAGGTGGTGCCATGTGGTTCTGATACCAAAATATTTATCTACTTCCCTGGTCTGGGGGGATGTCTCTCATGTCGTCACTCAAATTTTCGTGAGTGTGCAAGGGCGATGTGCACAGTCTCTGGTACTCCTAGTGCATCAGCGAGCAGTAAAACTCCACAGAGCTAGACACATCTTCTTCTATGAATCGGTACACACCAGAATTCCTACGAGAGATTCAAGAAGAGAAATGGGCCAAAGAAAGTGAAATTCCTCCTCCCATCGAACTTGTGGATGACACACATGATCAATTCCCAGAAGACATTCCTTCCATTTATGAGGAACAAGAGAGTAACCAATCTCAGGAGAGATTAGACTTTGATTTTAATTCCTTATAGGAACTACCCCATTTCACAGGCCCATGGGAAGCTGTTAGAGGGCCGCCGAATCAGGACGGATGAACCCGGACAGGTGCCGTAAAAAGTGGATTCGCGGAAACTTTGTAGCAGACTTCTATTTAAAGCACACAAAGGAAAGCGGTAAAGATCAGTAGTAGTTTTCGGAAAGAGCCTCTATTCTGTTGGGCATTGTAGCGAGTGGGTTAGTCACGTCTCGAACCGAAGTGTTGGGAATTTGCAAGTATAGTATTGTGTTCTGTCTGTCTGTTATATTGATCCAATTTGGGAAATTGCGAGCATCATATTTGAGACTATGTATGGGTTATTGATGAGCACATTGAGTTCTGTTCTATTCTATTCGCATCTCACTATTCTGCTATTCTCCTTGTCGTGCCGATTTCCATTCGGTAGTCTTGTGTTGTGAGTCTGTTTGGTGATTAGTTATATACGATTCTGGATCTTTTCCGTCATGATATAGTGAGTTTGTCATCCTGCGAGAGACTGTGTAAGGTCGAAGTTAATCATTTGCATTTAGTATCTTTTCGGTTAAGTGACCAGATTCGATACAATAGTCTGTGTTCACTGAGAATTCCTATTTTAGGAAGAACTTGTATCGGTAAAGATCTGTACGTGAGCAGAAGCATTGGTAAGTATGTCAAATTTGTGGTAGGAACTTGTGACTTGAGTCGGTATACGATAAGTTTGGCGTAATCTCAATTAGTTGTCTGTGTATTATTGTCCGGTGTACTTACCTGTCACATGGAATCGTCATATTGAGTAGTATTCAATTACTGAAAAGTGAGTATTCTACTAGTTACAAGTCAGAACAGGACCTCTGCTCCATTACTATAGCAGATTCAGTCCAAAAGTCCTTATATTCACCCTGCCGAATAGTTGTCAGTAGTCAGAATCAACCACTATGCTAAGACGTGATGGAATATTTATGAGTGTGTGAAAAGTTGGGAAAATAGTACAGGGCCTCTATCTAACAGACCCCTACCACTCCCAAGAACCCGAGGACCCGATAATACTCTTCCGAAAGTTGGATAGAAAGTATTATCGTTAACATTGGCGATCCTGCTGGGGATGTGGCATTAAGATTGCCTGGTATTTTGTTCGAATTAACTTTTGTTGGAAGGACAGTAGCAACAGAATCAAATTGTTGCAAGACTGTTCTGTTCGTAATATTATATGATCAGTACGGAAATGCTACATGCCGATTACTCGATCAGGTGAAAAGTATCCCAAGAATCACCAGTTAGGGGTATTAAGAACAACTCTGGGAGGTACTAGTGCAATTAGACCTGACCCAGTTGTCGAAAAAGTGACGAACGATAAAACTGATTCCGGTGAAATTACGGTAGAACGTAGTACATCTCTAGAACGGTCTGGTATCACTACGGTGCAGACTGTCGAAAATACAGCAATTTTGGAATCTACCAAGACGCAGTTGGAATCTAGTCTAAAAGTTTTCGGAATAGATTCAGATACGATTAGAAACACTTTAGGGAAGGAAATTAACACAGGCGAATCAACACCGTACCCAGTCACAATTTCGAATCCTTCCGGTGGAATTTCGGTAAGAGAATCACAGTTTTTCGGTAACGACTCAGTAGTTTCGGCTGAATCTTCCGCCCAACTACAACGTTTGGAAGCAAGTCCTCCTACTCTGGATATCAAGGAGGAAGGAAGACTATTTGAAACAGAAATTCGCAATATAGTAAGTAAGCTAATTACACCGGAAAGTGTGCCATTTGGTAAAACAAATTCCGGTAGTTCAGAAACTCAAAACAGAAATACAGAAGGAGGGTATAATACACTCACGATGAACGAACAACCGCAACGACAGTTAGGTCAACCCAGATCGGCTCCAACGGGAGTAACATACACAAAGTTTAGTGGATTTCCAGGAGATGATCCAGATGCTCACGTACACACCTTTGAAATCAGTTACGCTGTCCTCAACCATCCACCGGACCCGGCCTACAAAGCATTTGTTTTTCAATCTACACTTGTGAATGAAGCAGCAAGATGGCTTACTGAATACGATATTAATCATTTCGGTACTTATGAAGCAGTACGAGACGCTTTTTTGCAGCGATTCAGGCTAAAAAAGAATCCTGCAGAGCTCTTTGAGTATTTACAGAACAACAGACAGAAACCAAATCAAACTGTACAAGAGTATGCTACCCTTTTCAGAACACATTTAAGACAGTTACCCCAGGCTCATGCTAATTTACCAGACGATGTTATTACACAGTGGTTTATCAATGGCTTACTTCCTCAACTTAGGCAAATCATGATTATAAGATGTGTAGGAGCCATGACCCTCGATGCAGTGATCGCAATGACCCTTCAGCTGGAAAACAAAGTTGGTGGATTTTCAGAGGATTTGGAATGGGTAAAAACAAACAAACATGTGGCTGAAGATATAACTAAGCAAGTATATTGCACCACCTGCAAGAATTCAGGACATACTAGTGCCCAGTGTGCATTAAATCAGACCTATTGCGCCATCTGTAACATTGTTGGACATACCACTGAGAATTGTGCATACAATGCCAGAAGACAAGGAACAGCAACAGTTAATGCAATTATTCAGGAACAAGGGCAGCCAGCCAATCAATATGTACCCCCACATTTGAGGAACAATCAACAACAAGGTTATCGACATTATCGAGGACAGAGGAACAATAGCTATAATACACCGCGCTGGCAGAATGGACCACCACTGGAAAATCATAATTTACCACCACCACGATGTCATTTCTGTGGACAATTGGGCCATATTAGAAGATTCTGTAGAGATGCAGCGGAATATGACCAAAAAGGAACGTCAAAACCCAATGGCCAATGTGGTAACAATCACACCTATAGATACGCAGGCAGCAGCAGTTCAAACTCGTTCCGGTAAACAATTGCAACCAGCAGCAGAATTATTTGAACCAGGGATACGTGAACAACACAGAATGTATAATAAAGCTAGTCAATGGACCACCGTAGAACCACCTGTTTTTTCAGAACCTACTCCAGTAATCCAGTCCCCGGATACGACACAAAGTCGTGCTGATAATACAGAAGCAGGTACATCATCTGCAGCCGAATTACCATCTTCAGACCAAGCTTCATCTTCAACAGTTAAGGAAGACGCAAATCAATTGCAACCAGCATGGGATATATTGTCAAAAGCATCCATCACACTGCCTTTCGGGCAATTACTGGCATTAGTACCAGGAATACGCCAACAATTTCAACAGCAGTTTACTACAAAATCTGCTTGCATTCCGGCTACCGCAACAGTACAACCAGAGCCAGACTCTACGGTAGATCACTCAGTTCCTCTGATTACGGTATGGTTTAATAAACATCAAATCACACAAGTTTTAATTGATGGGGGGTTTGGCGTGAATATTGCCACTGCGTCACTTTGTAAGAAGTTAGGATGGACTAAGATAGAACCAGTTCAATTCTTTGTTAGGATGGCTGATCAATCTAGAGTCCATCCAGTAGGACTTGTCCGAGATATTCCCATAACTTTGCAAAACACAACGTTCAAGATGACCTTTGTTGTTCTAGAATTACCGGAATCCACCCTAGATTACAATCTACTTTTCGGCCGTCCTTGGTTGAAACAAGCCAAGGTAATTCAAGACTGGTCAGCCCAGGAACTTATGTTCAAAGATAAAAATCGCAAATGTGTTGTAAAGTTAGATGCGATACAACCCTGTGAGTTACATGCTCGACCATATTTTGCCGAACCAGTCCATATGTTAGATGGGTTGTCCGATGACGAAGAAGAAGAATTTCTGAAGAATAATGCTGATTTAATGACATTAGGAACTATTGATCTACAGTCTGTTGTAGATACCTGGAATGCTTCAGTATGTACAGTAATACCCATTGCCGAAGAAACTAAGGAGGAAGATACCATTTCGATTCACGATAATGAACTACAGCAACTTCTCGAACCATCAGCTAATACAGAGAAATATCAACAATTTTATGTTCCAGAAGACCAGTTAATTACTTATAACCTTGGAGATGAAGATCACCCTCGTCCTGTAAAGATAAAGCAAAACTTACCGGAAGCATTTCAAGCAAATTTAATTCAGTTACTCCAAGAATTTACTGATGTCTTTGCATTGGATTACAAAGACATGAAGGGCTTGGATCCTCGTATTTATCAACACAGAGTTATGCTAAAACCAGAAGTGAAATCGATAAAGCAAACCAGTTACCGGATGAACCCACATTATGCATCACAGGTAAAGGCTGAACTTGATAGGTTATTAAAAGTTGGATTCATAGTACCAATAGAACATGCGGAATGGATTTCACCGATTGTGATTGTACCGAAGAAAAATAAGCAATTGAGAATCTGCGTAGACTATCGGAAATTAAATGCTGCAACAGTACCGGATCCTTTTCCGATCCCCTTTTTGGATACTATGCTTGACAAAGTAGCAGGTCATGAGATGTATTCATTTCTAGATGGATACAGTGGATATAACCAAGTAAGAATGGCTGAAGAGGATATACCAAAAACTGCATTTATTACAAATTGGGGTGTCTTTGCTTGTACAGTAATGTGGTTTGGATTGAGGAATGCACCAAGCACATTTCAAAGATGTATGCAGGAGATATTTTCTCCTTATCTCACCTCATTTATGCAAGTATACCTTGACGATTTTTCAATTTTTGGTAAGACGATCGCACATCTAGTACATTTACGATGTTGCTTTCAGAGATGTAGAGAATATAGATTGTGTTTAAACCCAAACAAATCTGTGTTTGCGGTTTCATGTGGTAAGTTACTTGGTCACATCATATCGGGACAGGGTATTCAAGTCGATCCTGATAAAATTTCAGCAGTATTAGAAGCTCCGGTGCCTAATACACCTAAAGAAGTAATGCGGTTTATGGGTCAAGTGAGATGGCATGGAAGACATTTACGGTGGCTTGCTCATGTGGCAATACCACTGAACAAATTAATTTCCAAGACTCCACGGCAATTCGAATGGACTCAGGAATGTCAGATAGCATTTGATCGACTAAAACAGTTATTAACACAGGTTCCCATTTTACAGCCACCAGATTGGGATCACCCATTTCACGTATTCGTTGATGCATCTGATATAGCAATAGGAAGTGTACTGATGCAACAAACAGATAAATGGTTTAGACCAGTATACTATGCTAGCAGAAGATTAGCACCTGTAGAGAAGAACTACTCGGTAACAGAGAGGGAATGCTTAGGACTAGTGTATTCAGTAAAAAAATTCAGACATTACTTGCTGGGCCGAAAATTTACATTTCATGTCGATCACGCTGCACTTGTTTACTTGGTTCGACAGCAACATATAGGTGGCCGCCTAGCACGATGGGTCCTACTATTGCAGGAATTCGACTATGATGTCATTCATCGGCCAGGTAGTTCACATGCTTTAGCAGACTTTTTGTCACGCTTAGATTCAGGTGAACCTCCGGTTGGCATAAATGATACAACGCCAACCATCTATACTTCAGAACCAACTACTGAGGAATTGTTGAACCAACCAGTACCAACTACGTATTATGATCAGTTATTGATCTTCCTTTCGGATGGATGTCTACCTTCTGAAGTCCCTACAGCTACACGCCGAAAAATTGCAGTTTTTAGTCGAAGATTTCGGTTAGTTGCTGGAGAACTTTATTATGCAGATCATACAGGAACCTTACTCCGATGTGTTCCTACACATGAAGTAAATTCAGTCATCAATCTAGCTCACTCAAATCCAATAGGAGGACATTTTGCAGCAGATCTTACTCACCAGAAAATTCTGCAAAGTGGACTTTGGTGGCCAACTATGTACAGAGATGTATTGGAATTTATTAAAACTTGTGATAGCTGTCAAAGAACTGGACAACCACTACAACACCATTACTTTCCACTTCATCCAGTACTTCCTTTAGAACCATTTCAGAAGTGGGGTCTAGATTTTATTGGTCCAATTACACCTCCTGCGGTATTCAGTAATAACCGGTATATATTGACTTGCACAGACTACGCAACCAGGTGGGCAGAAGCATGGCCTTTACGTTCGGCTACAGCAGCTGAAGTAGCAAAATGTCTATTATCAGATGTTTTTCCAAGATTTGGATTGCCACTTGAGCTTGTTTCAGATCAGGGCACCCATTTTATGAACAATTTGATGAAAGCATTAACACAGTCGTTCCAGATCAGTCATAAATTCAGCTCACCATATTATCCTCGTGCAAATGGATTGGCAAAAAGTACCAACAAATCTTTGCTGAACATGCTTCAGAAATTGACTAGAGAAACACCGGAAAGATGGGATCAGTTGCTACCTGCAGTCTTATGGGCCTATCGCACAACATATAAGGTAACCACCGGCTTGACACCATTCAAATTAGCCTATGGACTAGAAGCAATAGCCCCGATGGAAATTGTAATACCAAGCTTAAGAGTAGCAATGTCTCAGAAGCTTCTACCCGAAGAGTCATTGATATTTCGGTTGGAAACACTTAGAGAATTAGATGAGCACCGATGGCTCAGTTTCTTAACTATGAAAGAAATCCAACTAAGACAGGCCAGGACACATGACCGTAATTTAAAGACTCCAGTATTTTCGGTAGGACAGCTCGTTCTTTTTTACAATGCGAAGTCCAACAGATCAGCAGGAAAATTCAAGTTACGTTGGTTCGGTCCATTCAAGATTTCAGAACAAGTTGGTCCAGCAACTTTTCGGTTGACTACGTTGACCGGAAATCCACTTCCAAAGGTAATCAATGGGTCGAAGCTGCGGCCGTATTATCCCAGTACTAGTACGCATTAAATTATTCGGCGGCGAACCGCATTTTGTATAAATTTTTGTGTTTTTCTTTTTTCTTTTCTCCCTTTTTAGTAGTGTTTTGTACGAATCTTTATGTTACTAGCCGCCTCTCCCTACCGGTCACTCAAGCACACACGCCAGCATGCAAACAGTACCTTTCCCGCACCACACAATGATACCCACCCCCCTTCCCTCTTCCACCGTGTTCTCCTTATTTAACCCCCTCGGTTGCGCCTAAACACTATTGTGTTCTCGAGACTATACGTATTACCCTTGTCTTCTGTGTTACCTATAAATGTGCTTGTAAACACCATGGAAGTGCTAGCCAACTATGCTGCTTTCCGTGATGGTATCCCGACAGACGTCGGCGAATACTTGCGCTGCAGAGGATTGTCCAACTTCGCTGAGTTGCCCTGGCACTCAGTGGAAGCTCATCCTTTCTCCGCATAAATCATCCACGCCATCGCCCAATTCCCCATCACCGAACGACAGTGGATCTTCCCTTCCCTCCAATATAGGACCGTCATCACCTTCCAAGCCTTCTCTGCAGCCTACCGCCTCACCCCACAAGGACGCGAAAATGGCCCTAGCATCCCTGTCGCTCGCATGACCGCACTCTTTCCCCGCTCCTCATCCAACGAATATGCCATTCTCTGCCAACCAGAACCCGAACGATCCGCCCTACAGTTCCTTGTAGCAATCCTCAACCTACAAAAACGAACCTACGGCATCTGTCGCCCCTTCTATTCCGCCCTAGAGTTAGCCACCCGCGAATCTGTCAACTTTGCCTCTTATTTTTTCCAACGAATCCATAAGGAATCCGTCGCTATAGTAAAACAACTCCAGAAAGGCAGCTCTCCGCGCTCTCGCCTTCCCCACATCATCTCCTTCCTCTTCCCAACCATTCTCGCCGCATAACCCCCACCCACAGGCCCAGCGCTTAGGCACGAAGAATCAGCACAACCACTCGAGGAAACTGAAGAAGACGATGAAGAGATCAATCAACTCTTCTGCACGAAGCGAATCAGGATCAGCTCTTCAGAAAGTGAAGTCCAAGGATCTGCCGGAAAGAAACACGACGCCGAAGAAGATAAGCAAGAAGAAACTTACCACGACACCGCCACTTCAATACACAACGACACTTCGACAGAGCAACAAGACCAACAAAACCAAGCAGATACAGAGATAGTGTCCACCGAAAAGGAATCTGAGCATCAACAGGATGAACCGGAAACTACCACAAAAGCATTGGATGAACTTATTGAGGCCATCAATCATACAGAAGCCGAACAACAGACCGTTGCAAAGGTAACCACAATTGACTCTGCTCTACCTACCCCACCTGTCAACCCCGACCTCCCACCGGAACCATCCCGCCGACCCGATTCTGAACCTACACCTTCCTCCTCTTCCTCCCCTAACTACTCTCCGCCAAATTCTCAGAATCTCATCACCGATACCTCCTCTCAGCCTCGTCAACCACCACCACCCACCGTATTTTCAGAACTAGCCTCCATGGGTCAGTTTCTCATGCAGTTATCACACCAACTGCCCATACAATTTAAGGAAGCCACGGACAACCTGAAGGCCGAATATCAATACAAGGTCGACGTACTGGAAGCAAACATCACCCCCCTCCATGAAGAAATCGAAGCCACAAAGATTGAGAACCATCAGCTCCAGACGCAGTTAGCGGAGCTCCAAGCCAAATTTTCGGCAGAACAGACCTTAGTAGAGCAACGAGATGCAGCCCTCGAGCAACTTGCAGCCAAAGATCGACTCCTACATGCCGCGCATGAAGAAATCCGCGCCCTGAAGGCAACCCTCCACGAAAATGAAGATATCAACGCCTCCCTCGAAGAATTGATCGCAGAGACGAAGACTCAATTGCAGGAAGCCATCCAGAAGAATCAGGATCAACAGAAAGAAACCGAACAAATCCAAGAACAATTACGGTGAGCCGAAGAATGCGCAAATGAAGTTAACAGTATCCTAAAACGCCAGCTGTTACGGGAAGGACAACACCTCAAGGATATCGACAAGACGCGCAGAGAACGAGATGCATTTAAGAAAACTCTGGATTTCCAAACCCAGCAGTTTGAACGTCAAGACAACCAACTGCGCAACCAGAAGGAGTATATTGCAGAACTAAAGACCAAACTGGACGAAATGAAAACTTCCAGGGACGCTGCACTAGCCAATGATTTCTATCTACAGGAAGCTTTTGTGCAGACCCAGGCCGAGAATGTGCTCACCGAAGCAATCGCACTTAGCTCTGCTAGAATAGATGCGCAGCTTCTATAGTCTGATACGCTAAAACAACTATTAGAAACTCTTAAGAAAAAGATAGCTCGAACATTTAGATCGGCTAGGAGTATGTATCTCGAAGGTCTCATGGACGAATGAGTATATTCGCCCATCCAAATTCATAATGTATGAATATGATAATCAAATTGTGGTTTTCTGACATTTTCGCACATGAAAAGTCTTGTTCAGTCTAGCACCAATCGAAAATGTAACATGCGGCATAATGATTTTTACTCGGATACAAATATTATCAAGAGAGGGAAGAGTCATGTCCTACTGACATACAATCAGTAGAGCAAATGGCCGTTCAAGCACCGGTGTTTATAAAATGCGTTTACAGAGTTTAGCTTTCTAAATTAGCATTCTTCAAGATTCAGCACCTGTTAGCAACTTCTAGCATATTTTTCTCAGCAAACCTTAACCAAGCATGTCGGAATCTGACATTCTCCGCTGGCAATTCAGAAAGCGCGCCCATACGCAGACCTATGTGGTAACAACAACAGATACCACCCTACAAGATGAAGCAGATGACGCAGTAACTTCTGCATCAAAAAAGACTCAGCATAAATTCTCCACCGAATTTAAAATCGAGCTCGACATCAAATCGCAAAAGAATGAAGATTGGCTACAGAAGATAGGGCTACTCCAGTTTGCCCAATTACCGTGGAAACAGTGGATTGCTAATGACGATGCAGAGGACCAATTACATAGCATGCGACAAACCAGCGGCTTCATTCTCAATCAAGTACGATTTTCGCCCCAGCTCGTCTCAGCCGGCCTTGAGGTTTTCTGGCTATATCCTTGTGTCCATCTTTTAATATAGTCACACAAATCTCATGCATGTGCAGTTTCATGATACTTTGTGATTGCTGGTGGAGTGCATTCGTCCCACTATCAGTTGCATGTGCCAATGGTGACATGTTGATGAAGTATTTTCTACAACCTATCCATCTTTTTTATTCCGTATCTAACAAGAAAACCTTGTTTTGAGGTCTTACAAATGGTTGCATGTTTTAGATGAATCCAATTTTCATTTCATGGACAAATAAGAGAAGAATCTCGAAGAGCTACATAAGCAAGATTTCGATGCCTTTGTTGCTTTTGGAGGTGGTTGAATGTGTACAATTGTGGACCGCTATAAGCTAGTACTATCACCCCCTTTTTTAGTTTCCTATTGGAAAAGTTCTTATAGATATTGGATGCTTGCCATTGATGATGTTGATGCAGAACAATTGGAATGTGATGAAAAGAGGATGGGATGCCTAGGTTATCAAAGGACCCTTGAACACATTCAAGAGTGATCCAAAAACTCTTAAGGTTACAGATCCAAAGTTTAATGATTAGTAGTCCTTCTTTTGAATATTATAGATGATTTTGGAAAAGATTTTAGTCTAATTTTAGATGGGGATACTATGATGACCAACTTTCGAGTAGATCAAATGATCATATTTGCAAAGACTCTTGATTATGAACTTTTTGATAAGCTTGATAGAGTTCACCAATAAGCAACTATGTTGGTATTCATGTCTATGTCCTAGTTTGTGGATCTATGAAGACTCTTAAGGTGTAATAGCTTCTACAAGGTCTCTTCAATGTAAAGGAGTTGTGCAAGAGTATCAACCCAATGAAGCACTTGCATATGGTGCAATTATTCACGTTTCCATCCTTAGTGGAGAGGTTAATAAAATATATGTTTCTTAGATTTCACTCAATTTTCTCTCCAATCAGAGAGAGCTAGAGGTATAATGACTATTCGTATTCCACATAATACCACTATTCCAAAAAAGGAGTATATATTCTCTACTTATCATGATAGTTAGCCTAGGTTTTTGATTCAAGTGTATGAACGTGAACAAACTTGACCATGGTTTTTTAGATGTAAAAACTCCTACAAGATTTATTTAATTTAAAGTAGTTATGTAGGAATATTAAGCCCAATGAAGGTCTTGCATATGATGCATCTGTTTAGGTTACCATTTTTACTAGAGAGGGTAATGAGAAGGTGCAAGATCTATACCTCTTCTAGATTTCACTTCTCTTCCTCTCAGATTAGACTGCTATTTTTGATGATGCTGATGTGCTGACATTGAAAGTATTGTGCCTAGTGAGGCTCTTATGGCTGATTATCTTTCCCACACATGGCTACGAGATTTAGTGCTTCTTTCCATGGAACACGAAATAGAGAATGGTTCTCTAGTTATGCAACAAAGTCTCTTTGACTAGTGATTCTTACTAGTGTGATGCTGTTGGGATTGGAGATGTGGTTGTGCACTTCACTGATAGTTCAAAATTTACAATGTATAATGTACTCTATGTGCCTCGATTGTCATGTACTTTGATGTTAGTTTGTCAACTTGATGGCCTTGGTTACAAAGTGTTTTTCTATGCTCATGTTTATATATTTAGGTAGTGATGTGTGTGAACACACTAGGACCGCCGGGGTGCTCTTTTCCCTCTTTAGGAGGTTTTTTTCCCCTGGCTTGTTCATACGCCTATTGCCCTAATGGGATACTTATCTTTTGTACATTCTCTAGTAATACATTCAGTATTGTGTGTTGTGCTCCAAGCTTCTTCTTCTTCCTTGTGCTGTTCGCATGCTTCTGCAGACGTCTAACTCCAAAAATTGGTATTAGAGCAGGTCATTGCTTCATCTAGGGCACCGTCGACACTCCTCCATTTGGAATCTCAGAATCGCACGAAATCACGATCTGAGCTCGTTTTGACCTCCGAACGCACTATCACAACGCTTGTGTAGGCTATTTCATCTTTTTGTGCCAAAGGTATTGTAGCTCAGTGATGAGTAGCACCTCCTTTAATGTCAATCCGGGAAGATGTGAGGATGGTATGAAGACCTCGAGCAAGTGGAGGCACAAGTGCGTGAGTGAGAAGCACACAAACATGCACACACATACACACACACGCGCACACACGGCAAGACAAAGAGTGAGAAGCAATGGAGTTCTTAGATTCCTTTCAAAAAGTTCTTACAAGTTCATTTCAATTACAAGCTAACCTCAAAAATGAGCTCTCTAGCTCTATTTATAGTTTTTGACTAGGTTTTGGCCTTGTCCAGACCTAGTGTCCGGCCTAGTTAAAAATTAGGCTCTCTACCCTATTTGGAGGTTCAAACGAAGTCTAAAAAATGTGAAAACTGACAGGTATATACTTCTAAAGCTCCTCAAGCTCAAGGACTCCTTGGCTTGCACAAAATGGAGCTACAAAAATGTGAAATGGTATTTACAAGGGTTTTTAGTGATGAAAATCACTATTGTTGTAGGGATTTCTTCTAACATTTTGATATACATTTCCTGGAGCTCCCTACTTGCTCCTTCTCCTTGTGTCCACCTCTCTTATGTG
Organism: Ceratopteris richardii; assembly: GCA_020310875.1. Lineage (NCBI taxonomy): Eukaryota > Viridiplantae > Streptophyta > Polypodiopsida > Polypodiales > Pteridaceae > Ceratopteris > Ceratopteris richardii. Next base: position 86,208,990 of record CM035429.1, read on the forward strand.
CATAAATGTCTTGAAAAAATATTGGCCTACTTGCCAGATCGTCGTTGACTGCTCTGTCTGCTTGTACTTTCTCTTCTCTCTGACTCCCTTCTTAAGCTTCCTTGCCTAGTGAGTCCTTCAGTTCCAACAAGTATATACCATTTTCTGTTTGCTAGTATAAGCGTCTTGAAGTCTACTAGAGGTCTAGCGAAATTCGTTTGCGCAGTTCTATTCAACGTTTTGAGATACAATCAATTTTCTGCATCAAGGTATTTTAGTCACCGGCCATGGTTGAAAGCAGTGATGTATTCCGTATGTTGGCTGTTGAGGATAAGTTGGATGGTACCAACTACCCATTATGGGCTTATATGATGCAACATGTGTTGGTTGCAAAAGGACTGTGGAACATTGTGCAGGGTGTCGAAAAACGTCCTATCACACCTGCAACTGTTACAACTGCAGGTACTGAAGCAGATGCAGAAGGTGTTGAAGATGATGGTATTCTGCATATTCCTGTTCGTGTTGCGGTTTCTGCTGCACCTATTGCAGGGCAAATTCGCTGGGATGGCAGAGATGCCCAGGCACATGCATTGATAGCTTTGTTTGTCAAACGTGCCATTATTCCTCACATTTGCTCTTGCAGAACAACTAAGGATGCTTGGGATACACTTACCACATTATACCAAGCTAGGAATGAGGCTCGTGTTGCTTACCTCTGAAAACAACTGGAGAGTGAGCACAAGAATGAAGGTGATTCTATGGACATTTTCCTAGAGAAGATCAAAGACTTGAAGGAATAATTGATTTCTGCTGATGAGGTTATACCAGATAGCACACTTGTGCAGACCGTTCTGAATGGTCTTCTTGATTCATATCAAAGTTTTGCTTCTACTCTTCGGTTGATGATAAAGGCAATCCAAATGCCTTATCATTTGAGGAGTTAGTCTGTGTTCTATAGCAGGAAGATTAGTCCAAGAAGAACAGGTCCATTATGCGAGTTGCAGATCAAGCGTTCCTGGCTAGTCAGAAGGGCAAAGGAAAATGGAGCTCTTCGACTAGTAAGCAGAAATCTGCTAATTTTGCCCATTCGAAGAAGGAAGATAAAGATGAGAAGAAATCAGAAAAGCAGAAATTGTTTTGTAAGTAGTGTAAAGGGAATGATCATATAATAAAGAACTGTCCAAAACGGACTGCTAAAGAGGCAAAGAAGAAAGAGGCTGGAATGGTTGTTGCGGAGGCCTCTACACCAAAAACAGAGTCTGCTAATCTTGTGCAAGAAGAAGAATGGGCATTTACTACTATCTGCAGTTTTGACCCATCTTCTCATGAGCAGTGCATCTCTGCAGTAGACTTAGATGTTTGGTATTTTGACAGTGGGGCGACCAAACATATTACCTCGTAGTGCAGTTTCTTCTCTTCACTCGAGCCTGCCCCTACAGGGAATACTGTTACATGTGCCAACAACTCCTCTTATCCTGTTATGGGAGTTGGTAAGATCATTTTGACTACTATTGATGGTAGTTCTTTCACTTTGTCAGATGCTTTATTTGTGCCAGGGATCAAGAAGAACCTGTTATCAGTTTTTGCATTAGCCAAGATTGGCTTGGTTGTGAAATTTGTTGATGACAGGTGTAGAGTTCATGATCTCTCAAATGGCGATGTGATTATTGCTTTTGGCATTTTATGTCGTGGGCTGTATAACGTCATAGACTATGAAAGATTTCTAAATGATTTGGCATGTGCAATAAATGATTCTCAAGCTATGTCAGATGCAAAGCTTTGGCATGCACGCTTTGGTCATCTGAATTTTGCTAGTTTGCTATGCCTGCAGAAATCTGAAATGGTGTCCTCTTTGCCCAAACTTGAGGCACTTGGAAAACATGTTTGTGAAGGCTGTATTTTGGGCAAAATGCTGCATTCATCCTTTCCAAAAGATGGTTCAGTTCGGGCTACTCAGAAATTGCAGCTTGTACATAGTGATGTCTGTGGTCCTATGCAGACACATTCTTTTGGGAATTATCTTTACTTCGTGACTTTCATCGATGATTTTTCCAGGCATGCATGGGTATATCCATTGAAGGCAAAGTTGGAAGTGTTCATGTGCTTCAAATAGTTTTTGGTTTTGGTTGAAAATTTATCAACATGTAAAATGGGCACCCTCCATTCTGATCGAAGGGGGGAATATATGTCTTCTAATTTTAATGCATTTATGGCTGAAAGTGGGATAAAACACTAGTGTATAGTGCCGTATACACCTCAAGAGAATGGAGTTGCTGAACGAAAGAACAGGTCACTCATGGAGATGGTGAGGTATATGGTCAAGAGTCAGGCTTTACCACATAGTTTCTGGCTTGAGGCTGTCATGTGTGCAGCATATGTATTGAACAGGTGTCCCACTAAAGCATTGCAGTTTATCACTCCATATGAGGCTTGGCATGATCGCAAGCCATCTGTTGCTCATCTGCATGTTTTTGGTTGTTTGACATATGCATTAGTGCCTGAACAACATCACTGAAAATTGGATGATAAAGCAGTAAAATGTATTTTTGTTGGGTACAATTATGAAAGTAAAGGCTATCATCTGTATCATCCACAAACTAAATGCATTTTGGTTAGCCGTGATGTTGTTTTTGTGGAAGATGCTATTCAGCCATTGCTTTCATGCACTAAGGAGACATCTGTTATCTCCAAAGACATGTATGATACTTTGCTGCCTCTTTTTATAGGTGGACAGTCTAGTGTTGGTCCCAATGAGGCAACTTCTCAGCCTTTGTAGGTTTCATGTGATGATGTAGATCATTCCATTTCTCATGCAGATTTACATGATGCACTAGTTGATGAGAGAGATGATATTCAGCAGGCAAAAACTATGCCAGAATGGCTCGTGCAGACTTTGCGTGATAGCAAATTAGATGCACCTCTGTCATATCGTGCTCGTTTGGGCTCTCATAGTGCCTCTTTCGCATCAAATTGATATGCTATGGCTGCATCTAGTCTCTGTGATGAGAATGAGCCTGTTTTGTTTGATGAAGCACAAAATTCAAAAAATTAGATGGCTGCTATGCAATCTGAATATGATGCTATAATGAAGAATGGTACTTGGACTTTATGTAACTTGGCTCCTGGAAAAAAGGTCATTGGCACTAAGTGGGTATACAAGCCGAAGCATAAACCGGATGGTAGAGTTGACAGGTATAAGGCTAGGCTTGTTTCAAAGGGTTATGCACAGGAAAGAGGCATTGATTTTGATGAGACCTTTGCACCTACATGCCGTATGACTACTGTTCGGAGCATCTGTGCACTTGCAGCTCATCATGGTTGGAATGTACATCAGTTGGACATGAAAACAACATTTACTTGGATTGCTTTATCCCAAGTGGGGATCACTACCGCCAGATTTGCATGCTTTTTCTGACTCTAATTGAGTTGGTTGCTAGGACACTCGTGTGTCCACTAGTGGCTTTTGCTTCATGCTTGGTAGCTCATGTATATCTTGGTTGAGCAAGAAGTAGCCTACTGTGGCCACTTCCAATTGTGAGGTTGTGTATAGGGTAGCTTTTGTTGGTGCATTTTACCCAAGCCTACATGCTTGATATATTTGATATCATCCTCATTTGTAAGTCACATGAGTAGTCATGTGAACACCTCTTGTAAAAGAGTTCATTTTTATCTCTTGTAATTGAAAAAAGAAAAAGGAAAAGGATGGCTTACCTCATGCATGATGTAAAAGCAATTTCGTGGCTCTAACTACCAAAACCCACGACTTTTTGAGCTGAGGGAATATCTCCTAACTTTGGGGATCACTTTTAGGTGGAGCCATTCAAATTCGAATTCAAAAACTCCCTCCAAGAATAGCTATAAAAGGAGCAAGAAGGAAGAGACGATTAGCAAGCCTTGTACGTGACCACTTCATGTCATTTTGTAGAGATTGAAAAGCTTACTCCATAGCTCTATTATTCTACTCCCATTGTGCAAAGATTCATTGCCAATGTGGTTGTAATCACATATGAATTTATACATTTATCATCATTCACTTCTCTGTTTTGTTCTCTGCTATACTCACTCAAAGCAGTACCTTCAGAAGGTCATATCTCGAGTCGTACTAATCTTGTTTCAGTGATTTAATGTGCATTGGATAGCTCTTACTGTCTAGTTTCTGCATATCAATTTTCAGGGTCATTGGATTTATAATTTTGGAGATATCTGCATTTTACTGCTCACTGATCTATCTCTGCAGAGCCCCGAGAATGGTGAGCATGTTCCAGAAATTGATAAATCTTGTTCTCAATGCTCAGTCCATCATTTGAAGTGTTTTAACTTGGATTGGGAATCTTGCTAAGTCTATTTGCTATGCCCAAAAGAAATTTTTCTAATTCCTACCAGGTTGAGAGCACTGTTCATTTTTTCCAGCAGGTGTATGTCCAAAAATAGCAAGTTTTGGGAGCTAGTCATTTCGCAACTAGTCTGTCTTGACTTAAACTTTTGGGATACATGTTCCAAAGTACTTGGCTGATATTTTGGTGGATTTAGGAAGCTTAAAGGGTCTAATAATCAACTCTGAAGTCTCAGTTGGCTGGTGTGAAGCTGGTTGTAGCAGCACCTACTCATCTTTGGATTGCATCCACCATCTCTCTTCACAGCTTTCACAGTGACTGTTGAGTCTGTGTGGCTCAAACGCCTTATGGCTGATTTGGGTGTTGGTCAGACTTTTGCCACCACCATCTTCACTGACAGTCAAAGTGCATTGGAAGATGCGAGGAAACCTGTGTTCCATGCTCGCACTAAGTAGATTGAGGTGCATTATCACTATGTCAGGGAGAGGTTCTCTGTTGGGGAGATCAACTTGGCATATGTGCCCACGCAGGAGAACATTGTAGACCTTTTCACGAAGGCTCTGCCTAGGGAGAAGTTTGAAGCTTTCCGCAAAGCTTTGGGCTTACTTTCTTTTGTCGAGTGATTTCCACATAGCTTGGCACTTCCTTATACATGAGTGCCAGCTCCTTGTTCACCACATCACTCCCAGGGGGGATTTGTTGATATATTTAGGTAGTGATGTGTGTGAACACACTAGGACCACCGGGGCACTTTTTTCCCTCTTTAGGAGGTTTCTTTCCTATGGCTTGTATATATGCCTATTGCCCTAATGAGCTACTTATCTTTTGTACATTCTCTAGTAATACGTTCAGTATTGTGTGTTGTGCTCCAAGCTTCTTCTTCTTCCTTGTGTTGTTCACATGCTTCTGTAGACATCTAAATCCAATAGCTCAGTCCTTTCACATATCAAAGGGCAATATAGTTATTGCAAAAGGAAGCAAACTTGGCTCACTTTATCCTTTATTTGTATCAAATAAATAAAACTCATTAATTTTGACTGGAAAACATATGGCTTGTATATGGCATGAATGTTTGGGCCACATATCTTACAATGGAATTGAAAATGAATCTAATTCTCGGTACTTACTTATGTTATCTTTCTTGGATTTTTCATGTTGTGAGAATTGTGAATATGGAAAGAAAAATAACAATGTTCATAAAACAAAAATTGAATCTTCATTTCAGCCTTTTAATCTCCTTCACATAGATGTTTTTGGTCCTATGCCCACAAGGTCATTAGGTGGTTCTCAATGTGTTATCACTTTCATAGATGATGGTACTAGTATATCCTATCAAGTAGAAAGATGAGGTATTCCCTACTTTCAAGAAATGGCTTGCTTCGGTTGAGACTAACAAAGAAACTAAGCTCACACTTTACTTTTAGGTCATGGACGTGGGTATATTAAAGTGAGAACACAAGAAGAAAGGATAGAGGAAGAGGAAAAAGAGGTGTTAAAGAAGAGGGAAAAAAAGAGTGGAATCTAAAGAGCTTAGGATAAACTGAAGAGAGTAGGAAAGAAAATAGAAGATGAAGAAGAAGAGAGGTAAAGAAACAAGGTACATAATAATTGTAGAGTGGGTTTGAAGTAAGGTGAGAAGAGGAAGAAGAAGGTAGAGAAGAAATAAAGAGTAGGGTTGAAGTGAAGATAAGAGTAGGAAGAAGAAGAAGAATAAGAGTGACAAAGTTTCAGAGAATAATGAAGAGTAGAAAAGGGAATAAATGACTAGGAAGAAGAAGGATCAGAAGAGAAAAAGAGTGCTGAAGTTTGAGAGAGAGGAGAGGAGTGGAAGGAGAGTGGAGGTTGAAAAAGGAGAGGAAGAGAGAAAGGTGAAAAGAGAGGAAAGTAAATAAAGAGTTGGAATGAGAGATGAGAGTAGGGAAGAGAGGTGAGAAGTAGAAAAAGAGTAAAAGAGGAGAGTGGAGTGGAGAAGAGAAAGGAAGGTGTGAGTGTAAGAGGAAGAAGAGGGGAAGAGGAGAAAGAGGTGTTTGTAAAGAAGAGGAAAAAAAGAGAGTTAAGGATGAACAACTTAGGCTGAAGTGAATAGAGTAGAAAAGTGAGGAGAAAATAAGATAAGAGAGTGGAAGAAAAAAATGGAGAAGAAGAGAAATTAAGGAGAAAAAGAGAGAGAAAAGGAAGAGACAGGGAAGGAAAGGAAGAAGTAAATATCAAGAGAAGTAAGAGTCTTGAGTTGAAGTGAGAAGAAAAGATGAAAAGGCAAGAGAAGAGGAAAAAGCGGTGATAAATAAGAGGAAGAAAAAGAGAGTGGAAGTTGAAAAGCTTAGGTTGATGTGAAGAGAGTAGAAAATTGAGGTGAAGAGGAAAGAAAAAGAGAGCTGAAGAAACAAGGTAGAGAAGAAGAAAAGAGTGGGGCTAAAGAGAAAGAAGAAGGAGAGAAACAATGCTCAATTATGACATAAGAGTGAAGAGGATAAAAAGGAAGTCAAGGATAAGAAGAAAAAGAAGAGGAAAGCATGAAGAGAGAAAGATTGTTGAAGTTTGAGGGGAGAATCAAAATGAGAGGAGTGCAAGGAGACTGAAGGAAGGAGGAGGAGAGGAAGCGAGGATGAGAGAAAGTTGAAAAGAGAGGAAAGTAAATAGAGAGCTATAGAAAAAGAAGAGAGTAGGGAAGAGAGGTGAGAAGTAGAAAAAGAATACGAGAGGAGAGTGGAGTGCAAAAGAGAAAGGAAGGTGTGTGTGTGTGTGTGTAAGAGGAAGAAGAGAGGAAGAGGAAAAAGAGATGGTGGTAAAGAAGAGGAAAAAAAAAGAGAGTGGAAGTTGAAGAGCTTAGGCTGAAGTAAAGAGAGTAAAAAAGTGAGGAGAAAAGAAAGAGAAGAGAGTGGAGAAAAAGAGCAAAGAAGGGGGGGAAGTGAGGAGAAAAGGTGACAAAAAAGTAATATAAGGGCCCAAGGAAAGGAAGAAATCCAAAGAAGTAAGAGGGCCGAGCGGAAGTGAGAAACGAGGAAGAAAGGTAAGTGGTGAGAAAGGAGAGAGTGAAAAGAGAAAAGGAAGGGAAGAGAGAAAGTGAGGAAAATGGAGAAGGGCATGAAGGGAAGGGAGGAGCTCAAGAAAGTGAGTGAGGGAAAGAGTGGAAAAGAAGAAAGGGCTGAGTGGGGAGAAGAATTGAAGTGAAAGGGATGAAGGTGAATGCTGAAGAAGATGAAGAGATGATCAACAGTAAGTGGAGAAAGATAGAAGGGTACAAAGAAAGGTGAAGGAGGCTGAAGTGAAAAGGAAGGAAGAGAGTACTAAGTGAAGAGTAAAGGGAAGAGAGGAAAGGAGTGATTAAAGAAGAGAGGGAACGAGATTAAGGAAGATATTAAAATTAAATGAAATGATTGGGCTGGAGTGAGAATTATAAGTAAAGAAAAATGGATTGGACTATGTGTGTGACAGAAAAGGGTGTGCATATGCTGGATTATGTGTTTGTTGGAGAAAAAGAGTGTGTTTGTGCATGTGCTCGAATGAATGTGGGCTGCATTTTATTGAATTGGGTGTGTTGTATGAGAAATAAAGAGAGATAGTGTGAGAGAAAAAGAGAAAGGGAAGGGGAGAAAAAGTGAAGGAAAAGAAGTGACCAAGGAGAAGTGGAGTCTATGAGTGTATAGTCGGGAGAGAGGAAGTTGACTAATCCACTAATTTCAATATAAAAGAATTCAATTGGGGAGTATGTTTCTATTGGAGTTTGAGGTGTGTGGAAGCCACAAACAACACAAGGAAAAAGAAGCTTCTTGGAGCACAACACATGTTGGCGCGATTAAGACCAAGACCACATACTTGGTTAATTAGCACATCTCTTGTGAAACTCTATAGGATCAACCTCTTGTAAAAACCATTCACTTTTATCTTGGTAAAAGTGTCCACAACCACGAGCAAGTTAGGAAGCATCAAATCTCGAAGTTTTTGGTTGTTGAGTAATGAGAGAATATATCCTATACTTTAGGATCCACTTTTAGGTGAACCTTTTTGAATTTGAATTCAAACATTGGCTCCAAACTCAGATATAAAAAGAGGATCACAAGACCCCCGAGATATCTCAACTTGATGAGATCATTGTGAAGGGGATCTATTGTGAAGTGAAAGCTCATCATTCACCTCTCACACATTGAGCAATATATGATTGCCAATGACATTGTATTCGTATAGGATTTAATATACATATTATCATTACATTCTCATTTCACTTCTATGCTATGACTTCATTAGAATGGTGATTTTCTAAGAGCTTGTTCTTAGTGTATGGCTGATCCTTTGTCATGATTTAAAGCATGGTAGATTCAGCATACTTTCTAGTATATGACTGCTAAGTTTCATTGTCATTGCTTCCTTGGATCGTGAGATATTAAAACATCTTTACGGTCTCGTCTGTTGAATGTTGCATCCCGTAATTGTCAGGAAGGTTCTATGATTTGCTAAACACCATTCTCAGTGTGTAGTCCATCATTTTTTATGAAATCAGTCATGATTGATAACTGCTAATTAGAGCTTCCCAAAAGGAATTAAGCTAATTGCTAGTGTTCAGAGAACTATTCAAAACACTGAACAGGTGTAGAGTCAAGAATAACAAGTTTTTTGATCTTGGATCAATTCCTACCTATCTATTTTGATCTATCAATTAGTAGATCATGTTCCAAGCAACATATGTGATTATTTATTCAAGGGAGAAGTCTATATGGATATATCTCAAGAGATGAAGAGATGCCAACATTCAGGAGCAAGCATCAACCCACAAGGGAAGAGCAAGAAAGGCTGACCACATGGTGTGCAAAGGATGCTCTTGCCTGGTCTTATTTACTAAACTCAATATCTGATTTGTTATTTCCTCACATTAGGAATTGCAAGACTTCCCAAGAGACTTGGGAACTCTCATCATATTTCTCATCAAATACAAGAGCTAGAAAGAATCAATTACGGACAGAGTTTACAACTGTAAAGAAGCAACCAAAGCAAGGAGTGGCTGATTATGTAACCAAGATGACAGATGTGGTTGACCAACTTGCAAGCATTGGAGAGGAGATAGAAGAAGAACACACAGTAAGGCAGATCATTAATGGCATCAAAGTTGATCATAAGTGGGAGCCCTTCGCCACAACAATGGACCTTTACATGGACATGCAAATACCTGACCTCAACACCTTGATGGGGCAACTCTTCACCCATGAGACAAAGCTCAACAAGAATGGTGACAACTCTAGAGGTAATCAATCTTTTGCCCTTTATACAAATAAGAATAAAAGTAATGATAAAGGTAAAAGTAAGAAGAATGAAGAATAGGCTAGTACCTGTCAAGCTAATTACACAGGTAGAGGAAGAGGTGCTAGAGGAAGGGGTAGAGGAGGAAAGCAAGGCAGGGGGAGATCCTCCAATAGTCCACCTTGCAACATTTGTGGTCTTACAACCACACCACATAAGAATGCTTCAAGTACACAAGAAAACAGAGGGGAAGAGGTTTCCATAGAGGGAGCTATGGACAATCCAGAGGCATGTACAACAATGGAGGAAGTAACTACAATCAAGGCTACAACAACAACAATTATCAAGAAGGTTTCAAAATAAGAAGAGATTATAACAACTACACAGAAGACCAAGAGGATTCTCTACTCATCATGAACATGACATCCAAGCAAGGTAAAGATGATGAACACCTTTTCTATATTGACTCAGTTTGTTCCAATCATGTGGCTGGAAATGTAGCTTTATTATCTGACCTTGAGGAACCAAAAGGGAAGCATGAAGTACAAACAAGTGATGACACTAAACACTCAATCAAGAAAATTGGAAATGTCAAGACTTGGTAACATAAACCTCTTTAGAAAAGTTTTGTATGTGCCAAATATAGCCAAAAACCTAATTAGTGTTGGATAGATTGTTGAGAAATTCTTATAGGTCAGATTCACTAAGCATGGAGCATATGTGGAAGATCCTCAAAAAGGATTCAAAAGGATTGTTAAGGGTGAGAAATCTGGTAGATTATTTACATTTGAGATTGAAGACATCAAGAACATAGCACTTTTCAATTACAAGGATAAAACCCTATCTAAGCTAGAGATATGGCACAAAAGGCTAGGACACATAGGAGAAATAACACTGAAACAAATATGCAGGGATCGAAGTGTGCTTGGAATTCCCAGTGTGACCAAGCAACACATGATATACAAATGTGGAGCATGTCAATTTGATAAAGGTCACAGGAAACCTTTCAATAAGAAGGGATACATGTATGAAGACTACTTGGAGCTTGTACACACTAATGTGTGGGCCCCTAGCAAAGATCCATCAATCTCAGGTTCAAGGTAATATGTTTCATTTATTGATGATTACAATGGATGGATAATCCTTTATTTCATGAAGCATAAGGATGAAGTATTTACATGCTTCAAAAAATATTTGGCACTAGTTGAGAACCAAATAGGTAGAAGCTTGAAGAGGATCAGGTCTCATGGAGGTGGTGAGTATTTTTCACATGAATTTGATTCATTCTTATAGGACAAAGGAATAAAGAGAGAAGTTGTTGATATATTTAGGTCGTGATGTGTCTGAACACTCTAGGACCACCGAGGCACTTTTTTCCCTCTTTAGGAGGTTTTTCCCCCTCGCTTGTACATATGCCTATTGCCCTAATGGGCTACTTATCTTTGTACATTCTAGTGGTAATACATTTAGTATTGTGTGTTGTGATCCAAACTTCTTCTTCTTCCTTGTGATGTTTGTGTGCGTCCACAGATGTCTAACTCCAACAATTGGTATCAGAGTAGGTCGACGCTTCATCTAGGGCATCATCAACACCTTTTCGATTGCAATCTCAAAATCACACGAATTTTGGTGAGCATACTCAGGTTGTTTCTGAGATAAAAAAAGCTTTGCTATCTGGTGTCAAAATCGTGATCTGAGCTCATTTCGGCCTTTGAACGCACTATCATAGCACTTGTGCATGCTATTTTGTCTTTTTGTGCCAAAGATATATACCAGTTTTGGTTCACCAATATAAGCATATCGAAGTCTGCTACAAGTGTAACAGAATTCGTTTGGGCAGTTCTGTTCAACTTTTTTAAATATAGTCAATTTTATGCATCAAGGTATTTTAGTCACCGGCCATGGCTGAAAGCAGTGATGTATTCCATATGTTGGCTATTGAGGATAAGTTGGATGATACCAACTACCCGTTGAGAGCTTATATGATGCGACATGTATTGGTTGCAAAAGGACTATGGAATATTGTGTAGGGTGTTGAAAGACGTCCTGTTACACCTGCGAATACAAGTACTACAAATACCAGTGTTGGAGCTGATGGAGATGGTGTTGAAGATGATAATATTCTGCAGATTCTTGTTCGTGCTGCTATTTCTATTGCACGTACTATAAAGAAAATTTGTTGGGATGGTATAGATGCTCAAGCACATGCATTGATAGCTTTGTCTATCAAACATGCCATTATTCGTCAAATTTGCTCTTGTAGAATAGCTAAGGATGCTTGGGATACACTTACCACATTGTACCAGGCTAGGAATGAGGCTCATGTTGCTTACCTCCGAAAATAGTTGGAGAGTGAGCTCATGAACGAAGGTGATTCTATGCACAGTTTTTTGACAAAGATCAAGGATTTGAAAGAACAATTGATTTTTGTTGATGAAGTTATACCAGATAGCTCACTTGTGCAGACCATTCTGAATGGTCTTCTTGATTCATATCAGACTTTTCCATCTACTCTTCATTTGATGATGAAAGGCAATCCAAATGCCTTGTCATTTGAGGAGTTAGTCTATGTTTTGTTGCAGGACGATCAATCTAGGTGGAACAAGTCCATCATGCATGTTGCAGATCAAGCTTTCTTGGCTAGTCAGAAGGGCAAAGGAAAATGGAGCTCTTCTACTAGTAAGCAAAAATCCGCAAATGTTGCACATTCAAAGAAGGAAGATAAAGATGAGAAGCAATCAAAAAAGAAAAAATTGTTTTGCAAATACTCTAAAGCAAATGATCATGTCATTAAGAGCTGTCCAAAACTGGCTACTAAAGAGGCAAAGAAGAAAGAGGACGGAATGGTTGTTGCAGAGGCCTCTACATTGAAAAGAGTGTATGCGAATCTTGTGTAGGATGAAGAATGCGCATTTACTACTGTTTGCAGTTTTGACCCATCTTTTCATGAGCAGTGCATGTCTGCAATAGACTCAGATGTTTGGTACTTTGATAGTGGGGCGATCAAACATATTACCTCGTAACACAGTTTCTTCTCTTCACTCGAGCTTGCCCCTACAGGGAATACTATCACATGCACCAACAACTCCTCTTATCCTATCACGAGAGTTACTAAGATCATTCTGACTACTAATGATGGTAGTTCTTTGACTTTGTCAGATGCTTTATTTGTACCAAGGATGAAGAAAAATCTGTTATTAATTTCTGCATTATCCAAGATTGGCTTGGTTGTGAAATTTGTTGATGACAGATGTACAATTCATGATCTATCAAATGGTGACATCATTATTGCTTCTCGCATTTTATGTCGTGGGCTATATAAGCTCATAGACTATGAAAGATATGTAAATGATTTGGCATGTGTAGTACATTATTCTCAGGCTATGTCAGATGCAAAGCTTTGGCATGCACGCTTTGGTCATCTGAATTTTGCTAGTTTGCTATGCCTGCAAAAATCTAAAATGGTGTCCTCTTTGCCCAAACTTGAGGCACCCAAAAAACATGTTTGTGAAGGCTCTATTTTGGGGAAAATGCAACATTCTTCCTTTCCAAAAGATGGTTCAGTTTGGGCTACTCAAAAATTGCAGCTTGTACATAGTGACGTATGTGGTCCTATGCAGACACCTTCTTTTGGAAACTATCTTTAATTCATGACTTTCATTGATGATTTTTCCAGGCATGCATGGGTATATCCATTGAAGGCAAAGTCCAAAGTGTTTTGCTGAAAATCTATCACCATGTAAAATGGGAACCCTCCATTCTGATCGAGGGGGGGAGTATATGTCTTTTGACTTTAATGCATTTCTCGCTGAACATGGGATAAGACATCAGTGTACAGTGCCATATACACCTCAACAGAATGGAGTTGTTGAATGGAAGAACAGGTCACTCATGGAGGTGGCGAGGTGTATGGTCAAGAGTCAGGCTTTACCACATAGTTTCAAGTTTGAGGCTATCATGTGTGTAGCATATGTACTTAACAGGTGTCCCACTAAAGCGTTGTAGTCTATCACTCCATATGAGGCTTGGCATGGTCACAAGCCATATGTTGCTCATCTGCGTGTTTTTGGTTGTTTGGCATATGCATTAGTGCTTGAACAACATCGTAGAAAAATGGATGATAAAGCAGTAAAATGTATTTATGTTGGGTACAATTCTGAAAGCAAAGGCTATCGTCTGTATCATCCACATAATAAACACATTCTGGTTAACGATGATGTTGTTTTTGTGGAAGCTGTTATTCAGTCCTTACTTTCATGTACTAAGGAGACATCTATTAGCTCCAAAGACATGTATGATACTTTGCTGCCTCTTTTTATAGGTGGAAAGTCTAGTGTTGGTCCTAATGAGGCAACTTCTCAACCTTTGCAGGTTTCATGTGATGATGCAGATCATTCCATTTTTTATGTAGATTTACATGATGCACTTGTTGATGAGAGAGCGGATATTGAGCAGGCAAAAACTATGCCAAAATGGCTGATGTAGACTTTGTGTGACAACAAATTAGATGCATCTCTATCATATCGTATTTGATCAGGCTCTCATAGTGCCTCTTTTGCATCAGATTGCTATGCTATGGCTGCATCTAGTCTCTATGATGAGAATGAGCCTGTTTCTTTTGATGAAGCACAAAATTATGAACATTGGATGGCTGCAATGCAATCTGAATATAGGGTTATGCACAGGAAAAAGGCATTGATTTTGATGAAACCTTTGCACCCACTTGTCGAATGACTACTGTTCGTAGCATCTGTGCACTTGTAGCCGTGGGTTTTTGTAGAAAAGGCATGAAAACCAGGTGTGCAGGTTAAAGAAAGCGTTATATGGTTTAAAGCAAGCACCACGTGCTTGGTATGAAAAGATACATGCCTATCTGATTGCACATGGTTTTGAGAACAGTCCATTTGAAAGCACCTTATATGTTAAGCGTGCTAATGATGTGCTTCTGACTATTGTGGTGTATGTCGATGACATGTTGCTCATTGGTCCTCATGACACACATATTGCTAATTTTAAGGCTAATTTGCATGCCTCATTTGAGATGTCTGATTTGGGGCATTCGCATCACTATTTGGGCATTCAATTTATGCAAGTTGATGGTGGAATGGCTTTGTGTCAAATGGAATATATTGACACATTATTGTAGCATTTTGGCCTTGAAGATTGTAAGCCTATTGCCACTCCTATGCAGACATGTTTATGATTGAGTCTTCATGATGTTGGAGATGCATTTAATGTTGTTCTCTATCAGTAGGCAGTTCGATGCTTGATTTATTTATGCATTACTCAGCCAGATATTTAGTCTACTGTCTCACAAATGAGAAGGTTTATGCATTTCCCAGGTGTCAAGCATTGATAGACGATTAAGCGGAACTTTTGCTACTTGAGTGGTACCCAACTACTTGGGTTGTTTTATCCCAGAGGTTCTCTGCTAGGGAGATCAGCTTGGCATATGTGCCCACGTAGGAGAACATTGCAGACCTTTTTACGAAGGCTCTGCCTAGGGAGAAGTTTGAAGCTTTCCGCAAAGCTTTGGGCTTACTTCCTTTTGTGGATTGATTCCACATAGCTTGGCACTTCCTTATACATGAGTGCCAATTCCTTGTTCACCGCATCACTCCTAGGGGAGATTTGTTGATATATTTAGGTAGTGATGTGTGTGAACACTCTAGGACCACCAAGGCACTTTTTTCCCTCTTTAGGAGGTTTTATTCCCCCAGCTTGTATATACGCCTATTTCCCTAATGGGCTACTTATCTTTGTACATTCTAGTGGTAATACATTCAATATTGTGTGTTTTGCTCCAAGCTTCTTCTTCTTCCTTGTGTTGTTTGTGTGCTTCCATAGATGTCTAACTCCAACAAAAGTCACAACAAGGTATACTCCTAAATTGAATGGAGTAGCAGAGAGAAGGAACATGTTAATAGTTCAAGCTACTAGATCAATGTTGAATGAGAAGAGGTTACCTAACTACCTATGGGTAGAGGCTGTCTCCACAACCACTTATTTGGTTAACAGGCTCCCATCCAAATCCTTGGATGGAATGACCCTCATTGGACCATTGCAAAATATTTGGGTGCATTGGTTATGCACACATTCCCTCACAAATTAGAGGGAAGCTTGACCCTAAAGATGAAAAGTGTATATTTATTGGGTATGATCAAAACCAAAGGGGTTACAGGCTATACAATCCCACTAACAAAGCATTTATGGTTAGTAGGGATGTAGTGTTTGATGAAAATAATTCCTGGTTTGAAGATGATTGCAGGAAAGTCAAGTTACCTTATGATTTGGAAAGTGATTTTCCAACTCTCACTCAAGAAGATCAACCATTACAAGAAGATATCAATTCAGAGGATGAAGAGTAGATTGTCTTCAAGGCTTGGAAGTCAAGAGGCAAGGAAGACATACTAGAGTCCTCCAACCAAGCACTGAGGAGATCTCAAAGGGAGAGAGAAAAATCCATAAGGTGTGGATATGATACATCATTAGTCACCAAGCACTCTGTGTATATCACCAAAGACTCTATGACAGAAGAACCTTCTTCATTTGAAGAGGCTAGTAAGAAGAAAGAATAGATAGAAGCCACGTAAGAAGAAGTAGAAGCACTTTAGGAAAACCATACTTGTGACCTCGTTCCCAAGAAGCCAAGCATGAAGGTAATAGGATCTAGGTGGATATATAAAATAAAAAAGAATTCAAAGGATTCTATAAACAGGTACAAGACAAGGTTAGCAGCAAAGGGGTTTGCTCAAAACCATGGAGTGGACTATGAAGAAACTTTTTCACCTGTGGCAAAGATGCCAACCATTAGAGTTTTGGTAAGCATTGCTGCCTCTAAGAATTGGAATCTATATCAATTAGATGTCAAGAATGCATTCTTAAATGGATGGATATCGGAAGAAGTGTATATGGCATAACCACCAAGTTTTGAAGATAAAAATAAATTAGGTTATGTATGCAATCTAAGGAAGGCACTTTATGGCCTAAAGCAAGATCCTAGAGATTGGAACCATAGGCTTGTGACTTATTTGTAGGACCAAGGTTTTGTGGTTAGCAAGGCAGATTCTTCTTTATTTATAAAGAAGACCAACTTAGAGATGATCTACTTATGTTTCTATGTGGATGACACTATCATTATAGGGAATGATGCTAATGGCATCAAGCAGGTTAAGGGTCAACTAATGGAAGATTTTAAAATCATTGATCTTGGTTTATTAACATATTTTCTTGGTCTAGAACTTGTGTATATAGATTGTGGCATATTTATTAGCCAGAGAAAGTATATCCATGATATGTTGGTAAAGTTCAAGATGGAGAATACCAAAATTGCAGGTACACCCATGGAACTCAACCATAAACTTAGTTCTCATGAAGGAGAACTTCTTGAGGATGTTACAGGTTACCAAAAGCTTGTAGGGAGCCTCAACTATGCTACCCTAACAAGAGTAGCCATTGCTTATGGAGTAACCACATTGAGTAAGTTTATGCATGCACCAAGGAAGCCCCACATGGAAGCTGCAAAAAGGGTGGACAATGGCCTAGGACTCTTGGATGAATTCCTACATATATGTTTTGATCCATTATTTAGTAGATCATGTTACAAGCAACATATGTGATTATTTATGATCATTAGCATACTAAAGAGGCCCACTACACTCTATAGTAGTTGTTCTTGGCTGGTGTGAAGCAGGTTTAAGCAAAACCTATTCATCTCTGAAGATTATCCTCCATCTCCTCCAACAACACATGATATTGAATGTATTGCGAAGTGAATGTACAAAGATAAGTGTGCAATATTATCCTATGTGAGGCACATATGCCAAATTGATCTCTCTAGCAATGAACCTCTCCTTGGCATAATGATAATGCACCTCGATGTGCTTTGTGTGAGCATGGAACACAGGGTTCCTCACAACTGCCAATGCTCTCTGAATATCAATGAAGAAGGAACAAAGGATAAATCCTCAATTGTTAAGGCATTTGGATTCCTTTCCATCATCAACTGAAGAGTAAAAGCAAAACTCTGATATGAATCTAGAAGACCATTAAGAATGGTTTGCACAAGTGAACTATCTGGCTAAACTTCATATGTAGAAATCAACTACTCTTTCAAATCTTTGATCTTTGTCAAAAAACTATCCATAGAATCTCCTTCATGCATACAGTCACTCTCCAACTACTTTTGGAGTTAAGGAACATGAGCCTCATTTCTTGCTTGGTATAAAGTGACAAGTGTATCCCAAGCATCCTTTGTTGTTTTACAAGAGCAAATATGAGGGATAATGGCACGTTTGATAGACAAAGATATCAATGCATGTGCTTGAGAATCTCTACCATCCCAATGTCCCATCCAAGTTGCTTTGTAGTAGGTGCAACAGGAACTGCAACATGAACAAGAATTTGAAGATGGTAGTAGTAGGTCGTTTTTCAACACTATTCACAATATTCCATAATCTGTTTGCCACGAAGACATGATGCATGATATATGGCCATAACGGGTAGTTAATGCCATCCAACTTGTCCTCAATAGGCAAAATATGGAATACATCATCGCTTTCAGCCATGGGCACTGACTAAAATACTGTGGTGTAGAAAAATGATTGTATCTCAAAAAGTTGAACATAATTACCCTATCAGAGTCTTCTAAACATGTAGTAGACTTCAAGGTGCTTGTACTAGAAAACCAAAACTTGTATATATGTTTGTTTAAGCACTGAGCACAACACATGGTACTGAATGTATCGCCAAGTGAATGTACAAAGATAAGTGACATGTTAGGGTTATAAGCATATATACAAGCTGGGGGAAAATTACCCCCTAAAGAGGAAAAGAGTGCCCTCATGGTCCTTAGTGTGTTGAGACACATCACTACTAAAATATATCAACAGTTTCCTTTGAGCAATGGCACCCAATGTGCTATTGCCATGAGGGCAAGAACACGCTCACAACTCATGATAACCTTTTCTTCCCGAATCACACATATTATAAAGATGACTAACAAAGATTCTTTTTGAGACATTGTAACTTGATGAAATTATATGTTTTGAGTTCTTTCTTTGTGCCACTTGCTAGACTCATGCTTATATCCTTGCGATAAAGTTTTTGATGAGTAATGAATTTGTATAGTCCTAAGGGAGGTTATCATCATACGTCATCAAAATAGCTTTGGAATTGATTTAGTTTTTCACATGCAAAACCATATGAGGCTTTGAATTATATGAGTAAAGAAGGGAATACACATGGATTCTCCTCTTTTTAGATCTAGTTGGGATATGATCCCCTTCTGAATAAAGAGGTGAAGTAGAGATATGTGACCGTGATTGACAAGACTAATCATAGGATATGGGGCAATACCTGAAGGTATATATTTCCATTCATTTCCAAGGATGAAAATGCTCTTAATGGAAGGGGAATGTTGTAGAACTACATGGGTATACGGGATATAACCCTTGGTCTTTTAGATGTGAAACTCTTAAGATTTATTGATTATTTACCCCTATTTGAAGAGTCTTGAACCTTAGGGTTTAGTTCTCTAAGGTTGAGTACCATAAGATTTATTGTAAGCTTCCCCTAGCCATTTGACTTGTATGTGAAAGCTTAGAGGGCTTTCTTTTAAGGAAACATGTGATTTACTAACCTTGAAAACATACTCACTCCAAAAAGAAGGTGACTATTGCAATCGACCATAATTTTGACATAGTCCTCTCATGTCGTGCACCAACCATCTCATATAACGTTTTTTTGTGTATTTCGTTAATCAATTTGCCACTAGAAATACAAACTTATAATTTTTGTTGGCATGTCATTGGATCCTTCAATAGGGAAAAAATGAGACAATTAGAGTACAATCAGTAGTCAATCAAAGTACAATCGTAGTCTCACTATTCCCACTTTTCAATCGTAGTCTCACTATTCCAACTATTCTCGCAATTCATATGTATTTTCAATTGTAGTCTCACTATTCCAAAGATTCATATATTGCTCTCTCTCTCTCTCTCTCTCTCTCTCTCTCTTTCCACACACACACATACACACACACACGACTTCACAAATATAGTTGGACAATGCACATGCAAATGTACAAACTCAACATATTCTTGATGCGCATAGCATCACATGCAGATGGTCATGGACAAAAGGGAAACACAAAGACAACACACAACATCACAGGGAAATCATGATATAAAAAAGGCAAACAAAAAGACAAACACGTACCATAAAAAAGGATTTGGTTCACATACTTCATCACACTCATGATCTTTATAACTTAATGTCTTTTGGGCATGATTCAATTTAAAAACAAAAGATATAGCATAGTACACATGGGTCCTTTGTGTCTCACAAAGGAGGGGCATGTTACTATTCAAAAAGTACAACTAGAGGGTACCACTGGTTTGGTACACCTAATATTTGTTAGCATGAAGATATTCTATTTGGAAGACTCAAATCTCCACTAATCATCATCATGAAAACACTTGACTTTAGGTTAAGCTAATACGCTTAAGAGAAAATGCTTACCCATAAATGCTATCGTCTTAATGCTTACTAGTATCCTCAAGCTTCACATGTTTTTCAACCTAAAAAACCTTCAAAATTTGAAGTTCAATATGCAATCTTGCATCCAATCCATGGAACAATTGAAGTCAATTGAAGTTGGCATCTGTATCACAAGCTTTTAGTGCTTTTGATCAAGAAACCATGGCCCACATGTATTATGTTTTTTTGGTAGAAAAGAAGTGTCCACTATGAATATCATTAGCTAAAAAAATGTATGGCTATAAAGATTAGAGATGAAGTGGAACAAATTGCCATTCACAAGTTGTGGTGGTAAAAAAATGATTAATTAAATCACAAGATAAAAGAGGGTAAAATATAAAAGAGGAAATGGTTCACTTTCAAATGTTTAAGAAGGCAAGACGATGGGTATATTAAAAAACAAATTCCATCTTTCTTTTTAAGTTTTCTCAACATCTTGATAATAAAATGATGTTTATGGAGGAGGTTCAAGATGTCTCAATTTGGGCTTTGTAATGGTGGTGGGTGTTCCAAAGAGAATGTGCTACTTTCATTTTTAATGATGTGATTATTTTTTTCCATATTCCTCATAGATAATGTCTTCTTGTACCATTAGAAGTCTCTATAAAGCATCCCAATTCCCTCACATAACTTTCCTTCATGGGGAAATATTTTGTTTATCAAAGGCTAACAAATACAATCCTTTCTAGATGCAATTACTAAGAGGAATAAAGGAAAAAAGAAATACTTCCAACACCTATCATGTATATCTTCCCTTTCTAGCACCATGGGCTTCACAACAGTAGTCTACAATGTAGGCCTTACACATATACAAAATGACAATGGAGAGCTCGGGAAATGACTACTCTAACCGCGACTTTTTCAAGTGACCTTTTATAAGTGTTCCATTCAAATTTGAATTCGAATTCACTTTTGGCTCTCTCTAAAAGTGATCCTTCATTCTAGGAGATATTCCCTCAATGTAGTGGTTACTTTCCTAACTAACAAGTCCACGACTTTTGGGTAGGTGATTACAAACATTCTCAAGTAAAAAAGAAATGACTTTTACAAAGGTGAAGGGATAAATTTTCACTAGCAATGGTTTCCATGTAACTTCATATCTTTATTATCCTCACGCCAAATGTGTGGGCTTGAACTTTGCACCAACAGCCCTATGAATGCAACTTTGGGTGCTCAATTTGAAAATCATGTGAAAGATATGGGCCTTGAGCAATATGCCCAAGAGTTATCTGACAAAGAGGATGCCTTATCCATGGGGATGGGAGTTTTTATTTTTTCCATTTTGTTTTAAATTGGCCCTAATAAGGCATAAACTCCATAGGATGGAAAAAAAATTCACTTATTGACGATGCTACCATGGCTCCCCCTCCTTAAATTTTATAGGGTTGGGAAGATGCAAATCGTAAGAGCTGATTGTTTGTTTAATATTCCTTGACCATATTGAAGGGATGTATAAGCTGGAACCCCATTTTACTCCATATGGGTTCTTGAGACCATCATAAACTACTATGAGGGAAAGAGACCTAGCTAAAGCACAATGGAATATTTTATCACATAAAACCTATCCTCCACATATTTGTGCTCTAGAATAAGAAGATAACACCAAAATAGGGACTCGATTGATTAGTTATTTCTCACAATTTTATCCCTTTTTGTCTCTTCTTCTAGACTCTTGTACTTGCATGCATTTCTTCTTGAACAGTATCCCATAATCTTGTACTTGCATGCATTTCTTCTTGAACATACTTGGAAATATATGGAATGCTTTAGTAACTGGCTATATGAAGGCATTATCAAGGTGTGGCAAGGGGACAACATAATAATATGCTACCATGCAATGATAGATACAAACCAAAACTTTCTGGATAAGAAAAGTTTAGGTTGCATGTATACCCTCTACCAAGTTGCACTATTGGGATTCAAGCACCTAGTGATCATGGAGACCTTGTATGCACATGAGCTATTGATAAGTGGACTGCTTACAATTGGGATGAACTACTCGCAACCTCCAAAGAACCTATACTTACATGGCCCCACTAGTGCACTGGTTCTTCAGTGGAGGTGGATACTTTTGGCTTATCAACTGGGCCTCATTATTTACTCTTAATTAGTAGTAATCAACATTTATTATTGGAGATAGATACTTGATGGTTTCCTGAAAGGAATATGTGAGTACAAAAGCAAAATATATGTGTTTTTTCATCACCTACAAGGGTTCACTCTTGTGCATCAGGTTGAACAACACTGTGTCATGCACGGCTCTATAATGTGGCCCTATGTATGATGCTTACTTTAAGTGCAATTGACATGAATGGTGCAAGAGAAAGGGTTTTTCATTTTGGCATAACGTTATTGCACATGGATGTTCTTGAGAGACCAACTCTATCACCTTATTTCCTATATCATTAGGTTGGAAGCACTAGGTGGCCACTTTTAGTTTGGGTATAGAAAAGAAATAAAATATATTTAGATATATGCAAGGGTGTCTGATCTCTCTAAACATATGCATATATTTCAAGATTATGAGGTGCACAACAATGCCTTTAGCTGCTATGCATGCACTTTGATGGAAAGCCGAGCCAAGGGTTGTGCTTTTGGTGAATGGATAACTAAGGAGTTTGGAGGAGGAATGGAAAATATCCTCAAAACCCACATAGTATTGATTTTGGTCTTCTTTGGTGTTTATTATTGCTTTCCAACCCACTTCCATTTGTGACTAGGTTCTTTTTGTCCTAGTTGATTATTTTTGGACCTGTGTATCTTCCTTTTATCGTGTCCGTTGCGTCGTGAGCCTACCCCTTTTCGGGCTCTAGGTTGAAAGGTTTCTTGCAAAGCTCCAACCTTTACTTTCCCCTCCTTGTTTTTTGTCATCCAAGACATTGTTGCGGCATGGGTGTTGGCATCATATGGGAAGACGCCAAGTATGAGCATGTATGCAGATCTAGCACTGAGGCAACCCATCAATTTTTTTTCCAATCCTTACACATTTTAAAAGTGATTCTCATCACTAAAAACCATTGTAAATACCATTTCCCTTTTTTGTAGCTCCATTTTGTACAAGCCGAGGAGTCCTCGAGCTTGAGGAGCCCTAGAAGTAGTTGCCTACCAATTTTCATATTTTTTAGATCTCGTTTGAACCCTCAAATAAGCCCTGGAACCTAATTTTTAACTAGGCAGGACACTAGGTCTCGACATGGCCAAAGCTAGTCAAAAACTATAAATAGAGCTAGAGAGCTCATTTTTGGGCTAGCTTCTTGTAGTTTTGAGCTTGTATGAGAACTTGGTTGTAATAGAAGTGATTTCATTGTCTTACTCTCTTTGTTCTTGCCATGTGTGCGCGTGTGTGTGCATGTTAGTGTGCTTCTCACTCACACATTTGTGCCATCACTTGCTCGAGGTCTTCATACCATCCTCATGTCTTCCCGGATTGACATTAAAGGAGGTGCTACTCATCACTGAGCTACACCAAATTTTGGCGTTGTTGCTGGGGATTCGAGCTTTGAGGACGAGCGTGTGATGGTAAGACGTAGAGAGGATGCGTTGGAATGGTAAGTAGTAGGTAAATTTCTGATTTTTCTCCATCTCCATCTCCATCTTCATCTCCATCCTCATCTCCTTCTCCACCTCTTTTTCCTTCTTCCAAATCATTTCCCTCATTTGCTTTCTGCGAGTTTGAGCGAGAGCGAGTGTGTGTTCTTGTTTGTGTGTGTTTTTGCATGTTTCTTGCAGGTTTCAGCTTCATCATCATCTCCAGCAAGCTCAGCAAGTACGGATTCTGTCTGCGCAAACTCTGAGGTGTCGAGCTCGAGCTATCGTGACACACCGAAAAGTTGCCCCAATCACGATTCTGAGTGCACCACGACACTGCGCAGCCCTAGAGCTCCTAGGATCACTAGACAAAACAGAAAAATTCACCATATCCCGACCTATCGTGACACCTCGAGGTATCGCGACACTCCCAGGTATTGCGACACCTCGACCTATCGCGACACTCCCAGGTATCGCGACACCTCGACCTATCGTGACACTCCCAGGTATCGCAACACCTCGACCTATCACGACACTCCCAGGTATTGCGACACCTCGACCTATCGCGACACTCCCAGGTATCGCGACACCTCGACCTATCGTGACACTCCCAGGTATCGCGACACTCCCAAGTATCGCAACACCTCGACCTATCGCGACACTCCCAGGTATCACGACACCTCGACCTATCGTGACACCTCGACCTATCGCGACACTCCCAGGTATCGCGACACTCCCAAGTATCGCGACACCTCGACCTATCGCGACACTCCCAAGTATCGCGACACCTCGACTTATCGTGACACCTCGACCCGACCTATCGTGATACATGGGCTTAACACATAAAATTTTAGAGTGAATTAATTGAGTGAATCGAGGTATATTTGGGCTTAATTTTGGACACATTGGGATAACATTAGAGCCTTAGGAGTGGGCAAAAGACCTAGAAACCAAGGAGGAATTTCCTGAACCCTGAGAGCTTGTTTTGACCCCTAAGTGCCTGAATGGTCATAACTTCGCCATACGAACTCCGATTGATGAGATTTTGGTCTCGTTGGAAAGCTTGTTGAGAATCATACGTGGAGTTCTAGAACATGTATTTTTAAGTTGGCCATTCGGTAGAATTAGGTGGTCATAAGATTTTGGGGTACAGTGAGTTACTCCAAGGGGGGCCTGTAATTGCTGATGTGTGTCAGTCAATCCATTGTGGTAAAGGAGCTATATTAACTTGAGAACTTAATCCATTGTGGTAAAGGAGCTATATTAACTTGAGAACTTTTGCAGGAACATTGTGTGCAAGCAAGGCGTTCCAAGGCAAGCTAGCAAGGGTGTGTACCAAGCTTGGGAGAAGGCTTCCTGAGCTTGTGCAGCAGTCTGAGCAACCAGAGGATTGAGGTTGGAAGTTCTCTCAACCCTCCTTTGTCAATTCCTAGCCTAGGCTAAGTACGACTTAGGTGTGGTAATTAATTAGGGCAACGTTAGGCACGAATCAAGTCCAAGAGAACTAATCAACTAAGTGCAAGCATTAAGTAAGTCTTAAGTGCGAAAACCCTAAGGGAAAAAAGTAAATTCGAATCGATCACTTATCAAGTGCGAACTTCACTTAAATATTCCTGACGACGTGATCTTGAACAAGTGCTTAACATATTAATCAACTAAAAAGAAGAAAGTGATTGGTACAAATTCACCTGCAATGAGGGTGTACTTGGGACCAAGGGGGTAGATAAACCAGACATATGAACCTCACGTCAGGCAGACACTTAGGCCGAGACAGACAAAGCCTCAGATCTTTTGAAGCTAGTGTCAATCACACTGCTAGGTCTTGGGCCCAGCAGTTGAGTGATTACCCATACACTCCCCGATCAGAAACAAGTGATTCTGAGATGTCCTATAACATGGAGAGACCTGTAGGTAGTTCAGGGGTGGCTTATCTAGAAAAGCCAGAAGGACCTTACAAGACTCAATTGGAATGCATTAGGACTAATCGTCTAGGTGCTCGCATCTACAAAGACGGCCTGAGAAGATCTATGGTCCAGATTAAGAACCCCGATCAACCCCATGGACTAGAACACCCGGTAGTCAAGTTTGAGAATGGAGCATACCTAGATAAAGAGGGGACTATATATGTAGTCACCACTC
This sequence comes from Ceratopteris richardii, assembly GCA_020310875.1. Taxonomy (NCBI): domain Eukaryota; kingdom Viridiplantae; phylum Streptophyta; class Polypodiopsida; order Polypodiales; family Pteridaceae; genus Ceratopteris; species Ceratopteris richardii. The sequence continues at coordinate 86,234,741 of CM035429.1, forward strand.
TTCCTGATAGAATAGATGAGTTTGGAAATGTGATTGCGGAGACCGACATGGGTGATATAGAGCAAGGGAATTTAGAGAGAGAGAGCCAAGAACTCCCCGTGGTAAATCCGTCTTGACCAGAATCATGACTCTAGAGTGGATTCCATAGGATAATAAAAGCATAGATTTGCTTTTAAACCGAGAAACTGATGAGGCTTTTTCGAGGTATAAACCTGCCCAGCCTCAGGAAGTAAGTGCTCTCACAATCTATGAGTTTAAAGACCCTGATAGCCTAGGCAAAGTAACCTACCTAGACAATACATCAGAGAGGATCTTTGTGGTCACCAAGCATGGCAGACATGCCTACACATGGAAGGGTGAATTTGTTTTTCCCCAACCACGGTCCAATATGTCCTACAGTCACCAAGGAGCTGGCACCTCCCAGGCTCATGGAGCTCAAGGATATAGAAGTAGAGATAGACCTGAAGTAAGCTTTGCCAACCCCTAGGGAAGAGAAAGAAGGAGAACAGGGACGGATAGAGAAGAAACCGAGAGATTTAGAGACCCAAGGAACCAAAGAAATGCTTATGATTTTCCTTTGCCAAGGTCGAGAACAACAAACTATTAGGCAAAATTACCCTCAGCCATATCCACAACAGGGTAGATACCAGAATCAGTACCCACCACAATAATACAACAGACCACAGCAACCTTATCAGCCACCTTATCAAGGGCAGCAGAGACCTCAACCAGTCCTAGTGCAGCAACCCCCTGCTCCAACCAATGTGATCCCAGTGAAATATGCATCTGCTGAAGAAAATCCAAACAGAGCCATAGTCCCAGTCACCCCATTGCTATCAGACAGTGATCCAAGTGACCATAGTTTTGACTCCACACATATTGATAGCCCACAGGCTTACTACATGCAGTCACCCGAGCATAACGAGTCATACTATTATGAGGATCCAAGTGAAAATAGTGGGGAGCCTGAGTATGCTAATGTCATGTACACAAACCCCAACTCTAGACCTCAACCTAGGCAGGTACGACCCCCATTTCCTAGAGGACCATGCTTCAGATGTCAAGGAGATTACCTTATACGTGATTGTCCACTGCCTGCCCCTACACAACCCCAACCAGTGACAATTCAAGGTTTCTGTCAAGACTGCAGAAAAGAGCATCTCCTATGAGATTGCCCAAAGAACCCTCATAAAATGCCTAAAATCACTCCTATCAATGTCATTGGGTTAGTGGTAGACTCTACGGGAAGTATAACTTCCACAGCCCCAGTGCATGTGGTCACTAGAGCCCAAGCCTTGCAGCAAACTCAAGGAGTAGGGCAGGAAAAGAGTTCTGAGGTTAGTGAGACAGAGAGTATAACCAAGAAAAGGACAAGAGCATGGAGAGATAGCCGAGAGAATGAAAAGACAATGGTCACAGAAAATGAGCGAACTTGAAGAAAGCTTGAGAGAAACCAAAGCAAAGATAAGTGAACTCGCATCTCAAAACCACTCTCACACCACCCCTCCACCACCTTTCCCTTTACCCGCCAATCCATCTTCTTCCATTCCCCAACCTTTCAATACACCACCCTTAACCCACCCACCACCCAGAGTAGGATCAGTCCTAGCCGATCCCACTCCTGAAGATCTAGACATGATGCTTAAAGCATATCAGGCCAAAATCCAAGAAGGGCCCAATGTAACAGATCATGAGAAATGTTACCCTAGAGCCGATCTAGAGATAGAGCGAACAAAGCTTTGTGCTAAAATGGTCGAATTGGCGCAAGCCATGTTTGAAGCCAGTCGCTTGTTCAATGGCTCTAACCCCATCAGAACACCATTGCACTTTGATGGTCTATTGGATAGATTGGAGAGGTTACTTGCAAAGTCTGGAAAAGGAGCCACCTCCCAGGCTAAGGAGAGGGCAAGTGATAGAATAAGCATTCCTCCCCAGGGAGCTTATGCGCCTAACTCCATAAACCAGACACCTCTTCTTCTATGAATATGTATTCACCAGAGTTCCTGAGAGAGATTCAAGAAGACAAGTGGGCAAAGGAGAGTGAAGTCCCTCCTCCCATTGAACTTGTGGATGACGCACATGATCAATTCGCACAGTGTGAAGAGATGGATAGGTATGTGCTTGAAGATGAAGAGGTGTTGCAAAATCCTTGATCTACACCAGCCAAATGAACTCCAGGAGTATATGGTGGGCCCTTTTAGATTTCCAATGGATGTATTAGACACCCTATGTACCTTGGAAGATCACTCTCAAAAAGATAGATCAAAACAGATAAGTTGGAGTTAGCTCAGAGGTGAAAACTTGCTATTCTTGGTTCATACACCTGTCCAGTGTTTTACATAATTCTCTGAGCACAGCAGCAATTAGCTCAATTACTCTTCGGGAAGTCTAGGCAACTTAAAGAGCTAACTTTCAAGAGTAATCTCATAAAAAATAATGAACCACACACTGAGAATGAGTTTTAACAAGTGATGACATCATCCCAATTTTCACGGGCTGCTACAGAAATAGACCAGTGAGCAGAAAGCTCAACATAACTCAAAATGTAGAAATCCAACGATTATGAAAATTTGTATGGTTATACTAGATAGTAAGCGGAATCCAAAAAGCTTTAAATCACTGAATTTGGATAAGTAACCGCTGAGAAATGGCTCTGACAAGATGAGTGAAAAAGTCGGGTACCTGACAAAGAAGTGAAGATGAACAGACCCTGTTGACTTCAAATGAAAATAACTGAAGATTGCAACATCCAAATGACATGAAAATTTGTGAGCATATAGTAGACTTATAGAACTAACTTTACCAAGTTAAATCACTGAAAATGATGCACCAAGCTCAAAGAAAACATCTCTGCAAGCTAACTAAGAAAACTGAGAGTAATGGCAGTGAGTAGTACACTTCACAAGAACATGGAAAGATGAACTCAAATAATCATGAAAATGAAAGTATATTGCTTGTTCTATACAATGACTTACTGATACATATGTGTGCCTTGTAATCACACTTTGATATGGCATAAAGCTCAGCTCTTGGAGGTCTTCACATAGGTCTCTCTAACCACGACTAAAACTGCCATCTATTTATAGTTGAGTTTGGGAGGCTAACTTTCCTCAATCACTCTCCAATCAATCAATGATTGATTTGATTCTCTACCTACCACAAATCACGAATTCGTGGCTCCTCTTTCCACTCTTGATCAAGTGGACTCATCCACTTAAGATTCTCTTACTTTTACATTAAGTAAACTCTTCAAAAGTTACAAGAGGTAGTTCACAAGTGAACTTTACATAGTCTTCATTTTAAGGCTTTTTCTATGACTTTGTGGGACTCAAGCCAATACTTAGGCTTGTCATAGACTTGCTCCAACAGCTCCCCCTCAAGCCAAGTATGCTTGAGGTCTTCAATCTTCCAAGATTACCTGCAAACCAATCATAGCCTTGAATTTGCAAAGCTTTGTACCATCCAATGCTTTGGTTAGAATATCTGCACATTGTTGATGAGTGGACACATATGATATTTGAATCTCTTTGCTTAGAACCTTCTCTCGTACATAGTGATAATGAACTTCAATATGTTTAGTCCTTGCATGAAAAATAGGATTAGCAGCCAAATGAATAGAACTCATATTGTCACAAAAAATAGTTGGAGTAGCTTCTTGTGTAGCTATGGCAAGACCTCTATATTCAGCTTCAGTAGAAGAGAGAGCAATTGTGGGTTGCTTCTTGGATGACCATGAAATAAGCTTTGAACCTGCAAAGGTAAGATAACTTGAAGTGCTCCTTCTATCTTCCTTGGAGCCAGCCCAATCTGCATCAGAAAATAGCTTCAAACCTAAATCAGATACATAAGGATAATAAAGTCCTTCATTTATGGTTCCTTTGAGATACTTGAGAATCCTTGGCAGCATCCATATGTGGTTTCCTTGGTGTGTGCATAAATTGACTTAGCACACTCACACTGTAACATATATCTACTCTTGTCAATGTGGCATAGTTGAGACTACCCACTAGACTTTGATATGATGTGATGTCCTCTATGAGTTCACCTTCATGTGAGCTCAATTTGTGATTGACCTCCATTGGAGTACCTGCAATCTTACAATCTTGCATCTTCAACTTTGCCAACATGTCCTTAATGTACTTCCTTTGAGTGAGAAACAAACCATGATCTTTGTAGACAACTTCCAAACCTAGGAAGTAGGTAAGTGAACCCAAATCACTTATCTTGAACTCTTCTCTCATCTGATCTTTGATCTTCTTCATACCATCTGCATCATTTCCTGTCAATATAATATCATCTACATATACACATAGGTAGATGACCTCAGAATTACTCTTTTTAATAAAGAGTGAAGGATCTGCCTTGCTTGGTTGAAAGCCTTTGTCCTGCAAGAATGAAACAAGCCTGAAATTCCAAGCTCTTGGAGCTTGCTTGAGACCATACAATGCTTTGTTAAGTTTACACACATAATCAGGATAAACTTGATTCTCAAAACCAGGTGGTTGTGCCATATATACCTCTTCTGTTATCCAACCATTCAAGAATGCATTCTTTACATCTAGTTGAAGTATCTTCCAATTCTTGGAAGAGGCAATACTAAGAAAAACCCTAATAGTAGGCATCTTTGCCACAGGAGAGAAGGTCTCCTCATAATCAATTCCCTGAGTTTGTGCAAAGCCTTTTGCTACAAGCCTTGCCTTATACCTGTTAATGGAACCATCAGAATTCTTCTTGAGTTTATAGACCCATCTTGAGCCTATTACCTTCATGGATGAAGTCTTGGGCACCAAATCCCAAGTGTTGTTTTCCTCAAGTGCTTCAATCTCTTCCTTCATTGCATGCTTCCATTCTGTTTTTGCTTTGGCCTCTTCAAATGATGATGGCTCCTCTTGGTTTATGTCCTGTGCTATGTAGATAGAATGTTTAGTTACTAATGAGGTGTCAAACCCATACCTTTCTGGTTTTTTCTTTTCCCTCATAGATCTTCTTAGGCCATGATGTGATGATTCTGCCTCATGTCCAAGTTCCTGCAATTTTGCTTTACCTTTAGACTTCCATGCTTTGATCTTTTCCATCTGAGATTCTTCATCATCCTCTGAGGTGTCTTGTTCTTCAATCTTCGGTTGTTCTCTACCAAGCTTTGGAAAATCTTCTTCAAGATTATATGGTAAATTGACCTTCCTGCATGAATCTTCATACCATGAATTGTTCTCATCAAAAACTACATCTCTGCTTACCAAGAATCCTTTGTTGGTAGGGTTGTATAACTTGTAGCCCTTTTGATTGTTGTCATATCCAATAAATACACACCTTTCTGCCTTTGGATCCATCTTGCCTCTAACCTGTGAAGGAACATGAGCAAAAGCAATACATCCAAAAATTTTACAATGATCTAAGCTTGGTCTTCTTCCATTCCAAGCCTCATATGGAGTCATCCCATCAAGGGATTTTGAAGGCAACCTGTTAATCAAGTAAGTGGCTGTAGATACAGCCTCAGCCCATAAGTAATTAGGTAAATGCTTTTCATTTAACATAGACCTTGCAGCTTCAACAATTGTCCTATCCCTCCTTTCTGCCACTCCATTTTGCTCAGGAGTGTACCTTGTAGTTACCTCTCTTTTGATTCTCTTTCTTGAAGAAAAGAATCAAAATCATGGGAGAAGTATTCTCCCCCTCCATCTGACCTTAGCCTTTTTAGTGATTTACCTGTTTGATTCTCCACAAGAGCCAAATATCTTTTGAAACATGAAAAAACTTCATCTTTGTGTTTCATAAAGAATAGGATAGTCCATCTGCTGCAATCATCAATAAAGGAAACATAATACCTTGATCCAGATATTGAAGCTTCCTTGCTAGGTCCCCATACATCTGTATGAACCAACTCCAAGAGATCTCCATGCATATAACCTTTCTTCATGAATGGTAACCTATGAGACTTTCCAAATTGACATGCACTACACTTATAAATCATATGTTGTTTTGACAAATTAGGAAGTCCAAGTACACTTTGGTCCCTGCAGATTTGCTTTAATGACCTTTCACCAATATGTGCTAACCTTTTGTGCCATACTTCCAATTCTGTGAGTGTCTGACTACCATAATTAAAGAGAGCAATGTTTCTAGTGTCCTGTAATTCAAATGTGAACAATCTACCTGTCTTTTCACCTTTTGCAATTCTTCTGAATCCTTGACTTGGATCTTCAACAAATGCTCCTGCTTTTGTGAACCTGACTTGCAACCCTTTCTCTACTATCTGCCCAACACTTATCAAATTCTTTGTAATGGTAGGGACATAGAGTGCCTTACTGAGTGGGTTGATGTTTCCATCAGGTGCTTTGACATTGCCTATTTTCTCCACAGGATGTTTTGTATCATCTCCTGTTCGTACCTCATGCTTATTCCTTGGATCTTCTAAATCTGATAGGAGTGCCACATTTCCTGCCACATGATTTGAACAACCTGAATCTATGTAGAAAATATGCTCATCAAATTTACCTTGTGGCATAGCCATGTTCATTATCAATAATGAATCCTCTTTGTTTGAGTCTTTTGTGTAGTTATTGTAGTCTCTCCTTCCTTTGTAGCCTCCTTGATAGTTTGAATGATTGTAGTTGTTGTAGTTGCCATGGTAGTTGTTGAACCTTCCTCTTGAGTAGCCATAACTTCCTCTATTGTATCCTCTGCCTCTTTGATTCCTGGAATTCCTAAAGCAATTTTCAGTTGTATGATTAGTTAATCCACAAATAGAACATGAGTTGGAGTCTTGGGATCTCCCCCTGCCTTGTCTACCTCCTCTTCCTCTACCTCTGCCATGTCTTCCTCTACCTGCATAGTTAGCTTGATATGTACCTGCTTCATCATCCACTTTCTTTGCCTTTCCTTTGTTATCTTTGGACTTGCTTTTATCAGTGTATAAAGCTGAAGATTGATTACCTTTAGAGATTTCTCCATTTTTTATAAGCTTTGCCTCTTGAGTAAGTAGTTGTCCAATGAGTGTATTGAAATCAGGTACATGCATGTCCATGTACAAATCCATAGCTGTGGTGAATGCTTCCCACTTGTCATCTGCCTTCAAGCCATTGATGACCTGCCTTACAATTTGCTCTTCATCTATTACCTCTCCAATGCTTCCCAACTGATCCGCTATGTCCTTGAGCTTTGTGACAAAATCAGTCACATTTTGTTTGGGAGCCTTCTTGAGAGTTGTGAAATCCAGCCATAGTTGATGTTTCCTAGCTTTGGTACTTGAAGAAAAGAAAGCTTCAAGTGCATCCCACACTTCCTAAGATGTCTTACAACTTCTAATGTGAGGCAACAAAAAATCTGAGATAGAGTTGAGGAGATAAGACCTTGCAAGTGCATCCTTGGAGCACCATGTGCTCAATCTTTCTTGCTCTTCTTGTGTTGGTTGACTTTTGTTCCTGAAACTTGGCATAACTTCATCTCCAGCCACATAACCATATAAACTTCTACCTTGGAGATAGGCTTCCATTCTTAATGACCAAGCTGAGTAGTTACCTCCTTCTAATTTGCCAATTGATGAAGGAAATCCATCTGCCATGTTGTCCAACCTTGCTCTGATACCACTGTGAAGAGATGGATAGGTATGTGCTTGAAGATGAAGAGGTGTTGCAAAATCCTTGACCTACACCAGCCAAATGAACTCCAGGAGTATATGGTGGGCCCTTTTAGCTTGCCAATGGATGTATTAGACACCCTATGTACCTTGGAAGATCACTCTCAAAAAGATAGATCAAAACAGATAAGTTGGAGTTAGCTCAGAGGTGAAAACTTGCTATTCTTGGTTCATACACATGTCTAGTGTTTTACATAATTCTCTGAGCACAGCAGCAATTAGCTCAATTACTCTTGGGGAAGTTTAGGCAACTTAAAGAGCTAACTTTCAAGAGTAATCTCATCAAAAATAATGAACCACACACTGAGAATGAGTTTTAACAAGTGATGACATCATCCCGATTTTCACGGGCTGCTACAGAAATAGACCAGTGAGTAGAAAACTCAACATAACTCAAAATGTAGAAATCCAATGATTATGAAAATTTGTATGTTTATACTAGACAGTAAGCTGAATCCAAGGAGCTTTAAATCACGGAATTTGGATAAGTAACCACTGAGAAATGGCTCTGCCAAGATGAGTGAAAAAGTCGGGTTCCTGACAGAGAAGTGAAGATGAACAGACCCTATTGACTTTAAATGAACATAACTGAAGATTGCAAAATGCAAATTACATGAAAATTTGTGAGCATGTAGTAGACGTATAGAGCTAACTTTACCAAGTTACATCACTGAAAATGATGCACCAAGCTTAGAGAAAACATCTCTGCAAGCTGACTAAGAAAACTGAGAGTAATGGCAGTGAGTAGTATACTTCACAAGAACATGGAAAGATGAACTCAAATAATCATGAAAATGAAAGTATATTGCTTGTACGATACAATGAATTACTGATATATATGTGTGCCTTGTAATCACACCTTGATATGGCATAAAGCTCAGCTCTTGGAGGTCTTCACATAGGTCTCTCTAACCACGACTAAAACTGCCATCTATTTATAGTTGAGTTTGGGAGGCTAACTTTCCTCAATCACTCTCCAATCAATCAATGATTGATTTGATTCTCTACCTACCACAAATCACGAATTCGTGGCTCCTCTTTCCATTCTTGATCAAGTGGACTCAACCACTTAAGATTCTCTTACTTTTACATTAAGTAAACTCTTCAAAAGTTACAAGAGGTAGTTCACAAGTGAACTTTACATAGTCTTCATTTTAAGGCTTTTTCTATGACTTTGTGGGACTCAAGCCAATACTTAGGCTTGTCATAGACTTGCTCCAACACACAGGACATCCCTTCTATTTATGAAGAACAGGAAATTGCCCACTATCATGAGAGGTTAGACTTTGAGTCTAATTCCTTGCAAGGGTTACCACATTTCACAGGCCCATGGGAAACCAAGTCTACTTGCCTTAGAGCACCCACAGTCATGATAAGAAATGAAGATTCAATCATACCTAGGAATACAGAGGTAGTAAAGAACACTAAAGTGCAATGCAATCTCACTTTAGAAGAGCTACTCAAAGTTAAGCCAGAAGTGTGGAAACACGTAGCCAAACAAGTGCCAGACATAGCGAAATCGCGTTCCCAGGTAGGGTCTCATAGAACAGTGCCTGAAATACCATTGGATAAGATAGGAGACATGAAAGGAGAAGAATGAAATACCTATCTCCCAGTTACCCATCAGGGATACACAACCAAGGCAATTTTGGACTCAGGTGCAGGAGTTGCAATTGCTACAACTTCCCTATGGAAGCGTTGGGGCAAGCCAGCACTCCGATCGACGAGAATGAAATTGCAGATGGCTGATGGCCATATTGAGAGGCCCTTGGGATTGCTAGAAGGCATAACTCTCACTACATGTGGTGTTGAGTTCGAACATACTTTTGCTATATGCGACTTTAACAGAAACCAAGCCTACGAGATGATTTTGGGAAGGCCATTTATGCGGCAATTGCAAGTAGTACAGGACTGGGGAACCAATTCCTTATACTTGCAACACTTAGGTGTTACAACCAAAGTCAATCTCAAGGATTACTCTCATAGAGACGTACCGCCCATTCAATGGAATCCCATCCCTAGAGCCAAGGATGACACGGAGTCAGTGCCTTCCATAGGATCAGGATCCTCATGGATGCATGAAGACACCCACTTATGGATGTGAAAAGTGGCAGTAGAAGAAGAGAAAAGAGAAAAAGCCAAAGAGGTAGGTGCGAAAGAGACACATAGATCAATTCAAGACCCAGCCTATGCACCTGTAGTATTTCTCGATGAAGAGTTTGAACCTCACGGCTAGGCAGAAATTTTAGCAACAATGGATGTAGCCATCAATGAAGAGCAGTGGACACCCCACTGTGATGAGGATGGCTATGACATTTCAGTCTTCTCAATAGAGCTAATCATGGGAGATGCAGTTTTAGAGGAATGCGAACCTAGCCCTGATACATTTGAGGATGCAAGTGACTCCGACTTAGAGTCAATCATTATGGACCCACCTTTTACATCAGATGAAGAATACTTCTATGAAGTTGAAGCTTACCCCCAGAGACATGGAGAAATCACGAATGATGTGAGGTTAGCCACACAAGTAGCCACTAAGAGTGGAGGAAAGAAAAGAAAGAAGAAGGAAGTCACTCCGGAGGCAGAAGAATCCTTGTTTGAGGTCCCTGAAAACTTTAAAAAATATGAGATAGACGATAGGAGAGTCATGATAAGAATGCCTAAACGTGAGGCACAAGTAGGAGAGGCCTATGATAGCAAGGAAACTACCAAGAAAATAGTTGTTGCCATAGAAGAGGGAGAAGAAAGATGCACCTACATAGGGCATGACCTGACGGACGAAGAAGAGCAAGAGTTGGTAGCTTCGCTGAGAGAGTACATAGATGTATTTGCTTGGAGCTACAAGGACCTGAAAGGTGTCGACCCAGACATATGCTCACACACGATTCCCATGACCTCAGATGCCAGACCATCTAAGTAGAAGCCCTATACATACAATGATAACTACGCTGCTAAGATCAAGGAGGAGATAGATAGATTGGTAGAAGCTGGGTTTATCTATGAGATTGAGCACACTGAATGGGTATCCCCCATTGTGGTTGTGCCCAAGAAGAATGGAAAATTGCGTGTATGTATTAACCTTAAAAAAGTTAATGCCGCCACGATTAGAGACAGTTATCCGCTTCCTATTGCTGAGCATCTATTAGAAAGGGTAGCAGGCAAGGAAGTGTACAACTTCCTGGATGGATTCTCTGGCTACAATCAGGTAGCCATTGCACCAGAAGATCAGCATAAGATGGCTTTTGCCACAGAGTGGGGCATATATGCCTTTCGGGTAATGCCATTCGGGCTTACCAATGCACCTGCTTCCTTTCAAAGATTAATGTGTCACGTGTTTAAAGAGTTCTTGAGGAAGAATTTGGAAGTCTATGTTGATGATCTTTGTGCTCATTCCAACATTAGACAGACCCATATACCTAAACTCAAACAAATCTTTGATAAATGCAGAGAATATCAAGTCTGCCTGAATGCAGAAAAGTGTGTTTTCATGGTCAGGAAAGGCAAAATTCTAGGACACATAGTGTCTAAGAACGGCATATCCACTGACGAAGAGAAAGTGAGAGCCATCGCAGAACTACCTAGGCCAAAGAATGTCAAGGAAGTACAAGCTTTCATGGGGCATTGTGGTTACTACCGCCGGTTCATTCACATGTATGTTGTCATTGCAAAGCCCATGTACGGACTTCTAACTAACTTTGAGTGGACTGATGAATGTGAGAATTCCTTCAATGAGCTTAAACGAAGATTATGTTCAGCGCCAATCTTGACCACACCAGATTAGAACAGCCATTCCATGTTCATGTGGATGCCTCCAATTATGCTATTGGATGTGTACTTGCACAACCTACGGGTGAAGGTAATATGGATCTTCCTATTGCCTATGCCAGTAGACAGTTGAATGCTGCTGAACAGAACTATACAACCACCGAACGAGAAGGATTAGGCATGGTGTACGCAGTTAAAAAGTTTAGACACTATTTGCTTGCAAATAAGTTCAAATTTTTTACTGATCACCAAGCTCTACTGTACCTGGTAAACAAGCCATGTAATACAGGCAGATTAGTAAGATGGTTTCTCTTACTAATGGAATATGACTTTGAGGTAGTAGTGAGGAAAGGCAGGACTCATTTGAGAGCAGACCATCTCTCTAGGCTCACATCTAGAGAGGCCCCACAAGGAGTGTCAGATGACTTACCTGATGCTTACTTGTTTAATTTGGAAGTTGTACCTCAGTGGGCTAAGACATTATTGACATATGGGCCTAACCACCCAATAATAAACACACAAGATAGGGAGATAGTAAAAGCCCAGAAGTATCATATCATGGCAGGAAGTGTGTACAAACATACAGATCACGGGGTATTAGCCTGTTGTGTGGAAGAGGACGAGTACGCGAAGTGGTTGCAATTAGCACATGCAGGTGCATTAGAGCAACACTACTCAAAACAACGAACCCTACAAACATTGAGGAGACTTGGAGTATACTGGCCAACTATGAAAGCAGATGTTCATAGGATGTGCAAGGAATGCCCAATTTGCCGCACTAAGCCACCAGTGGAACATGCCACCCTTTATCGCGTGTCTCTAGTGCCAGATTGGAGCGAGCCATTAGTGGCCTTTCTGAGGACGAAAACATTCCCTCAAGAAATGACTCTGGTTAGACAAAGGAGCTTAGAACAAGAGGCGCTAGACTACGCTCTCATTGGAGATAATCTATACAGACGAGGAAAAGATGGGTACCTTAGATTGTGTGTCCACGAGAGCGAATATATGAAGATATTAGAGACTGCTCACCAAGGTGTAGCAGGAGGACACTTTGGTCCAGATCGGGTGTTCAAAGCAATTTTGTTTGCAGGTCTTTGGTGGCCAACTCTTCACATGGACGCACATACCTATGTGAAGAGGTGTGAGGTTTGTCAACGAACTCAGTATCCCATACGCAAGGATGAGATGCCATTGAAACCTATGATGGGTGGACGTGCATTCTCTAAGTGGGGAATAGACTTTGTTGGTCCTATTAATCCTCTAGCTAAGGGTTCACATGCTGAGTACATCATTGTGGCCACAGACTATCTGACCACGTGGGTAGAAGTGAAAGCCACTACGAAGAATGATGCTCAAACAACAGCAAAGTTCTTATTTGAAAATGTGTTCACTAGATACGGATTGCCAATAGAATTAGTAAGTGATAGAGGCACACACTTCTTGAATGAAGTCATAGAAAACCTTCTCCAAGAATTCTTGGTAGTACATAAGAAGTCTGCCCCTTATCACCCACAAGCTAATGGCCAAGCCGAGAGCACAAATAAGATCTTATGCAATGTGCTGACTAAATTGGTGAATAACAAACGCTCTGATTGGGACAAACAGCTACACCACGCTCTTTGGGCATATCGAGTTGCCTATAAAACGATACTCCAAGCCACGCCCTTTCAGATGGTATTTGGCCAGAATGCAGTGCTACCATTGGATTTTTTGATACCTACCTTGAAAGTAGCACAAGAGCATGACTGGACTGGCCATGAACTATCCTCTAGAATCTTTGATCTTGAACGTTTAGGTGAGACACGATTGAGAGCTGCAACAGGAATCTATGCAGCCAAGAAGAGGCAAAAGGCGTATTTTGATACACATGTGAAGGATAAAGACTTGAAGGTAGGAGACCTAGTCCTAGTCTACACATTGAAGCAACATGCACGAAAATTGGAGAAAAGAGGCTATGGACCTATGATAATCAATAGGATCTCCACAAGTGGAGCAATACAACTAGCCACTTTAGAAGGTGACCTACTACCAAGTTACATAAGCGGATGTAGAGTCAAGCTATATCAAGAACCACTAACCGAAGAAATGCTTAATCGACTCACTACTACAAAAAAAAGTAAGGAAGAGGAAAAGCAAATTCGAGAAGAAGCACAGGCTGAAGCTTTAGAACGCATTCGACGAATGAAACTACGAAGACAAGGTAGAGATCAGGCCATGACTGACAATCTTGAAGCTCATGGTTATCACATTGCCATGTGTGAGGCTTCAGGTAAGCGGACCTATACAATAGTTGATCGACGACCTTTTGTTACCCTAGAAGTAGGACAAGGAAACAGTACAAGGAGCGTGAGAGCTTTAATTGATTCAGGAGCCGCCACTAGTGCAGTTCGCCTTTCTTACTGCCAACAATTGCAATTGGAGGTAAAACCCCTAGAAGCATATCTCATAGGATTAGGAGGTGTCGAAACCCCTTGCATGGGAGAGGTGGAGCTTCCCCTCTACATTCAAGAGGTCCTCATGCCAGCAAAAGTGCTAGTATGTGAAGACGAGGATCTTATCGAACCTCTTATCTTGGGCCAAGACTGGATCTATGATCATGCAGTCAACCTCAACCTAAGAAGTGGACTTCTTCAGGCTTGGGCAGGCCAAAGATATCTTATGATTGAATTGGAAAATCAAGCACTCAACCCATTAGGAAAGGCACCAACTCCTGGTCTCTCCAAGAATCCACATGAAGATAATGATGATGTTCTTGTCCAGAGTTCTATGGTGCAGAGGATTGTCAATCTTACCAAAGGTACAAGAGTCAATGAGGACTTCCCAGCTGTTACAAAGAAGATTCTAAACATGCAGACCAAACATCACACTGCACGAAGGAGGCCGCTGATCAAGAGGCAGGAGCGCTAACCAGTGCAACAAGGAGTAACTCGTGGCGCAAAGCAGACCTGGATACGCAAGGATGGAAAACCCTCGGCTCTAGTAACAGGTTCTCGAGGAGGCACAACACAAGCCACACCAGCAAGGATACAAGTGAAGGATTACCCTAGGCAACCTCCTAGGCATACCACGTCTATTTGGGTCCCTAAGTGGTCAATGAAGGCTAGCCCCAATGCTAGACAGATATGGGTGCCCAAGGGCTGTTTACGAGCCCAAATAGCTCCAACTCCAATCACGGGCATAATTCAACACTCACAAGTCCTCTTGAAAAACAACTCAGGAACTCTACCTAAACCCCACACTAACACACACTCAGTCAAACCTAGGACTGTCTGGAAATGGGTACCCAAAAGGTCCCAAATCCAGCACAATCTCGCTCATAAATCTTTACCTGTCTTTAGCTCTAAGAAATACGAATCCCCGATTAAAGTTTGGCGAACTAAACCTTGTATCAAACCCCTGAACCAATTTTGTAAATCCATCCACTCTGATATAGGTGCATTCTGAGTCCATTGCATAACCAAAGTATGCATCTAGGATGACACTAACCTCTAATCATCACTCACATCTATCACAAACACTTCACCTCTAACCACTAACCATCTGGATTGTCATGTTAGTATTGTGGAGGGAACACCACTACATCCTGTTTCCTATGCAACACTAATGTGCCTTTCTTCTTCTAGAAGATAAGCATCAGAAGTGTCATGGCAACAGTAGCAGGAACAAGCTCCCAGGCGGGCACTAGTACTCAAAGCAATTGGGATACCATGCCTGTGGAAGCTCCACTGAAAGCAAGGCCTGAAGAGCTTTTGAATGTGAGAATAATTCCCATCTCATATCCACCAAGTGGCCTAACAGAAAGAGTTAAGGGGCATTCTCACTGGTTGAATGAGATGCCAGGAGATTTGGGAGACGCGGACCACATCTGGGAGTCCAAGTTGGAATTCGGTGGAGTTTGGTAGACATTTCAATTCTTCTCAAGAGAATTTGAAACCTTACAAAATGCAGCTCCTCTTCAAGATATTTGGCTGAAAGCGGGGTTGCAAGATTATTTTAGTGCAGCTTTGCCTAGACCTGATTTTTTGAGGTGTTACTACTTGATTGCCACACTGAAGACGACAGGAGATAAAGATCATTCAGGCACATTCCTCGTGCCCTCTCTATCAAATTAGGAGGAAATGAAGA
Organism: Ceratopteris richardii; assembly: GCA_020310875.1. Classification (NCBI taxonomy): domain Eukaryota; kingdom Viridiplantae; phylum Streptophyta; class Polypodiopsida; order Polypodiales; family Pteridaceae; genus Ceratopteris; species Ceratopteris richardii. The sequence goes on from CM035429.1 coordinate 86,250,267, forward strand.
AGTTTGAGTTGAATATTACTTTAATCAGGGAAGCCCTTTAGATGTATGGAACCCATGTACCTTCTGATCGAGATCCTTTGATACCGGAGTCCATGAAGAACAATAAAATCAAGAAGTTGAAAGAAATGTGTGCTCTCACCCCCAACATCGCCATACCATTACGGATGTGCCTTCAACACTTCACCTTTCCGGCGCAAGACCGGTTCACCTAGCCTCATAAGAAGATCTGGTATGGGTTATACCTAGCAGAGACCGGGAGCTTACCTATGAAAATGCCAGTATGGATCCTTGATCAGTTATATGAAGCAGGCAAGCGAGGAGTGAGGAAGCCTACTTTGAATGGCTACTACACCATTACAAGAATCATCTACAGATGCCTTGCTTATGATGTGCCAATTGCACGAGCCCTCAAGTACTCACAATTGGAATTCTTCCAGGGGCGGAAATCAGGGGTCCAACCCACTAAAAGAATGCGTGGATCACTTTCACAGGTTCTAATTCCTCGTGACGTAACCACAGAAGCCTCCAGTAGAGAAGAAGGACAAGTAGCCCCTTTCACAATCCATCTTCAAGGACCCCAATCAGGAAGCATGGTACAACCCACTCCATCAGCCCCCCCACTACCCACAAATGCGGAGTTTGCATCCATGGCTCCACTGCCAGAAGACCCATCTTTTGACTTTGAAAGCTTCTTGCAGACATCTCACTTATCTAAGAGTGAGTTCTTCTCAGACACGGACGGCCCTGACTCATCATCCCAGAGAGGATGGACACAAAGTGCGGCTAGAAAGGTGCATTGGGAAGATGAGACACAACATCCTCACGTTGAAAGCACACAGAATCAGGAAGAAGCACAAGGGAAGGAATTAGAGGAGAGTGAGGAGGAAGCTCCTGCCTACACAACACAACTTAAACGACTATACAAAACGATCAAGCAAGTGCAGAAGAGGCATAAGATGTCAGAAGAGGCCAATAGAGCACTGGTAAACCAGATGCTGTAAGCGGAAAATGTAGACCCTCAATTTGTAGAATCATTGAACCTTTTAGGAGATACCTGTGGGATAGTGGAAGCCATGAGGACCATGGTATATCGTAATACCCCACAATATGACCAACGAAGGATTGATACGTGACCGCGAAGGGGCAAGATGATTCAAATGGAAGTCTCTACCACACTTCCTACCACCACTCAAGAAGATGTTCACATGGCCAGCCCATCCAACACTTATGAACCAGATGTACATATCCAGGTACCATCTCCACCATCACCTCCCCTCCAGCCCTCAGAACCCCTCACCACTAGCCATTCTGAACAACCAGTATTAGCCATTAGTGAAACTATAACACACACCACCACTTCTCCATCCACCCCTTTACCTCCACCCACCAGTTCCAGCCAACTTTTTGAACCCCATATAGGTAACCCTTCATATTTCCCTGCCCTTGGACAGCCACTTGCCACTACCCAAACCTTAATTCACCCATTTCCATTCACCAATACTATTCCTCTTTCCCAACCCCGAACCATTGAACCCCTCTTGACCTCCACAGAGCCTACACAAGTCACCCTACCTCCATTCTTGGCAAACCTGGTGGAGCAAATTGAGAATTATAGGAGAAAGGCCCATTCCCACCCCACCTCCCCCACATTCACGGCAACCACTAACACACCACCCACCATCCCTGTGTTCACTATTCACACTTCACACACAATCACATCCAATCCCATGGACATTTCACCACCCACAGGAGCACCCACCACCACGTCTGTTCCAACATCATCACATTTCACTTCACTCATAGGCACTTCATCCACTTCTCCCTCCCCCATTTCCCGACCCTTTGCATTTCCCACCGTTACCCCTGCATCCACATCATTTAGTCATGCACTAAACACCATGTTTGAAGCGGCCACACAACTTAAGCAAGAGTATAGATTACTGGAAGAGAATAACACAGCGCTCTGCAATCTCTCGTCTCAACTCCAGGCATGTGTCAATGCCTTGGAGCTAAGTAATACAGCACTACAACAGGAAGCGACCACCCTCCAACAGTTCCATGTGCAGCTCAAAGCCAAACATACAGAGATGACTAGGGCAACGGAAGAACAACTCAGGGATCAGCTAGCCCGTAATGCTAGATTACAACGAAATATGGCTCTACTTCGACGCCACCTAGCGGCTGCACAAGAAGAAAACAGGAGATTACAGCAACAAAATCAAGACAACCTAGAAGCCACCATAGAAAATACTCCAGGCGCACCCATCGACCCTCTTAACTTCCGGGCCATCCCTTCAGAAAGCATACAACAAATATTGGAAACCTATGCCAACCTCTTAGAAGCACATGATCAGCTGGCCGACCAAGTAAAGGAATTACAAAGATCCCAAGTGCCTACACCACACCCACCAAAACCTACAGCGATGGTCGATGCTGCTACTTCACCAGAACCTGAACCTTCAATGGCCAATGAGGTACTGGAGCTACGACAACAGATTGCAGAATTAAAGATTAAGTTGCTACAATATGAACGACCCCCCTCTCCACCTGAGCAACCAACAGAGGAGGAGGCCATAGCTATCCAAGTGGAGGCAACATTTGATAATACGTATGAGCCTCAACCTTTTCCAGGAGGCACAATCACTGACGAAGGACAAGACACATACGAGGAACCCCCTCCGGCATGGATGAAACAGGTAGAAGAGATGGGGGTGACTCACGAAGAGCGTATCTCAACCCAGATGGTGGCTATGAAGACTATCGAGGAGACCATACTTCAGTCGGAATATTTTAAGCACTTGGCTACCAGGCGACTGATAACCAGCTCAGAATTACAATATAAACCATACTTTGTACTGTTGGCAGACTACAACGCCGAGATCAAACGTAAAACCAACAAGTACCCTACTTTTGCTACCCAATTTGAACCTGAGGACATTCTAGAGGACGCCCACAAAGGGAACATATACCAACCCACCTGGAGGCAAAAGTTACTGGAAACCTATCCGGAGATGCTACGAACATGGGATCACGCGCCCATGCACTTGAAGTATAACAATTGCTACGGGCCAGTGCAACAGAGAAGATCATGGAAGGCATTTTCCATAAAGGTTAAGAACAATGCCAATTGCAAAGAATGGCTCAATTACCCTGCCATTGCACCCCCAACAGGCACACCAACAGTTCAATACATGATAGCTACCATCCGGCATTGGATGCCACGCCTACACCCTATGCCAGATGTCGCCGCATAGATGATGCTCAAAATTTTGGACATGATGCAAGTGGTGTTAAAGACTTTCCGAAATGTACGTAATATCCAGCCTCCGATTCCGGGCTTCATCAATGGTAACTATGATCTACTTTATGATATGAGCACGACACCGAGTATCCGTGTGGCTTACGCGTGGCATGCACGAATAAGATATCTCCCTGCGTGTTACAAACAAACTTTTGATGACATGTTCACCACGGGGTTCTGGGAAGCACACTCAGAAGTATTCGCGCCCCGCCCAACTCATCTGCTCCAGTTATTCGCTTGCGAACAAACAATGCATTCAGAATTCTACACCATGCCACAACCTGATATGCCTGGCACAGTTAATTGGGACGCCCTGCAGAGAGATTTGGTCAGGGGACTACGCATCAAAGAACAGGAATTGGCAACCGACCTACTGTAGCAATACATTGATCAAACCGTGGAGCAGAGGTCTGTCAGAGGCGACAGACACTAGGGGGGGGGGGGAGAGTGTTGGCATCATATGGGAAGACGCCAAGTACAAGCATGTATGCAGATCTAGCACTGAGGCAACCCATCAATTTTTTTCCAATTCTTACACATTTTAAAAGTGATTCTCATCACTAAAAACCATTGTAAATAACATTTCCCTTTTTTGTAGCTCCATTTTGTACAAGTCGAGGAGTCCTCGAGCTTGATGAGCCCTATAAGTAGTCGCCTACCAATTTTCATATTCTTTAGATCTCGTTTGAACCCTCAAATAAGCCCTCGAACCTAATTTTTAACTAGGTCGGACACTAGGTCTGGACAGGGCCAAAGCTAGTCAAAAACTATAAATAGAGCTAGAGAGCTCATTTTTGGGCTAGCTTCTTGTAGTTTTGAGCTTGTATGAGAACTTGGTTGTAATAGAAGTGATTTCATTGTCTTACTCTCTTTGTTCTTGCCGTGTGTGCGCGTGTGTGTGTATGTGTGTGCATGTTAGTGTGCTTCTCACTCACACATTTGTGCCATCACTTGCTCGAGGTCTTCATACCATCCTCATGTCTTCCCGGATTGACATTAAAGGAGGTGTCACCGGATTGACATTAAAGGGCACCTCCTTTAATGTCAATCCGGGAAGACATGAGGATGGTATGAAGACCTCAAGCAAGTGATGGCACAAATGTGTGAGTGAGAAGCACACTAACATGCACACACATACACACACACGCGCACACACGGCAAGAACAAAGAGAGTAAGACAATGAAATCACTTCTATTACAACCAAGTTCTCATACAAGCTCAAAACTACAAGAAGCTAGCCCAAAAATGAGCTCTCTATCTCTATTTATAGCTTTTGATTAGCTTTGGCCCTGTCCAGACCTAGTGTCCGGCCTAGTTAAAAATTAGGTTCCAGGGCTTATTTGAGGGTTCAAACGAGATCTAAAAAATATGAAAATTGGTAGGCAACTACTTCTAGGGCTCGTCAAGCTCGAGGACTCCTCGGCTTATACAAAATGGAGCTACAAAAAGGGAAATGGTATTTACAATGGTTTTTAGTGATGAGAATCACTTTTAAAATGTGTAAGGATTGGAAAAAAATTGATGGGTTGCCTCAGTGCTAGATCTGCATACATGCTCGTACTTGGCGTCTTCCCATATGATGCCAACAATGGGGTACAGATTTAGCATGAAATAAAGATTTTGGAACCCGTACTTGAATATATTGACTCTTGGTGGCATTTAAGATCTTGAGTATCCAAAGTTGTTTGACCACTAGTTGTGGCTTTGTACATGGAGACCTTTGTTTTCTAAGTGGCCTTTTATGTGAGACTTTTTCTTTGTGTGATGGCAAGGAGAATCCTTAGATTGTGTTATTAGTTTCTTGGGGTCTCAAATGTGTGATTAAATTTTTTTTTTGCCACAAGAGACTTTCGGTAATTAGTATTGTGTAGCGACTTGAGATGTGTGTTTTTTTGGGTTCATTTGTCTCTTTTGTGCTTGTTTATGTGTTTGTTTTGCTTTCTCCTGATTAATGCATGGTAACTTGTGTATATCCACAATGTGAGCGATAGGCTTAATAGTCTTTGGCGTCACAATAGGGATCACCATTAAGTGGGGAAGAAGTAAGATGCGATACAATTACATATTTTACTTCCCATTTGAGTATCATTTTGTTTTTGTCTAGTTTGAGAGCTAAAAATTTGTCCAACAACCAATATTGTGCAAGGATGGCCATTCAATTAGATCATCATGCTCACACACTAGAAATTATCGATAATTTGGGCTTCCCCAAATGCATGGGAATCATAACTTATCCAACACATGGGGTTTGAATACCTTGTAAGCCTATCAATAAGGCTTGAATATGCTTCATTTTAGCCTATCAATTAGGCTTGAATAGGCTTCATTTCAGCCTTCAAAGTCTATACGAGAGACAATTTGATCACATTATTTATAACGTTCATATCAATAAAAAATTTGACCATTTGTTAAGGGGAGTGCCCTAATTGAGCACCTATGTGTCGTATTCTATCTTGGATTGGCCTAACATTAGATTGAACTTGACACATGGACATGGAAGAGGCTTGTGATTGGATAAATGACTCCATTTGTATTTCTTTATGCACATGAGAGCACATAATTTGATCTACATGCTTTGAGAACAATTGCTTCTTACGAATATGCTCTTTGGATTCTTATTGACATTCAACTATGGTGCATTGTTCTTCTTAGCAACCACTCGTAGCCACTTGTAATCATCTTAAAATGTCTGAATCTACAACCACTAGTCTAGTTTGAGAAAACATATCTTTCAACTATGGATAATTGAATGGCACCACTAGCTGAGATGCAATGAATCACATTTGGTCCATGACCCCTTTTTTGGAGCTTCGTAGCATGTTGTTTTAATGTGTAAAAAGGTACTAGATCAATTTTATGAATTTTTGTATCCTTTATGTGGGGTTCAAAGTAAGCTTTTTGTCTCTCTTTGTGAGCATATATGCATATTAAGGCACATCTGTTGAAGTGCAAAAAGTTTATCTACCAAGGTAGATAACTCATGAAAATTCAACTCCTATTCTCTAGCCAATTATAGAGTGAGGGAAAGGAAGTGAATAGGAAAAATTGCATTACTTTCCATATACTAAGTTGAATGGACTAGTTGTGGATGCGGACTTATGGGCAACATGAGAAACCCAAATTTCATAATGATGTTTCTTATCCCAATCTAAGCATGTTGAATTAACTAATTTCATCAACATTATGCATAAAAGTTTGTTGGAACACTCACCTTGACCATTCACTTATGGATGATATGGAGCTAGCTTTTTATGGGAAAGTAAAAATTCTTTTAACAAAGAATCTATGACTTCATTGATAAAATGAGTACCTCTATCATTGATTATCTCAATGAGGAGGCCAAGTCATGAAAAAATATGCTCAAATAAAGTTTCTATAGTGGTTTAAGCATCAACTTTAGTTTTAGCTCATGTCTCTATCCTCTTAGCAAGATAAGATGTCACACTATTATGAAGTCAATGTGAGATATTTTGGTAGGTAGGCTGATGGGACCAATAAAGTCAATCCCTCATTTAGCAAATGCTACTAGTTTTAGAGAGAACTTGAGCCTATGCTTAACTCTAACCTCAAGATCTTTGACCTTACATAAAAATGACCAAAGAATGCCGGATTTGAGATCTATCTAAACTAGTCTGATGCTCATGTCATAGACATATTTTATAACATCTAGCAAGTTTTTTTTTTGGGGTGCATTTCTCCAAAACCAACCTCATGAGATGAGATCTTTGCTTGGATGAAATGGTACTAAATCTTGATGTCCTTTGTGTGAGCATGAAAAATTGGATTCTTGGTGATGCTTGAGGTAGAGTGATTGTCAATGCGGATGCATGTTGTTGAATCCTACAAAATACCAATCCGAGATAAAAGATAATAAAGCAATATGGCTTTGCAAGTTGTAGAAAATGACACTTGGTAATAGGTCTCAGTGGAGGATGGTCTCACAATGATAATGGGATAATTGTCCAAGAACACCCTTTACATAGGAGATATCTAGCATAGTATTGTCTGAGTAGAGTAGAGAGACAACAAGTTTTTGGCAATCATGCTCATCGGCTAGTAGGCTAGTAAGAGGAAGAGGTGGCAGAAATCAAAGAGGTAATTTCAGAGGTAGAGGTAGTAGAGGATACTTTGGAAGAAATGTAGGTAGAGGATTCCAAAGTCAACAATACAATAATACCTACTACAATTATGCTTCAGATCAGAAGGAGGATTCAACATTGATAATGAATGCAACTTGTGAAAGGCAAAGTGAAGACCAAAGAGTCTTCTACATTGACTCAGGGTATAGCAATCACCTAAGTGGCAACATAGCTTTGATGACTGATTTGGAGAATAAGGTAACTAATCATGTAGTTCAAACAGGTGACAATACAAAGCACAATGTGAAGTCAATTCGATCAGTGAAGGCCAAGGATGGAAGTACTCTCTTGAGTAAGGTTTTGTATGTTCCTACAATTCCAAAGAATCTGATAAGTGTAGGACAAATTGTTGAAAAAGCTTATGAAGTTAGGTTCACTAATGAAGGAGTTTTTGTGGAAGACCCTAGCAATGATTATAAACAAATTGTTTCAGGGAAGAAAGAAGGAAGACTCTTCACATTGAAGATTCAAGGTAACATTGGTCATGCCTTGTACACCTATGGACATAAGATCTCAGAGTTAGATCTTTGGCATAAAAGGCTTGGACATTTTAATGAAAGACGTATTAAAGATATGATTAACAATGGTTCAGTGCTTGGTTTGCCTAATGTTGCAAGTCAACATATGACATATAGATGTGAGGCATGTCAATTAGGTAAGGCTCATAAGCAATCTTATTCCAAGCATGGTTTTATGTATTCAAAGAAGCTTGCATTACACACAGATGTGTGGGGATCATCAAAGGATTTCAGTATCAATGGTTCAAGGTATTATGTGATTTATGTTGATGATGCTACTAGATGGATCACTATCTATGTGATCAAAGATAAGTCAGAGGTATTCAATACATTCAAACATTATCATGTGTATGCAGAGAGAATTATAGGTCAAAAGTTGAAGAGACTAAGGTCAGATGGAGGGGGAGAGTATTTCTCTAATGAGTTTAGTGATTACTTGTGGAATGCAGGTATAAAAAGAGAAATTACTTGCAGGTACTATCCTCAACAAAATGGTGTAGCAGAAAGGAGGAATAGAACTCTTGTTGAGTTTGCAAGATCCATGATGAAGGAGAAAAATTGCCCAAATTACTTGTGGGCTGAGGCTGTAAACACAGCCACATATTTGGTCAATAGATTACCATGTAAAGCTTTGCAAGGTATGACACCATATGAGGCATGGTGGGGTAAGAGACCTACTCTAGATCATTGCAAAGTATTTGGATGTTTGGCATATGCATATGTGCCATCTCAATTGAGGCATAAATTGGAACCTAAAGCTGAAAAACATGTGTTCATTGGATATGATGATAAGCAAATGGGATATAGGTTGAGTCCATCCACAAAACAATTCCTTGTGTCTAAGGATGTCACATTGGATGAGCAAGGTACTTGGTATGCAGGTACAATCAATATTTATGCAGTTGATGAAGAAGTTGTGAATCAAAAGAAAGGTAAATCAAAGGTTCAGATATTTGATGAAGAGGAGAACAATGAAGTACAGGTTGAAGTTGAAGAAGTGCCAAGGTTTGATCCAGAATGTGATGAACTAGAAACCTCAAGGAGTGGAGAAGTCAGAAGGTCAACAAGACATAAATGGCAACCTACAACGCATAGCTATGACACTTCTTTTTTGGCTACCAAAGATTATGCTTATATGATAAATGCAGATGAAGACCCTTCTACATATGAAGAGGCAAAATGTAAGGAAAATTGGGAGAAAGCTATGGAGGGAGAGTATGATGCATTGATGGAGAATCAAACATGGGATTTGGTTCCTAAACCAAATAGTTAGAAGATCATTGGATGCAAATGGGTCTACAAGACAAAGAGGTTTGCAGATGGAAGTGTGTCTAGGTATAAAGCTAGACTTGTTGTGAAAGGGTTTGCTTAGACATATGGTATAGATTATGATGAGACCTATAGTCCTGTGGCAAAGATGACAACCATCAGGACACTCATAACTATTGCTGCATGTAAAGGTTGGAAATTATGTCAACTAGATGTAAAGAATGCTTTTATAAATGGTTATATTTTAGATGATGTTTTCATGGAGCAACCACAAGGATTCAGAGATGAAAGGTATCCAGATCATGTGTGCAAGCTCAAGAGAGCTTTGTATGGTTTGAAGCAGGCCCCAAGGGCATGGAATTATAGACTTGTGAAGTTCTTGAAGGAACTTGGTTTTCAAGTATCTAAAGCAGATAGTAGCTTGCTTGTTAAAGCAAGTGATGATGGATTCATTTAAATGTACATATATGTTGATGATATAATTCTTACAGGTACAAATGAGAAAGGCATTCAAAGTCTAAAGAAGCAAATGGAGAAAGAGTTCAACTTCGTCTTCCTTGATCGTTGAGGTCCTCCCTTGCGTGCAGCCAACAATGCCAATGGTGACTTTGGTGACTCGAATGACAAGGTATGCCAAAGTCTATGCCTTGGTCGCCACCTTCGTCGAAAGCCTTGGGTGGGTGGGTGGGTGCTCACTTTGCTCGCACAAAAGGAACAAAGCTTTTGCGTCAAACTGCTCTGCTACCAATGAAGTATTTCATTGGTGATGCAGCATAGTGTGCTCTCCTTATCGAGCGATCCACAACTATACCCTTAGAGTAGGAACCTAAATTCCAAGCACCACACATGCTATTCCCTATAGAGGTTGTGGAATACGTAGAAAAACACAGTACACAAGGAGCACAAACACATGACTTCTTAGGTGTTACAAATGCAATCAAACTTATAGTCTATGGCTGACCAGGCCACTATATGCTTTATTAAAGAACATATACAAAAGTGTCCAATGGCCATTTGGCCTTTCACATGGACACTAACATTAACATCAAAGACATCATCAATGATGTCATGAGCCAAGAACAATAATCAATTAATAGTTTGTTTTCTAAAAAAAGGACACATAAGCATGTATGCTATATTAGAGGGATTACACTCTTTCCTTCTCTCTTAGTCAACTGAAGGCTATACTAATCTAATTTGACTTGGATCTTCCTCTTGTAGGTGCCAAAAGTGAGGTTGATACTTGAATTATAAAGACATCATTGATGATGAAATAGCAACATTGATGGAATAGTCACATCAAATTTACAGACTATGCATATAAGTTACTATGGAGAGGAATTTTGATAGCTTTTTCTCTCACCCTCAAATTCTCTACCTTTCTCTCTCTATGTGAAAGCCAAATGGCTTCACACATTGCAAAAATGATGCTTTCTACTTGGCCTTGGTGGATGAAATGCGAGTATTGGTTGTTTCTTGCTTGCCCAAGAGATGGGCTGTAAGCTAAGAAAGAATATATATATTGAAGTGGAACATCAAGAATCTAGATCGCTAGCCCAATCTAAATCCGAGTAATTGCTTAGATCAATGCCCACTCTATACCAAAGAACCTGATGCCGAGCGAGGGAAAAGTACTGTGATAACCTCAAAGTTTCCTACTATTGGGGGATTCTCTAGTTGAATCTCCAAACAACTTGCATCGGAAGCCTCTATGTCTTAATTAGCATAAAAAATTACAATAAATTTGTCTAGAATAAGAAAAAATGTTGTCTATGCATAGCCAATTAAGCCAAAGAATTACACACATAAGTACACAAAATATCACAATTACTTGTACAGTCAACCTCTATGCCGGTTCAACTTGTCTAGCAACTTGCCCTTGTGAGCTCCTTGCACTCAAGCCTCCAATAAAGTCAAAGGCTTGGTCACTTCTACTATCAACATGTAACACCTCCTTGATGATACTTTGTCACACTTTAGTTGCTCTCTGTGCACTCTATCTCCATCCTTTGTAACATTCTTTGCACACTCTATCTCTCTATTTGCACACTTATCCTCTGTGCATACTATCCAAGAGTGCGTGTCTTACTCTCTCTTCCTCTCCAAGTGTGTAGTGTATGATCTTTCTCTCTTTGTCTATCTCCACGAATGCTTCTTTATGTTATCTCGATTCCTCTTATGTACATCACTTCAACTTTCAATTACTTGTCTATCTTGATGCTTACTTTGATGTCCCAAGGACCTTCTAGACCAATGAATCCCTATTTTTTCCTATACTGAATTTATTTAAAACAAAAATTTAAATGGGATGCCACACATAAGCTCTTGTGTATTGTCTTCACTTCTTATCTTTTCCACTTTTGATCTTCATTTCTTCAAAATGTGCGCATAAGGGAGGGTTCACATGAACCTTCCATAACACTTTAAAAGCCTTAAAAGCCCTTCAAAAGACCTTTTTTCATCTACATTTAACTTTTCTTGCAAGACATTGTGACCAAACTATTTGTCCACTACCTGTTCACCCATGTCCTTGGCCACTTGTGCACCAGTATGTTGAGTCACCACTTTGATGGGATCAACAGTTGCCCACCACCTCATGGGCTCTCCATCCATGAGAGGAAAGAGTCAAATCACGAGAAAAGGTTAGCCACCGCAACACTAGAGTGGGTAATCCAAAAGGACAAGGAAAGGATATATGAGCAATCCAATAGGAGAAGGAAAGAAAATAGTCACATCAAAACTAGATTCTAGAGCAAGTAGTGAAAATGGAGGAAAGAGAAGGTCGGGTGAGGGGCTAATAAGGAAATGGCAGGGAGGGGTGAGGGGCTAATAAGGAAAGGGTAGTGAAAATAGAAAAAAGGTAGAAGAGACATGTGATACATATGAAAAATGTGTGGACCAATAAAGAGTTAATCGACCATGTGAAACATATGCGGGTGAGAAATTAAATTTTAAATGTGTGCAAAACATACGGGGTTTGACCAAAAGAAGGAAAACTAGATGTAATTTGGGAAAATTAATACTTAAAATGATTGCAAGGGTGTTGAGAAAAATGAAAATTACCCCAAGTATGAAAAAGTGGCAACCCAAATACAATCTAGAGCCACGGAGTATGTGCCATTAAAAAAACAATAAAAAATGTAGAACATAAGATAAAACATTATCCTATGATCTTTGTGTGTATGCATGGGAGGAGGGGAGGAAACCTGTCCAAGGGAGAAGGGGGGGAGGGGAGGAAACTTGTCGAGGGGAGAGGGGGGGAGGACAGGGGGCAGGCAGGGAGGAGAGGGGGGTCATGGGGGCAAGGTGTGGGGCGAGGGGAATGGGGTGTTGGCAATGGGGCACGGGGTGGGGAGATGGGGTGTAGGCAAGAGGGGGGTGTAGGGTGCGAGGGAAGGGGGGGAGGTGAGGTGCAGGCAGGGGTGCAGGGGACTAGGGGATGGGTGGGGGTTGCAAGGGGCCAGGGTTGCAGGGGAAGTGGGGGTAAAGAGGGGGGAGGGGCAAGACCGAGGTGCTATGGGGGGACATGGGGGCAAAGGTGAGGGTGAGGGGCTACAAGGGGGGTGAGGAGACCACATCACGGGGTGAGTGCATCGATGGCCAGGGGGTTTGGAGGGGGGGACAAAGAGAGAGAGAGAGAGAGAGAGAGAGAGAGAGAGAGAGAGAGAGAGAGAGAGAGAGAGAGAGAGAGAGAGAGAGAGAGAGAGAGAGAGAGAGAGAGAGAGGAGGGAGGGAGGGAGGGAGGGAGGGAGGGAGAGAGAGAGAGAGAGAGAGAGAGAGAGAGAGAGAGAGAGAGGGGGGAGGGAGGGAGAGGGAGGGAGAGAGAGGGAGGGAGAGGGGGGAGGGAGAGAGAGAGAGAGAGAGAGAGAGAGAGAGAGAGAGAGAGAGAGAGAGAGAGAGAGAGAGAGAGAGAGAGAGAGAGAGAGAGAGAGAGAGGAGAGATGGAGAGATGGAGAGGGGGAGAGAGAGTGGAGTAGTTTCTCAATCAAAATCTATCCTCAATCACAAGTTTTTCATCACTCAAGAAAACTGAAGGAGAGAAAAATAGAACTTGTACAAGATAAGAGAAAATCTGACACAGAAGAGTAGACAATATATGACTGAGACAAAGAGAAGTGTTGGTGTTATGATTTGAATCAATTGATACAATATCTTTGGAAAATAGCTTCTTGACAAAGCCTCAACCTCTCGACCACCTGTGAGCTATCACAATCTCATTAACACTTGCACTCTCAATGACGCTCTCGCTCTCACTCTCACTTTTTTGGCCTCTTCCTACTTGATGCAACAAATCTCTTTAAAAATAGAGTTTATTGTCCCCAAGGAAGTGCATGATCCACCAAATATAGAATAATATGGTTCTCCATGTGTTGCATGCAAAACTTTGTGAAAGCATGTGTCTGTAGTAGTCAAGTTCTTTCTTTAGCAGCACCTATCCAAAAATAGAAGAAAAGCAAGAAAAAGAAATATTTCAAGACATCCGTAAGTGTGTAGCATGAGTCATGACATGTATGCTTCAAAATCACGGATTTGACTAGCAATAGAGAAGCCCATATTTTTTTATAAAGTACCTAAAAATGGCACTTTTCCAACCCTATAACTCAAAAACACAAATTTAAATGTTCAGGTAATTTCAACAAATCAGCAAGAGATCCAATCTTTTTTGAAACTTTAAGAGGACCTACATATCATGGAGAAAGTCCATGATCCTTCGCTAGCAACAAGTTAGATAGTTGAGGATTTAATTTAAGAAATACCATGTCATCTGTTTGAAATTCAAGTGGTATTCTCTTCAAATGGTAGAATTTCTTTTTCCTTTTGAGAGCTTCTTTTATGTGTTGCTTAATTTTTCCAAGTTCTTCATCCATCTTCTTAAGAATTTCTTTACATACTTCTACTTTATTAGGAAGACAAGAAAATGAAGGTGGAGTTAAACAATTATAATCATACATAGCCTGAAACAGAGTCATTTTTATAGATGCATGTCATGCACTATTGTATGCAAAATCGACTAAGGGTAAATATTCACACTAGTTAACTTGCTTTTCATTCACATACATATGCAACATATCTTCAAGTACCCAATTAACCCTCTCGATTTCCCTATCAATTTGTGGATAAAGTTGTACTCATACGAAGTTGAGTGCCAATCAACTCAAATTTTGCTTTCTAGAAGTTTGATGTGAACCTAGAGTCTCTATGAGAAATTATGTTTTTAGGAATTCCATGCAGTCAAAAAATTGTTTTACAAACAGTCTTGCAACATTGAAGGCAGTATCTGTCTTTGTCATAGGAAAGAAATGTGCCACCTTGGTAAGTCGATCAACTACCACAAATATGGTATCATGTTTATTTTTGCTCATAGGTGATTTAGTGATGAAGTCCATAGAGGTAGACTCCCACTTTTGATTTGTAACATCCAAAGGTCATAGCATTCCACTCATTCTCTTGAACTCAGATTTCACTTGTTGGCACATTAAACATTCAATAGCATATTTTCTAAAATCCCTCTTCATACATGTCCAGAAATAAGAATATTTTGTTTTAACATAGGTCCTTGAATAACCTGGATGTGCAGAAAAAGGTGCATCATGACAATCATGCAATATTTGAGATTTCAATGTAGACTCAAATGATATGCATAATCGACCATTACGATACAAAGACACATTTTGCAAATGAAATTTGTCTTGATAAATTGATCCCCTGTTTACATACAAAAATTCAAGATAGGTGCATAAAAAGAGTCATGTTTTAATTCTTCTTGAATTTGATTGAGGAAATCATAATTTATTACAAAAAGAAGAGTACATAAAGGTTTTTGACTCAATGCATCAACGACCTTATTTTCCTTATCAACCAAATACTTGATGTCAAAATCATACTTGCTTAATAACTCAATCCAATGCTTTTGCCTATTGTTGAGTAAAGGTTGTGTAAAAAAGTATTTTGCCTTGATGATCTATTTTGAATTCAGACTGAACCTCTAAATATAGGTGTCTCTAATGCTTAAGTGCATGTATAATAGCAAGCATTTCTAGATCATGAGAAGGATAATTAAGTTCATGTTTTCTTAATTTTTTGGATTCATATGCAACCACCCTACCATCACATGAAAGAACACATCCTATCTAACTACCACTTGCATCACATTTGATCACAAAAGGATTTCCCAATTCTGGTATTTTCAAAACACAATTCTCAATGAATTTTTGTTTCAATGATTCAAATGATTTTTGATAGGCGACACTCCACACCAATTCTCCATTCTTTTTAGTCATCAACTATGTGGGGGATTAGCTACCTTAGAGACATCCTTAATATGTGCTCTTTCATTTGCACGAATCATAAAAAACTTCTAACATCCCCTACAATTTTAAGAACTCGCCAATCAACCATTTTTTACACTTTATCCTGGTGCATATGAATTCCTTCTTTAGATATGACTCTTCTTAAACACACAAGTTTACCCTTAGTAGAGAAAAACTTACTCTTTTTTCCACACAATTCATGTCCTCTAAGCTTTTGCAAAGTCTTCTTGAGATGTACATCATGCTCTCAGTCATCTTTAGAGAATACAAATATATCATCAAGAAATACTAAGATGAATTCGTCTAGGTAATCATGAAAAATATTGCTCATCAAGCACATAAATGTGGCAAGAGCATTTGTTAATTCAAAGGTAAAATCGCAAACTCGTAGTGACTATAACATGTTTCAAAAGCTATCTTGGTCTTATCAAGCCTAGGTGGAGGTATTTCAGGCAAGTCTTTTGGAAATACATCTACATATGCTTTCAAAAGATTTTCTACATAAATTAGAAGGATTTCATCATTATCTTCCTCATGTAGATTGTTCACATACACTACAAATGTTCTACAACCATCAAATATACCTCTAATTATATGCATAGCAAAAATGAGAATAGGCTTTGGATTATGCACATCACCTAAAATATGGATAGATTCACCATCTAGCCTTAAATTGATTATTCTTTTTTTGCAATCAATTGTTGCAAAAATCTGAACTAACCAGTCCATGCCTATAATTGCATTACTCTATTTCATTTCAATCACATGGAAACTCTAAGAAAAGCACCTATCAGGAAAAGGAAATGCAAGGTGTTCAATGTATCCTTTCCTATAGTGTAGTCATCCATTGGCCATCTCCACATGTCTTTTTATCTGCACATTAAGGTGTATCCCTAAATTCTATACCGATTTGGAAGATAGAAAGCAATGTGTACTGCCCAAATCAATCAAAAACGTGATTCTATGAGTGTAAATCATACCCATAATCATAATTACGGAAGTCCTTGGGTAAGAACTAGTTCATATGTCCGACACCCTTGCTCCCCACAACGAAAACACAATCGAGTCTTTTTGCCTGCTCAATAAAATCAGGCTCTTGGTGCTAATGCATGGGATGAAGCCTCCTTTGATTTTCCACATGAGCAAGATTCTTACCTTGATTCTCCAAGAACAAACTTTTTGTGGCTTCTAGTTGCTTTCTACCTTGTTCTTTGCATAATTCTCTAAGAAGCTTCTGAATAAGATCCTCTTTCTCGTGGATCTTTTGTGTCAAACATCCATCATTCACGAGGATCCATTCTGCTTTGATACTAGTTATAGCACTTCCTCAATCACAAGCTATCCTCAATCATAAGTTTTTGATCACTCAAGAATAGTGGAAGAGAGAAAAACAAAACTTGTACAAGATAAGAGAAAATCCAACACAAAAGAGTAGACAAGATATAACTATTTTGGTATTATAGATTTGAACCAATCCATACAATAGCTTTGGAAAATAGCTTTCTGATGAAGCCTTGGCCTCTCGACTACCCCAAAGCTATTACAAGCTCATTCACACTCGCACTCTCAATCACACTCTCAATCTCACTCTCAATCTCACTCTCACTCTCAAACACAAGGCAATTCTTGATTTTTAGTCTATTGCTGCTTGAAGAAACAAATCTCTTTCAAAACAGAGGTTATCATCCCCAAGGAAGTGCATGATCCACCAAATATCAGAAAAGTTGGGTGACCCCATGTTGCATGCAAACGTTCACAAAAGCATGTGTTTGTAGTCGTCAAGTGCTTTCTTTAGCAGTACCTCTCCAAAAAAAGAAGAATCTGTCAAGCCTTGTAACTCAAAAATAGAGAGGAATTAGCTTAAGCTTGTGAGACACAAAAATGTTCAACTCTTCAATCTACACAATAGTGTTAGAGATGACATAGGTCCAAATCTACCTCCAAGTATCACTTTTAAGCCCTGAATGTTTAGAAGTTCTAGAGAGAGAATAGAATCAAGGCATTTTCTTATAGTGAAATAAATGTAGAGCCTTAAATGAGGCACCTAAAACATTATTCACAAAAACTTCATAGATACTCTTTTATTCTCTTATGCATGGTCTACCTTTCTCTCATACAACATTTCTCTTTATTATTTCATCTTTTCATTCAATTTTCAACCAAAAAACATGATGCAAATAAGTCTTAGAGAGAATATAAAACTTGTCATCCCTAAATTTTGCCTATATGCATAAAATGACCTAATTATTCAATCAAAAGACCTATTACAATCCCCCCCCTTTTAAGAACTCTGTCCTTAGAGTTGGAAATAAGGATAATGTACCAAAAAATCATCAAAGTTCATCCAAGTCAAATCTTCACCTGGATATGTGTGCCATTTCATCAAAATCTCTACTATAGATCTATTTATACGTAATATTTCCATCCTATCTAATACTATTTCATATCAAAGCTCAAAAGAGCCATCATTTTTTAGCTTATAGTTGTCTTGCAAAACATGAGCAACATTAGATACATATCTTTTAAGTAAGCTAACATGAAATACAGGATGCACATTTAAATGTTTAGTTAATTCCAACAAATAAGCAAGACATCCAATCTTTTTCAAAATTTTAAGAGGACCTAGGCATCATGGAGAAATTCTATGATCCTTCCCTAACAACAAATTAGATCGGTGAGGATTGACTTTGAGAAATACAATGTCATGTGTTTGAAATTCAAGTGGTCTTCTAATCAAATCATACAATTTCTTTTGCCTTTTCTACGCTTCTTTTATGTGTTGCTTAATTTTTCAAAGGTCTTCATCCATCTTCTCAAGCGTTTCTTTAGATACTTCTAGTTTATTTGGAAAACCAAAAAACAAAGGTGGAGTCAAACATATATAAACATACATAGCCTCAAATAGAGTCATTTTTTTACAGGCATGCCATGCACTATTGTATGCAAACTCAACTAAAGGCAAATATTCACTCCAATTATCTTGATTTTCATTCACATACATATGTAACATAGCTTGAAGTAACCGATTAACCCTCTCCGTTTCCCCATCAGTTTGTGGATAGAAGGTTGTACTCATACAAAGTTGAGTGCCAATCGGTTCAACTGTTGCTTTTGAGAAGTTTGATGTGAGCCTAGATTCTCTTATTAGAAATTATGTTTTTAGCCATTCCCTTACATACCTTACGCTCTTGATGAGCACTCAACTTGCATAAGAAGGAAACTTTCAAATGAAGTTTGTCTTGATACATCGATCTCCTATTTGCATGCAAAAAAATCAAGATAGGTGCATAAAAAGATTCATGTTTTAGTTCTTCTTGAATTTGATTGAATAAACCAAAATTTGTTACAGAAATGTGATTGGATAAATATTTTTGACTCAATGCATCAATGACCTTATTTTCCTCACTAGCCAAATACTTAATGTCAAAAACATACTTTCTTAATAATTGAATCCAACGCTTTTTCCTATTGTTAAGTAATGGTTGTGTGAAAATGTATTTTAGACTGTTTTCAATTCAAACTTAAACCCTAACAATAGATGTCGCCAATTCTTAAGTGCATGTATAACAACAAGCATTTGTAGATAATGAGTAGGATAATTTAGTTCATTTTTTCTTAATTTTTTGGATTCATATGCAACCACCCTATCATCTTGTGAAAGAACACATCCTATCCCACTACCACTTGCATCACATGCAACCACGAAAGGCTTTCCCATTTCTAGTATTTTCAAAATACAATTTTCAATGACTTTTTGTTTCAATGATTCACATGATTTTTGACAGGCATCACTCCACCCAAATCCTACATTCTTTTTAGTTAACTCTATGACCGTATTATCTATCTTGGAGAAATCCTTAATATGTGCACTTTCATATTCCACAAATCCTAAAGAATTTCTAACATCCCTTACAATTTTAGGAATTTTCCAATCAACTATTGTTTTCACTTTATCTTGGTCTATATAAATTCCCTCTTTAGATATGACTTCCTAGATACACAATTTTATGCTTAGCAAATAAACACTTACTCCTTTTCCATAAAATTTTTGTTCTCTAAGAGTTTGCAAGTCTTCTTCAGGTGTACATAATTGCTCACAATCATGTTTAGAGTATACAAATATATCGTCACGAAATACTAGGATGAATTCATCTAGATAATCATGAAAGATATTGTTCATCAAGCACATGAATGTGGCAGGAGCATGTAAGCCGCCGGATTGGCATATTGTAATTTCACATTTTTCCTATACCGCACGAACCGAAAGGTCGTTGCGAAGTGATGTATCTATTTATTAGTCAATGAAAAGACATTGCGGTGATGCTCTGGTAACGACAAGCGGGATCGCTAGACTGTTTGTCTGGGTGATTGCCGCCTATGGAGACGTCATCGTAGTGGAGCATTTCTGAGATCTGAGTATTCTTGTTCTTGCCTTTGTTTAATTACATTAAGTTGTGATTAATACAGTAAGGTTAAGTACGGATAATAAGTCTGTGTGATGGTAATGAATATTTCGGTGTTACGTACTGTTAAAGTCTAACCAGAGTTTTGACAGTAATCTGTATTAATCAGAGTCTTGAACATTAACGAACTGTTGATCGAGTAAGTTAATTGGGAAAATTAAGTTACAGGGCCTCTAATTTATCAGACCCCTACCACTCCCAAGAACTTGAAAGAACTTTAAAATGCCTATAGTGTAACTGCACATTTTAACACTGGCGCCGTCTGTGGGAAGGTGGCACAGATTGTGAATAATCAGTAAGGTGGAGCAGTACGCAAGTGGTGCAGAGGAAATATATGCCGGTTACTCGGTCCGGCGAGTCGTATCCAAAGTATAGGAGAGACCAGCATCCCTGGACAGTACCAAATTTGCTAGGGACACCCCGAGGGGCCAGAAGAGTAGGCCCGTTAAGCCCAGTTGTCGAAGGATCGAAGCCAGTTAGCAGTGATTCCGGTACCCTTCCGGTGCCACATGAGGAAATTCCAGTGGATTTTGGTGTAATTTCGATGCAGTCTGAAGAGGGTACAGTAACTTCGGAGTGTATAGGGACGCAGTGTGCAATTGAGCCGACACCGTCAGGGGAAAGAATACCCTGGTTTGGGGAAAGTTTGATAAATTTCGGTGATAGTTCGGTACCAGTTTCGGGGAATTTATAGTTTTTCGGTGACAGTGTGATATTCCCTAGTGAATCTTCACTGCGAACATCATTGTTTGGGGCAAACTTGCCTACTTGGGATATCAAAGTTGAGGATAGTCTCTTCGATTTGGAGATTTGTAAGAGATTGAACGCCATTTTCAAGCCGGAAGGTGAGCAGTCTGACCATACAAACTCCGAAGGACCAGAAACACCTCCGTAGAATTCAGGAGACAGCCACGGTACCACTACTAACACCATGAGTGGCCAACAACAGCAGCAACAACAACAACAGCAACAACAGCAACAATAGCAACAGCAACAACCACCTCCACTTCAACTGGTTCCAACAGGGATTACTTACACAAACTTCGGTGGATTTCCAGGTGACGACCCTGATGCACATGTACACACCTTTGAAATAAGCTATGCAGTGCTAAATTATCCACCTGATCCGACGTACAAGGCCATCGTATTTCAGTCAACATTAGTCAATGAAGCAGCAAGATGGCTAACCGAGTACGATTTCAACCATTTCGTTACCTATGAGGTGGTAAGGGATGCGTTTTTGCAGAGGTTCCAGCTAAAGAAGAACCCTGCCGAAATTTTTGATTACTTGCAGAACAATAGACAGAAGCCCCACCAGACTGTTCATGAATATGCCACATTATTTAGAACTCATTTAAGACAATTGCCTCCGGCACATGCTAATTTACCGGATGATGTTATAACCCAGTGGTTTATTAATGGTTTGACCCCACAGCTAAGACAAATCATGATCATCTGCTGTGTGGGAGCTATGACACTGGATGTTGTTATTGCGATGGCCCTGCAACTAGAGCATAAGGTTGGAGGACTCACCGAAGACTTGGAGTGGCTGAAGGCCAGTAAAAACATTACAGATGATCTGGCTAAACAGATGTATTGCACTAAGTGCAAAAATCCCGGGCACACCAGTGCCACTTGTGCCCTTAATCAGATGTATTGTGCCATCTGCAATATCACCAGACACTCAACCGAAAATTGTGCGTATAATGCCAAAGTGCAGGGACGAGCAGTTGTAAATGCTATTATACAAGAACCAGGGCAGCCAACAACTCACTATGTGCCACCACAGATGCGAAACACTCAACCGCAAGGATATAGAAATTACCGGGGACAACGGACTACCAGTTTCAATACAAATCGATGGTAGACAGGTACATCAACCGAAGGTACTTCCTTGCCACCACCTCGATGTCACTTTTGCGATGAGATTGGCCACATCCGGAGATTTTGCAAGGATGCAGCCGAATATGACAAAAGAAAGAAAGATCGTCAGAACTCGATGACCAACATGGTCTATATCTCACCAGTGGAATCACAAGCAGCAGTGGTCCAGACAAGATCGGGTAAGTAGCTGCAACCCGTCGTTGAGGTGTTTGAACCAGGTATCTGTGAACAACAGCGAATGTATACCAAAGCTAGTCAATGGGCCGCTAAAGAGCCAACGATGTTCCCGGATCCAGTTCCGGTGACACAGGCTCCCTTGCCAAAGGCGAGAGCACATGAACAAGACTCTACCCCAGTAATAGGAGAATCATCATCAGAATCGGTGAAAAGTAAAATTCAGACAGAGCAAGTTTGGGATATTCTCTCTAAGGCTTCAATTACACTCCCTTTGGGGCAGCTACTCGCCTTGATACTCGGAGTTAGGCAACAATTCCAGCAATAGGTCAGTCTTGGACCGCCCAGTACTCCGGCGACTGCAACAATACAACCGAAATCTGACTCTACGGTGGATCATTCAGTCCCCTTAATAATTGTCTGGCATAAAAATCACAAGATTACACGTGTTAATTGATGGTGGTTCGGGTGTGAATATAGCAACTGCAGCTCTCTACAAAAAGCTGGGGTGGACGCAAATCGAGCATGTCCAATTCTTTGTTAGAATGGTAGATCAATCCCGAGTCCATCCGGTGGGACTAGTCCGGAATATCCTGATTACTTTGCAGGGTACCACATTCAAAATGACTTTTGTAGTCTTAGAACTACCAGAATCCAGTCTCGACTACAATCTCCTTTTTGGTTGACCATGGTTGAAACAAGCCAAAGTTATACAGGATTGGTCCGCGTAGGAATTGACTTCCAAAGATAATCACCGTAAATATGTTGTTAAATTGGATGCCATTCAGCCTTGCGAGCTTCATGCCAGACCATATGTAGCGGAGCCAGTCCACATGTTGGATGGTTTATCTGACGATGAAGAAGAGGTGTTTTTGAAGAACAATAAAGATTTGATTTCCTTAGGTACTATAGATCTTCAAGCTGTAGCAGACAACTGGAGTCCGGCAGCCTGTACGGTTGTTCTCGTGACCGGAGATACAGATGCAGATGATTATGGTACTATGGATGGAGCCACTCTACATCAACTTTTACAATCAGCTGACGACTTGGGGAAACCTCGTCAATTTTTTGTCCCGGAAGACCAATTAATAACCTATAATTTGGGTGATGAAGTTAACCCGCGTCCTATAAAAATTAAGGCAGGATTGTCCGAGGCATTTCAAGAAGATTTGATCCGACTCCTGCGTGAGTTTTCCAATGTTTTTGCATGGGACTATCGGGATATGAAAGGTCTAGATCCGCGGATCTATCAACATCGCATCGTGCTTAAACCAGAAGCGAAGCCAATTAAACAGTCCAGTTATCGAATGAACCCCAATTATGCCGCGCAGGTCAAAGCGGAACTCGATCGGTTATTGACGGTAGGATTCATTGTCCCAATCTAACACACTGAATGGATCTCTCCGATCGTGATTGTTCCAAAGAAAAATAAACAGCTCCGCATCTGTGTGGATTACCGAAAATTGAATGTGGCTACGGTACCTGATCCATTTCATCTCCCCTTTCTCGACACAATGCTAGACAGGGTGGCCGGGCATGAGATGGATTCATTTCTCGATGGTTATAGTGGTTATAACAAGGTGCGCATGGCCAAGCAGGACATACCTAAAACAACCTTCATTACGAATTGGGGTGTGTATGCTTGTACAGTCATGTGGTTTGGCTTAAGGAATGCTCCCATCACGTTTCAACGTTGCATGCAAGAAGTCTTTTCACCCTACCTGACTACTTTTATGCAAGTCTATCTAGATGACTTCTCCTTATTTGGCAAGATTGTGGCGCACCTATATCATTTACGGTGCTGCTTTGAGAAATGCCGTGAATACCGACTCTGCCTGAACCCGACAAAATCTGTTTTTGCAGTTTCTTGTGGTAAACTCCTTGGACATATTATATCTGCACAAGGTATCCAAGTCGATCCAGACAAAGTTGTAGCTGTGTTGGAAGCACCTGTCCCTACAACGTCAAAAGAAGTTATGCGCTTCCTGGGTCAAATCCGATGGCATGGCAGGCATCTACGGTGGTTAGCCCATTTAGCAACACCACTTAATCGGCTAATGACTAGTACTCCACGACAGTTTGAATGGACTCCGGAATGCCAAACTGCATTCGATCGTCTAAAAGGATTATTGACGCAGGCTCCAATTTTGCAACCTCCTTATTGGAACCGCTCATTCCATGTCTTTGTAGATGCATCAGATATAGCCATTGGCAGTGTTTTAATGCAGCAAACAGATAAATGGTTTCGGTCTGTCTACTATGCAAGTCACCGACTCGCTTCTGCAAAAAGGAATTATTCAGTTACCGAAAGAGAATGTCTCGGGTTGGTGTATTCCGTGAAGAAATTCCGACATTATTTGCTAGGCCGAAAATTCACCTTTCACGTGGATCATGCCGCTCTTGTATATCTGGTCCGGCAGCAACATTTAGGTGGTCGCTTGGCTCGTTGGGTTTTATTGCTGCAGGAGTTCCATTATGAAGTGATTCATCGACCTGGCACCGCACATGCATTAGCACATTTTCTCTCTCGGTTGGATTCCGATGAAGCTCCGGTGGGTGTTGATGACACCACACCAGTAGTTTACATTACTGAAATGGCTCATGACAAATCGGCAGAACCTCTTGTACCGTCTACCTACTATGATATATTGTTAACTTTTCTGACTGATGGATGTCTTCCTCCTCATACACCTTCTGCTATGCGCCAGAAAATTGTAGTTTCCAGTCACAGATTCCGGTTGATTGTAGGATAGTTGTATTATATGGATCATACGGGTGTCTTACTTTGCTGTATTCCCCCACATGAAGCAGACTCCGTTATTGCTATGGCACATTCAATACCCTCCGGTGGACATTTTGCAGCAGATCTTACTCATCGGAAAATTCTGCAAAGTGG
Organism: Ceratopteris richardii; assembly: GCA_020310875.1. Lineage (NCBI taxonomy): Eukaryota > Viridiplantae > Streptophyta > Polypodiopsida > Polypodiales > Pteridaceae > Ceratopteris > Ceratopteris richardii. The sequence continues at coordinate 86,275,223 of CM035429.1, forward strand.
CCTTTGGTGGCCTACTATGTACAAAGATGTGACTCTGTTTGTGCAGCAATGTGACACTTGTCAGCGATCTGGACAGCCATTACAGCGCCACTTCTTTCCTCTGCAACCTGTCTTACCTTTGGAACCTTTTCAGAAGTGGGGTCTTGATTTTATTGGACCAATCACACCACCAACGACCCTTAGCAATAATTGCCACATTCTGACATGTACAGATTACGCTACCAGATGGGCAGAAGCTTGGGCCTTACGGTCCACCACAGCTGTTTCGGTAGCAAAATGCTTGATGAAGGCGTTCTCCCGCGTTATGGATTACCTCTGGAACTTGTGACAGAACAAGGAACTCATTTTGCTAACAATTTAATGCGAGTACTAATGCATACTTTTCAAATTCTGCATAAATTCAGTTCACCGTACTATCCTTGTGCTAATGGTTTAGCTAAAAGTACCAACAAGACGTTGTTGAGTATGCTTCGTAAATTGATCGTGGAATCTCCAAAAAGATGGGATCAGTTACTACCTGCAGTGTTATGGGCATACCGGACTACATACAAAGTTGCAACCGGAATGACCCCTTTCAAGCTTGCTTATGGGTTGGAAGCAATCGCGCCGGTGGAGCTCGTAGTGCCAAGCTTACGTGTGGCCCTCACTCAGAAATTATTACCCGAAGACTCTTTGTCCTTTTGGTTGGACACCCTCAGAGATTTGGATGAACAGGATTGGGAAAACTTCCTCACTCTTCAAGAAGTTCAGTTGCGGCAAGCCCGGACTCATGATCGCTTTCTCCAGACTCCAGTTTTTACGGTGGGCCAACTTGTGATGTTTTATAATGCTAAATCAAATCGTTATGCTGGAAAATTTAAATTACGGTGGTTCAATCCTTACCGAATTAGTGAGCAAGTGGGACGAGCTACTTTTTGGTTGACTACCTTGACCGGAATTCCTCTTCCTAAAGTGATTAATGGTTGAAAGCTACGCCCATATCACCAACCGCTTTATCACCGCTGATGTGTCCCTCGTTATTCTGCATGTCACTTATTTTCTTTTTATTTCCGTATTTTGGCTGACTATAAATTGTAAACCTCCTTGTTTTGCTACCTAAATATGATTAAGCCGCCTTGTGTTATTGATTCTGCTCATGCATGCACGCCGTAATTATGAAGGTTATCATTTCCATACCGCGCGATGATTAGAGTTTTCGTTCGCCTCCCGTTACCAAGTGTCTACTTAATCTTCTTCTTTTCACTGTTAATCGCTATTGTGTCTGTGTGTTCTGTGCAGTGTTTTCTGTGTTTGCTTAGTATTCGTGTTCGCGTGCGCATCATGGAAGCGTTACCCAATTTCGCTACCTTCCGTGATGGACTCCCTCAGGATGTGAGTGAGTTCTTGCGTATCCGTGGCTTGTCGAACTTTGCTAAATTGCCTTGGCATTCTGTGGAGTGTCACCCTTTTTACGCGCAGATTCTTGCTGCCATCGCCGCCACACCTGCTACGGAGCAGAGTTGGCGGATTACCTGTTTACCGTCTCGCGTAGTAATCACGTTAGCGTCATTCGCTGCAGCTTTCCGTCTTCCTATGGGAGGATTGGAGAATGGTCCTCTCCTTCCGGTAGCCACTATGGTCGAATTGTTCCCACGGCACTCATCGATGAGTATGCCATTTTGTGTCACCCTGATCCTAAACGTACCGCCTTACAGTTTCTAGTTGCTATCCTTAATTTACAGAAACGTACTTACGGGATTTCACGCCCATTTTACTCGATGATTGACATGGCTTCTCGTGAGCCTGTGAATTTTGCTTCGTTCTATTTCCGGCGCATTCACCGTGAATGCGTTACGATTATTAAGAAAGTTAACAAAGGTGATCTTCCACGATCACGTCTTCCCCACATCCTTACGTTCCTTTTTCCCACCATTCAAGCCGCACAACCTCCACCCAATGCACCGTTCTTACTGCATGAAGAATCCACTAGGATGCTTGAAGATGAAGACCAGGATGATGATGCTGATTTGTTTCAACTCCTTCGCCAGAAACGCCGTCGCATAAGCCCATCTGAAAGTCAAGTGCAAGGTTTCACCGCAGCCCATGAAGAAGAGATCTTCCATGACACCGCAACTTCGATCAACCTTGATTCTTCCGACCACTCTTCTCCCCTCCGGCAATAGGAACAAGGCGTGTCTACTGCTGATTCGGAAGCAAGTTCTTCTGGGGAGGATTCTCAGCAGCAGACCCAAGCAGATGTGCAAGCCATTGTCGTCGACATTGTTAATGAAGTGATCGCTTTGGTGGAAACGACAATTAACCAAATTGAAGCGACTACGCAGCAGAATCCCGGCATAGTGTTGGTATCCAACACTCTTATACCCACTCCTCCACCAATGCCTCCGATCGAGCCCATTGTACCTGTTCAACCTATTGTCTCTGCAGCACCGGATTCCTTATCCTCTTCGCCTAATTATTCTCCACCATCCTCCCCTCACCTCTTATCAGCCTCTTCATCCCAGCCACTTCCTCTTCCTCCTCTTCCGGTTCCCATGTTTACTGAATTAGAGTCCATGGGTCGATTGCTCATCCAATTCTCACAGCAGCTACGGATGCAACTTCGAATGGTCACTGATAATATTCCTCAAGAATTGCAGCATAAAGTCAATATCTTAGAAGCAGATATTACTCCACTACAGGAAGAAGTCAATGCAGTTAAGGCAGAAAATCATGGCCTACATTTACACATTCAACAGCTTCAAGATCAGCTAGCATAGAAAGATGCTTTGCTGTGTCAAAAGGATACAAAAATCAGCACGTTGAAGCACGAAATCACTGATAAAACAGATGCAATGACTGCCATCGGCAATGAACTGCATAGCACGCGGGAAGCATACATCGTATTAGAAGAAGCCTCTCAGTCTCTGGCCAGCAATGTACTTAAAGCTGAAGCAGAGTTGCATAAGACTACCGAAACCCTGTTCAAGCGTGATCAGGAGTTACAGGACGAGCTGCTAGATATCTCAAATTGAAGAAGGAATTTGAAGGAGTGCAAAAGGAAATGGAAGCCTACTACAAAACCATGGAGTTTCAGTCTGAAGAACTGGAGAGAAGAGAAAAGCAGCTCGGTTATCAAGCAGAACGTTTATCCAGAATAGATAAACAGATCGAAGATATGAAATTGAGTCGCGATGCCGCCCTTGCAAATGATTTCTACCTGCAAGAGGCCTTTTTGCAGACACAGGCTGACCTTTTAATGAGTCAAGTGATTGTCGCAAGCTCTCTTCGTACTGACGCACATTTAGTCGAACCAGAAACCTTAAAACTAATGCTGGATTCTTTGAAGCAGAAGATTTCCAAAACTTTTAAATTAGCTCGCACCATGTATATACAGGGTATCGTAGATGAGCCCTAAATTTTGTTTCCGTTGCGGGTTCAAGTCCACCGTGCGTGCCAGTGTAAGCTGCCGGATTGGCATATTGTAATTTCATATTTTTCCTATACCGCACGAACCAAAAGGTCATTGCGAAGTGATGTATCTGCTTATGAGTCAATGAAAAGACATTGTGGTGACGCTCCGGTAACGACAAGCGGGATCGCCAGACTGTCTGTCTGGGCGATTGCGGCCTGTGGAGACGTCGTCATAGTGCAGCATTTCTGAGATCTGAGTATTCTTGTTCTTGCCTTTGTTTAATTACATTAAGTTGTGATTAATATAGTAAGGTTAAGTACAGATAATAAGTCTGTGCAATGGTAATGAATATTCCGGTGTTACGTACTGTTAAAGTCTAACCAGAGTTTTTTTGACAGTAATCTATATTAATCAGAGTCTTGAACATTAACGAACTGTTGATCGAGTAAGTTAATTGGGAAAATTAAGTTACAGGGCCTCTGATTTATCAGACCCCTACCACTCCCAAGAACCCGAAAGAACTTTAAAATGCCTATAGTGTAACTGCGCATTTGAACAAGCACTTGTTAATCCAAACGGTAAAATTGTAAACTCATAGTGGCCATAACATGTTTGAAAAGTTGTCTTAGGTCTGTCTTCTATTTTGATCCTAATTTGGCAAAATCTCGATCTTACGTTATTATTAGTGAATATAGTCACTCCACTTAATTGACCTAATAAATCATGTATGTGAGAGAGTGGGTACTTATTATTATGTGTTCTTTTATTCAGCAGCCTATAGTCAGTACATAATATATAAGATCCATCTTTCTTAATTGAAATAAAATAGGTGCTCCGTAAGGTGAAACACTTGGTCTTATCAAAGCTTTCTTCAATCGATCATCTAGTTGAATTTTAAGCTTCTTTAATTCATCTATGTTAAATCTATAGGATGCTCTAGAATATGGTCCACTCCTCGGACATAGGTCAATGGGATGGTCAATTTTCCTTGGTGGAGGCATACCAGGGAAGTCTTCTAGAAGTACATATGCATATTCTTTCAATAGATTTTCTACATAATTCAAAAGATTCTCATTATTATCTTTCTCATGTATATTGTTCACATACACGACAAATGCTCTACAGTCATCACATATACCTCTAATTATCTACATAGCATACATGAGAATAGGATTGAAACTATGTACATCACCTAGAATGTGGGTAGATTCATCATCTAGCCTTAAATTGATTGTTCTTTGTTCGCAATCAATTGTTTCTCAATTTTGAAGTAATCATCAATCCATGCCTATAATTGCATCATTCTAATTCATTTCAATCACATGGAAACTCCCAAAGAAACACCTATCAAATAAATTAAATGCAAGGTTTTCAATGTATCCTTTTGTATAGTGTAGTCATCCATTGGACATCTCCACTGATCTTGTTATCTACATATTTACGGGTATCCCTAAATTCTATACCAATTTGGAATATAGAAAACAATGCCTCCTATCACAACCGATTAGAAATCTGATTCTATGCATAGAAAGCATACGTGAAATCGTACTTAGAGAAACCCTTGGGTAAGAACTAGCCACCATGCAACGTAAACTAGAGTTAGAGGGCTTACCTCCATCATCTACTTTCTCAATTGTTGCATCTTTGTCAATGTTGTTTATCATGATTGTGCAGGCCGAAACATTGCCTTGTTCGGGCATTCATATGTTAGATACCCTTTATCCCCATCACCAAACCACAAATCGAGTATTTTTTTCCCGCTCCATAAAATCAAGGTCTTGCTGTCAATGGATGGGTTGACCCCTCCTTTAATTTTCCACATGCATAGGATTCTTACCTTGAATATTAGAATATGAAGTCTTCTTTGAATTGTTCATGTTTGTTGTAGCATGTCTCTATAGCCTATGTCCTATCGCAATGAATCTAGTTGTATTCACCTTCAGCAAATTGAACTTCTCCATCTTTTCAAAATTCTCGACCATCACAACAACATCGAGAAAATCAACACATTCAGATCCCTTCATTTGATAGCAAAGCTCCTCACAAAGCCCTTCAATAAACTTTCTCTTCAAAGCATCATCACTAGCCTCCAATGCATATTTATGAAGATGTAGGAACTTTTCTTTGTACTCATCAAGAGACAAGATATGCTTGTCACTCTCATTTTTTTGAAAATTGTAGAACTCCATCTTCTTCTCCATATGGTAGTCTAGAGAACACTAATGTTTTCTGCTTGCTCTCTAAATTCCTTTCATAGAACTAGACCAAAACACATCTCGGTATGCATATAGGACTTCCATCATGAATTTGCAATGCCATGTAGATGTAGGATCCCAACCTTTTTCTTGGATTCCTCATTGAATTTTCAAAGACCAAAGAAATTATCTAGCTCTTTAATCCATGCCTCCAAATCTTCACCGCTCTTTTTCTTGCCATCAAAATCATTCAATTTTTCCTTCTTGAAGACTTGGTTTAGGGCAAACTCACCTGCCTCCATATCTTCAAAATTGCATTTCTATCTTCCTCTGGACATACTAGATGTTCAGCCACCTTTGTCAACTTCTTCATTTAGTTCATGAACAAATCTCTTGCACCTTCTGGTTGCTTTTCAATTTGTTCTTTGTGTAATTCTTCAAGAAGCTTCTCAATAAGCTCCTCTTGCTAACCGATCCTTTTTGTGAAACCTTTCCATTATTCCCAATGATCGATTATGCTCTGATACCATGTAGTGCTTCCTCAATCACAAGCTATCCTCAATCAAAAATTTTTGATCACTCAAGAATAGTTGAAGAGAGAAAACTAGAACTTGTACAAGATAAGAGAAAATCCAACTTAGAAGAGTAGATATGATATGACTTAAAGAGAGAGAATTTTTGGTATTATAGGCTTGAATCGATTGATACAATAGCCTTGGAAAATAGCTTTTTGACAAAGCCTCGACCTCCTAACCACCCCCGAGTTATCACAATCTCATTCACACTTGCACTCTCAATCAGACTCTCACTCTCACTCTCACTCCCACTCTCAATCACAAGGTAATTCTCTGATTTTCGGCCTCTTCCTGCTTGACACAACAAATCTCTTTCAAAGCGATAGAATAAAATCAAGGCATTTTCTTATAGTGAACTAAATGTAGAGCCTTAAATGAACTACTTAAAACATGATTCACAAAAAATTCATAGAGACACTTTAATTCTCTTATGCATGCTCTTCCTTTCTCTCATACATCGTTTCTCTTGATTCTTTCATTTTCACATTCAATTTTCAACCAAAAAACATGATGCTAATAAGGTTTCGGTTAGGGAATGATATCCAAATCAAAATAGAGACCTAGAAGAAAAGCCCAATGAATGATGAAAATGAAAAAAAAAAGCAAAGTGAAAAAGAGTATGAAAAGAGCAATAAAAAACTTGGACAAATTTGTGCAAGTGCTAGGTGATCCAAAATAGCTTCAATTTTGTTGATGATGATAGGCCTTAGCTAAAGATGTTAACTAGTGGGAGCACCTTGCTAGGCAAAGTGTCTAATTGCACCACATCCATTGTAGCATTTCTTTAATTTTGTATTGTCCTTCCCAATGAGGAAAGCCACTTGCCTCGCAATTGTGTTTGTAATTGTGGTCCATCTAAGAGAACAAGCATACTAGCCTGTAAATTGTTTGTCCATAAATTTCTATCATGAGCTTCTTTCCATTTTTTTTCTGTGTCCGCCAACTACTACGACTCATCTAGTCAAATTTCCTATAATTTTTTGAGTGCTGATAGTCTAACAGAGACCGAGGATCCGTTCTTACATGCATAGACTCTATCCGGGGTGAGCCAAGTAAAAATGCAAAGGGCTTAATGAGGATTATTCCATAGACCATTTGAAAGGGCGAGTGACTTGTAGCCTCTTTGTATGTCAACCTGTAGGCCCATAGTGTCCCTCGATAAGTAGTGCCCTAAGTAGTGGGTTTTTACATACATTCTTTCTTCAAAAGAGCAAACAATACTTTGTTTGTGGACTTTGCTTGTCCATTGGCACTTGGATAATATGCACAGAAAGCATGATGAAGAATCTTGTAATTGTTGAAAACTTCATACAAAAATTTATTAAGAAAGTTTGTTCATAGATTAATGCAGATTTCAAGTTGACAACCTGTTAGAAGAAGCATTTTTTCAAGGGAAATTATTTGTAAAATGTCAAAAACTTGTAGAGATATTTATACAAATGATGTAAAAATGAGGAAGAGTCTTCCTCATGTAAATTAGAATCAATGTATTTTTCCTAGAATTTTTGGAAGCTCTTTGATAGCATATTTTTAGATTAGAAGGGAAAAGGACCAAAATTCAAGTGTGAAAAGGGACACTTGAAAATGTATAAAAGATAACTTCCTCTATTTTGAGAGGGTTGGTTGTATTATTTTGGCTATCCAAGTAATGTGAAGAGCTCTCCTGCAGAAAATCATGTTTCTCCCTTTCATGTACTTTCTCTTGATTTGTTGAGTCTATTCTTTGTGTAATCCATGGAATTTGTAAGCTTCAATTGTGTAGTTCTGAGTAAGATGTATGAAGAGAGGTGATTTTTAGTGTATTGAGTAAGAAAGTGCAGAAGAACAAAGCTGGAAATGGAAATTCACAATTTTCACAGAATCGCGATTGTCTCGTCTGTGTGATACAGGTACTGATTTTGAAATTTGACCTCATAATTGTAATCTACTGTGGAAATAGCATACTTTAGGCACAAAGATCATTGATAATGTTGTTGTAAAACTCAAGATAATCAAAGCCCTAGATATTTCTCTCCTTCTTCATAATTTCTCAGAAAAACAGTCATCTTAACCCTTATTCTTGGATTCCATTAACTAGAAGGGGCTTTGGTCTTTGCATACTTCCCGGATTGACAATTTAAAGATGTGTAGTTGATCCTTTATGCTATAATGATTGGAGAGGACAACTCCAAAGGGTAACAACAAACACAACCAAACCTGCAAAAAAAGTTGTTGTACAAGAAATCAACAACGGTTTGGCCTATGCAATTTGGAGAAGCAATAGCCTCGGTGCACTTACTTGCATAGTTGGTGGCAACCAAAAAGTACCTATCATTTCTTGTAAAGGATGTAGGATAGATATGCCCTATAGAATCTAACCCCAACTTCTCAAATGGTTGCCATGATGTGGAGGCAACCAATGAATGTCTCTGCTTTGTGGGTTTTGGACCACATCTTTGATAGATATCACATGAATGAGCACTTTCTCTATAGAAGTACAATCACAAGTACACAAAACATCACAATTACTTATGCAGTCAACCTCTACGCAGGTCCTTAACCTTTAACAATCTTGGAAAAAGATTCAGATTCATCTACGATTAGAAACACTCTAGTCAAAGAAATCGGCGAAGGCAAAAAAACGCCGAATTCGGGCATAATTTCGGTTCATTCCGGTGATATTTCGGTAAGAGAATCACAGTTTTTCGGTGACGATTTAGCATTTTCTGCTGAATCTTCAGCCCATCTGCCATGCTTGGAAACAAGTTCCCATACACTGGACATCAAGGAGGAAGGAAGGCTGTTCGAAACAGAGATTCGAAGCATATTAGGCAAGATAATCGCACCGGAAAGTGCGTCATCCGACGATACAGATTCCGGTAGTTCAAAAGGAAAGTATAACACGCTCACGATGAATGGACAACAACAGTTATGTCCACCCAAGCCACCTCCAACAGGAGTGACATACACGAAGTTTGGTGGATTTCCAGGAGATGATCCGAATGCTCACGTACGCACTTTCGAGATAAGCTACGCAGTTCTCAACCATCCACCGGATCAGGCCTACAAAGCCATTGTCTTCCAATCTACACTTGTTAATGAAGCAGCTAGATGGCTTACAAAATATGATATTAATCATTTCAGCACCTACGAAGCAGTACGAGATGCTTTTTTGCAGTGATTAAGGCTAAAAAAGAATCTAGCCGAAATTTTTGATTATCTACAGAATAACAGACAGAAACCAAATCAAACCGTACAAGAGTATGCTACTCTCTTCAGAACACACTTAAGGCAGCTACCACCAGCCCATGCTAACTTACCAGATGACGTTATCACTTAGTGGTTCATCAATGGCTTGGTTCCACAACTTAAGCAGATCATGATCATAAGATGTGTCGGAGCTATGACACTCGATGCAGTAATTGCAATGACTCTGCAACTAGAAAACAAAGTTGGCGGATTTACAGAAGACTTGGAATGGTTAAAAGTGAACAAAAATGTTGCAGAAGATATGACTAGACAGGTATACTGCAACATATGCAAAAATTCAGGACATACCAGTGCCAATTGCGCACTTAATCAGACATTCTGCGCTATCTGCAACATTGCCGGACACACCATCGAAAACTGCGCATACAACGCTAGAGTACAAGGAACAACGACTGTCAATGCAATTATCCAGGAACAAGGGCAACCATCTAACCACTATGTGCCTCCACAAATGAGAAACAACCAGCAGCAAGGATATCGAAATTACCGAGGACAGAGGAATAACAATTATAATCCAAACCGCTGGCAAAACGAACCACCACCAGAAAATCCCAATTTACCACCACCACACTGTCATTTTTGTGGTGAATTTGGACATATTAGGAGATTTTGCAAAGATGCAGCTGAGTATGATCAAAGGAAGAAGGAACGTCAAAATCCAATGGCCAACATGGTAAAAATCACACCTATGGAGACACAGGCTGCTGCAGTCCAGACCCATTCTGGTAAACAATTGCAACCGACAGCACAAATATTTGAACCAGGGGTACGTGAACAACACAGAATGTATAACAAGGCTAGTCAATGGACCACAGCAGAACCACCAGGCTTCCCAGAGCCTATTCCGGTAACCCAGCCATCGTTAACAAAAGAAGGAACACAACAAAGGGAGCCAGCAGCAGAAACATCATCAGCAGCAGATACATTGCCAACCGTAGACACCTCCGCATCAACAGAGGCATCAACTTCAACATCAGTAGAGCCTGTCAATCAATCTCAACAGGCTTGGGAAATCCTATCTAAGGCATCTATCACTCTGCCTCTGGGCCAACTACTGGCATTAGTACCTGGAATTCGCCAACAGTTCCAACAACAGTTCAGTCCGGTGCCTTCTTGTATTCCGGCGACAGCAGCAGTTCAACCGGAACCTGATTCTACGGTTGATCATTCAATTCCCTTGATTATAGTATGGTATAAGAATCATAAGATTACGCAGGTATTAATTGATGGAGGCTCTGGTGTTAACATTGCGACTGCGGCATTATGCAAACGATTAGGATGGATCGAAATCGAACCAGTTCAATTTTTTGTCAGAATGGCAGATCAATCAAGAGTCCATCCCGTAGGACTTGTGCGAAATATACCCATCACTTTGCAAGGTACGACCTTTAAGATGACCTTTGTCATACTAGATCTGTCGGAATCCACTTTGGATTACAACCTTCTTTTCGGCCGACCTTGGCTGAAGCATGCGAAGGTAATACAGGACTGGTCTGCACAAGAGCTTACGTTTAAAGATGCCAATCGTAGATATGTGGTAAAATTAGATGCTATACAACCTTGCGAGCTACATGCTAGACCGTATTTTGCTGAACCAGTCCATATGCTAGATGGATTATCAGATGATGAAGAAGAAGAGTTTCTGAAGAATAACGCTGACTTAATTTCCTTAGGGACTATTGATCTACAGTCCGTTGTAGATAATTGGAATGCTTCAGTCTGTACAGTAATACCCATCACAGAAGAGGCTAAGAAGGAAGACACTGTTTCGACACATGACGATGAATTGCAGCAACTTCTTAAACCAACAGACGACACAGAGAAACATCAACAGTTCTATGTTCCCGAAGATCAGCTGATCACTTACAATTTAGGAGATGAAGATCATCCGCGTCCTGTAAAGATAAAGCAAAACTTACCGGAAACATTTCAAGCAGGTTTAATCCAGCTACTCCAAGAATTCACCGACGTCTTTGCATGGGACTACAAAGACATGAAAGGGTTGGACCCCCGTATCTACCAGCACAGGGTCATGCTGAAGCCAGAATCAAGACCGATAAAGCAAACCAGCTACCGGATGATTCCCCATTATGCCTCCCAGGTAAAGGTAGAACTTGATAGGTTATTGAAAGTTGGATTTATCGTGTTAGTAGAGCATGCTGAATGGATCTCTCCGATTGTGATTGTGCCAAAGAAAAACAAGCAATTGAGAATCTGTGTAGATTACCAGAAATTAAATGCAGCAACCATACCGGATCCCTTTCCAATTCCCTTTTTGGATACCATGCTTGATAGAGTAGCAGGTCACGAGATGTATTCATTCCTAGATGGATACAGTGGCTACAACCAAGTAAGAATGGCCGAAGAAGATATACCGAAAACTGCATTTATTACCAATTGGGGTGTCTTTGCTTGTATGGTAATGTGGTTTGGATTGAGAAACGCACCAAGCACATTTCAAAGATGTATGCATGAGATATTTTCTCCTTATCTCACTTCATTTATGCAAGTATATCTCGACGATTTTTCAATTTTTGGTAAGATGATAGCACATCTGTTCCATTTACGGTGCTGCTTTCAGAAATGTAGAGAGTAAAGACTCTGTTTGAATCCAAACAAATCGGTGTTTGCGGTCTCATGTGGCAAGTTACTTGGCCACATTGTATCTGCACAAGGTATCCAAGTAGATCCAGATAAAATTTCGGCAGTATTAGAAGCTCCGGTGCCAGCTTCTCCAAAAGAAGTTATGCGCTTTATGGGCCAAGTACGGTGGCATGGAAGGCACTTACAGTGGCTTGCTCATTTGGCTATACCACTAAACAAGCTAATCAGCAAAACACCTCGACAATTTGAATGGACCCAGGAATGCCAGATAGCCTTTGATCGTTTAAAGCATTTATTAACACAAGTTCCTATCTTACAACCGCCGGACTGGGATCACCCATTTCATGTATTTGTTGATGCTTTAGATATAGCAATAGGAAGTGCGTTGATGCAACAAATTGATAAATGGTTCAGACCAGTGTATTATGCAAGTCGAAGATTAGCACCTGCTGAGAAAAATTACTCTGTAACAGAAAGAGAATGTCTAGGGCTAGTATATTCGGTCAAGAAATTCAGACATTACTTGCTAGGCCGTAAATTCACATTTCATGTAGATCACGCTGCACTTGTCTATCTAGTTCGGCAACAGCATCTAGGTGGTCGATTAGCGCGATGGGTCTTACTCTTGCAGGAATTCGATTACGAAGTCATTCACCGGCCAGATAGTTCACATGCCTTAGCAGGTTTTTAATCTCGCCTAGATTCCGGTGAAGCTCCGGTGGGCATAGATGACACGACACCCGCGATTTATGTATCAGAACCAATTAATGAAGATTCTGCAGACCCACCTATCCCATTTTCATATTATGATCAGATCTTGACCTTTCTCACTGATGGTTGCCTTCCATCTCAGACTTCTACGGCAGTACGCAGAAAAATTGCAGTCTTTAGCCGTCGATTTCGGTTAATTGCTGGAGAATTATGTTATATAGATCATACCGGAATCTTACTTTGCTGTATTCCACCACATGAAGTTAATTCAGTTATTACTTTGGCTCACTCAATTCCTTTCGGTGGCCATTTTGCAGCAGACTTAACTCACCAAAAAATTCTGTAGAGTGGTCTTTGGTGGCCAACAATGAACAGAGATATCTCACAGTTTGCCAAACAATGTGATACATGTCAGAGATCTGGTCAGCCCTTGCAACGTCATCTTTTTCCTCTGCAACCCATCTTACCAGTGGAACCTTTCCAGAAATGGGGTCTAGATTTTATCGGTCCAATTACACCTCCAGCAGTCTCTAGTAACAACCGTTACATACTGACCTGCACAGACTATGCAACCAGATGGGCAGAAGCCTGGGCTTTACGGTCTGCTACAGCCGTTACGGTAGCAAAGTGTCTGCTAACCGATGTCTTTCCACGTTTTGGCTTACCACTGGAAATCGTCTCAGATCAAGGCACTCATTTTGTAAACAATTTAATGAAGGCACTTACACAGCCGTTCCAGGTCACACATAAATTTAGTTCTCCTTATTATCCTCGTGCCAATGGATTGGCCGAAAGTACAAACAAATCTCTGTTGAATATCCTTCGAAAATTGATCATGGAATCACCGGAAAGATGGGATCAACTGCTACCTGCAGTATTATGGGCATACCGGACTACATACAAGGTAACAACAGGATTGACACCTTTCAAATTAGCTTATGGCTTAGAAGCAATAGCACCAATGGAGATAGTTATACCAAGTTTACGAGTGGCAATCGCTCAGAAACTTCTACTGGAAGACTCACTGTCATTTCGGTTGGACACCCTCAGAGAGTTAGACGAGCACTGATGGCTCAGTTTTTTAACCATGCATGAAGTTCAACTAAGACAAGCAAGGACGCACGATCAAAACCTGAAGACTCCTGTATTTTTGGTAGGACAACTTGTACTTTTTTATAATGCAAAGTCAAATAGATCGGCAGGCAAATTCAAATTACGGTGGTTCGGCCCTTACAAGATCGCAGAGCAAATCGGTCCAGCAACTTTTCGGTTGACTACGTTGACCGGAAATCCACTTCCAAAAGCAATCAACGGCTCGAAGCTGTGGCCGTATCAAAGCGCTACTAGTCTGCATTAAATCATTTGGCGGTGGACCGCATTTTTTAGATTTTGTTTTTTTACTTTTCATTCTATTCTTTCTTTTCCCTTTTTATAGCCGTGTTTTTTCATAAGCCGCCCTCCTTACCAATTACTCAAGTATGCATGCCAAATTAAAAGCAATATCATTCTAGCACTGCACAATGATAACCATCACTTCCTACCCCCCCAACCGTAATGTCTGTACTTAAGCTCTTTGGTTGCACCAAAAAACGCTATTGTGTTCTTGTGATTGTGCTCGTGTCTTCTGTGTACTGTGTATTCGTGTGCTGTGATCTGTGTATTCGTGTTCACGTGCGAAATGGAAGCATTGGCAAATTTCGCAGCTTTCCATGGAGGTATCCCTACCGAGGTAGGAGATTACCTGTGTATCCGAGGGTTGGCCAACTTTGTTGAGCTGCCTTGGCACTCAGTGGAAGCCCATCCCTTCTTCACACAAATTATCCCAGCCATTGCACAATCTCCCATCGCCGAACGCCAATGGATTTTCCCCTCCCTCCCTTCTAGAAATGTAGTGACCTTCCAAGCTTTCGTCGAAGCCTTCTGTCTCACCCCACAAGGCTGCGAAAATGGCCCAAGCATCCTTGTAGCTCGAATGGTAGAACTTTTTCCCGATTTTCATCAAATGAATACGCCATTCTCTACCGCCCCGAACCTGAAAAAACCGCATTACAGTTCTTAGTTGCGATCCTTAACCTCCAAAAACGCACATACGGTATCTCCCGCCCATTCTATTCCGCCATCGACCTTGCCACACGAGAACCCGTTAATTTCGCCTCATTTTTCTTTCACCGAATCCATAAGGAGTGCGTCGCCATAGTGAAACAAGTCAACAAAGGAACCACCCCTCGATCCAGACTTCCCCACATCCTTTCTTTCCTCTTCCCAACCATACTCGCCGCTCAACCACCACCACGAGGACGAGTCTTAAGGCACGAAGAGTCAATTCAGCTACTAGAAGATGAGGAAGAAGAAGATGAAGAAGAGCTCAATCAGTTGTTCCACCGGAAACGTATCAGAATTAGCTCCTCAGAAAGTGAAGCACAAAAAGATAACGATGACAATAAAGACGAAGAGAAGAACGAAGAAGAAACCTTCCATGATACAGCAACCTCCATGCACAATGAATCATCGGCAGAGCAACAAGAACAACAGGAGCAAACAGAAACAGAATCCATCTCGACCGAAAAAGAATCAGAGCAACAGGAAAATGAGCAACAATCTAATCAAGATGCACTAGACAAGCTACTGAAGGCAGCGGAATCTACAGAAGCGCACAATGCAGAAACGGAACAAACAAACAAGGTAACAACTAATGACTCTGCCCTCCCCAAAACACCGCCTGTTAACCCCATTTCCCAACCAGAACCACCCTGCAACCCCATCAAGCCGAGTCACCCCACCGGAACTATCGAAACCTCGACATCCTCCCTCAATTATTCACCACCTAATTCACAACAACTTCTCACCGAAACCTCGTCGCAACCTCGCCCTCCTCTGCCACCCCACCCCATTCCAGTCTTTTCAGAATTAGAATCCATGGGTCGCTTTTTGATTAATCTATCCCAACAATTACCGCAACAACTGAAACAAGTCTCAGATAATGCACGAGAGGAATTCCAACAGAAATTGGAAATAATGGAGGCGGATATCACCCCTCTTCAGGAAGAATTACAAGCAGCAAGAGCGGAAAATCATGCACTACATGAGCAGATCAAGCAACTATAGGCTACACTCCAAGCACAAGAAGAACACTCAAACCAGAGAGATAAGGCACTGGCTGAAAAAGACGAAGTACTGACAGCTGCCGACACCGAAATAATAAAGTTAAATCAAACAATCAAAGATACAGAAGACACACGGATCGCGCTAGGCAACTTACTGGAAGAAACCAGACTCCAGCTGCAGGACGCAGTACAGAAGTATCAAGAACAACAGAAAGAAGCGAAGCAAGCAGAAGAACAGCTACATAGAACAAAAGAATCACTGGATGAGGTGAACTCTATCCTTAAACATCAATTACTTAGGGAAGCTAAACATCAAAAAGACTTAGCAAATGTCCACAGAGAGCGAGATGCCTACCACAAAACCATACAATTTCAGAATCAACAGTTTGAAAGACTGGATAATCAGGTACAAAACCAGAAAGACAGAATCATTGAGATGCAGAAACAAGTAACAGACATGAAGACAGCCAGAGACGCGGCATTATCCAACGATTTTTATTTATAGGAGGCCTTTTTGCAAACACAGGCCGAAATTTTGCTTACTGAAGCCATCGCACTTAGTTCTGTTAGAGTAGATGCGCAGATTTTAGAACCCGATACCCTTAAACAATTATTAGAAACCCTTAAGAAAAAAATAGCCTGCACATTTAGATTAGCAAGAAATATGTATCTAGAAGGAATCGTAGATGAACAATGAGTTTTGTAATCAAAATCACTTGCGGGTTCGAGTCCAGCGTGCGTGCCAGTGTTAGACGGCCGCTGGAGTAGGACAAATGTATGCCGGATGTAACGGAGTTCCTTGAATTACGCGCGAAAAGTTGGTACGTGCATCTTGGAATTCTATATAAAGTAATGAAAAGAGAATGGTCGAGAGAGATGTTTTTCCTGGAATTGTCAGATTGTCCGCCTTGATATTTGTTAGAGTATTGTTACACTATTGTGAAGTTCTGAGTATTGTTAGTATTGATTTCTGTTCTGTCTGCATCATCTGCTTATACTGAAGCTCACTGTAACGAATATTAAGTGACGGATTGTGTGTCTGAGTATTGTTTCAGTATAGTATTGTTGTATGCTCTTCAGTCGTTGAAGTACCCTGAGTCAGTCTGAGTAGTTATATTACTGCGTGATTTGATTTGAAAACTTAATACATTGTGGAGTATGTTCTGTTTGTTTTATTGAACTTATTGCATTCGGTGACGAAGACGAATTATTACTTTCGGTAAACATAAACTTTTAATTGAGATCGTTGTAAGTGTTGTGACGAACGAATCTGTCGGTTAAAGTAGTATCTCCGGTTGATTACTACTGTTAAGATTGTAGTCCAGACTACTGCTCTGTTCCAATAGCAGGGTAGTCTGAAGAAGTACGGTACCCAGGAATATAGAAAGCCAGTCTCGCCCAGTTAATGTTAATGATTTGAGCTAAGACACGTAGTAGTGTTGTTATTGATTGTAAAGAAGGTTTGGGAAATTAGTACAGGGCCTCTATCTAACATACCCCTACCACTCCCAAGAACCCACGCTGGTCTGATAACGTTTTTTTGGTAATGATACTGAAAGCTTAACCCATTTTATGGTAAAACACTGTTTCACGTTTAACATTTGTTCGGTAACGATTTCGGCTGGTCAGCGTTACTGTTTCTGTAACACGTTAACACATAGGACAATCACAAATGAGGTGATCTCCCTAACATCGGTAGCATGGTCCTCTAGGAATTGGGTGTCTTATCTGCCTAGGTTGACGTCTAGAGTTTGGGTTTGCGTACATGACATTTGCATACTCTGGCTCCCAACTAGGTTTGCTCAGGTCTTCATAATAATATGGCTCATTATGCTCAGGTGATTGCATGTAGTAAGCATGTGGGCTATCAATATGAGTGGAGTCGAAACTATGATCACTTGAGTCACTTTCTGAAAGCAATTGTGTTACTAGGACTAAGGCTCTATTCAGATTTTCTTTTGTAGTTGCATACTTCACTGGAATCACATTGGCTAGAGGATAGGGTTGTTGCTCTAGAACTGGTTGAGGTTTTTGCTGCCCTTGATAGGGTTGCTGGGGCCTACCATACTGCTGTTGTGGGTATTGATTCTCATATTTTCCTTGTTGTGGATACGACTAAGGATAATTTTGTCTAACAACTTCTTTATTATATGGACAATCTTGTGTAGTGTGGTTGGTATATCTCCTTTCTATGGTGAAGTATTGGCTGTTAGGGTTCATGTAAGGAATTGAACTCACAACCTCTTGGTTAGGAATGTGATGGGCTAACTAGTTGCCCCAAAAGCCATGGTTGAGGATTACTTCCTAATCCTCTCTCTTAGGGTGTAGTTCAACCATCTCCTAACTATCACTTTATTACATTCTTCCCCCCTTGGTCAATCATTGCCCTCAATGATCTACTCTTGTATCCCTCTAGCCTCAGTGATCAGCCCCTTGAACTCCCTAGGTACCCTTGAATTGATGTCCTCAACCTCGCATAGTTTCTTGAACCTTGTTTGCAACCTTGGTCTCTTGAACCCTTGCTCTCAACCTTGCTTGAACCTTCTTGTTCGCAACCTTGGTGTCTTGAGCCCTTGTTCTCAACCTCAGACTTGAACCTTGTTCTCACCCATGTTTGGTTTCTAGAACCCTCAATCAAGTGCCACCCATGGTTTCCCAAGGGCTTTCCACTTTCCAGCTATCTTACTAGATTTGAAAAGTTCATTCCAAGAGCTTTCCAATGGTATCTTATATGCCTCAATCCGACCTACGGATCAAGAGATACACCCCAATCTTTGTTAAGCTAGCTTGTGAAAGAGACATGAGCTTCTTTATACCCTTTCATATAGAGGATGCCCACGCGCCTTTTTTAAAGGCCATTGGGTCATTCCACCTTGCCCAAGCCTACTTCCTAGGCTCTGATACCAATGTAAGGAATTGAACTCACAACCTCTTGGTTAGGAATGTGATGGGCTAACCAATTGCCCCAAAAGCCATGGTTGAGGATTACTTCCTAATCCTCTCTCTTAGGATGTAGTTCAACCATCTCCTAACTATCACTTTATTAAAGCTCACTTGGGGTTGAGCCATGATAGGGCACACATTGGCCATATGGTCTCAACCACAAGTGTAGCATTGTTTTCGTTGGGCAAATCCAAGAATCTGCTCGCTAGAGACTCCTAATTTTTGAGCTATCTTCTCTGCCAGATCCTCAATCGATGTGTTGGAAGTGAGGCTAGCAGCATTATTTGAGTCTTTATAGATATTTGAAAGCTCTAATTCCTCCCCTAGATTATCCTCAATTTCTATGCACATGCGTACACACTCTTCTATGGATCTAGGGTCCTTCAAGTACACGTATGATCGCTTGGTGCTTAACAATCCATCTAGAAATAAGGCCACTTGTTTGGTTAGAATGGGTAACTCTAGAACATGGCATCTCTCTAGGTATTGTCTAAACCCTCTTCCTGTGAGTCTCATTGTCTCTTGAGGTGTTTTCTTGAAGATCTATATCAGGGAGGATGTGTTATGCCTAATACCACTCTTAGAAAACTCAATGATGAATGCTTCAAGAAGTCGATCTATATTTCTGAACTGACCTTGGTGAAACGGTTGAAACCAAGTCAATGCGGTAGAGTTAGGACAAAAGCATTATATTGAGTGAACAAGTCTTCAACTTGTTCAGCCCTCAAAACTTGCCTAAACTCTGCTACATGGTCATACGGGTCTCTTGTGCAATTGAAGCAATTCTTCATGGACTTAACCAGATGTGTAGGCTTCAAGGTCCTATTGTGTTCTCTATGCCTTGGCAGAGGAAATTCATCAGCATTTCTTTGATTCCTTGGGTCTCTATGTCTCTCATTTTCCATTCGATCAGCCTTCGTTCTCTTTCTTTCTGTTCCCAGTGGGTTGGCAAAGCTCACCTCGGGTCTGTCTCTACTCCTGTCCCTGTGAGTTCCATGAGCTTGAGATGTTCCCACTCCTTGGTGACCATAAGAGACATTGGATCATTGTTGGGGAAAAACACATTCACCCTTCCAAGTGTAGGCATGTCTTCCATGCATGACGAACACAAAGATCCTCTATGATGCATTATCTAGGTAGGTCGCTTTGCCTCGGCTATTAGGATCTTTGAATTCATAGACGGTAAGTGCTCCCACTTTGTTAGGCTGCTCAGGTTTATACCTCCAAAATGCCTCATCTGTCTCTTGATTCAAGAGCAAATCTATGCTCCTATTGTCTTGGAGTGATTATTCTAGTCAGAATCAATGCCTCAAGGGGTTTTTGGCTCTTTTCCTAAGTTCCCTTGCTCTATGTCGCCTATTTCGGTATTTGATATTATGTTGCCAAATTCATCCATCCTTTCTAGTTGGCTGGTGACCACATACATTGTTCCTTCTTTATCTATGTAGGAACCGTTTTCGAACTTGAATACAGGGTGTTCTAGTCCAATGGGCTGATCCGGGTTTTCAATTTAGACAAAAGATCTTCTCAGACCATCCTCATAGATGCGAGCACCTAAGTGGTTGGTCTTGATATATTCCAATTGAGTCTTGTAGGGACCCTCGGGTTTTTCTAGGTATGCTACTCCTGAGCTACCTTCAGGTCTTTCCAAGTTATAAGACATCTCAGAGTCACTAGTTTCTGAGTTTAGAGCATAGGGGTAATCACTCAACTGCTATGCCCAAGACCTAGCTGTATGGTTGACACTAGCCTCTCATAATCTAACACTTTGACGGTCTCTCCATAGGTGTCTTCCTGGTCTCAGGTTCATATGCCCTTTTAATTAACCCAATGACCCATGTACAACCAACATTGCTGATTCTTTGATACCAATCACTTGTTCCTTTTAATTTCCTTGGCACTTGTTTTCTCTTTAGTTAAGCATCGTCAAGAGCACTTAAGTGTGTCGCACTTGATGTTCTTCGTCCACTTGGCTTAAGTTCTTTCCCCTTAGGTTGTCCCATAAGTGCAACTTAACCTATTCTTAGACTTGAGAAATTAGAGTATCTTAGAACTTGAGTGTTCCTATTGTACCCATAATTAATCAAAAGATCTATCCGCACTTAGCCTACTCCAGGAATGGATTGAGGGGGTTCAAAGATCTTGTAACCTCAAGTAGCTTCTCTTTGCTACACTTGCCCGCCCAGGAAGCGTGTTCTCAAGCCTACACACACTGGCACTTGCTTTGGTTTCTCCAAGAGCTCTCAATGATCCTGTAAAAGTTCCAAGTTTAGCTCAAGTTTTTACCTTCGATTGACAAACAATTTGATTCATATACTTTTAAACACCCTTTTTCCCTCTTTTGTATTGCCAAAAAATTTTCTCTATAGCTCCCTTGGTGTACCTATCCCACAAAGGTTCAACTTCAAATTAACTTATTTGAAAATCAACGCATTCAGGGTTCAAAAACTGATTTCACATGAAAAAGTTATGGCAATTCATGGTTTAGGGGGTTAAAACAAACAATCAGGACCGTTCAGGATTTTAGTGCATTTTTCTAAGGCCTTTGTAATTATATGGGTAATTGAGTGTGCAAATATACCCAAAATTTATCCCAAATTTTCAAAAAATTACCACTTTAATTTTTTGCTGAAAATGCCTATCTATCGTGATAGACAGTGTCTATCGCGATAGACGTTGATTGTCATGTGGGCCTATCTATCACGATAGACAATGTCTATCACCATAGACAGTATCTATCATGGGGTCCTCTTTGTCGTGATAGATGGTGACTCTCACGTGGGCTTGTTTGTCGCGATAGACGGTGTCTGTCGTGATAGACACTATTTGTCATGGGGCCCAGCCTGTCGCAATAGACAGGTGTCTATCGCGATAGATGTAGTGTTCTAATGATTTGGACACTACAACATATGAGGGGCATATCGACGCTGCATATACCGACGGTCATAGTCGGCGTCGGTATAGCCCTCGGAAAATCTGACTAAGGGATACCGACGGTCAAGTGACCGTCGGTATGACCGTTTTAAACGGATCGTCGGTGTGGCCCGCAGCCGCCGATATAAGCGTCGGTATAAGCATCGGTATATGCGTTGGTATGAGCGTCGGTATAAGCGTCGGTATATGCATCGGTATAAGCGTCGGTAATTTACTGGCATCTACCGACGCGTATACCGACGTCCATACTGGTGCCTATACCGGTGGTGAATTTTTAAACATACCGCGAACCCGAGAGCAAAACTTCACATTTCTGCACGTGTTTGAGTACTGTCGGTCTACTATCGAACTTGCGCGCGCGAACCTGCATTGTCTTGTGCACACACACACACACATGGATCTCTCTCTCTACACACACACACTCTCTCTCGGCTTAGCTCTCACATCTTGGTAAGTGTTGCTCGTACTGTTAGCATTTGTGTTTCTCTATGCTTTAGGGTTTCTAATTTCTCTTTTGGTTGATTTTGCAGAAGTTCGTTGGCGTTGATTGTTTGGAATTGGATGAGAGACGACCTACATTACGCTTTGACGACAACGATTCAAAGAGAGACATACTTGTAAGTGATTCTTTTATTCGCTATTGATAAAGAGAGAAGGAGAGAGAGAGAGAGAGAGAGAGAGAGAGAGAGAGAAAGAGAGAGAGAGAGAGAAAGAAAGAGAGAGAGAAGAGAAAGGAAGATACACATTAATTTACACATCCATACATACACACATACATGTACACACATGCATGCTTATATACACACACCTATACACACATGCATGCTTACATACACACACACATATACACATATGCATGCATACACACACACATAAATTTACACACATGCATACATACACACACATGAATACACACATACATACACACACATATATACACATATGCATACATACACATACACACACACACACACACATACACACACACATACACACATGCATATATACACACATATACACGCATGCATGCATACATACACACACATATACCGGCATGCATGCATACACACATATATACACACATGCATACATACACACATATACACACATGCATGTATACATACACACACATGTATACACATGCATACACATGCATACACATACACACACATACACATACATGCATGCATACATACACACACATACACACACATGCACACACATGCATGCCTACATACACGCACATACACATACACACACATGTATACACATGTATACATACACACACACATGTACACATGCATACATACACACACATATATACACACATGCATACATACATATAATCCTATTTTTATTTTGAAGTTTTTGTTTTACATCAAATATATAAAAATAGGATTAGGGTTTTAGGGTTAAATATTTAAGATTAGGGTTTTAGGGTTTTAAATAGGATTAGGGTTTTAGGGTTAAATATTTAAGATTAGGGTTTTAGGGTTTTAGGTCTAGATATTTAAGATTAAGGTTTTAGGGTTTAGTATTTCAGATTTTAGGGTTATAACACCTACATAACATATATGCACACATACACATACACATGTAATACATATATACATGTATATACACATGTATACAGAAATATACATATTTTAGGTCTAGATTTTTAAGATTAGGGTTTTAGGGTTTAGTATTTCATATTTAATTCTAAGTCTTCTGATTAGGGTTTTAGGATTTTAATACGCAGATAACATATATACACAAGCACACATATACATATAATACATACATACATGTAGATACACATGCATACAAAAATATACATATTTTAGATTTAAATCTTTAAGATTAGGGTTTTAGTTTTATAACACCTACATAACATATATGCACACATACACATACACATCTAATACATATATACATGTATATACACATGTATACAGAAATATACATATTTTAGGTCTAGATATTTAAGATTAGGGTTTTAGGGTTTAGTATTTCAGATTAGACACCTCCAATATATAGATCAAAGGCCAAACACCTCCAATATATAGATCAATGCCATATGTCATGGGGCCCAGCCTGTTGTGTTCTAATGATTTGGACACTACAACATATGAGGGGCATACCGACGCTGCATATACCGATGCATGCATACACACATATATACACACATGCATACATACACACATATACACACATGCATGTATACATACACACACATGTATACACATGCATACACATGCATACACATACACACACATACACATACATGCATGCATACATACACACACATATACACACATGCACACACATGCATGCCTACATACACACACATACACATACACACACATGTATACATACACACACACATGTACACATGCATAGATACACACACATATATACACACATGCATACATACATATAATCCTATTTTTATTTTGAAGTTTTTGTTTTACATCAAATATATAAAAATAGGATTAGGGTTTTAGGGTTTCAAATAGGATTAGGGTTTTAGGGTTAAATATTTAAGATTAGGGTTTTAGGGTTTTAGGTCTAGATATTTAAGATTAAGGTTTTAGGGTTTAGTATTTCAGATTTTAGGGTTATAACACCTACATAACATATATGCACACATACACATACACATGTAATACATATATACATGTATATACACATGTATACAGAAATATACATATTTTAGAATTCCCTTCACGAAACCATCAGGTACGGATCTCCAATAATAAATATTGGCTACTACTAATTAAGAGTAAATAATGGGGCCTACTTGATAAGCCACAATCAACCACCTCTAGTGAGGGACTAGTGCACTAGTTGGGCCATGTAAGTACATATGTTTTGCAGGTTGTAAGTAGTTCATCCCAATTATAAGCAGTCCAATTATTAGTAGCTCATGTGTATACAAGGTCTCCATGATCACTAGCTGCTTGATCCCAATAGTGCAACTTGATAGAGGATATGCATGCTACCTAAAATTCTCTCATCCAAAGTGTTTTGGTTTGTGTCTGTCACTATATGCTAGCATATTACGTAGTTGGCCCATTGCCACACCTTGGCAATGTCTTCATCTAGCCACTTACTGAAGCATTCGATAGGTTTCCAACTATGTTAAAGAAGACATAAATGCAAGTCCAACAGTTTGGATGAAACAATTAAGAAGAAGAGATTAAACATGATAAAATTGTAAGAAATAACTAATCAATCATGTCCATATTTTGGTGTTATATTCTTATTGTAGATGACATGAATGTAGAGAATAGATTTTATGTGATAAAAGCCACTGTGTTTTAGCTAGGTCTCTTTCCCTCACAATACTTTGTGATGGTCTCAAGAACCCATATGGAGTAGTGTGGTGCTCCTACTTATACATCCCTTCAATATTGTCAAGGACTACTAAACAAACAATCAACTCTTATGGTTTGCATCTTCTCAACCCTAGAAAATTCAAGGAGGGGGGAGCCACGAAAGCATCATCAATAGGTGATTTTGTTTCCATCTTATGGATTGTGCACCTTATTAGGCCAATTTAAAAGAAAAAGAGAAAAGAAAAAGGATAAAAATAAAAACTCTCATCCCCATGGATTAGGAATCCTCTTTGTCACATAACCCTTGGGCATATTGCTCAAGGCCCACATCTTTCACATGATTTTAAAATATGAGCACCTAAAGTTGCATTCATAGGGCCACCCTAAGTCATATACCCAAAAGCAATTACGTTATAAAGATCATGAGTGAGATGAAGTATGTGAACCAAATTCTTTTTTATGGTACGTGTTTGTCTTTTTGTTTGCCTTTTTTATCTCATCGTTTCTCTATGATGTTATGTGTTGTCTTTATGTTTCTTTTTTGTCCATGACCATCTGCATGCGATGCTATACCCATCAAAGAATATGTTGAGTTTGTACATTTCCATGTGCATCGTTCAACTATATTTGTGCCGTCGTGTGTGGGTGTGTGTGTGGGGGGAGAGAGAGAGAGAGAGAGAGAGAGAGAGAGAGAGAGAGATGGAGATGAATCTTTGGAATAGTGAGACTATGATTGAAAATACATATGAATTGCGAGAATAGTGAGACTACGATTGAACAGTGGGAATAGTAAGACTACGATTGTACTCTGATTGTCTCCTTTGTTCACTCTTGTAGCCTTCTGCCTCATGCTCATTCTGTGTGTCTCCTTTACTTCCCTGTTGTAGTATCCAATGACATGCTTATTTTTGTAGAAAGTTTGGCAATAGAAATTATAGTCTTTCTCCACCCACAGAGTCGAAACTTTTGTTTTTTATTTTATTTCTGGTGGAAAAATGATTAACGAAATACACAAAAAACGTTACATGAGATGGTTGTTGCACCACACGAGAGGACTATGCCAAAATTATGGCCGACAATGAGTGAGTATGTTATGGATGATGGTGCAATGTATCCTACAATTTCTTCGTACATAAAAGATTATCGTGCAATAGACATATTACAAGGACATGTCTAATGATGATGGAAAGTCACACATATATAGGACCATAAATGCATGCATGCATACATGCATTCACACATATCCTTATTGTGGAAGGGCAAATCTTCCCAACAAATCAAACTAAAGAGTCTAACTAGCAAAGTCCACACTAAAGAGAGAAATGCACGTATCCACCTGCCAAACACCTCCAATATATAGATCAAAGGCCAAAGAAGTTAACTAAACTACAAGGAGACATGTCTACCTTCCGTCACATGGATGTCTAAGATGATCACGTAGTTTCCAAACTTAGGAAATCACATGTTTTCTAAAAGAAATTACTCCAAGCTTTCACATACAAGTCAAATAGCTAGGAGAAGCTTACAATCAAGATTATGGTACTCAACCTTAGAGAAATAAACCCTAAGGTTCAAGACTCTTCAAATAGGGGTAGATAATCAGCAAATCATAGGGGTTTCATATCTAAACGAGCAAGGGTTCTTCCCCTTATACCTCTGTAATTCTACAACATTACCCTTCCATTAAAAGCATTTTCATCCTTGGAAATGAGTGGAAATATATACCTTCAGGTATTCCCCGATACCCTATGATTAGTCTCATCAATCATGGTCTTCATATCTCTAATTCACGTCTTTATTCAGAAGGGGATCATATCTTGGCCAGATATAAAAAGAAGAGAATCCGTCTCTGTTCCATTCCTTACTAATATCATTCAAAGCCTCATATGGTTTCAGATGTGAAAGACTAAATTAAGTGCAAAGTATGGAAAGGATGATAAGGGTGAAACACACATGGATTCTCCTAAGTCTATCATAATACAATCAAAGCTATTTTGACAAATTATGATGATAACTTCCATTTGAAATATAAAAATTTTGGTGAATTTTGATGAGAACTTTCATTGCAAATATGAAGCTTTAGGTGAATATTTTTTGATAACCTCCTTTAGGACTATAGAGATTCATTAATCATAAAAAATGTTATGGCAAGAATATAAACATGAGTCTAACAAGTGGCACAAAGAAAGAACTCAAAACATATGATTTCATCAAGTTACAATGTCTCAATAAAAGTCTTCATAAGTCATCTTTATAATATGTGTGATTTGAGGAGAAAAGGTGCACATGCGTTGTGGGCATGTTCTTGCATTCATGACAATAGCACTTTGGGTGCCATTGCTCAAAGGAAACTATTGATATATTTCGATAGTGATGTGCATGAACACACTTAGGACTGTTAGGGCACCATTTTCCTCTTTATGAGTGTTTTTTCCCTCAGCTTGTATATATGCCAATGAACCTAATGGGTCACTTATATTTGTACATTCACTTGGTAATACATTTAGTATCATGTGCTACGCTCCAAGCTTCTTCTTCTTCTTCCTTGTGTTGTTTGTGTGCTTTTGTAGACGTCAAACTCCAACAATCGATATTTGAGAAGGTCACCACTTCATGTAAGGCATCATTGATACCCCTCCAATCACAACCTTAGAATCACACAAAGTTTGGTGAGCACACTCAAGGCAATTATGAATGCTTATGTAGGCAATTTTGTCCTTTTGTGCCAAACATATATATTGTTTTTGGTTAGCCACTACAAGCACCTCAAAGTCTATTGTAGGTGTAGCAAAGCTCGATAGGATAGTTCTATTCAACATTTTGAGATACAGTCATTTTCTGCATCACAATGTTTTATTCAGTGGTCACGACTTAAAGTAATGATGTATTCGCTTGTTAAGGACAAGTAGGATGACACTAATGTCACGAGGAAGGAGATAAGGAAGAGAGCTCACACACACACTCTCACTCTCAAGGAGAAGCACACACACAGATTGAGCCAAGGAAGATTGATCTTCTTCTTCTTCTTCTTCTATTACATAAAAGGAATATACAAGAATGACCTAAAAACAAGAATACAACCAGTGCAATATATAAAGACCAATACATAAGGAAAAACCTAATGTCCACGAATGAGTGAGCTGGCAAGAAACAAATGTGCCATCACTCTCGGTAAATAAATCTAATAAAGCTCAATGAAGTATCCCTGACATATACCGGCATGACCACTATACATGTCAGAGAAACGAAAAACTGGTACGAGTCATCCTGGATCATCACATGTTGAGCTTGATATCTCAACACTCCCCCTCAAGCTCAACGCCATATCCTGTAATCCAAGCATCTTTCGAAACTTCTTCAACTTCTGAGCTCCAAGTGCTTTGGTGAAAATATCAGCAACCTGCTCATCTGTTCTCACATAAACAAGATCAATATCACCTACTAATACCTTCTCTCTGATGAAGTGATAATGTACCTCGATATGCTTTGTTCTAGCATGGAAAACAGGGTTCCGTGCTATCTGTATGCTGCTAAGATTATCACAATAGATAGTGATAGGCTTTTGCACTTCCACACCTAAATCTGCAAGTAACATCTCCAGCCATGATGCCTCACATGCTTCCATTGCAGCACCTCTATACTCAGCCTCTGTACTCGACAAAGCAACAGTGGGTTGCTTCTTACTGCTCCACGTAATAGCTGCACCTCCAAGTGAGAAAAGAAAGCCACTAGTAGATCGTCTATCTAGAGTACTACCAGCCCAATCTGCATCGGTGTATCCATGAACCTTCAAATCTACACAAGCTTCATAAAACAATGCATAATCCAAAGTAGCACTCACATAACGTAGAGTGCGCCTCAGAGCATCCAAATGTGGCTTCCTGGGAACCTGCATAAACTAACTTTCAAGTCCAAGAGTATAACTTAGATCAGACCTTGTAATTGTGAGATATATAAGACTTCCCACAATTTTTGTGTACATAGTAGCATTTTCCAATGCTTCACGTGATGTAGTATCCAATTTCAAATTCTGATCTAATGGCATAGAAATTGGCTTACAATCAGCCATACCATACTTTTGCAGCATATTCAAGGCATATTGCCTTTGCGACATCCATACACCTGTTTCTGTATGTATAAACTCAATGCCCAAGAAATAGCGCAGCACACCAAGATCTTTCATGTCGAATTCCTGCATAAGAAGTTTCTTTACCTCTTTGATGCTTTCTTCATTATCACCACCTACAATCAGGTCATCAACATAAATAGCCACAATAGTGATGCCATCATCAGCCTTCCTTGCATATAGTGAGTGATCTGCATCAAACATAGAGAACCCAATGCTGGTTAAGTAATCAACAATCCTTGCATGCCGTGCACGCGGAGCCTGCTTCAGCCCATACAAAGCCTTTTGCAACCTGCAAACATATTTTGGATGCTTTGAATCTTCATATCCTTGTGGCTGGTCCATATATACTTCTTCCTATAACTCACCATGTAGGAAAGCATTCTTCACATCCATCTGATGCAAAGTCCATCCTTTTGTTGTAGCTAATGCAACAAGTGTTCTGACAGTAGACATTTTAGCTACAGGGCTGAATGTTTCCTCATAATCAATGCCATATGTCTGTGCATAACCTTTAGCTACCAATCGTGCTTTATACCTGCTTATGCTACCATCAGCATTATGCTTTACCTTGTAAACCCATTTGCAGCCTATGGATTTCTTTCCTTGCGGCAATGGAACCAGCTTCCATGTATCATTTCCATAAAGTGCAGCCATCTCCTCATCCATAGCTTTTTCCCAATCTGCATTACCAGTTGCATCTTCAAAACAAGAAGGTTCAGCATCTTGTATTACCTTTGTCATGTAGGCACAATGGCGAGCCATGTAACTATCATATGTCAATCGTTGCACTGAATTACACATCCTCCCAGATCTTCTTGGTCCTAGGTCACTTCTTCTTCTATCATCTACATGTGTTCTTCTTACTCCTGGAGTCTTCACAGAGGGCAATCCAAGTTCCTCATCAAGACTCTTTTCTGAACCGCTTGAATCTCCATCAACATCTTCAAAACTTGCACCTGTTTTACTACCAGCAGAAAGCTTTTCTTTACCTTTCTTGGATGTATTTGATGAATTTGCTGGACTGAAATTTCCACGCAATCTTCCACTCCATGGATTTGAGTTGGAACTATTGCTTGGTGATGCATCCGGTCCACTCAAAACTTGAGATTCTGCACTAGATTTTTCAGCATTTTCTTTGTCATTTGGTTCAAGATTCAGTCCTTCTTTGGCATCTACATAGAAGCTTGACATTTCATCAAATACCACATCTCTGCTCACCTTCACCTGTCGTGTGAGTGGGTTATAACATCTGTACCCCTTTTGCTCAAGGGAATATCCAATGAAGATTATGAAGAATGGTACTTGTTGCAAAAGGTTATGCTCAAGAGAGGCATTGATTATGATGAGACCTTTTCTCCCACATGGCAAATGACCATGGTTCGTAGCATTTGTGAACTTGTAACTCATCTCATCATGATTGGAATGTACATCACTTGTACATTAAAATTGTATTTTTGAATGATGAGTTACATGAAGAAGTGTATGTATTTCAACCCCATGGTTTTGTGCAAAAAAGGCATGAAAACAAAGTGTGCATGTTGCAAAAGGCATTATATGGTTTGAACCAAGCACCACATGCTTGGTATGAAAAGATACATGCCTACTTGATTGCACATGGTTTTGAGAGCATTCCATCTCGGAGCACCTTATATGTTAAGTGTGCAAATGATGTGCTTGTGATCATTGATATCTATTTTGATGACATGTTGCTCACAAGTCCTAATGAGAAGCCAATTGCTTGTTTTAAGGATGAGTTGCATGCCTATTTTAAGATGTCAAATCTAGGGCATTTGCATCATTATTTGGGCATTGAACTTATGCAAGTTGATGGCAGAATAGCTTTGTTTCAAAAAATATATATTGACACATTATTGCAATGTTTTGGCCTTGAAGATTGCAAACCTATTTTGAGTCCTATGAAATAGGTTTATTGTTGAGGATGTTGGAGATGCATTTGATGTTGTTCTCTATCAGCAAGTTGTTGGATGCTTGATTTACTTATACATAACTCGGCTTGATATCTAGTTTTTTGTCTCTTAGATGAGAAGTTTTATGCACTGCCTAGATGTCAAGCATTGGCAGGCAATTAAGCACATCTTTTGCTACTTGAGTGGTATCCAAATACTTGGATTGTTTTATCCCAAGGGGGGGATCACTACAACCAAATTTACATGCTTGTTTTGACTCAAATTGAGTTGGTTGTTATGATCCTCATGTGTCCACTAGTAGTCTTTACTGCATGGTTGGTAGCTCATGCATATCTTGGTTGAGCAAGAAGCAACCTAATCTGGCCACTTCTAGTTGTGAGACTAAGTATAGGGTAGCTTTCACAGTGATTGTTGACTATGTGTGGCTTAGATGCCTTTTGGCTAATTTGGGTGCTGCTTAGTCTTCTTCCACCACCATCTTCATTGATAGTTAAAGCACATTGGTAGTTGTGAGGAACCCTATGTTCCATGCTTGGACAAAGCACATTGAGGTGCATTATCATTATGCTAGGGAGAGATTCTTTATTGGAGAGATCAGTTTGGCATATGTGACCACATAGGATAGTATTACAGACCTTTTCACAAAGGCTCTACCTCGAGAGAAGTTTGAAGCTCTCCACAAAGATTTGAACTTACTTCCTTTTATGGATTGATCTCTTTCCACATAGCTTGGCACTTAATTCGTAGTGATGCATGTCAACACAATTATGGAGGGCCTTTTCCCCTAGTTTGTGACCCATGGAGCACTTTTTTCCCTCTTATCGAGGGACTTTCCCCCTAGCTTGTATATATGCTTTTAACCCTAACGGGTCACTTATCTTTGTACATTCACTTGGTAATACATTTAGTATCATGTGTTGTGCTCCAAGCTTCTTCTTCTTCTTCCTTGTACAAAGATAAGTGACCCATGGAGCACTTTTTTTTCTCTTATGGAGGGATTTTTCCCTGAGCTTGTATATATGCCTTTAACCCTAATGGGTCACTTATCTTTGTACATTACTTGGTAATACATTCAATATCATGTGTTGTGCTCCAAGCTTCTTCTTCTTCGTCCTTGTGTTCTTTATGTGCTTCTATAGACCTCAAAATCCAACAAAAACATACTCCTAAATCCAATTTTTTGTATTGAAATTAGTGGATTAATCGACTTTATCTCTCCCAACTATACACTCACATACTTCACTTCTCCTCATTCACTTCTTTTGCTTCAATTTTTCTCCCTTTCCCTTTTTCTCTCACACTATTTATCTTCATTTGCCATACAACACACCCCAACCATATGCATACACATTCAACAGAATTCATTCCACATTCATTCGAGCACACATGCACAAACACACTCCCTTTCTCTAATAAACACATAATCGAGCATATGCACACCCTTTTTCTCTCACACACATGGTCCAATCCATTTTTTTTTACTTATACTTCTCATTCTAGCCTAATCCTTTCACTTAATCTTAATCTCTTCCCTACTCTTGTTCCCTCTCTTCTTCAATCACTCCTCTCCTCACTTCCCTTCACTCTTCACTCGGTACTCCCTTCCTTTCTTTTCACTTCATCCTCCTTCACCTCTCTTCACACCCTTTTGTGTTTCTCCACTTACTCTTGACCCTCTCTTCATCTTCTCTCCACTCAGCCTTTTTTTTTTCTAGTCTTTCCCTCACTCACTTTCTTGAGCTCCTCTCTTCCTTTGAAACCCTTCTTCACTTTCCTCACTTCCTCCCTTCCCTTTGTTTTCTTTTTTCAGTCTCTCCTTTCTCATCATTTACCTTTCTTCCTCTTTTCTCACCTCTAGTCATCCCTCTTACTTCTTTGGATTCCTTCCTTTCATTCCCTTTATCTTCCTTTTTGCTCACTTTTTCTCCTCACTTCCCCCTCTTCTTCAACCTTTTTCTCCACTCTCTTCTCTTTTTATTCCTCTTCTTTACCACCATCTCTTTTTCCTCTTCCCCTCTTCTTCCTCTTACACACACACACACACACCTTCCTTTCTCTTCTACATTCCACTCTCCTCTCGTCCTCTTTTTCTACTTCTCACCCCGTTTCCCTACTCTCTTCTTTTTCTCTAGCTCTCTATTTACTCTCCTCTCTTTTCAACTTTCTCTCCTTCTCTCTTCCTCTCCTCCTTCTTTGCTCACTCTCTTTCTACTCCTCTCATTTTCATTCTCCTCTCAAACTTCAGCACTCATTCTATCTTTGTGTCTTCCTCTTCTTTTTCTTCTTAGCCTTGAATTCCTTTTTGTCCTCTTCACTCTTCTCTGAGACTTTAGCACTCTCTTGATATGTTTAGGTAGTGATGTGTGTGAACACACTAGGACTGTCGAGGCATTGATCCCTCTTCAAGAGTTTTTTTTCCTTGGCTTGTATATACGCCTATTACTCTAATGGACTACTTATCTTTCTACATTCTCTTGGTAATACATTTAGTATTGAGTGTTGTGTTCCAAGCTTCTTCGTCTTCTTTCTGCTATTTACATGCTTATGTGGACCTCAAACTCCAACAATTGGTATCAGAGCAGGTCGCCGTTTCATCTTGGGCATCGTCAACACCCCTCCTATCACAGTCTTAGAATCGCATGAAATTTGGTGAGAATACTCAAGACAATTAGGAGTTCAAAGTAGCTCCACTATCTAGTGTTGAAATCACAATCTAAGCTTGTTTTGGCCTTCAAATGCACTATCAAAATGTTTATGCGAGCGATTTCTTCTTTTTGTGCCAAAGATATATACAAGTTTTGGTTCTCTAGTATAAGCTTCTCAAAGTCTGCTACATGTTTAGCAGAACTCGATAGGGTAATTATGTTCAACTTTTTGAGATGCAATCATTTTTCTACATCAGGGTATTCTATTCAGTGGCCATGGCTAAAAGCAGTGATGTATTCTCTATGTTGGCTATTAAGGATAAGTTGGATGGTACCAATTACCCATTATGGGATTATATGATGCAGCATGTATTGCTTGCAAAAGGACTATGGAATATTGTGCAAGGTGCTGAAAAACGTCCTATTAAACCTACAAGTACAGTTACGGAAGTTGATGCAAATGGTGTTGAAGATGGAGATATTCTTCATGTTCCTATTCGTGGTGTGGTTCCTATTGCACATACTATAGAACAAATCCATTGGGACGGTAGAGATTCTTAGGAACATGCAATGGTAGCCTTGTCTATCAAATGTGCCATTATTCCTCACATTTGCTCTTATAGAACAACAAAGGATACTTGGGATACACTTACCACTTTATAAAAGGTAAGGAGAGGCTCATGTTGCTTAACCCTAACAAAGATTCCATGGATAGTTTTTTGACAAAGATCAAAGAATTGAAGGAGCACTTGATTTCTACTGCTAAAGTCTTGCTTGATAGTTCACTTCTCTAGACTATTCTAAATGGTCTTCCAGATTCATATCAAAGTTTTGCTTCTACTCTTTCATTGATGATGAAAGGCAATCCAAATGCCTTAACATTTGAGGAGCTAGTTTCTATTCTATTGTAGGAAGATCAATCTAGGCAAAACAAGTCCATTATGCGTGTTGCAGATCAAGCTTTCTTGGCTAGTCAAAAGGACAAAGGTAAATGGAGCTCTTCTACTAGTAAGCAAAAATCTGCTAATTTTGCACAATCAAAGAAGGATGATAGAGACAAGAAGAAAATAGAAAAACAAGAATTATTTTGAAAATATTTTAAAGAAAATAATCATGTCATAAAGAGGTGTCCAAAGCTAGATGCAAAGAGGCAAAGAAGAAAGAGGCTGGAATTGTTGTTGTAGAGGCCTCTACACCCAAAACACAGTGTGTTTATCTTGTGCAGAATGAAGAATGGGCATTTAGTATTGTTTCCACTTATGATCCATCTTCACATGAACAATGTATGTGTGTAGTAGACTCGGATGTTTGGTACTTTGATAGTGGGGTAACCAAACATATTACCTCACAACATAGTTTCTTCACTTCACTTGAGCTTGCCCCTATAGGGAATACTATCATATGCACCACCAACTCATCGTATCCTGTTATGGGAGTTGGTAAGATAATTTTGACTACTATTGATGGTAGTTCTTTTAAATTTTCAGAAGCTTAAATTGTCAGATGCTTTAATTGTGCCAAGAATCAAGAAAAATTTGTTATCAATTTTAGCATTCGCCAAGATTGTCTTGGTCGTGAACTTTGTTGATGACAGATGTACAGTTCATGACCTATCAAATGGTGACATCATTATTGCTTCTGGCATTTTATGTCGTGGGCTATATAAGCTCATAGATTATGCAAAATCTATGAATAATTTAGCATGTGTAGTTCAAGATTCTCAAGCTATGTGAGATGCAAAGCTTTGGCATGCACGCTTTGGTCATCTGCATTTTTCTAGTTTGCTATGCTTGTAGAAATCTCAAATGGTGTCCTCTTTGCCCAAACTTGAGGCACCTAGTAAACATGAATGTGAAGGCTCTATTTTGGGAAAAATGTAGCATTCCTCCTTCCCAAGGTTTAGTTTGAGCTACTCAGAAATCGCAGCTTGTTCATAGTGATGTTTGTGGTCATATGCAGATACCTTCTTTTGGGAACTATCTTTACTTCGTGACTTTCATCGATGATTTTTCCAAGCATGCATGGGTATATCCATTGAAAGAAAAGTGCGAAGTGTTTATGTGCTTCAAACAGTTTCTGGTTTTGGTTGAAAATATGTCAACATGTAAAATGGGCACCCTTGTGGATATATTTAGGTAGTGATGTGTGTGAACACACTAGGACTTTCGGGGCACCTTTTTCCCTCTTTAGGAGGTTTTTTACCCGGCTTGTATATACTGCTATAACCCTAATGGGTCACTTATCTTTGTACATTCTAGTGGTAATACATTCAGTATTGTGTGTTGTGCTCCAAGCTTCTTCTTCTTCCTTGTGCTCTTTGCGTGATTCCATAGACCTCAAAATCCAACAATTGGTATCAAAGTAGGTCACCACTTCATCAAGGGCATCATCAACACCCATTTGATCACAATCTCAGAATTCCATGAATGGTGATCATACTTAGGGTGATCAAGAGATCAAAATGGCCTCGCTTTGTGGTATTGAAATCGATTTGAGCTCATTTCGGCCTCCCAATGCACTGTTGTAGTGCTTGTGCAGGCAATTTTGTCTTTTTGTGCCAAAGATATATACAGGTTTTGGTTCATGAGTATAAGCTCCTCAAAGTTTGGTACATGTTAAGTGGAAGTTGTTAGGGTAGTTCTGTTCAACTTTTTTAGATACAATCATTTTTCTCCATTAGGGTATTTTAGTCGGTGGCCATGGCTGAAAGCAGTGATGTATTTCGTATGTTGGCTGTTGAGGATAAGTTGGACGATACAAATTAACTATTGTGGGCTTATATGCATCATGTATTGGTTGCAAAAGGACTGTGGAATATTGTGCAGGGTGTTGAAAAACATCTTATTTCACCTAAAAACACAGTTATTGAAGGTGATGTGGATGGCGTTGAAAATGGTGATATTCTTCATGTTCCTGTTTGTGTTGTGGTTCATGCTGCACCTACTATAGAGAAAATTTATTGGGATGACAGAGATGCTCAGGCACATGCATTGATAGCCTTGTCTATCATAGGTGCCATTATTCCTCACATTTGCTCTTGTAGAATAGCTAAGGATGTTTGGGATACACAAAGGATTGTATACCAGGCAAGGAATGAGGCTCATGTTCCTTACCTTTGAAAATAGTTGGAGAGTGAGCACATGAATGAAGGAGATCCCATGGAGAGTTTTTTGACAAAGATCAAAGATTTGAAGGAACAATTGATTTCTAGTGTTGAATTCTTGCCTGACAGTTCACTTGTGCAGACTATTCTGAATGGTCTTCCCGATTCATATTAGCATTTTGCTTCTACTCTTCATTTGATGATGAAAGGCAATCCAAACACTTTAACATTTGAGAAATTAGTCTCTATTCTATTGCAAGAAGATGAGTTTAGGCACAACAAATCCATTATGCGTGTTGCAGATCAAGCTTTCTTGGCTAGTTAGAAGGTCAAAGGTAAATGGAGTTCTTCTAATAGTGAGCAAAAATATGCTAATTTAGTAGAATCAAAGAAGGAAGATAGAGACGAGAAGAAAACAAAAAAGCAAAAACTGTTTTGCAAATATTGTAAAGGAAATGATCATGTGATCAAGAGCTGTCCAAAAATGGCTGCTACAGAGGCAAGGAAGAAAGAGGCTGGAATGGTTGTTGGAGAGTCCTCTACATGAAAATTTGTTGATTACAGATGTATAGTTCATCAAATGGCAACATCATTATTGCTTCTGACATCATATATTGTGGGCTGTATAAGCTCATAGATTGTGCAAAATGTGTGAATGATTCAACATGTGCAGTTCAAGATTCTAAGGCTATGTCAGATGCAAATCCTTAGTTGGCACACTTTGTTCATTTGAATTTTGTTAGTTTGCTACACCTGCAGAAATCTGAAATGGTTGTGGTGAATGCAGATGTTGTCTTTAAGGGTGTTGATGCAATGGGAAGGGGGAATAGGGATGGGAATGTGGATGCAGTGGTAACAGTGGAGAAATGTGCAGTGCCTAAATATAATGGTGCAATAGAGGAGGTGAGTGTTGGTGCGGTGGGTGGTGAGATGTCCATGTCACTGGACGTGGTGTCAAGTGCCGTGACTGTGAATAATGGAGTGATAGTGAGTGCATGCATGGGTGTAAATACAGGATTTACAAAGGTTGAAGAGTAATTTACAGAGGGCTTCTCTTGTACGCCTTGGTGGAAAGGGGAGAGAGGAATTACGGTGGGTCGAGGGGGTGAGACTGGGGAGAAGGTTAATGGAGGTGGAAATGGGAATAGGGGTCTTGGAGGTGTGGGGAAGGAAGGGAAGGATGGAGGGAGAATTGGAGTGAATGGAAAGGTGGATGCTCGAGGAGGAAAACCAGGTTGGGTGGGTGCGGGAAGAGTGGGAGGAATGGAGGCCACAAAGGCTTCTGCTACCTCGCTATCCAAAGATGTGGATGGTCTGGGAGAGATCTGATGTATAGGTAAGATTGGAGAGGCAGGAGGTGAAAGAGGAGCAGTTGGGGTGGCAGGTACTTCGGTTACAGTGGTGTTATGTACAATAGTAGTGTGGGGTGGTGAGTCGATGACAATGGTGTCTTCTACCAATGAGCCTTCAGGGATGAGACATGCTTCCCTAGCCTATTCTAAAGATTGGCCACCTGTCGGTACGCGAATGTACTGACCTGGCTTTGATAATAATCGTACTCGTCGGGGGTCAAATTGCGGTAGCGGTTTTCTCTGCAGATATCTTAATGCCTCGTTAGATCCCACTAATTTAACAAGTTCCCTTATACCTTTGATGTATACTTCTTCGAAACCGCCTGAGACAAGCTCTTGTTCTATGAGTGCTTGGCTCTCTTCCTTAGTTAACTTCTTAAATGCCCAAACTTTTTCCATGGTGTGATATAATTTTTTGATTGCCAGCATATATGCTGCTGCCTCAAAGGTTTCATCTTCATGCATACTGGTATCACCTTGGGTGTCGGTTTGCTGTCCTTGTTCGTCTGTCTGTACATTCTCTTGGGATTCATGAGTGCCGTGGCTGGCTTCATCATCGCCCTCATCATCATCTGTTTCTGTTCGTTCGTCTTCTGAGCTGGATAAGACTTTTCCTTGTTGTTGATCCGGGGGAGTGGTCGGGTAGCTTGGACGTTCATATTCTTGAGAGAAAATCTCGCCTTCAGAAAACTGAAATTCATTTGAAAAGGCATCTGGCATTTCAAAATCAAAGGTTGTATCCAGTGGCTCTGCTTCCATGTTGGGTATCGAAAAAGAAAACGCTTCCGCACCACTAGTGCTGGGAACTTCTGCTGCAGTGGTGGGAGGACCTGGGGCTGTGGCTGCTTGAGGAGCGACTGTGCTAGTGGTGTCGGCCGTTGTAACCGGTCTTGATAACTATATGCGAATGGGTTGTACAGTTACAGGGTGTAGCTCAAGCATAAGCACCACCTCCTTTACTTGTCAATCCGCGGAGACGTGAGGACCGGTATGAAGACCATGAGCAAGTGAAGGCACAAGTGCGTGAGTGAAAGCACACAAACATGCACACACATACACACACACGCGCACAAGGTAAGATCAAAGAGAGGAACAATGGAAAGCTTTGATTGCAAAAGAGTTCTCTTACAAAAGCTCTATTCTCTAACAAGTCGACCTCAAAAATGAGCTCTCTAGCTCTTTTTATAGTTTTTTTACTAGTTTTGGCCCTGTCTAGACCTAGTGTCCGGCCTAGTTAAAAATTAGGTTCCAGGTCTTATTTGAGGGCTCAAACGGAGTCTAAAAATTATGAAAATTGGTAGGATGATAGTTCTAATACCCCTCAAGCTCAAGGACTCCTTGGCTTGAACAAAATGGAGTTACAAAAATAGAAAATTGTATTTACAATGGTTTTTAGTGATGAAAATCACTATTTTTGTAGGGAATTCTTGTGAAAATTTGACATACACTTCTTGGAGCTCCCTACTTGCTCCTTCTTCTTGTGTGTGTCCACCTTTCTGATGTGCTTCCATGCTTGTGCTTGACTTTGAGTTCCAACACTCCCCCCCCTCTCGAGTCTGTCGTCCCTGACAGACCCTTGTTGTAGTGGTTGTTCCAAGTAGTGCTTTGAGAGGTAGTGTCTGTTCGGTAGGAACAAGAGCCATCTACCTTCCAGATGTGGCACGGTTGGTTGTCCGGTTCTTCATCTGTCACTGCGAGCCTTTGCAAGTTGTAGTGCCTTGGTATGTACTTCTTCGTTGGATTCCAGCATGACTGTGTCGTTGTGAGTCTCCGTTGATGTCCTCTAGATCTTCCAAAGTTGATGTTCATAGTAGCCCCTACTGGATGATGGGTAAGTGTGTTCGTGCATGGGTTGAGGAAAATATGTGCCTTGTGCATGGCCTGGTAATGTAGCCCTATGCATGCTTACTTGGAAAATTCATCGGAAGAAGTATGGTGCAAAAATTGGGGTTCTTGAGCTAAGTGCTCAAGGGTATGCCGACGAAGAGGTTTCCTAGGCTATCATGGTTATGAAGTTTACAAAGTAAAGATACTTACCATGGAGAAGGGCGATCGATGTTCATCTCTTCGTGTTGTACACTCGACCTTTGGGATGGAACATTGTTGATGAATGTCCATGTTGATGGTCCACTTATGAGATCTTTTGAGTGGCTGATCCTCTCTCCTCTTTTCAAAGCATCATTTGTCAAATACAGAGAATTGAATTTCTTTATATTCCTTGACAAACAACATTCGAGAACTACACCAAGCTTAGTTTCACATATTCTCTCTAGTTCACCATAAGCACGAGTCTTTTGATCCAGTATACATACAAAGATTTGCAGGGTACCAGAATTACCCCTTGCAGATATCTCCCTGGATGCTCTCGTACATGCAATAGTTAAGCATCACTCAAGTTGTGGACCTTCAAGCTCTTCACTCCTACCATAGTAAGAGGAAACCATAGTTGTGGATGCCATGTTTATGCCAAGTTCTTGACATCTACCAGATAAGGCAGCAACTCTATCATCTACTAGCCGAGACCCACTTCTATCCAAACTGATAAATGCTCAGTAATCAACAGTTCCACCTGCCACTAAGCATGAATCATTCATGTTCCATGAGCCAAACCTGGGAACAAGTGCTTCCTCTCTCTCTTCTTCCCCTTTTTTTTTTTTTGGAAAAAGATATCACAAAACAAGAACACAAAATTTAGTATCAATAGAAATATTTGACATATGTCACTGTGCTCTTGTGCTTGGGATTCTCAAGTGTGTCTATGCACGGCCGTGTAATGTGGCCCTATATTAATGCATACTTTGGAAATGCATGACCTGAATGGTGCAAAAGACAGGGTTGTGCAAGGAGCACATGGTTGTCGCTCGTTTGAGGCTTTCGATGTTATTTGCGGAGGTTGATGTCGACCTTGGTGGAGGTATCCATTGAGTCTCGAACTGATGTAATCCTCCTTATTGGATTCCATTTTAGAACATCATTTGGCACTGTAGAGGTCACTTCAGGCATCTTCCTCTTTGGATGCTTTCTGAACTGTGGTATCCAGTGTGGTTGGCGCTTTGGTTTGGTGGAGGCTACTTGTACTTTTGGCTTCCAAACCCATATCCTTTCTGCATGTCTTCCTACTAATGTTGAAGAGCTGATTTGATCTTCCTTTGGTCTTTGTACGTGGTTCTTACCCTTTTCTCTTTTTGGCTTCTTTGTTGAGACCTTTCGCATGTGGGAGAACATAGGTTGTTGTGGATGTAAGAGCTTCTTAAGTACCCACATCTGTAATTGCCCTTGTTGAGCTGCAACTAACTCTTAGGCACCCAAACTTGTTGGATACCTTGTGATTGAGCTTGTCCGAGCTGCTTCCTTCGTCTTCTGGCCTGGTTGGCTTGCCTGGATGGGATTTGTGGGGGCAAGGCTGGTGGTTGCTCTCCTTTGCGTACCCAGATCTGCTTCATGCTCGGAACTACTTTCTTATCGAATGGTGTCTTTCTATTTGATCTAGCAGTTGTCGTGAACGGTTGTGTTTGCTTGTGTGGTGGACTCACTACTGTGGCTACTTGATTCTTTGGAGAAGAAGAAAGATCCACCCGCCTTCGAACCTGGTCTTCCACGATTGACTCCTTCTGCATCATAGAGCTTTTGACACATACAAAATCTTCTTTCATATGATTAGTCT
This sequence comes from Ceratopteris richardii, assembly GCA_020310875.1. Classification (NCBI taxonomy): domain Eukaryota; kingdom Viridiplantae; phylum Streptophyta; class Polypodiopsida; order Polypodiales; family Pteridaceae; genus Ceratopteris; species Ceratopteris richardii. The sequence goes on from CM035429.1 coordinate 86,317,070, forward strand.
TGGAAGAACTAAGAGAGTGTGTGGTGCCATGATCTAGGAGCATGCAGTTCTCTAATTCTAATGTAATGCATTGTTCATGTACCCAAACTTGAAGAATTTGACTTCTTAGGTTTAAGTTAACTGCATGGTCATAGATCCAATCTTGACCCAAGAAAAGTGGTTCTGTAAGGTTCTCATCTTGACATACTAGCACTTTGACTTTCATTGGAACATCTTGAAGGTAGATGGGAAGTTCCACCTCGCCCAAACAAGGGGTTTCCACACCTCCCAATCCTATGAGATAAGCTTTTATGGGATTGATGTTCAACTGCAAGTCTTGGCAGTAGGAAAGTCTAACTGCACTACTTGCTGCACCTGAGTCAATCAATGCTTTCACCGTCCTTGCACCCTTCCCTTGTCCTATCTCTATGGTCACAAAGGGTCTTCGGTTAATGACTTGAGAAGTCGCTATGCCTGACTTTTGGCACATATCCATGTGATATTTTGGGGCTTTTGAGTTGACATCTAGGCCTAATCGCCTTAACTTATTTCGCCTAATACGCTCTCTGGCCTCTGCCTGTGCTTCTTCTCTCACTCTTAACTCTTCTTCTTTTCGCTTCTTAGCAGTGTTGAGTCTCATTAGCATATCCTCAGTAAGAGGTTCTTGATATAGCTTGACTCTACAGCCACTAATATAGTTTGGCAAGATATCTCCTTCTAGAGTGGCCAACTGAACTGCACCACTAGTGGAAATTCTATTAATGATCATGGGTCCGTATCCTCTTTTTTCCAACTTACGGGCATGTTGTTTTAGTGTGTAAACCAACACTAGATCTCCCTCTTTCAATCCCTTATCCTTGATGTGTGCATCAAAGTATGCCTTTTGCCTCTTCTTTGCAGCATAGATGCCTGCTGCCGCTCGTAGCCTCGTCTCACCTAAGCGTTCCAGATCAAAGATCCTAGAGGACAATTCATGCCCATTCCACTCATACTCTTGTGCTACTTTTAAGGCAGGGATTAGGAAATCTAATGGTAGCACAACGTTCTGTCCGAAGACCATATGAAATGGGGTGGCGTTGAGTACCGTATTGTAGGCAACTCGATAAGCCCAAACATCATGATGAAGTTGTTTGTCCCAATCAGAGCGTTTATTATTTACCAGTTTTGTCAATACGTTACAGAGGACCTTATTGGTGCTCTCCGCTTGTCCATTAGCTTGTGGGTGATAGGGGGCAGACTTCTTATGTATCACCAAGAATTCTTGGAGAAGATTTTCAATGACTTCATTCAAGAAGTGTGTGCCTCTATCGCTCACCAACTCTATTGGTAGTCCATATCTCGTGAACACATTCTCGAATAAGAACTTAGCCGTAGTCTGAGCATCATTCTTTGTTGTGGCTTTCACTTCTACCCACTTGGTAAGGTAGTCTTTGGCTACAATAATATACTCTGCATGGGAGTTTCTAGCTAGGGGGTTAATAGGACCTACAAAGTCTATACCCCATTTCGAGAATGCACGTCCTCCCATCATTGGCCTCAAAGGCATCTCATCTTTTCTAACTGGATATTGTGCACGTTGGCATGTGCCACATTTCTTCACATAGTTATGAGCATCCATATGAAGAGTGGGCCACCAAATTCCTGAGAATAGAATGGTCTTGATTACTCGCTCAGGGCCGAAGTGTCCACCTGCAACACCGCTGTGTGCAGTTTCTAAGACTTTCAAATAGTCTGATTCATGAACGCACAGTCTTAAGTAACCATCTTTGCCTCTTCGGTATAAGTTGTCTCCTACTAAGGCATAGCCTTGAGCTTCTTGCTCCATGTTTCGTCTTCTTGCTAGACTAGCCTCTTTGGGTAATCTTCCCGATCTCATAAACTCTACCAATGGAGCACTCCAATCTGGAATTAATGATACTTGATAAAGGGTCCCATGCTCCACTGGTGGTCTCTCTCTGTACATTGGACAATTCTTGATCCACTCATGTATTTCTTTGTCCATGCTAGGCCAATACACTCTTAAACGTTTCAAATTCTGCAATGTTCATTGTTTAGAATAGTGATTTCCTAGCATTCCTTCATGGGCTTGTTGCAACCAACTACTATGTTCATCGTCCGCAACACAACAAGCTAATACACCCTCAGTATCTTGTTTGTACATGCTTCCTGCTAATATGTGATATTTTTGTGATTTTACAATTTCTTCTTGTGATGTTTTCACATTCTTATTTGCAGGGCCGAAGGTTAGGACTGGTACCAACTTATTTGCCCATTTAGGAACAACTTCTAAATTGAACAGATAAGCATTGGGTAGTTCGTCAGACACTCCTTGCGGTGACTCTCCTGAAGTGATGCGAGAAAGGTGATCTGCCCGAAGGTGGGTTCTACCTTTCCTGACAACAACTTCTAAGTCATACTCCATTAGTAAGAGGAACCATCTTACTAAGCGTCCAGTATTGCAAGGTTTATTGACCAAATATAACAAAGCTTGACGATCAGTGAAAAACTTGAACTTGTTGGCCAATAAATAGTCTCTAAACTTCTTCACAGCATATACCATGCCTAAGCCCTCTCGCTCAGTTGTGGTATAGTTTTGTTCAGCTGCGGTGAGTTGTCTACTAGCGTATGCTATGGGCAAGTCTAAGTTTCCTTCACTTGTGGGTTGTGCTAGCACACATCCTATGGTGTGATTGGATGCATCCACATGGACATGGAATGGTTTATTCCAATCAGGAGTGGTCAGTATTGGTGTTGTGCACAAACGTTTCTTCAGTTCATTGAAAGAATTCTCGCATTCGTCGTTCCACTCAAAATTAGACAACAAGGCATAAAGGGGTCTAGCTATGATTGCGTACATGTGGATAAACCTGCGGTAATATCCACAATGGCCCATAAAGGCTTGTACCTCTTTAACATTCCTTGGCCTTGGTAGCTCCGCTATGGCCCGTACCTTATCTTCATCTGTTGAGATTCCATTCTTAGAAACAATATGACCTAAGATTTTACCTTGCCCACCATGAACACACACTTTTCTGGGTTCAGACACACTCGATATTCTCTACACTTGTTGAAGATTTGTCTGAGCTCAGGGATGTGGAATCTTCTTTCTTGGGAATGAGCACATAAATCATCCACGTACACTTCTAAGCTCTTTCACAAGAACTCTTTGAAGACATGACACATGAGCCTCTGGAACGTTGCAGCTGCATTGGTGAGCCCAAATGGCATAACACGAAATGCAAAGATTCCCCACTCTGTGGCAAAAGCCATTTTGTGTTGATCTTCTGGGGCAATGGCTACTTGATTGTAACCTGAAAATCCATCAAGGAAGCTATAAACTTCCTTGCCTGCAACACGCTCCAATAGGTGTTCCATGATTGGAAGTGGATAACTATCTCTTATCATAGCGGCATTAACATTTTTAAGGTTAATACACACTCGCAACTTCCCGTTCTTCTTGGGCACCACTACAATGGGGGACACCCATTCAATATGCTCAATCTCATATATGAATCCAGCTTCAATCAGCCTATCAATTTCTTCTTTTATCTTGGCTGCATAAGTGTCATTATATGTGTAGGGCTTCTGTTTGGTGGGCTTGGCATCAGCAGTCATGGGGATAGTATGAGAGCAAATTCTTGAATCTACCCCTTTCAAGTCTCTATAGTGCCACGCAAACACATCCCTATATTCCCTTAATAGAGCTACAAGCTCCATTTCTTCTCTTGCACTTAGGTCATCTCCTATATATGTTCATCTCTCTTCGTTCTCTTCGATGGTCACTACAATCTTTTTGGTCTTTTCTTTATTATCATATGATTCTCCTATGATGGCCTCTCTCTTAAGCATTCGTACCAAAATTTTGCGGTCGTCAACTTCATATTTCTTGAAGTTTTCTGGTACTTCAAACAATGATTCCTCCTCTTCTTGTTTCACTGCTTTTCTTTTCTTTTTCTTTTGACTGCTCTCACTTCCATCCTTTGAATTTACCGTTTTAATACTTGTGAGAGGTTCTTCTTCTTTCTGGATGAACACTCCTATATCTTCTAGATAGTGCTGCTCTGAGTTAAAGCAACTATCCATCACAATGGACTCTATATCATCGTCATTCTCTTCTTCTTCTATGACATCACTAGGGTCACATTCTTCTAGCAAGGGCTGACACATGAACACTGAGATATCATAACCCTCCTCATCACAATGAGGTTTCCATTGTTCTTCATTGACAACAATGTCCATGGTGGCTAAGATTTCTGGCCAGCCATGAGGCTCAAATTCCTCATCTGGAAAGATCATCGGTGTATAGGCTGGGTCTTTAATTCGTCTATCTCCTGGCAAAGTTCCTTCTTCTCTTGCCTTTAAACGTTTTCCTCTTCCTCTGTAACCTTGCACATCCACAAATGACTATCTTCATGCAGCCATGATGGATCAGGTGAACTTTCAGAATGCACAGAGATGGAATCTTCTTTCGCTTTGTGGATAGAATTCCACTGTAGGGGTGGTACATCTCTGAAGGTGTAATCCTTCAAATTGACCTTGGTGGTGACCCCTAAGTGCTGCAAATACAAGGAGTTGGTTCCCCAATCCTCTACTATTTGCAATTGTCGTAGGAAGGGTCTTCCTAGGATCATCTCACAGACGTTATTTTTCTCAAAGTCACATATAGCAAATATATGTTCAAACTCCACACCACAAGTGGTTAGAGTTATCCCTTCGAGCAATCCTAGAGGTCTTTCAAAATGACCGTCGGCCATTTGAAGCTTCATTCTAGTTGGTCTTAATGTGGGTTTGCCCCATTGCTTCCACAAGGAGGTGGTCGCAATGGCAACACCAGCACCTGAATCTACGATTGCTTTGGTTGTGTAACCTTGGTAGGTGATTGGAAGATAAGTATTACCTTTCTCACCCTCAGACATGTCCCCTATTTTGTCTAGAGGTATCTCTGGTACCCTTTGCTTAGAGCCTGCTTTTGGCATGTTGGAATCAAGTTCTGGAACCTGATCCTTCACATGATTCCATAGCTCAGGTTTTGCTTTGAGCAGCTCTTCTACAGTGAGATGACACTGAACGTTAGTGTTCTTCACGACATCCGTGTTCCTTGGAACCACTGAGTGTTCATTTCTTACTAGTATTGTGGGAGCTCTAATCTGGAGAGATTCAGATTCCCATGGGCCTGGAAATTGATGCAGTTCTTCTAAGGTATTAGATTCAAAATCTAACCTTTCGTCTTCTTGTTGTTCTGCTTCATCTCCGTAAATAGATGGAATGTCTTGGGGAAATTGATCATGAAGATCATCAATCTCAGGAATAGGAGGGGAATTACCCTTCTCCTTGGCCCATTTATCTTCTTGTATTTCCCGCAAGAACTCTTGAGAGTACTGTTGAATTGAAGGAGGTATTCCGGCATCCGTGGAATTAGGAACATAAGCTCCCATTGGTGGCGAGCTTCTTCTCTCAATAACTGGTTGAGCCTGTGGCGGTAAAGAAACTTGTGGTTTGTTTACCAATTGCTCTAATCTTTCTAGTAAGCCCTGGAAATGCAAATCCGGTTTGACAGAGTTTGTCTGATTGAACTTTTGACTAGTCTCCAATATAGCTTGAGCTTGTTCTACCATTTTCATGCACATTTTCATCCGTTCAATCTCTAAATCTGCTCTAGGGTAACTCTTGTCTAGGTTTGCAACTGTTGGCCCTTCTTGAAGTCTAGCCTGGTAGGCCTTGAACATCATGTCCAAGCCTTTTGGGGTTGGATCTGCAAGAACAGACCCTGGTTGCGGCTTATTTACAATGGGTGGTGGGGTGGGATGAGGTGGAGTGGATGGAGTTTCGGCATGCGAGGGGTTTTGAGATGCAATGTCTTCTATCTTTCTTTTTGCATCTTTCAAGCTTTCTTCTAGTTCCAATAACTTTTTATTCCACGTGCGATTGGCCTTCTCTCTAGTATCCTTCCATGTTCTTGTTTTCCTCTTACTAGGCTCTCCTGATTCACTCGACTCCGATTGTTCTGCTGGTTTATCTTGTTTTAATGCTTGTGCCCTAGTAACTGCCTATACAGGAGCCACATTACTGCTACTTGAATTTGAATCTGCCACTAAGGCTACCACATTAATGGGTGTAATCTTGGGTGCACTGGAGGGGTTTCTTGGACAATCTCTGGGAAGATGGTCTTTGCCACAATCATGACAAAAAGCCTGTATTGTGATAGCCTATCCTTGACTCGGAGATGGTGGGTGGGGACAATCACGAAGGAAATGGTCGCCCTGACATCTGAAACATGGTCCTCTAGGGGCTTATGGTCTTGCGTGCCTCAATTGGGGCCTAGGGTTAGCATTTGTGTACATGACATTGGAGTATTCAGGCTCCCAATTTTGCTCCATAGGTGGTGCCTCATATTGATATGAGTAAATCTCACTATGCTCAGGCGACTCGGTGTAATAAGCATGTGGACTACCTTCATGGGAGTAGTCTGAACTATGAGCATGAGAGTCATTCTCTGAGATCAGTGGGGTTAGTGGCACTAATGCTCTATTTGGATTTTCCTCTCCCACAGCATACTTGACTGGAATCACGTTGGCAGGAGCTGGTGGTTGGTTTCCCAAGACTGGTTGTGGCCTATATTGTGCTTGATATTTCTGTTGTGGTCGATAATATGGTGGTTGGTATTGGTTCTAATACCTACCTTGTTGGTAAGGTTGCTGATAAGTTTGTCTAACAGCCTGCCTATTGTAGGGACAATCTTGAGCCGTGTGGTTCATGTATTTTATCTCAATAGTGCAATATGGAGCATTCCTTTCTCTCATGTTCTGGTTGTGCATTGGGCATACATTAGCCATGTGGTCCCCTCCGCAGGTATAACATCGGTTCAATGAGGTGACTCTTGGTAGTTGTTCGTTTTGAACTCCTAGCTTCTTGGCAACTTGCTCTGCTATCTCATCTATTTCCGTGGAGATTTTCAAAGTATGACTAGTAGAACTATCAGAATCATTATAGAGTTTGGATAGTCCTAACTCCTCACCCAAGTTGTCTTCTATGTCAATGCAGGTCCGTACACACTCTTCTATGCTTCTAGGCTCTTTCAAATACACATATGATCTTAACTTTGTGCTCAGTAAGCCATCTAAGAACAAAGACACTTGTTTGGCTGGTGTGGGTAACTCTGGAGCAGGGCATCTTTCTAGGTACTATCTGAACCTTCTACCTGCTAGTCACACTGTTTCTTTGGGTGTCTACTTGAAACTGTGGATCAAAGATGATGTGTTATGCCTGATACCACTCTTGGAAAATTCTACAATGAATTTGTCTAGCAGCTGACCTATATCGTGATAGTTGCGACTACTTAGTGGTTGACACCAAGCTAAGGCAGTGCCCTTAAGAGTCAAACCAAATGCCTCGTACTGCCCACGGTGTGTGCAAAACTTACCTTAGGTCTCTCTCTAGTTCTTTCTCTCTGGGCTTCATGAGCGTGGGATGATCCTACTCCTTGGAGGCCATGGGAAACATTGGATCTTGGTGGAGGGAAAATCAATTCACTCTTCCAAGTATATGCATGTCTATCATGTTTTGTTACCAAGAAAATTTTCTCTAACGTGTTATCCAGGTAGGCAACTTTGCCTGGTATCTCTGGATCCTTGAACTCGTAGATGATGACTATGCCCAATTGGCTAGGTTGATCTGGCTTGAATCTCCAAAAGGCTTCCTCTATTTCTCTATTCAAGAATTGTTCTATGCTTTTGTTATCTTGAGGAATCCAATCTGGAGTGATCACTCTGGTCAAAACTGACTTGTCCCTAGGAGTATGGGGTCCTTGTCCTACATTTCCTTGTTCTAGGTCTCCCATCTCATTCTCCAGAAGGATATTTCCAAACTCATCAGTCCTATCTGGTAGGTTGGTGACCACATACATGGTTCCTTCCTTATCAATGTATGAACCCTCTTTGAACTAGACCACCGGGTGTTCAAGTCCAAAGGGTTGATCTAGATTTTTGAGTTGGACCATTGATCGCCTCAGACCATCCTCATAGATGCGAGCACCTAATCGGTTGGTCCGAATATATTCCAACTGTGTCTTATAGGGACCTTCTAGTGTTTGTAAATAATCAGTTCCTGAGCCACGTACAGGTTTCCCCATGCTAAAAGACATTTCTGAATCACTTGTGTCTGAACTTAGTCTGTAAGGATGACCACTTAGTTGTTGTGCCCAAGACTTAGCTGTATGGTTGACACTAGCCTCAGAAGATCTAATGCTTTGTTTATCCTTGCCTAGGTGTCTACCAGACCTCAGGTTATAAGCTTTGACTTCTAGTCCCAAAATTCCCCTTTGTATTGCTCAAAATCCCTTGGGGCCCCCTTGGTTTCCTAGTCCCACCAGAGGGTCAACTTCAACGAGCTTTCCAACGAGCTATAGAGCTCAAAAAATGGACTTTGGATGAAAAAGTTATGTCAAATCAGGCTCTTGGGGGTCAAAACAGGCAAACAGGACCTTTTGGAGAAAATCACAATTTTATGAACTTCAAGAGAATCGCAATTTTGTGAACTTCAAGAGAATCGCGATGCTGTAAAAAATCTCCAGAGAATCGCGATTTTGTAAATCTCAAGAGAATCGCGATGCTATGAAATCAGAGAATCGCGATCCTGTGAAACCAAGAGAATCGCGATTGTGTGAAATCAGAGAATCGCGATTGTGTGAAATCAGGGAATCGTGATTGTGTGAAATCAGAGAATCGCGATGCTGTGAAGTCAAAGAATCGCGATTTTGAGCACAGAATCGTGTTTTTGAAAATCGCAATTTTGAGCACAGAATCGTGTTTCAAAGAATCGTGGTTCACAGGATCGTGATTCATAAAATCGTGTCTTCACAAAATCGTGTTTTAGAGAATCGTGTTCTAGAGAATCGCGATTTTGTCTCAGAGAATCGTGGTTTTCAAAATTTAGAGAATCACGATTTTGAGTACAAGCACAGAATCGTGTTTTTTGAAAATCATGATTTTGAGCACAGAATCGTGTTTTAGAGAATCGCAATTTTGTCTCAGAGAATCGTGTTTTCACAGAATCGTGGTTAACAGAATTGTGATTCACAAAATCGTGTTTTCACAGGATCGTGTTTCACAGAATCGTGTTCTAGAGAATCACGATTTTGTCTCAGAGAATCGTGATTCACAAAATCGTGTTTTTCACAAAATCGTGGTTCTCAGAATCGTGTTTTTTGACGTGAAAATCCTGATTTTGTCTCAGAGAATCATGCTTTCACAAAATCGTGTTTTAGAGAATCGTGTTCTCACAGAATCGTGTTTTTGGCTGAAAATTGTGATTTGTGAGAATCGCGATTTTGAGCACAACCACAGAATCGCGATTTTGAGAATGACCACAGAATCGTGATTCTTTCAGCAAGCTTTTAGGCGGGAAACAGAAAATCGTGATTTTCAAAAAAATTTGAATTTTCACAGAATCGCGATTTTCATCACAGAATCGCGTTTTTTGGCGGGAACTTTGAATTTTTGAGCGCCGAGCAATGGCGAGCTCCGTATGAGCAGAAAATCATGAAAAACACAAGCGCTTGTTCTCCCTTGCACTTCCTAACTCCTTCCCACACAATAATGCATGAAAAATGGTGAAAATGCACTAAAAAACAAGAAATTTCTATGAAGAAGAAGATGGAAGAAGCTGGAGATGATGCTGATGAAGAAGATGAAGAAGAAAAATCAAAAAATGAACAAAAACGACAGTTTTTTTACCTTCCAATGTCGCAAATCTACGATTTTACCATCACAACGCTCGTCCTCGAAGCTCTCTCCCCGGCAACGTTGCCAAAATTTGGTGTAGCTCAAGCGTAAGCACCACCTCCTTTACTTGTCAATCCGCGGAGACGTGAGGACCGGTATGAAGACCACAAGCAAGTGAAGGCACAAGTGCGTGAGTGAAAGCACACAAACATGCACACACATACACACACACGTGCACAAGGTAAGATCAAAGAGAGGAACAATGGAAAGCTTTGATTGCAAAAGAGTTCTCTTACAAAAGCTCTATTCTCTAACAAGCTGACCTCAAAAATGAGCTCTCTAGCTCTTTTTATAGTTTTTTGACTAGTTTTGGCCCTGTCCAAACCTAGTGTCCGGCCTAGTTAAAAATTAGGTTCCAGGGCTTATTTGAGAGCTCAAACGGAGTCTAAAAATTATGAAAATTGGTAGGATGATAGTTCTAATACCCCTCAAGCTCAAGGACTCCTTGGCTTGAGCAAAATGGAGTTACAAAAATAGAAAATGGTATTTACAATGGTTTTTAGTGATGAAAATCACTATTTTTGTAGGGAATTCTTGTGAAAATTTGACATACACTTCTTGGAGCTCCCTACTTGCTCCTTCTTCTTGTGTGTGTCCACCTTTCTGATGTGCTTCCATGCTTGTGCTTGACTTTGAGTTCCAACACAGGGGCTTTTGTAGGAGACTGTTCTGGAGAGGGTTGCGATGACGGTGATTTTGGGACCTGTAGGTCTGGAATGGTTCCTCTCATGCGCTTTCTTGCTCGTCCTTTGCTAGCCTTCCTAGATTTCTTTGTTGTCCCTTTGAATGCTTTCAATTCCTCGCTTGTCATTGCACGCTCGATTGGTAAGTCATCGGCCAAACACATATAAATAATTCTTGTGAGAGCACAGGATCCATGGATTACCTTCTTTCTTTCCCATCTATGTTGTGCTAGATACAATTGATCGATAATCCAACTGGCCAGATCAACTGTTTGTGGGCCAGTACAAGCTAAATATAAGCCAAACCAAATGCGTTTGTGGGGCATGGTGAATCAATCCTGAGCTGGAAATGTGAAATGTTGCATACATATCCTTAAGGGTTTAGATAGCTCAGGTGTGATTGCTGAAATATCTTTCAACTTGATGACATCTCCACGTTTCATTGGCTCTAGAACGAGACTCTCTCGCTCTGTCGGAGTGTGCGTTCCATGTATCTTGATTACAGCTCTAATCAGGTCTTTGGAAAGATAAAACTTCTTAAACGGTGGATCATTTACTAATGACGATAAAATGAATGTTCATGGCAAATCTTTCTTCTCCGAAGCTGTCAATGTAGTTATCAAATAGTAGCATCGATAGAAATCTGGTTTAGGCAACGGATCATTCAAGTATTCTATGAAGCCAGCTCTTGCCCAAACATGCTTCAAGTCTTCTGTGTTCTGTAATGCTTCAAACTCTCTTGAGAAAAACTGGTACTTGTGTCACGTGCGGGTATCAAAAGTCAAATTGGCCTAAAAAAGGAATCTGCATCTGCCAATGGGCCTGCTAATCCTTGGAACCAATGAGAGTTGCGATGAAACTTCTCGGTATATCCCCTAGGAGGATCGTTGTAGCTCAATGATGAGTAGCACCTCCTTTAATGTCAATCCGGGAAGACGTGAGGATGGTATGAAGACCTCGAGCAAGTGGCGGCACAAGTGCGTGAGTGAGAAGCACACAAGCATGCACACACATACGCGCACACGCGCACACACGGCAAGACAAAGAGATAGAATCAATGGAGCTTTTAGATTACTTTCAAAGTGCTCTTACAAGTTCGTTTCAATTACAATCTAACCTCAAAAATGAGCTCTCTAGCTCTTTTTATAGTTTTTGACTAGGTTTTGGCCCTGTCCAGACCTAGTCTCCGGCCTAGTTAAAAATTAGGTTCCAGGGCCAATTTGAGGGCTCAAACGGAGTCTAAAAATTACGAAAATTGATATGTAGGTACTTCTAAGGCTCCTCAAGCTCAAGGACTCCTTGGCTTGCACAAAATGGAGCTACAAAAATATGAAATGGTATTTACAATGATTGTTAGTGATAAGAATCACTGTTAAAAGATGTAGATTTGGGAAAAATTGAAGGGCCTATCTGCCAGATTTGCGTCGACTACTTTGTCTACTTACTCCTTCACTTTGTTTTGACTCTCTCCGCTGGCTTCTTTGTCTAGTCACTCCTTGGGTGCCCATACTGCTCTCAACACCCCCCCCTCTCTCGCGTCTGTCGTCCCTGATAGACCCTTGTTGCTGGGAGTGTTGGATGTAATATTCCACAACCTGAGTGGCAAGCTGATGTTCTTGTATGCGTAGTCCGCTGGCCAAATCTGTCATCATATGATCCCAATCGATTGGTCCTAGAATGTCCGGATGTGGCAGACGTAACTGATCTGCATGGATCGCTTGTTCTACTGCGAATAGATGTAGCAAATGTGTGGGTCTGGGAATGAAAATTTCGGAATTGTATTCCCAGAAGCCCGTAGAGAACATTTCCTCAAATGTCTGCTTGAAGCATGCGGGCAAGTACTTTATTCGTGCATGCCAAGCAAAGATGATAGTGACCGAGGGGGTTTGGCTCATGTCGTAGACTAGATCCTTGTTGCCTTGAGCGAATCCAGGGGCGGAGATGTATGGAGCTTGGACATTCCGAAAGGTTTTGAAGACAATGGTCATGAGCTCGAATATCTTCATACACATTTTCGCTGCTATGTCGGGTACATTATTTAGGCGTACGGACCAGTGCCGAATTGTTGATATCATGTAAGCTACGGTTGGAGTCCCTCGAGGTGGAGCAAAATATGGGTAGTTAACCCAAGCCGAGCACTCTTTATTGTTGCGTACCTTGATTGCAAATGCTTGCCAGGATCTGCGACGTACCACTGGACAATAGCATGGATTATACTTGATATATAGTGGCATGGTTGCCTTGGTACTCATCATCTCTGGGTAATCGGTGAGTAAACGTGCACGCCAATTAGGTTGGAAGATCGAGCCAGCACGTGCGTCGGTCGGTAAATCCCCTATCTCAAATTGAGTAGCGAATGTGGGCTCCTTCCCTGTATGTCTTTTGACTTCTGCATTATAATCATGTAGTAAGACAAAATAAGGCATGTATTGCGACTCTGATGTTGTGATTAACCGTTGATGGGATAAATGTTGAAAGTAGGAAGACCGAAGGACCGTTTCTTCCAGATTCGTGAGAGATTGCATTTGCATGGCCACACGATCATCATGTGTCTCACCCACTTTCTCGACCCTTCTGACCCAATCTGGAACTTGAATTTCTAACGTGTCTTGTCCTTCTTCTGTAGTTCGACCACCAGGCGTCGGCATAGGCTCGTAGGGCTCTTCATAGCTGTCATCGACGGGGATTTCCACTACTGTTTCAGGTTCTGGTTCTTCAATGGGCGAGGGTGGCCGTTCATATGGTAAGAGGCATGCTTGGAGTTCTGCCACCTGTTTCCAGAGGGTCTCCATTTCTTCTGTAGATTGTTGCAAGATTACCGGCTCCTGTTGAGCAGTGGGTACACTGGCTATCTGTTTCTTTAGGTCGGCACATTCAGTCTCTAGTTTTTCATATGACTCCAAGAAATTTGCATGCTCCTCAAGTAAGATGCGAATGTCTTCTGATGGAACTGCTCTATATCTGGTAGGGCTAATGGTTGCTCCTACGGTTTGTAGCTCAGTGATGAGTAGCACCTCCTTTAATGTCAATCCGGGAAGACGTGAGGATGGTATGAAGACCTCGAGCAAGTGGCGGCACAAGTGCGTGAGTGAGAAGCACACAAGCATGCACACACATACACACACACGCGCACACACGGCAAGACAAAGAGAGAGAATCAATGGAGTTCTTTAGATTACTTTCAAAAGCTCTTACAAGTTTGTTTCAATTACAATCCAACCTCAAAAATGAGCTCTCTAGCTCTTTTTATAGTTTTTGACTAGGTTTTGGCCCTGTCCAGACCTAGTGTCCGGCCTAGTTAAAAATTAGGTTCCAGGGCCAATTTGAGGGCTCAAACGGAGTCTAAAAAATACGAAAATTGATATGTAGGTACTTCTAAGGCTCCTCAAGCTCAAGGACTCCTTGGCTTGCACAAAATGGAGCTACAAAAATATGAAATGGTATGTACAATGATTGTTAGTGATAAGAATCACTGTTAAAAGATGTAGATTTGGGAAAAATTGAAGGGCCTATCTGCCAGATTTGCGTCTACTACTTTGTCTACTTACTCCTTCACTTTGTTCTGACTCTCTCCGCTGGCTTCTTTGTCTAGTCAGTCCTTGGGTGCCCATACTGCTCTCAACACCCCCCCCTCTCTCGCGTCTATCGTCCCTGACAGACCCTTGTTGCTGGGAGTGTTGGATGTAATATTCCACAACCTGAGTGGCAAGCTGATGTTCTTGTATGCGTAGTCCTCTGGCCAAATCTGTCATCATACGATCCCAATCGATTGGTCCTGGAATGTACGGATGTGGCAGACGTAACTGATCTGCATGGATCGCTTGTTCTACTGCGAATAGATGTAGCAAATGTGTGGGTCTGGGAATGAAAATTTCGGAATTGTATTCCCAGAATCCCGTAGAGAACATTTCCTCAAATGTCTGCTTGAAGCATGCGGGCAAGTACTTTATTCGTGCATGCCAAGCAAAGATGATAGTGACCGAGGGAGTTTGGCTCATGTCATAGACTAGATCCTTGTTGCCTTGAGCGAATCCAGGGGCGGAGATGTATGGAGCTTGGACATTCCGAAAGGTTTTGAAGACGATGGTCATGAGCTCGAATATCTTCATACACATTTTCGCTGCTATGTCGGGTACATTATTTAGGCGTACGGACCAGTGCTGAATTGTTGATATCATGTAAGCTACGGTTGGGGTCCCTCGAGGTGGGGCAAAATATGGGTAGTTAACCCAAGCCAAGCACTCGTTATTGTTGCGTACCTTGATTGCAAATGCTTGCCAGGATCTGCGACGTACCACTGGACAATAGCATGGATTATACTTGATATATAGTGGCATGGTTGCCCAGGTACTCATCATCTCTGGGTAATCGGTGAGTAAACGTGCACGCCAATTAGGTTGGAAGATCGAGCCAGCACGTGCATCGGTCGGTAAATCCCCTATCTCAAATTGAGTAGCGAATGTGGGCTCCTTCCCTGTATGTCTTTTGACTTCTGCATTATAATCATGTAGTAAGACAAAATAAGGCATGTATTGCGATTCTGATGTTGTGATTAACCGTTGATGGGATAAATGTTGAAAGTAGGAAGACCGAAGGACCGTTTCTTCCAGATTTGTGAGAGATTGCATTTGCACGGCCACACGATCATCATGTGTCTTACCCACTTTCTCGACCCTTCTGACCCAATCTGGAACTTGAATTTCTAACGTGTCTTGTCCTTCTTCTGTAGTTCGACCACCAGGCGTCGGCATAGGCTCGTATGGCTCTTCATAGCTGTCATCAACGGGGATTTCCACTACTGTTTCAGGTTCTGGTTCTTCAATGGGCGAGGGTGGCCGTTCATATGGTAAGAGGCGTGCTTGAAGTTCTGCCACCTGTTTCCGGAGGGTCTCCATTTCTTCTGTAGATTGTTGTAAGATTACCGGCTCCTGTTGAGCAGTGGGTACACTGGCTATCTGTTTCTTTAGATCGGCACATTCAGTCTCTAGTTTTTCATATGACTCCAAGAAATTTGCGTGCTACTCAAGTAAGATGCGAATGTCTTCTGATGGAACTGCTCTATATCTGGTAGGGCTAATGGTTGCTCCTACGGTTCCTTCCATAGCCGCTTCAAAGTTGTCTTGATTTTGTTGTTGAAGTCGTTTGTTCTCTTCTAGTGCTGCGGCCATATGCTTCCTTAATAGCCCAATGTTGCGTCTTAGTGTAGCGTTAGATATCATTTGCGCTTGAAGCACTGTTTCTAGTTCCTTGACTGCTTGGTCATCTACAGTTGATGTCTTTGATTCCAATTCGGAGTGAGCCTGCTGTAGTGTGGTATGCTCGGTTAGGAGCGTCTGGTAGTCAGCTTCAAGAGTGGTGACTCTAGCTTGGAGACGTTGAGATTCTGCCTGAAGGGCAGCAGTGCGTTCTTCCAATTGATGGTAGTCTTGTTGTAGCTGATGTGCACACTGAAGTAGTGTGTTGAACGTGCTATTTACATTATGAGATGCAAGGGGAAAAGTTTGAAATGCAGGGGAGGTGGGATTGGGTAGGGGGGTAGTGAATGTTGTGTGTGCCAATGATGTGAGTGGTGAGGTGGGGGGCAAGGGAGGGGAAGGTGGGGAAATCGTGGGGAGAGGTGCTGTGGTTGGTGAAATGTCCATTGGGTCAGACAAGGTGCTGTGTGCAGGGGCTACCATGTAGGTGGGTATGGTAGGTGAAGTGAGTGTGGTGTTCGTGTAAATTGATGTCGTTGCGATCATCGGAGAAAGGTGCCTTTGAAACATTGGAGAGCGGAAGAACTGCTCCACAAAGGACGGGTATTGGGGTGGTGAGGTCAGGTTGAAAGGAGTGTAGGGGCCAGATGGGAAGTGAGGGTCATGGAATGGAGGTACCCGTATTGGTGGATAGGTCGGGAAACACAGGGTGCCTTCTGTGGGTGCTGGGTTTCCAACTACACTTGTAATTATGGGATGGCCAGTCATGGGTTCAGAGGATAGATGGGACGAAGTGTACAAGGGATTGGTGACGAAGGAGAAGAGGGTGTCTTGTGAGGTGGGTTCTCGGAATGAGAATGATTTGAATGAGGATGGGTTATAAGTGAAGGTAGAGGTGATGACTGTCGTTTCTTCCAAGGTGGGAGGTGGTGGTGGGGGTGGAGAAGGTGGTGATGGAGGATGCTGGGGTGAGATGGGTGATGTCCGAACGAAGGTTTCAGCGGAGAGGTCAGTGGTGGTTGTGGGGGTGGCTGTGGTTTCAATGGGTACTTCTGGTTCTGTGACGGGTATCCTGATAGTCTTACCTGCTCGTGGTAACGTGTCCACTCTGCGTTTGTCATACCTTACGGACTGGCGGACTGCGGTGTGGACAGCCTCCGGAACTCCTAAAGAGTCTGACACTAATTTGAGGGTGTCAATGAAGTGTTGGTCCACCCCTTCATGTGATAGCATTTCTTGCATCAAAGCTTGACCTGATACCAGAGAGAGCTGATGCCTTTCTTGTACTGCTTTGATAGTGTCGTATAGCCTTCGTAGTTGAGCTGTATATGCAGGTGCACCTACAAGTTCTGGCACTTCTTGTTGCTCCTCTTGGTGCCCTTGATCATACTCCTCCTCATCATCCTCCTGTTCTTCATCTCCGTCATCTTCTGCATCCACTTCAACAGGTGTGACAGGTGCTTGGGAGGTTGTGGCCTGCGTTTGTACATTTTCCGCTTGTTGTGCCTCCTCTGCCTCCAGCTCTACATCTTGTAATAGTTGTTCGAAGCCTTCATTAGTGAGCTCTTCCAAAGGTGCACCACTAGGAAATTCGAGATCCGTTGGGATGGGAGGGAATATCAAGGTGGAACCATCAATGCTGCGTCTTGGAAGTCGGAGTGTGAATGGTCGGACTCTTCGGGGTGGCGGGGTGACATCAGGTGTTAGGGTGGCTCCACGTGGTTGAGCACATGGCACTTGGACCGTGCCTCTCATCTTTTTAGAAGGGGGTCCAGTGGATGTCCTGCCTCGAAACTGCTCTACCCGATTCCACATCAGGGCCCGTTGGATCGGAATGTCATAAGCCAAACACCTATAAATGATTCTTGTCAGAGCACAGCAACCATATAAAACCTGTTTCCGCGGCCATCGTTTGTGCGCAAGGTGTATCTGATCAATTATCCAGTGGGGTAGGTTGATGGTGAGGCTCTGTGTCTCTGCCAGATACAAGCTAAACCAAATCTTTTTGGGCGGCATGGTGAATCTATCCTGCGCCCGGAAAGCAAAGTGTTGCATGCACATGCGAAGGTGTATTGCAATATTAAGCGTCATGGATACCATGTCCTTGAGTTTGGTGAGACTTCGATTCTTCATGTAATCCGGTACTAGGGTTTCCTTTTCTGTAGGAATATGCATTCCGCGCATATCTAGAGCTTCTCTCACCAAATTGTTTGATAGCCTAAACCTCTTGAGCTCATTCCCCTTTGTCAGAGATGGAATCACAAATGAGCTTGCACCTTTTGGGTTCTGATTTGGAGTCAAGGTGTTGATGAGATAGTAGCATCGCATGAAGTCAGGTTTTGGGAGTCGGGCACTGAAATAGGCACTCAATCCTGCTTTTTCCCATATCGGACGTAGACCTTCCGCATTTGTAACTTCTCAAATTCTCTTGTAATGAAATGGTATCTGCCTTGCTTTCCATTGTAGTCCAACTCTGATTCCCATAGGTACGTTCCTTCCCCCAAGGGTCCTGCCACCTCGGTAAACCAATGTGAAGTCTTTCCCACGGGCATGGTGTGGCCACGCGGAGGGTCCGCAATAGGTATGATTTTGACGGCCTGCAATTCTTCTGGTCTTTCAATTGTCTCAGGCAAAACGGGTAAACTGTCCAAGTCCACCACTTGCGGGTTTGTTTCTATGTGAGAGCTAGTTCCTGCTGCCTCCGCCATGTTGAAAATGTTGCAGCTGATTCTGTGAGAATATATGAATAAACGTTAACATTGCAATGGACACAAAAATGACATGGTGTCCCTTGTTACAACATTAACTTAAAGCTCTGGAGTGGTTAGGGGTTAATAAGTGCTCGGTGCTGGTGTGTGTAGTTAGGAGTTAGGTAGACCTAAGAGCTCAGCGAAATGATGTGATGTGAGAGTGAAGCGGTTAGTAGGTGGTCGTGGATTTACAATCGAGGTCCGGGGGTTTGTTACAAGTCTTGGGCTGCCAAATGCAGTGGATGGGTTTTGCTCGTGGTTCCGTAGAGATTCTCGAGAGCTTTATAGGTGTGTCAGCTTGAACATGAGGCCTTTTAGGTACCCATTTACAACTGGTTCTGTTCGTGCTCATGTGCCTTGGTGTTGAAAATGAGTGGATGTAGGCTGTGCGAGTGAATGGATCATGCTGTGTAGGGTGTGTTCTTGGTGTAGCTATTTGAGCCCGCAAACAAGCCTTAGGCACCCAAATTTGTCTTGATTGTGGGCTAGCCTTCATCGACTTTTTGGGCACCCAAATAGATTTCACGTTAGCAGAAGAATTTCCGAAAGACCTCTTATTAGTGACGTGTTGTTGGTTACTAATAAGAGGCTTTGCCCGTGCGGTTGGCGTGGGTGCAACCGAGTGTTCGCCTTTTCGCACCCACACTTGGTTCACTTGTTGAGACATTCTGCTGCGCAGGTTCTTTTGATGTCCGGCATAGGTAGTACTCTGCTTCTTCTGCCTTTGCTCCACCTTTGGTCGTTGCCTCCTTCTGGCCTTTGGACAAGAAGGGAGTTCCTTTGCATCCCTGACTCCTTTTTTGCGAATATCATTCCTCTGCAACACATAGTTTTGGACAAGAGGTCAGCTTCATGTGCACCCCTGGAGGGACCAGGAGTCTGTGCCTTTTCTAGTTCCTTGAGTGCTCCATTATCCAACTCTATTGTAATTCGACTATGATTGACCCATACCTGAAGAAGTCCACTTCTTAGGTTTAAGTTGACTGCTTGGTCATAGATCCAGTCTTGACCCAAGACAAGAGGTTCAGGGAGATCCTCATCTTGACACACTAGTGCTTTAACTGTCATTGTCTCATCATGAATGTAGAGGGGGAGTTCCACCTCGCCCATACAAGGGGTTTCCACGCCTCCCAATCCTATGAGATATGCTTCCACAGGATTGACAGTTAACTGTAACTCTTGACAGTAAGACACTTTAACAGCACTAGTGGCTGCACCTGAGTCAATCAAGGCTCTTACAGTCCTTGCATTTTTTCCTTGTCCTATATCTAGGGTTACGAAAGGACGTCGATCAGTTATCCTAGGTGAGCTGGTTCCTGCGACTTCACACATTGCCATATGATATCCTTGATCTGCATAGTCATTTGTCCTAGGCTGCTCTCTACCTTGCCTTCGTAATTTCATCCTTCTGATGCGTTCTAAAGCTTCTGCTTGAGCTTCTTCTCTAATTCGCTTCTCTTCCTCTTTGCGTTTCCTTGCAGTGTTGAGTCGGCTGAGCATTTCCTCCGTGAGGGGTTCCTGATACAACTTGACTCTGCATCCGCTAATATAGTTAGGGAGAACATCACCCTCTAATGTGGCTAATTGTACTGCTCCACTCGTGGAGATCCTATTGATAATCATAGGTCCGTAGCCTCTCTTTTCTAGCTTCCTCGCGTGTTGTTTCAGTGTATAGACTAGGACTAGATCTTCGGCTTTCAAGCCTTTATCCTTCACATGGGCATCGAAGTATGCCTTCTGCCTCTTTTTAGCTGCATATATTCCAGCAGCGGCTCTCAGTCTTGTTTCTCCTAATCGTTCAAGGTCAAAGATCCTAGAGGAGAGCTCATGACCTGTCCATTCATGCTCTTGTGCTACTCTCAATGTAGGGATCAAGAAGTCCAAGGGTAACACAGCGTTTTGGCCGAATACCATCTGAAAGGGGGTGGCTTGGAGTACCGTTTTGTAGGCAACTCGGTATGCCCAAACAGCATGGTGTAGCTGTTTGTCCCAATCAGAGCGTTTAGTGTTCACTAATTTTGTCAGTACATTGCATAAGATTTTATTAGTGCTCTCAGCTTGCCCATTAGCTTGAGGGTGATAGGGGGCGGACTTCTTGTGTATTACCAAGAATTCTTGGAGTAGATTTTCAATCACTTCATTTAAGAAATGAGTGCCTCTATCACTTACTAGCTCTATAGGTAGCCCATATCTTGTGAACACATTCTCAAACAAGAATTTGGCAGTTGTCTGAGCATCGTTCTTTGTTGTAGCCTTTACCTCTACCCACTTGGTGAGATAATCTGTTGCAACAATGATGTATTCCGCATGAGAACCCTTGGCTGGGGGATTAATAGGACCTACGAAGTCTATTCCCCACTTAGAAAATGCACGTCCACCCATCATAGGTTTCAGTAGCATCTCATCTTTGCGTATAGGATACTGAGTCCTCTGACAGACATCACACCGTTTCACATAGGTATGTGCATCCATGTGAAGGGTAGGCCACCAGAAGCCCGCAAATAGGACTGCCTTGATCACCCGATCCGGTCCAAAGTGTCCTCCTGCTACACCTTGGTGAGCAGTTTCTAAGATTTTAAGATACTCACTTTCATGGACACATAGCCTCAGGTAACCATCTTTACCACGCTTATATAGATTATCACCAATGAGTGAATAATCCTGGGCTTCTTGTTCTAAACTTCTTTTCCTAGCTAGAGTCATGTCTGGAGGGAATGTGTTTGTCCTCAAGAAGGATACTAGAGGTTCGCTCCAATCTGGCACTATGGATACTTGATAAAGAGTAGCGTGTTCCACAGGTGGTTTAGTGCAACAGATTGGGCATTCCTTGCACAACTTTTGGACATCCGCTTCCATAGTTGGCCAATGCACTCCGAATCTCTTTAGAGTCTGCAACGTTCGTTGCTTTGAATGGTGTTGCTCTAACGCACCTACATGTGCTAATTGCAACCATTTAGCGTACTCATCCTCTTCTACGCAACAAGCCAAGATCCCTTGATCTGTGTGCTTGTACATGCTTCCTGCCATGATGTGGTACTTTTGGGCTTTTACAACCTCTCTATTCCGTGTGTTTACCACTGGATGATTAGGCCCGTATGTCAATACTGGTACCAATGGCTTAGCCCACTGCGGCACCACTTCCAAATTAAACAAGTAAGCATCAGGAAGGTCATCTGATACTCCTTGTGGGGCTTCTCCCGATGTAAGCCTAGAAAGATGATCAGCTCTCAAATGGGTCCTCCCTTTTCTTACCACAACCTCAAAATCATATTCCATTAGCAAGAGAAACCACCTTACTAATCTTCCTCTATTGCATGGCTTGTTTACGAGATATAACAATGCCTGATGATCAGTAAAAAATTTAAACTTATTTGCAAGCAAATAGTGTCTAAATTTCTTAACTGCATATACCATGCCTAATCCTTCTCGTTCTGTAGTGGTGTAATTCCGTTCAGCCGCATTCAATTGTCTACTGGCATAGGCAATTGGAAGATCCATATTACCTTCACCAGTAGGTTGTGCAAGCACACATCCAATAGCATAATTGGATGCATCAACATGAACATGGAATGGCTTATTCCAATCTGGTGTGGTCAAGATTGGTGCTGAACACAATCTTCGTTTAAGCTCCTGGAAGGAATTCTCACATTCATCCGTCCACTCAAAGTTTGTCAGAAGTCCGTACATGGGCTTTGCAATGACAGCATACATGTGTATAAATCGTCGGTAATAACCACAGTGCCCCATGAAAGCTTGTACTTCCTTGACATTCTTTGGCCTAGGTAGCTCTGCTATGGCTCTCACTTTTTCTTCGTCGGTAGATATGCCATTCTTTGACACTATGTGTCCTAGAATCTTGCCTTGCCTGACCATAAAAACGCACTTTTCTGGGTTCAGGCAGACTTGATAGTCTCTACATTTGTCAAAGATTTGTCTGAGTTCAGGAATATGGGTTTGTCTAACATTGGAATGAGCACAGAGATCATCAACATAGACTTCTAAACTCTTCCTCAGGAACTCCTTAAACACATGGCACATCAGCCTCTGGAAGGTAGCTGGTGCATTGGTAAGCCCAAATGGCATTACTCTAAAAGCAAAAATGCCCCATTCTGTGGCAAAGGCTGTCTTATGCTGATCCTCTGGAGCTATGGCTACTTGATTGTAGCCAGAAAATCCATCAAGGAAGCTGTACACTTCCTTGCCTGCCACTCTTTCTAAGAGATGTTCTGTGATAGGAAGTGGATAGTTATCTCGAATTGTGGCTGCATTAACCTTTTTTAAGTTAATGCACACACGCAGCTTGCCATTCTTCTTAGGCACCACCACGATGGGGGATACCCATTTGTTGCTCTAGCACAATGGTGAGAACCACGTTAAGAAGCTTCACCTCCTTAATGTCAATCCGAGGGAGAGGTAGGAGTGATATGGAGATCGTGAACGTGAGATGATGTGAGAGTGAAGGTGAGAAGCACAAAGATGCACACACACATACACACACACGATGAAGAGACAAACAAGACACAATGGAAGGTGGGAAAATTAGCTCTATTGCTCAAGAATACTCTTACAAGCTCAAACTAGCTCTATGCTCACACTAACCAAAATGAACCAACCACAAAAATGAGCTCTCTAGCTCTTTTTATAGTTTCTAGACTAGTTTTGACCGGTTTCACATCTAGTGACCGGCCTAGTTAAAAAATAGGTCCTAGATGCTATTTGGAAGGGTAAACGATGTCTAAAAATAACGAAAATTGGTACGCGCATTCTACCTAAGCTCCTCAAGCTCGAGGAC
Source organism: Ceratopteris richardii (assembly GCA_020310875.1). NCBI lineage: Eukaryota > Viridiplantae > Streptophyta > Polypodiopsida > Polypodiales > Pteridaceae > Ceratopteris > Ceratopteris richardii. Next base: position 86,340,248 of record CM035429.1, read on the forward strand.
TCCTCGGCTTGCACAAAATGGAGCTATGGATTACAAAATGGGGTTTTCTTATGATACATATGTTACAATTAGTGATAATAATCACTGTTGAATGTTTGGAGAATTAATAAGAAATATATTTGTTTAAAAAATTGATCCGCCTGGCTCCCTGCTTCGTCTTCACATGCTTCCGTGGCGTCTGTGCCTCTGACTGCTTCCAACACCCCCCTCCCTCTCGCTTCTGTCGTCCCTGACAGAACCTTGTTGTAAGGTCTGCCGGATGTAATTCTGTAGGAGGTCTTGAGCGAGGGTGTGCTCTGATACACGAATACCTCGGGCTAGATCAGCCTCGAGTTTCTCCCAGTCGATAGGTTGCGGCTCGTCTGGTGGTGGGAGCTGATAATGTGTGGAGTACACCATTCGTTCACAGGCAAATAATTGCAATAAGTGTGTGGGCCTGCTTATAAATACTTCGGAATGGTACTCCCAAAAACCGGTGGTGAACATTTCTTCGAATGTCTGCTTGTAACATGCCGGTAGATATTTGATCCTGCAGTGCCAGGCGTAACACACCCGTAGCGATGGCGTTGTGCTCATATCATAGACTAAATCAAAGTTGCCATGCTCAAAGCCCGGGGTGTTGACATGGGGAGCCTTGATGCGCCGGAAGACTTTAAAGACCATCTGCATCATGTCAAAGATTTTGACAGTCATGTGCGCGGCAATATCGTCCATAGGTTTTAATCGAGGGAGCCAGTGGCGGATCGTCGCCATCATGTAGCCTACTGTGGGTAACGCAACTGGTGGCTTGAAGTAGGGGTAGTTCAACCAGTCTTGGCACTGCTTATTGTTCTGTAGCTTTATAGCGAAGGCAGTCCAAGAGCGGCGTCGTGGTACTGGTCCCCAGCACGGATTAAATTTTAAGTGAAGCGGCACTTTTACCCACGTGCTCATCATCTCTGGATAATTTTGCAATAAATCTTTGCGCCAGTCTGGTTGAAGGATTTCACCTCTCTGTGCCCTTGGTGGCAAGTCCTCTGGCTCGAATTGAGTTGCATGCGTTGGTTTCATGCCGGTTTCTTTCTCTATGGTTAACTGATATTCTGCCATTAACATGAAGTATGGTTTATACTGAAGCTCATGCCCAGATATGTATCGTCGCGGGGCCATTTGAGCAAAGAATGGTGATTGTAAAATTTTCTCTTCAATTATGGCCATGGCATGTAGCTGTGCCTCTACTCTGGCCGAGTGTGTCGTTCCGAGTTCTTCTACTGTCTTCATCCACGCAGGGGTAGGTAATTCGTAGGTCATCTGGCCTTCGGCCGTGACACGTCCGCCTGGGATGGGTATCGGTTCATAAGCCTCTTCGAAGGTCTCCTCCACCGGGATAGTGACGGTTTCTTCCTCAGCTGGTAGCTCAGGTGGGGAGTCTGGCCTTGGTGGTGCTTCATAGATGGCAATCCTAGATTCAAGATTTGTTACCTGGGCCCGGAGTGCGTTGAGTTCCTCTAAAACTTCAGGGGCAGGGTCCACAGGCGCTGGTAATTCCGCTGCTACTGGTACCTGTTGTGTTGCTGGTTCTTTGAGTTGTAGCAGTTTGTGATCTACCTTTAACTTTTGATGTTCTTCGTTCATACGATCATAGTCCTCGAGCAATCTGACATGGTCGTCTAGCAGCATCCGCATCGACTCGGATGGGATTGCCTTGAATCTGCTCGGACTTAGTGGCTGTTCTGGATGATCTAAAGCCGCTTCCAAGTTCTCTCTGTTCTGCTCTTGGAGTCTCTGGTTCTCCTCTTTTGCTGCGGCTAAGTGTCTTCTTAGTAAGCCCATATTTCTAGTGAGCGTTGCATTGCGGACAGTCTGGGCTCTAAGTAGGTTATCTAAATCCGCGGTGGCCTCTTTGCTTTTTTCCTCACTTTCTATTTCTAACTTGTGATAAGCCTCTCGTAACTCTTGGTATCGGCTGTTCAGTGAGGCGTTCTCAATTGATAACAAATTAAGCTGCGTTTGTAAGTCGTTCGTCGTTTTCTGCAGCTGTTGATAGTTGGTGCCGAGTGATGCAAACTCATCGCGGACTTGCGCCATGCATGCGAACATGTGTTGAAATGCGGTGTCTATGGTGGGCGATAGTAGTAGTGAAGTGCTAAATGAGGATGCAGTGGTAGTAGATGCAGTGGGAATGGGGAGCGGGGTTGGGACTGTGGATGCAGTGGTGATTGTGGAAAATTGTGAAGTGCCTAAATATGAGGGTGCTGTGAGTGGAGTGGGTGGTGGTGAGGTGGGTGGTGATATGTCCATGCCATTGGACGTGTTTAATGTTGTGACTGTGAAAAGTGGTGTGATTGTGGGTGGTTGCGTAGGTGTGAATACGGGATTTACAAACGTAGAGTAGTTTACAGGGGGGATGGTTGGAACGGCTTGGTGAAACGGGGAAATAGGCGTTATGGTAGGTTGGGGAGGTGAGACTGGTGAGAAGGTTAGTGGGGTTAGGAAGGGGAATGGGGGTCTTAGAGGTGGGGGAAACGCTGGGAAGGATGAAGGGGTGAAGGGGTTAACATAGGGATGCGGAGGGTTGGGTGTGGGCATGGTGGTATTAATGGGTAAGGAAGAGGTTGTGGCTATGTTGCTTTGTACAGGTGTGGATGTGGGGAAAGCAGGTGGGTGTGCGGGGGATACAGGATGGGTTGGTGAAAGATGAGGTGAGAGGGGAGTCGATGGGGTGGATGTTATTTCGAGGATAGTAGTGGTATGTACAATGGTGGTACGGGGTGGTGAATCTACAAGGATGGTTTCTGCGGTTAATGAACGTTCGGGGGCGAGGCGTGCCTCCCTGGCTTGTGCTAAAGATTGGGCTCCTGTTGGTACACGAATATACTCCCCAGGTTTTGAGAGTAGTCGCACTCGGCGGGGATCAAACTGTGGTAGTTGCTTTCTTTGTAAAAACCTGAGTGCTTCATGGGAGCCTACTGATTTGACTAACTCTCTGAATCCTCTGATATAGGCGTCTTCGAATCCTCCGGAGATGAGTTCCTGTTCAATTAATGCCTGGCTCTCCTCTTCAGTTAACCACTTTCGTGCCCAGACTTTCTCCATGGTACGATATAATTTCTTTATGGCCAATGTGTACGCTGCGGCTTCGAAAGTTTCATCTTCATATGTGCTGGTGTCGCCGTGCGTGTCGGTTTGTTGGCCTTGCCCCTCTGTCTGGTCGTCATGTGAACCCTGGCTGGCTTCATCGTCGCCTTGATCGTCGTCTGTTTCGGTTCTTTCTTCTTCAGAGCCCGACACAGCTTGTCCCTGTGGCAAGTCTCGCGGCGTAGTCGGGTAGCTGGGACGTTCATATTCCTGGGAGAACAGTTGTGCTTCTGAATACTGAAATTCGTTTGAGAATGCATCAGGCATCTCAAAATCGAATGTCGTGTTTATGGGGTCGGCCTCCATATGTGGTATCGGGAAAGAAAACGCTTCCGCACCAATAGTGGTGGGAGCTTCTGCGGTTGTGGTGGGGGGTTCTGTGGTGGTAGCTGCCTGAGGTGCAGCGGTACTAGTGGTGGCCTCCGTAATTACTGGTCTGGACAACCGTATGCGAATAGGTTGTACAGTGGGAGCAGCTTCTGTCTGTGGTCGCTCTGGAGAGGGTTGTGGTGATGGCGACTCTGGCACTTGGAGGCAAGGGATGGTGCCTCGCATGCGCTTACCTGCCCGTGTCCTACTGGGCTTCCTAGCTTTCTTCGCTGTGCCCTTGAATGCCTTCAATTCCTCTCCTGTTAATGCACGCTCGATGGGCAAGTCATAAGCCAAACACATATACACAATTCTTGTGAGTGCACAACATCCGTTAAGCACTTTTTTACGCTCCCATCTGTGCTGTGCCAGATACATTTGGTCTATGATCCAGCTTGCCAGATCAACTGTTTGAGGTCCCGTACATGCCAAATATAATCCGAACCATATTCTTTTGTGTGGCATGGTAAATCTGTCCTGAGCTGGAAATGCAAAATGTTGCATGCATATTCTTAGTGGCTTTGACAACTCAGGTGTAATGGCCGAAATCTCTTCCCACTTCGTGACATCCCCACGTTTCATCGGTTCTGGAATTAATCTCTCTCGGTCTGTGGGAGTGTGGGTTCCATGAATCTTGATGGCTGCTCTGATTAGGTCCTTAGAGAGATAAAATCTCTTGTAAGGTGGATCATCCACTAGGGTAGGCAATATGAAGGTTCCTGGGATGTCCTTATTCTCTGATGCCAGTAAGGTAGTGATTAAGTAATAGCACCTATAAAAATCCGGTTTGGGTAGAGGATCACTGAAATATTCTGTGAAACCGGCTCTGGCCCAAACATGAGTTAAATCCTGGGTGCTTTGTAGGGCTTCGAATTCTCTGGAGAAAAACTAGTACTTTCCCCACGTGCGGTCATCAAATGTCAGAGAGGATTCGAATATAAAATCTGCGTCCGCGAGGGGTCCTGCCAGGCCCTGAAACCAATGAGAGTTCCGGTGTATCTTTTCGGTGTAGCCCATAGGGGGGTTATCGATAGGCATGGGCCCTGGAAATCCTTGAAATTCGGGCGGTGGAGCAGTAGGGTGGGACTCTGCTCGAAGCACGTTGAGTGGTACTGCTGCTACACTGGGGCCTGCTCCTGATGTTCCTTCGTCAGTTTGCATGGTGGCTGGTGCGCTAGTGAGAAAGATCTGCTACAAAAGATTAACACATTAGCATGGAAATTAATCATGATCCCATTAAAGTGAGACCGCAATCCCTTTCCATAACTGATGCGTAACCCGTGTAGCCAAGTGCTGTGATGTGATGGATGCAACATTTTTTGCAGCACTAGTGCAGGTCTCTAGACACCTATACGTTTCCGATCATGCATACATTTCTTGATGAGAATACGAGTGATGTGTTATGATGGTGGGTGAATTTATACAAGGTTTAAAGGTTAACGATTTAGTACAAGGTTGTATGTTAGTCGGGGGGTAGTTAGACAATGGGTTAGGGGAAGACGGTTGGACACGTTCCGGTATCCATTTCCTAAGGATCTTGGAGTGGGTGGTGGGTTTCTGCTGAGGGGTAAAAGGTGGTGTCGAGTTTGGTGGTATCGAGGGATGAGATGAGTTATGGGGGTTATATATTACATGGCTTATGGGTTGAGCTATGATACATGGTTTGGGTACCCAAATCTGCGTGGGCGTGGGTCTATGGGTAAGGTACTTCTTGGCGATCCACATTTGTCGAATGCTCGGACCTGTAGAAGAAGGTCGAGGGGATGGTGGATATCGATTCTGTTTCTGTACTGCCTTTTTCTTGTCGATTTCTGTTTGGTTGGAGTTCTTCAGTGCTCTTTGCCCTTTTGGCACCCATATTTGTCTGGTGCCGCTTCCTTTGGGTGGCCTAAACTGCCTTCCTGGTCGTGTCTTCTGATACTGTCGTCGATCTTGGTTCCTTTGTCGTGGTTGACTCTGTTGTGGCTGGGGTTGAGAGGTCGGATGGACACTCTGCTTTGGAAAAGAAGGGAGTTCCAACACTTGCGTGACCTGCCCATTAGGAAGTGATGCCTTTTGTAACTTTAATCTAGGCCAGTCCGCAACAAGCTTGGAAGGATGAGCACCGTAGGGTGTCGTGCTCATTTGGCCGCTGATGCAACCCACCTGACCTCTGATTGTGCCCTTCTGCCCTTGCTGTTGGGTAACTGTCTCTTCTAGTTTGCAGGAAGTCCCAGGGAAGATCTCCTGTCGTCCTTCTGACTGACAACTGTCTATAGCCAAGCCCGAGTGGGTTGGTGTAGATGTAACGTGACTGGTCGGATTAAAGATCTTCCGGTCTTCCGTCGCATGCGTTTCATAGGGTCTAGGGTCACAACCGTCAAGCGGAATGCCGTTAGGGAAGTCGAGCGGTATCACTCGCTTTTGCTCTAAGGTTCCAATCTGTAAGGAGCCGTGTCTAAGATTTAGGTCCACTGAGTGATCGTATAGCCAATCTTGGCCAAGGATTAGGGGTTCTATTAGGTCGTCATCATGGCACACTAATAGCTTCGCTGTCATGGTCACATCCTTTATGAGGATAGGAAGGTCCACCTCACCCATGCAAGGGGTTTCCATGCCTCCTAGGCCTATGAGGTATGCCTCAATTGGCCGCATTTCTATTCCTGAATCCTTATAGTGGGACCATCTAATCGCACTAGTCGCAGCACCTGAGTCAATCAAAGCCCTGAGTTCTTGGCTATGGTTACCGTGCTCTAGCCTAACTTTAATGAATGGTCTCCTGTCCACTATGCTAGGATGAGTGGTTGACTTTACTTGACACATGGCCATGGGATATCTGGGTGATGTTTCCAGATGGTTATAATGTTCTCTCCCTAGTCCTTGTCTTCTTAGCTTCATGCGCTTAATGCGTTCTATGGCTTCTGCCTGAGCTTCAGCTCGTATTCTATTTTCTTCCTCCTTACGCTTCTTTGCCAACGTGAGTCGTCTAAGCATATCCTCAGTAAGAGGTTCTTGATATAACCTGACTCTACAGCCACTAATGTAATTAGGCATTATATCTCCTTCTAAGGTGGCTAACTGCACTGCTCCGCTCGTCGAGAGTCTGTTAATGATCATAGGTCCATAACCTCGCTTTTCTAACTTCCGTGCGTGCTGTTTCAGCGTATATACTAGAACTAAATCTCCTTCTTTTAGGCCTTTATCTTTCACATGTGCATCAAAATATGCTTTCTGTCGCTTCTTCGCTGCGTATATTCCTGCTGCTGCTTTCAGCCTGGTTTCTCCTAATCGTTCCAAGTCCATTATTCTCGCTGATAATTCATGGCCGGTCCACTCATGTTCTTGTGCAACCTTAAGGTTCGGTATCAAGAAGTCCAAAGGAAGCACTGCATTCTGACCAAAAACCATCTGAAAGGGAGTTGCATTGAGTACGGTCTTGTAGGCCACTCGATATGCCCAAACAGCGTGGTGTAGCTGTTTGTCCCAATCTGAACGTTTATTGTTCACGAGTTTCGTCAGTGCGGTACAAAGTATCTTGTTAGTGCTTTCAGCTTGACCATTGGCCTGAGGATGATATGGTGCAGATTTCTTGTGAATCACCATAAAATCTTGTAACAAATATTCAATGACTTGGTTTAGAAAGTGAGTACCTCGATCACTCACTAACTCTATAGGCAGTCCATATCTTGTAAAGACATTTTCAAATAAGAATTTTGCAGTCGTGTGTGCATCATTCTTTTTTGTGGCCTTTGCCTCTACCCATTTTGTAAGATAATCTGTGGCAACAATAATATATTCCGCATGTGTACCTTTTGCAGGGGGGTTAATGGGTCCTACAAAGTCTATACCCCACTTAGAAAATGCACGTCCGCCCATCATGGGTTTCAATGGCATTTCATCTCTGCGAGTAGGAAACTGAGTTCTTTGGCACACGTCACATCTCTTTACATAGGTATGTGCATCCATGTGAAGAGTGGGCCACCATAATCCTGCAAAGAGGATGGCCTTGATTATCCTATCGGGTCCAAAATGACCTCCTGCAACACCTTGGTGTGCAGTCTCTAGTATTCTCAGATAATCGCTCTCATGAACACATTGTCTTAGATATCCATCTCGTCCTCTTTTGTACAAATTATCGCCAATAAGTGAGTAGTCTTGAGCTTCCAGCTCCAGACTGCGTTGTCGAGCTAAGGTCATGCCTTGAGGGAATGTGTTCGTCCTCAAGTATGTCACTAAAGGTTCACTCCAGTCTGGTGTGAGGGACACGTGATATAACGTCGCATGCTCTACCGGTGGTCTTTCACAGCAAACACTGCATTCCTTACACAACTTGTAGACATCTGCTTCCATCGTAGGCCAATATACTCCCAATCTCTGCAGAGTCTGTAGTGTTCTATGTTTTGAATGATGTTGCTTTAGTGCACCTAAGTGTGCTAATTGCAACCAATTCGCATGTTCTGATTCATCTACACAACAAGCAAGAATCTTTTGATTATCTTGTTTATATATGCTTCCTGCTATTATTTGGTACCTCTGAGATTTGGTAATCTCTCCTTCTTTGATCTTTATCCTAGGACTCTTGGGTCCGTATGTGAGAATGGGGACTATAGGCTTAGCCCATTCTGGTGCTATCTCAAGGTTAAACAGGTATGCATCTGGTAATTCATCCGCGACTCCTTGAGGAGCTTCTCCTGAGGTTAATCTTGAGAGGTGGTCAGCTCTAAGATGCGTCTTTCCTTTCCTAACTACCACTTCAAAATCATACTCCATGAGTAGTAGAAACCAACGTATCAGTCGTCCGGTGTTACATGGTTTGTTGACTAAATATAATAGGGCTTGATGATCTGTAAAGAACTTGAATTTGTTGGCCAACAAGTAGTGCCTAAACTTCTTTACAGCGTAAATCATCCCTAATCCTTCTCGTTCCGTCGTGGTGTAATTTCTCTCTGCTGCGTTCAGTTGTCTGCTAGCGTAGGCTATGGGGAGATCTATGTTACCTTCATTCGTGGGTTGTGCTAACACACATCCTATGGCGTAATTGGATGCATCCACATGTACATGGAATGGCTTACTCCAATCTGGAGTGGTTAATATAGGTGCTGAGCACAAACGTCGTTTAAGTTCATTGAATGAATTTTCACATTCATCTGTCCATTCAAAATTGGTTAAAAGAGAGTACAGAGGCTTAGCTATGATTGCATACATGTGTATGAATCGTCGATAATAACCGCAATGGCCCATAAATGCCTGTACCTCTTTCACATTAGTTGGTCTTGGTAATTCTGCAATTACCTTCACCTTTTCCTCGTCCGTAGAGATTCCATTTTTTGACACAATGTGTCCTAGAATTTTGCCTTGTCTGACCAAGAAAACGCATTTTTCTGGGTTCAAACAAACTTGATATTCTCGACATTTGTCAAATATTTGTCTTAACTCTGGAATATGTGTATGTCTTACATTTGAATGTGCACATAAGTCATCGACGTAAACTTCCAAGCTCTTGCGTAAGAATTCCTTAAAAACATGACACATGAGTCGCTGGAAAGTGGCGGGTGCATTTGTTAAACCAAATGGCATCACACGAAATGCAAATATGCCCCATTCAGTGGCAAAAGCCGTCTTGTGTTGGTCTTCTGGAGCAATGGCTACTTGGTTATAGCCTGAGAATCCATCAAGAAAGCTGTAAACTTCCTTGCCCGCAACTCTTTCCAATAGGTGTTCCGTGATAGGAAGAGGATAACTATCTCTAATTGTGGCGGCATTAACTTTTTTAAGGTTAATACACACACGCAATTTTCCATTCTTCTTGGGCACAACCACAATGGGGGATACCCATTCGGTGTGCTCAATTTCGTAAATGAATCCTGCTTCTATCAATCGATCTATCTCCTCTTTAATCTTCGCAGCGTAATTATCATTGTACGTGTAAGGTTTTTGTTTTGTCGGTTTTGCATCTGGAGTCATAGGGATTCTATGAGAACATATATCTGGATCTACTCCTTTCAAATCTTTGTAACTCCAAGCAAAAACATCTCTATATTCGCGCAATAGGGCCACTAGTTCTTCTTCTTCTTCAGTCGACAAATCATGCCCTATGAATGTGCATTTTTCTTCTTCTCCTTCTATGGCAACTATTATTTTCTTGGTTTTCTCTCGGTTATCATATACTTGTCCATCATTCGCCTTTCTATTGGGCATCCGTACCATGATTCTTCTATCTTTGATTTCATATTTCTTGAAATTCTCGGGTACTCCAAATAAAGATTCCTCTTTTTCCGACATGGTTTCTTTCTTCTTTCTCTTCTTGCCTTCACTCTTATCAGTCACTTGAGTGGCTAACCTTACCTCGTTCGTTATGTCCTCGTGTCTCTGAGTGTGAGTCTCTATTTCGTAGAAATATTCTTCCTCTGATGCAAAGGGTGAGTCCATGATAATTGATTCTAAATCAAAATCGCTTGCATCCTCAAATGCATCGGTGTCTGGTTCGCACTCTTCTAAAATTGCATCGCACATGATTGGCTCTATCGTGAAAACTGAAATGTCATAGCCATCCTCGTCACAGTGGGGTGTCCATTGTTCTTCATTGATGGCTACATCCATGGTTGCTAGTATTTCTGCCCAACCATGGGGTTCAAACTCTTCATCTGGGAATACTACAGGTGCATAGGCTGGATCTTGAAGGGTTCGTGGATGTTGTTATGCACCTAAGGTCCTGGCTTCTAATCGTTCTTCCTCTTGTTTGGCTACTTTACACATCCATAAATGGGTGTCCTCATGCAACCAAGAAGGATCTGATTCTAATGAGTGCACGGATTCCGTCTCTGCTGGTGTCTTATGGATGGTATTCCATTGTATTGGGGGTACATCTCTGTGTGAATAGTCTTTAAGATTGACTTTGGTAGTCACTCCTAAATGTTGCAAGTACAAAGAATTAGTTCCCCAATCTTGTACAATTTGCAACTGACGCATGAATGGTCGTCCCAATATCATCTCATATGCATGATTTTTCGCAAAGTCGCAAATGGCAAAGGTATGCTCAAATTCTACACCACAAGTGGTGAGAGATATGCCTTCTAGTAAGCCTAACGGTTTTTCTATGTGTCCATCGGCCATTTGTAGCTTCATCCTGGTGGGTCTGAGTGCTGGCTTACCCCAACGTTTCCATAAGGCGGTAGTAGCGATAGCTACTCCGGCTCCTGAATCTAAGATGGCTTTCGTGGTGTAGCCCTGATGGGTTATTGGAAGATATGTGTTACCTTCCTCTCCTTCGCTTACGTCTCCAATCTTTTCCACGGGTATCTCGGGTACCTTCTTCTGTGATCCTATCTGAGAGGGTGTGGTAGCTAGCTCAGGGAATTGATTTGCTACGTGCTTCCACAATTCTGGTTTTACCTTTAACAGTTCCTCCAGAGTGAGATTACATTGTACTTTGGTATTCTTGATCACTTCCGTATTTCTAGGGATCACTGATTCTTCATTCCTCACTATTATCGTGGGTGCTCTCATACTAATAGACTTAGCTTCCCAAGGTCCTGTGAACTGAGGTAATTCTTGTAGAGAATTAGATTCAAATCCTGTAGGTTCGCTCAGTTGTTCCACCTCTACCTCATCATATATAGAGGGGATGTCTTGGGGAAATTGTTCCTGCAAGTCGTTTATTTCTTGAATAGGAGGATGAGTTCCTTGTTCTTTTCTCCATTTCTCTTCTTGGATTTCTCTTAAAAATTCATGTGAGTACTTATGTATGGAAGATAGGTTATCTTGACTCTCTGTATTGGGTACTTGAGACAGGGATGGTGGATTCCTTTCCTGTGTCTCAGGGACAGTAGGGTTCCTAGACTGATCCTTTTTCTCTTTGCTTTCAATCAAGTGTTCTAGCCTCTCCATTAGTCCTTGAAAGTGTAGTTCCGGTTTTGCCATGTTATTCCAATTAAGATATCTAGAGGCTTCGAACAACGCTTGGGCTAGTTCTACCATCTTCATGCACAGTTTAGTTCTCTCAATTTCTAGATCAGCTCGAGGGTAGTTTTTACTCATTTCCGTGACTTGAGGTCCCTCTTTTATTCTAGCCTGATATGCACGAAACATCATGTCTAGATCTTCCGGTATGGGTTCCGCTAAGACTGATCCTGATTTCTGAGCTGGGATTTCTTGGTTTGATTCTTGTGAAGCCAATTCTTGTATTTTGGCTCTAGATTCTCTTAGACTTCCTTCCAACTCACTTATCTTTTTACTCCATTTTCTCTTTATCCTTTCTCTAGAATCTTTCCAAGATTTTGTCTTTTTACTACTCGATTCTGCAACTTCACTAGTTTCGGCTACTTTCTCTTGATTAAGCTGTTGGTTTTGTAAGAGCGCCTGGGCTCTGGTTATAGCTTGGATAGGCACGTATGTAGGGTTGGATCCATCTGCGTTGTTTACAATACCTATCACGTTGATCGATGTCACATTTGATGTGTTAACTGGGTTCTTAGGACAATCTTTGATTATGTGTTCTTTGCCACAATCGGCGCAAAAGCCTTGGATGCTATAGTACTGCGATTGCCTTGCTATTGGGGGATGTGGGCAGTCCTTTATGAAGTGATCTCCTTGGCACCTAAAGCATGGTCCTCTAGGGCCCTGTGGTCTCTGTTGTCTCAGTTGGGGCCGTGGGTTTGGGTTTGGGTTTGTGTACATCACATTAGTATAATCTGGCTCCCAACTAGGTTCCATTGGTGGACTATCATAATGATATGTCTCCACGTGTTCTGGTGACTCCGTGTAATAAGCGGGTGGACTAGTTACATGAGTAGAGTCAAAACTGTTTGAGTTTGGGTCACTTTCGGTGATCAGGGGTGAAGAAGGCACTAAGGCCCTACTTAGGTTCTCTTCTGCAGTAGCGTATTTGACTGAGATGACATTCGCTGGTGGGGGTGGCTGCTGAGCTAAGACGGGTTGAGGTCTCTGTTGAGCCTGGTAGGGGTAGTTCTGAGGAGGCCTATAGTAATAAGGCTGAGCATTGTATTGGCCTTGATACCTACCTGGCTGCTGGTATGTTTGCGGGTAGTTCTGTCTCACGGTTTGTTTGTTGTATGGGCAGTCCTGAGCTGTATGATTTGTGTATCTTCTCTCAATTGTGCAATATTGGCCACTAGGGTTGGCTTGAGGTTGAGGTGCATTGGGACACATGTTTGCCAAATGATTCCCACCACAAGTGTAACAACGTACGTTCATCGGTAGCTTGGGCACCTGTTTACTAGAAACTCCTAGTTTTTGGGCCACTTTTTCTGCTAGGTCCTCTATCGAATTAGACAATTTTGTGGATGCTAGAGAAGAACAATCTGAGTCCTTATAGACCTTTGAGAGCTCTAATTCCTCTCCTAGGTTGTCCTCAATGTCTATACATATTCTTACACACTCCTCTAGCGTTCTGGGTTCTTTTAGGTACACATAGGAGCGTAGTTTAGCGCTCAACAAGCCATCTAGGAACAGTGATACTTGTTTGGCCTGTGAGGGTAGCTCTTGCATTGGACACCGCTCAACATATTGTCTGAATCTACGACCTGCCAGTCTTACTGTTTCCGGAGGGGTTTGTTTAAAACTATGAATCAACGAAGACGTGTCATGTCTAACCCCACTTTTAGAGAATTCAGTAATGAATGACTCTAAAAAGTGATGGATGTCTCTAAATTGCCTTTGTTGCAGTGGTTGGAACCAAGTTAAAGCGGTATTCTTTAACGTTAGTCCAAATGCGTTGTACTGCGTGAACATGTCCTCTACTTGTTCTGCTCTTAATACTTGCTTGAATTCTGCAACGTGGTCATAGGGATCTCCTGTCCCATCAAAGTAATTTTTCATTGATTTTACTAATTGAGTGGGTCTCAATACTCTTGCGTGCTCGCGTGGTCTAGGTAGAGGAAAATCATCTCTACCACCTGGTATTCCCTGCTCTCTTTGTCTATCCGTCCTATTAGTGTTCGTGGTTGTTCTATCTCTCCCTATGGGGTGATTGAAGCTTACTTCCGGCCTCTCGTGATTTCCTTCTCTTTGATTTCCATGGGCTGAGGAAGTTCCTGCCCCTTGTTGATTTGCATTCATGTTTGTTCTGGGTGGAGGGAATATCAATTCACCTCTCCATGTGTAGGTGTTTTTAGCGCGCTCAGGCACCACGAAGACTCTTTCTGAAGTCTCATCCAGGTATACAACCTTTCCAGGTGTATCTGGGTCCTTGAATTCATAAATTGTAATGATGCCTATCTCACCAGGGTGTTCCTTTCTATACCTCCAAAAGGCTTCATCTGTCTCTTTATTTACAAACAACTCTGTGCTCCTGTTATCTTGAGGGATCCACTCTGGGATGATTACTCTTGTTAATACGGATTTCCCTCTCGGTGTTCTAGGTTCTTCTAACGGTTCTTTTCCTTGAAATTTCCCTTCTGTCTCTAATTGGATTGTGCCAAACTCATTAGTATCGTTTGGCTGCGTACTCAGGACGTACATGGTTCCTTCTTTGTCTATGTAAGCGTCTCTCTCAAATTTCACCACTGGTCTTTCCAATCCAATGGGTTGATCAGGGTTGTGCAGTTGCACCGCTTGCCTTTGCAAACCATCCTCATAGATGCGAGCACCTAGTCGGTTGGTTCGGAGAAACTCTAGCTGCGTTCTATAGGGTCCTTCAGGTTTTTCTAGGTATGCTACATGAGATCCTCCTGCTGGTCTGTCTGTGCTAAATGCCATTTCTGATTCACTTGATTCTGAGCTCAACTCGTAGGGGTAATTATTATTCAATTGCTGAGCCCAAGATCGTGCAGTGGTTCTTACACTAGCCTCTGATGATCTAAGGCTTCTTCTATCCGACTTACCTATATGTTTGCCCGATCTAAGGTTCATTAATTTTCTTCCTTGCACGCTCAATTACACACTTAGATAGTCAATGGTTCTTTGTGATTAATTCTTGGTTCTTTTTAATTTTCTCTGGATTCTTGTCTTAATTTATGCGTCAGGAATTCGACTTTCGTTATGATTTTAAGTTCTCGTTCCGTCAGACTTAGGTTCTTTTCTTTAGGTTTTCGTCACACACACCTTTACTTTAAGTCTTAAACTTGAAAGAATTAGGTATCTTGAACTTGAGGCGTTCCTATCGTCGTTAATCCACAACTACCGTTTAGCCTAAGCTAAGAATTGGCTGAGGGGGTTGAGTAATCTTCCAACCTCGAGTCGGTTTTTTTCCTGTTGCTCTGATGCCCTGTTGCCCAAGAAGCCGTGCTTCCCAAGCTCTGCTGTCTTCACTGCCTTGCTCGCTTGCCTTTGATTGCCCTTGCTAGACCTGGAAAATTCCAATGTTAGACCAATTCACAAGATGATTAAACACTTGAGCACATACATCTTTTAAATCCCTTCCCTTTTTGCCCAAATTTCCAATGTGTGCCCCCTGGCTTCCTAGTCCCAAACTAGGTGAACCTCAAAATAGCTTATCCAAAAATAGATGTATCCTTTATGAAAAAAACAGTTGAGGTCACGTGGTACTCGTCACGAGCTTTCTAACGAGCTATTAAGCTCAAAAAACGGACTTCGGATGAGAAAGTTATACGCGTTCAGGCCCTGGGGGGTAAAAACTGACAATCCAATTTTCCCACAAATATGAGCTAAGGGGTCTCCTATGAGTCTAATGGTCCAAAAATTTTCCAAAAATACCCTCAAAATTGGTCAAAAATTGAAGTCCAAAATTTGCGATGGGGGTGGGCAATCGCGATGGTCTGGGACCGTCGCGATGGTCCGAGCGAACCGTCGCGATGGCGCGGGATTTGGACAATCGCGATGGCGCGAAAAGGCGAACCGTCGCGATGGCTCGAAGTGAACGATCGCGATGGCGTGAGGTCGAACCGTCGCGATGGTCCAAAAATTGAACCATCGCGATGACGTGATCGGGCGGACAATCGCGATGGCGCGGTCAACGGTCAACGGTGGACAATCGCGATGGTCCGAAGTGAACCGTCGCGATGGTCCGCGATGCGATGGCTTGAGCCAATCGCGATGGTCCGATTTTGGGCTGTCGCGATGGTCCAAAAATTGAACCGTCGCGATGGTCTATCGTGACACGTGGCACTGTCGTGGCGATGGCATAAGCCAATCGCGATGGTCCGGGGTCAAATGAACCGTCGCGATGGTCCAAGTGGACCGTCGCGATGGCTCAAGTGAACCGTCGCGATGGTCCGAAAAAGCGAACCGTCGCGATGGTCCGGCCGAGCCGTCGCGATGGCGTGAGCCTATCGCGATGGTGCGACACAATCGCGATGGTCCGAGCCAATCGCGATGGTCCACCAAACAACAAATTTTTGAAATGCGATTGTGGTTCCGTGAATGCGCAAGTATCGCCTATCTAGTGGTGTGGTCGCCTACCTCAAAAACCAAAAAGTGCAGACCATCGCGATGGTCCGCCACACTCGGAAATCTCTGACAGAAAGCACATTTTTTACCTTTTGGAAGCTTTCCTGATGCACTGAAGCTCTGTACCTGCAAGAAAACTCAAGAAAACACAAGTGCATACAAGCGCAAAAACTCTCTCTCGCTCTCTCGCACGCACAAATGAGGGGAAATGAGGTGAATGGGTGGATATGGTGAATTTTCTGATTTTTTTGGAAATGGAGATGATGATGCAATGATGAAGATGGAGTGTGGGGAAGGTGAAAAACGCTAAAAACTAAGTAAAAACAACAACAAAAACTGAAATTTTTACCTTCCAACGCCACTTCTTGCTATACTCTTACCATCACACATTCGTCCTAGACTCGATCCCCGGCAACGGCGCCAAATTTGGTGTTGCTCTAGCACAATGGTGAGAACCACGTTAAGAAGCTTCACCTCCTTAATGTCAATCCGAGGGAGAGGTAGGAGTGATATGGAGATCGTGAACGTGAGATGATGTGAGAGTGAAGGTGAGAAGCACAAAGATGCACACACACATACACACACACGATGAAGAGACAAACAAGACACAATGGAAGGTGGGAAAATTAGCTCTATTGCTCAAGAATACTCTTACAAGCTCAAACTAGCTCTATGCTCACACTAACCAAAATGAACCAACCACAAAAATGAGCTCTCTAGCTCTTTTTATAGTTTCTAGACTAGTTTTGACCGGTTTCACATCTAGTGACCGGCCTAGTTAAAAAATAGGTCCTAGATGCTATTTGGAAGGGTAAACGATGTCTAAAAATAACGAAAATTGGTACGCGCATTCTACCTAAGCTCCTCAAGCTCGAGGACTCCTCGGCTTGCACAAAATGGAGCTATGGATTACAAAATGGGGTTTTCTTATGATACATATGTTACAATTAGTGATAATAATCACTGTTGAATGTTTGGAGAATTAATAAGAAATATATTTGTTTAAAAAATTGATCCGCCTGGCTCCCTGCTTCGTCTTCACATGCTTCCGTGGCGTCTGTGCCTCTGACTGCTTCCAACACCATTCGGTGTGCTCAATTTCATAGATAAATCCAGCTTCAACCAGTCTATCTATCTCTTCTTTGATCTTAGCAGCGTAATTATCGTTATATGTATAAGGCTTTTGCTTAGAGGGTTTGGCGTCTGAAGTCATGGGGATGGTGTGCGAGCATATGTCCGGGTCAACCCCTTTCAAATCCTTGTAACTCCAAGCGAATACATCTCTGTATTCTCTTAGCAAGGCAATCAATTCGTGCTCTTCTTCTTCTGTCAGGTCATGGCCTATATACGTGCATCTCTCCTCTCCTTCTTCTATGGCCACTACTATTTTCTTGGTGGTTTCTTTGTTATCATAGGCCTCTCCTGATTGTGCCTCTCGTTTAGGCATTCTTATCATGACTCTCCTGTCATCTATCTCATACTTCTTAAAATTTTCTGGGACCTCAAACAAAGATTCTTCCTCCTCTGGTGAGACTTCTTTCTTCTTTCGTTTCTTTCCTTCTTCCTTTGGGGTCATATGCGTTGCTAATCTTACATCATTTGTAACCTCTCCATGCCTCTGGGGTTGAAATTCTACTTCATGGAAGTATTCTTCATCTGATGCAAATGGTGGGTCCATAATGATAGACTCGAGATCGGAGTCACTTGCATCCTCAAATGCATCAGGGCTAGGTTCGCATTCTTCTAAAACTGCCTCTCCCATGATCGGCTCTATGGAGAAGACTGAAATGTCATAGCCATCCTCATCACAGTGAGGTGTCCATTGTTCTTCATTGATGGCTACGTCCATGGTTGCTAAAATTTCTGCCCAACCGTGAGGTTCAAATTCTTCGTCTGGAAAAACTACAGGTGCATAGGCTGGGTCTTGAATGGGTCTATGAGTTTCGCTCGCACCTATTTCTCTGGCCTTTTCTCTCTTCTCTTCCTCTACTGCTACTTTGCACATCCATAAGTGGGTGTCTTCATGCATCCAAGAGGATCCTGACCCTATGGAATGCACAGATTCCGTATCATCTTTGGCTCTATGGATGGGATTCCACTGGATAGGAGGGACATCTCTATGAGAATAGTCCTTGAGATTGACTTTGGTCGTAACGCCCAAGTGTTGCAAGTACAAAGAATTGGTTCCCCAATCCTGTACCACTTGCAATTGTCGCATAAATGGTCTTCCCAAAATCATCTCATAGGCATGATTTTTGCTGAAGTCACATATAGCAAAGCTATGCTCAAACTCAACACCACAAGTGGAGAGAGTTATGCCTTCTAGCAATCCTAGGGGTTTCTCTATGTGACCATCGGCCATCTGCAATTTCATTCTCGTTGGCCTGAGTGCTGGCTTGCCCCAACGCTTCCATAGGGAAGTGGTGGCAATGGCAACTCCTGCGCCTGAGTCCAAAATTGCCTTAGTGGTGTAGTCCTGGTAGGTAATGGGAAGATAGGTGTTCCCTTCTTCACCTTCACACATATCTCCTATCTTGTCCAAGGGAATTTCTGGCACTGTCCTATGGGATCCTACCTGGGAACGAGGTTTTGCAGCTTCAGTTATCTGACTGGCCACATATTTTCGCGCTTCTGGTCTATCCTTAGGCAGTTCTTCCAAAGTGGGATCATGCTGTGCCTTGGTGTTCTTTACTACCTCCGTGTTCCTTGATATGACTGAGTCATCGTTCCTTACCATGACTGTGGGTGCTCTCATACACGTGGACTTTGCTTCCCATGGGCCTGTGAAGTGGGGTAGCTCCTGTATGGAATTAGACTCAAAGTCCAATCTCTCGTGAGACTGAGTACTCTCATGTTCCCCGTAAATAGATGGGATGTCTTGTGGGAATTGGTCGTGTGCATCATCCACAAGTTCAAAGGGAGGGGCGACTTCACTTTCGTTATCCCATTTGTCTTCTTGAATCTCTCGTAAGAAGTCTGGTGCAAACCGATTCATAGAAGAAGAAGTGTCTGGCTCCGTAGAATTTGGCACATAAACAACCTGGGAATGAGGGTTGATTCTATCGTTGGCTCTCTCCTCGTTCCCACAGATGGCTGGAGCACAAGCTTCTTGGGGAGGATTACTTATTCTATTACTTTTCCGAACAGGCTCATACGCTCTCTGAGAAGGAATGTGGGTCACCTGTGGAGGTACGTAAGCTTTCGGGGGAGGCTCATCTGCCTTTTGGGGAGGAAGATAGGCTTCTTGAGGAGGCACGTGGGCTTCCTGAAGAGGCTGGCTTATCCGTTCTCTTGCCCTATCCTTTCTTTGAGGGGCAGGTTCCTTCTCGGATTGTGCAATCAGCTTCTCTATTCTTTCCAGCAGTCCATCAAAGTGTAACTGCATCTTAGCTGAACTAGAAATGTTAAATAGGCGGCTGGCCTCAAACATGGTCTGAGCCAATTCCACCATTTTGGCACAAATCTTAGTTCGTTCAAGCTCTAGCTCGGCTCTAGGGTAGCATTTTTCATGATCGGTTATGGTTGGCCCTTCTTGGATTCTGGCCTGATATGCTTTCAGCATCATATTTAGGTCTTCAGGAGTGGGGTCAGCTAGGACTGATCCCACTCTAGGGGGTGGTGGGATTTGATGAGGCGGTGGGGGAGGTGGTGGGTCGGATGGAGATGGGAGTGGTGGTGGTGGAGTAGTGTGAGAGTGAGTTTGAGTTGTGAGTTCGGTTATTCTGGCTCTTGTTTCCCTTACGCTTTCTTCGAGTTCACTCATCTTTTTAGCCCATTGTCTTTTCATTCTTTCCCTACTATCTTTCCAAGCTCTAGTCCTTTTCTTGGTTATGCTCTCAGTTTCACTAGCTGTTGAGCTCTTTTCCTGGTCTACCCCTTGGTTTTGCTGCAATGCTTGAGCTCTAGTGACTACCTGTACGGGAGCAGTGGAAGTGACACTTCCTGTGGAATCTACTACTAACCCAATAATGTTGATAGGCGTGATTCTTGGCATATTATTGGGGTTCTTTGGGCAATCTCGTAAGAGATGCTCTTTTCCACAGTCTTGGCAAAAGCCTTGGATCGTCACGGACTGAGTTTGTGTAGGTGGAGGTAAGGGACAATCACGAATGAGGTGATCTCCTTGGCATCTGTAGCATGGTCCTCTTGGGAATGGAGGTCTTACTTGCCTAGGTTGAGGCCTAGGGTTGGGGTTTGCATACATGACGTTCGTATAATCTGACTCCCAACTAGGTTCATTTGGCTCTTCGTTGTAATACGACTCACCATGTTCTAGGGACTGCATGTAGTACGTCTGGGGGCTGTCAACATGCGTAGAATCAAAGCTATGGTCACTAAGGTCATTTTCAGAAAGCAAGGATGTTACCGGGACTAAGGCTCTATTCATGTTCTCTTCTGCAGCAGTATACTTTATCGGGATCACATTAGCTGGGGCTGGGGGTTGTTGTGCTAGCACAGGTTGAGGTCTTTGTTGGTTTTGATATGGTTGCTGATAGGGTTGCTGTGGCCTGCCATATGGCTGTGGGGGGTACTGGTTCTGGTATCTGCCTTATTGGTAGGGCTGAGGGTAGGGTTGCCTAACTGCCTGCTTGTTGTATGGGCAATCTTGTGCGGTGTGATTGGTGTATCGCCGTTCTATGGTGCAGTACTGGCTACTAGGACTAACTTGGGGTTGAGCCATAATGGGACAGACGTTCGCCATGTGGTCGCCACCACACGTATAGCATCTTTTCACAGGAGCAAACCTCGGAATTTGTTTGCTAGAGACGCCTAGTTTTTGTGCCACTTTCTCTGCAAGTTCCTCAATTGATGTGGACTGCGTGGAAGAGTGACTAGATGCACTATCTGAATCTTTGTAGATTTTGGAAAGCTCTAGTTCTTCCCCTAAGTTGTCTTCAATGTCAATGCACATGCGTACACACTCTTCTATAGTCCTAGGGTCTTTCAGATACACATAGGATCTCAATTTCGTACTCAGCAATCCATCAAGGAATAAGGCTACTTGTTTAGCAGATGTGGGCAGCTCCGAAACAGGACATCTTTCAAGGTATTGTCTAAATCTTCTTCCTGCAAGTCTCACGGTCTCTTGAGGGGTTTGCTTGAAGCTGTGAATCAATGATGAGGTATTGTGTCTTATGCCACTCTTAGAGAACTCTACAATGAAAGCCTCTAGGAGTTGGTCTATGCTCCTGAACTAACGCTCATCTAATGGCTGAAACCATGTAAGTGCTGTGTTCCTAAGGGTTAGACCGAAGGCATTGTACTGCGTGAACAGATCCTCCACTTATTCAGCTCTCAAGACTTGCTTGAACTCCGCCACATGATCATAGGGATCTCCTGTGCCGTCAAAGTAATTCTTCATGGACTTAACTAGCTGGGTGGGTCTCAAAGTTCTTGTGTGCTCTCTAGGCCTCGGCAGAGGGAATCCATCTACATTTCTTTGGTTCCTGTGGGCTCTAAGCATCTCAGGTTCTACCCTATTCGTCTCCGTTCTCGTTCTTTCTCTGCCTACTGGGTTGGCAAAACTTACTTTTGGTCTATCTCTACTTCTGTCTCTTTGCGTCCCATGAGCTTGGGAAGTTCCAGCCCCAGGGTGACCATAGGATACATTTGATCTTGGTTGGGGGAAAATAAATTCACCCTTCGAAGTGTAAGCATGCCTATCATTTTCTGTCACCACAAAGATCCGTTCCGAAATGTGATCTAAGTAGGTCACTCTACCTGGGCTATCCGGATCCTTAAACTCATAGATCATGATATTTCCTATGTCAGTTGGCTGATTGGATTTATACCTCCAAAAGGCTTCATCAGTTTCTCGATTGAGGAGCAACTCTATGCTCTTGTTGTCTTGGGGGACCCACTCAGGCGTGATAATCCTAGTGAGAACTGATTTACCTCGAGGGGTTCTAGGTTCCGCACCCATGTTCCCTTGTTCCAAGTCACCTAAGTCCGCTTCTGAGATTACATTTCCAAATTCATCTGTCCTATCCGGGTGACTAGTGACTACATATATAGTTCCTTCTTTGTCCAGGTATGCACCATTTTCAAATTTGACAGCTAGGTGCTCTAGTCCAATGGATTGATCAGGATTCTTAATTTGTATCAGAGATCTTCCTAAGCCATCCTCATAGATGCTGGCACCTAATCGGTTGGTCCTAAGGTACTCCAACTGTGTTTTGTAAGGGCCTTCCACCCTGTACAAGTAAGGCACTCCTGAACTTCCCGTAGGTCTGTCCATGCCTTGAGACATCTCTGACTCACTGGTCTCAGAGCTAGGGTAGTTCGAGTGGTGGCTCAACTGCTGGGCCCAAGACCTAGCAGTGTGGTTGACACTAGCCTCTGAAGATCTAAGGCTTTGTCTCTCCCTTGCTAAATGTCGTCCTGATCTAAGGTTCATATGCCTAACTAAGGAGCCCAATTCTTGGCCTAGAGTACAACCTCGTTGCCGATCAATTGGTATCAGTCACTTGATTCTTTTTAATTATTTATCGCGTTTGAGTTCTTGTCTGATATCACGTCGTCAGGAATGTTTGAATGTTGTTTCGCACTTGCAGTTGATCGTTCCACGTTAAGTTCTTTTCCTTTATGTTATCGACAGTACAGAGATTAGGTTTTTAGCTTGAACTTGAGTTTTTAGGTAGTCTTCAACTTGATAATTGCCTATCGTCGCTCTGACTTACTCCTACCTCTCGTCGTTCTTAGCCTAAGCTATGAATTGACAGAGGGGGTTAAAAGTGTCCAACCTTTTGTTTCCTGCTCGGTTGCCCTTGAGTGCCCAGGAAATGTGTTCCCAAGCTCGCACTTACACTTGCTTAGAACGCCTCTCGATGCTCTGTAAGAGGTTCAAAGTTAGCTTTGAAATTTACATTCCAAAGACAGAACCAATTATTTTCATTCATGTAGCACAAACACCAACTTGCATAGTGATTTTCAAGAAAACAATCCTAAGGACCCCTGACTTTGATCCCCCTGGGTATGGTCAACTTCAAAATACCCTATCTGAAAATCAATGCATTATCTTTATAAAAAACCGTTGACGGCGTGTAGTATATGCTACGAGCTTTCCAACAAGCCCTAGAGCTCAAAAAATGGATCTCGTATGAAAAAGTTGTGACCGTTCAGGGTTCTAGGGTTACGACAGGGTTCAAACAGGATCACTGTGCAACAGGTTTTCCCCAAGTTGTTTTCCTAAGGCTTCCTCATGTGCTCAAGAGTATAATATTTGTGCCCAAAATTAGCCCAACTCTTCAATTATCAATCCTTAAAAAAGTTGGCTAAAATTGGCTGTCAATCGCGATGGACAAGGCTGACAATCGCGATGGACACTCAGTCAATCGCGATGGACAGAGGATTCAGTCAATCGCGATGGACACCCAATCAATCGCGATGGACAGGGGTTCAGTCAATCGCGATGGACAGGCAATCAATCGCGATGGACAGGGGGTTCAGTCAATCGCGATGGACAGAGGATTCAGTCAATCGCGATGGACACCCAATCAATCGCGATGGACACCCAATCAATCGCGATGGACAGGGGTTCAGTCAATCGCGATGGACAGGCAGTCGGTCGCGATGGACAGGGGGTTCAGTCAATCGCGATGGACAGAGCTGTCAATCGCGATGGACAGGGGGTTCAGTCAATCGGGATGGACAGAGGATTCAGTCAATCGCGATGGACACCCAATCAATCGCGATGGACAGGGGTTCAGTCAATCGCGATGGACAGGCAGTCGGTCGCGATGGACAGGGGGTTCAGTCAATCGCGATGGACAGAGCTGTCAATCGCGATGGACAGGGCTGTCAATCGCGATGGACTGAAATTTTGCAATTTTTTCAAAAATTTTGGTGGACAGGTGGTGTGCAGGGTCTCTAGTCCACTGTGGTGCACTCAGATTTACCAAAAGGTGAGAATTTCTGTCAATCGTGATCGACAGAAGTCGGCGACTGCGAGACAGTTTCGTCGAGTTCCGTACCTGCGCAGGAAGCTGGGGATGGTGATGTGACCTGTACCTGCAAGATAGCTCAAGAAACATGCAAAAACAGCACATGCAATTTCGCTCTCTCGCTCTCTCTCACAAGTGAAATGAGGGAAATGAGGTGGAGATGGGGATATAGTCAAAAAACTAAAATTTTCGCGATGATGGAGATGGAGGTGAAAGATGGTGAGGATGATGATGGTGATGAAGATGGTGAAGAAAGTAAAAGAAAATCGATGAGAGTGAAGAAAATACCTACAACTCCAACACGTCAACTCTACGTCTTACCATCACACGCTCGTCCTCAAAGCTCGATCCCCGGCAACGGCGCCAAAATTTGGTGTAGCTCAGTGATGAGTAGCACCTCCTTTAATGTCAATCCGGGAAGACGTGAGGATGGTATGAAGACCTCGAGCAAGTGGCGGCACAAGTGCGTGAGTGAGAAGCACACAAGCATGCACACACATACACACACACGCGCACACACGGCAAGACAAAGAGAGAGAATCAATGGAGTTCTTTAGATTACTTTCAAAAGCTCTTACAAGTTTGTTTCAATTACAATCTAACCTCAAAAATGAGCTCTCTAGCTCTTTTTATAGTTTTTGACTAGGTTTTGGCCCTGTCCAGACCTAGTGTCCGGCCTAGTTAAAAATTAGGTTCCAGGGCCAATTTGAGGGCTCAAACGGAGTCTAAAAAATACGAAAATTGATATGTAGGTACTTCTAAGGCTCCTCAAGCTCAAGGACTCCTTGGCTTGCACAAAATGGAGCTACAAAAAAATGAAATGGTATGTACAATGATTGTTAGTGATAAGAATCACTGTTAAAAGATGTAGATTTGGGAAAAATTGAAGGGCCTATCTGCCAGATTTGCGTCTACTACTTTGTCTACTTACTCCTTCACTTTGTTCTGACTCTCTCCGCTGGCTTCTTTGTCTAGTCAGTCCTTGGGTGCCCATACTGCTCTCAACACGGTTCCTTCCATAGCCGCTTCAAAGTTGTCTTGGTTTTGTTGTTGAAGTCGTTTGTTCTCTTCTAGTGCTGTGGCCATATGCCTCCTTAAGATCCCAATGTTGCGTCTGAGTGTAGCGTTAGATATCATTTGCGCTTGAAGCACTGATTCTAGTTCCTTGACTGCTTGGTCATCTAGAGTTGATGTCTTTGATTCCAATTCGGAGTGAGCCTGCTGTAGTGTGGTATGCTCGGTTAGGAGCGTCTGGTAGTCAGCTTCAAGAGTGGTGACTCTAGCTTGCAGACGTTGAGATTCTGCCTGTAGGGCAGCAGTGCGTTCTTCCAATTGATGGTAGTCTTGTTGTAGCTGATGTGCACACTGAAGTAATGTGTTGAACGTGCTATTTACATTATGAGATGCAAGGGGAAAAGTTTGAAATGCAGGGGAGGTGGGATTGGGTAGGGAGGTAGTGAATGCTGTGTGTGCCAATGATGTGAGTGGTGAGGTGGGGGGTAGTGGAGGGGGAGAGGGTGGAATTGTGGGGAGAGGTGCTGTGGTGGGTGAAATGTCCATAGGGTCAGACAGAGTGGTGTGCATAGGGGCTACCATGTAGGTGGGTATGGTAGGTGAGGTGAGTGTGGTGTTTGTGTAAGTTGATGTCGTTGCGAACATCGGAAAGATGTGCCTCGGAAACATTGGAGAGCGGATGATCTGCTCCACAAGGGACCGGTATTGGGGTGGCGCGGTCAGGTTGAAAGAGGTGTAGGGGCCAGATGGGAAGTGAGGGTCATGGAATGGAGGTACCCGTATTGGGGGATAGGTCGGGAAACACAGGGTGCCTTCTGTGGGTGTTGGGTTTCCAACTACACTTGTAATTATGGGATGGCCAGTCATGGGTTCAGAGGATAGACGGGACGAAGTGTACAAGGGATTGGTGACGAAGGAGAAGAGGGTGTCTTGTGAGGTGGGTTCTCGAAATGAGAATGATTTGAATGAGGATGGATTATAAGTGAAGGTAGAGGTGATGACTGTCGTTTCTTGTGGGGTGAGATGGGTGATGTCTGAACGAAGGTTTCAGCGGAGAGGTCAGTGGTGGTTATGGGGGTGGCTGTGGTCTCAATGGGTACTTCTGGTTCTGTGACGGGTATCCTGATAGTCTTACCTGCTCGTGGTAACGTGTCCACTCTGCGTTTGTCATACCTTACGGACTGGCGGACTGCGGTGTGGACAGCCTCTGGAACTCCTAAAGAGTCTGACACTAATTCGAGGGTGTCAATGAAGTGTTGGTCCACCCCTTCATCTGATAGCATTTCTTGCATCAAAGCTTGACCTGATACCAGAGAGAGTTGATGCCTTTCTTGTACTGCTTTGATAGTGTCGTATAGCCTTCGTAGTTGAGCTGTATATGCAGGTGCACCTACAAGTTCTGGCACTTCTTGTTGTTCCTCTTGGTGCTCTTGATCATACTCCTCCTCATCATCCTCCTGTTCTTCATCTCCGTCATCTTCTGCATCCACTTCAACAGGTGTGACAGGTGCTTGGGAGGTTGTGGCCTGCGTTTGTACATTCTCCGCTTGTTGTGCCTCTTCTGCCTCCAGCTCTACATCTTGTAATAGTTGTTCGAAGTCTTCATTAGTGAGTTCTTCCAAAGGTGCACCACTAGGAAATTCGAGATCCGTTGGGATGGGAGGGAATATCAAAGTGGAACCATCGGTGCTGCGTCTTGGCAGTCGGAGTGTGAATGGTCGGACTCTTCGGGGTGGCGGGGTGACATCTGGTGTTAGGGTGGCTCCACGTGGTTTAGCACATGGGACTTGGACCGTGCCTCTCATCTTCTTAGAAGGGGGTCCCGTGGATGTCCTTCCTCGGAACTGCTCTACCCGATTCCACATCAGGGCTCGTTGGATTGGAATGTCATAAGCCAAACACCTATAAATGATTCTTGTCAGAGCACAGCAACCATATAAAACCTGTTTCCGCGGCCAGCGTTTGTGAGCTAAGTGTATCTGATCAATTATCCAGTGGGGTAGGTTGATGGTGAGGCTCTGTGTCTCTGCCAGATACAGGCTAAACCAAATCTTTTTGTGCGGCATGGTGAATCTATCCTGCGCCGGGAAAGCAAAGTGTTGCATGCACATGCGAAGGTGTATGGCAATATTAGGCGTCATGGATACCATGTCCTTGAGCTTGGTGAGACTTCGATTCTTCATGTAATCCGGTACTAGGGTTTCCTTTTCTGTAGGAATGTGCATTCCGCGCATATCTAGAGCTTCTCTCACCAAATTGTTTGATAGCCTAAACCTCTTGAGCTCATTCCCCTTTGTCAGAGATGGAATCACAAATGAGCTTGCACCTTTTGGGTTCTGACTTGGAGTCAAGGTGTTGATGAGATAGTAGCATCGCATGAAGTCGGGTTTTGGGAGTCGGGCACTGAAATAGGCACTCAATCCTGCTTTTTCCCATATCGGGCGTAGACCTTCCGCATTTTGTAATTTCTCAAATTCTCTTGTAAAGAATTGGTATCTTCCTTGCTTTCCATTGTAGTCCAACTCTGATTCCCATAGGTACGTTCCTTCCCCCAAGGGTCCTGCCACCTCGGTAAACCAATGGGAAGTCTTTCCTACAGGCATGGTGTGGCCACGCGGAGGGTCCGCAATAGGTATGATTTTGACGGCCTGCAATTCTTCTGGTCTTTCAATTGTCTCAAGCAAAACGGGTAAACTGTCCAAGTCCACCACTTGCTGGTTTGTTTCTGTGTGAGAGCTAGTTCCTGCTGCCTCCGCCATGTTGAAAATGTCGCAGCTGATTCTGTGAGAATATATGAATAAACGTTAACATTGCAATGGACACAAAAATGACATGGTGTCCCTTGTTACAACATTAACTTAAAGTTCGGGAGTGGTTAGGGGTTAAACAGTGCTCGGTGCTAGTGTGTGTAGTTAGGAGTTAGGTAGACCTAAGAGCTAAGCAAAATGATGTGATGTGAGAGTGATGTGTTTAGCAGGTGGTCATAGATTTACAATCGGGGTCAGGGGGTTTGTTACAAGTCTTGGGCTGCCAAATGTAGTGGATGGGTTTTGCTCTTAGTTGAACATGAGGCCTTTGAGGGGCCCATTTACAACTGACTCTGTTCGTGCTCATGTGCCTTGGTGTTGAAAATGAGTAGATGTAGGCTCTGCAAGTGAATGGATCATGCTGTGTAGGGTGTGTTCTTTGGTGTAGCTATTTGAGCCCGCAAACAGGCCTTAGGCACCCAAATTTGTCTTGATTGTGGGCTAGCCTTCATCGACTTTTTGGGCACCCAAATAGATTTCACGTTAGCAGAAGAATTTCCGAAAGACCTCTTATTAGTAACGTGTTGTTGGTTACTAATAAGAAGCTTTGCCCGTGCGGTTGGCGTGGGTGCAACTGGGTGTTCGCCTTTTCGCACCCACACTTGGTTCCCTTGTTGAGACATTCTGCTGCGCAGGTTCTTTTGATGTCCGGCATAGGTAGTACTCTGCCTCTTCTGTCTTTGCTCCACCTTTGGTTGTTGCCTCCTTCTGGTCTTTGGAAGTTCCTTTGCATCCCTGACTCCTTTTTTGCGAATATCATTCCTCTGCAACACATAGTTTTGGACAAGAACAGCATGGTCAACTTCATGTGCACCCCTGGAGGGACCAGGAGTCTGTGCCCTTTCTAGTTCCTTGAGTGCTCCATTATCCAACTCTACCGTAATTCGACTATGATTGACCCATACCTGAAGAAGTCCACTTCTTAGGTTCAAGTTGACTGCTTGGTCATAGATCCAGTCTTGACCCAAGACAAGAGGTTCAGTGAGATCCTCATCTTGACACACTAGTACTTTAACTGTCATTGCCTCATCATGAATGTAGAGGGGAAGTTCCACCTCGCCCATGCAAGGGGTTTCCACGCCTCCCAATCCTATGAGATATGCTTCCACAGGATCGACAGTTAACTGTAACTCTTGACAGCAAGACACTCTAACAGCACTAGTGGCTGCACCTTAGTCAATCAAGGCTCTTACAGTCCTTGCACTCTTTCCTTGTCCTATATCTAAGGTTACGAAAGGACGTCGATCAGTTATCCTAGGTGAGCTGGTTCCTGCGACTTCACACATTGCCATATGATATCCTTGATCTGCATAGTCATTTGTCCTAGGCTGCTCTCTACCTTGCCTTCGTAATTTCATCCTTCTGATGCGTTCTAAAGCTTCTGCTTGAGCTTCTTCTCTAATTCGCTTCTCTTCCTCTTTGCGTTTCTTAGTAGTGTTGAGTCGGCTGAGCATTTCCTCCGTGAGGGGTTCCTGATACAACTTGACTCTGCATCCGCTAATATAGTTAGGGAGAACATCACCCTCTAACGTGGCTAATTGTACTGCTCCACTCGTGGAGATCCTGTTGATAATCATAGGTCCGTAGCCCCTCTTTTCTAGCTTCCTCGCGTGTTGTTTCAGTGTATAGACTAAGACTAGATCTCCTGCTTTCAAGCCTTTATCCTTCACATGGGCATCGAAATATGCCTTCTGTCTCTTCTTGGCTGCATATATTCCTGCCGCTGCTCTCAGTCTTGTTTCTCCTAATCGTTCAAGGTCAAAAATTCTAGAGGAGAGCTCATGACCTGTCCATTCGTGCTCTTGTGCTACTCTCAATGTAGGGATCAAGAAGTCCAAGGGTAAGACAGCGTTTTGGCCGAATACCATCTGAAAGGGGGTGGCTTGGAGTACGATTTTGTAGGCAACTCGGTATGCCCAAACAGCATGGTGTAGCTGTTTGTCCCAATCAGAGCGTTTAGTGTTCACTAATTTTGTCAGTACATTGCATAAGATCTTATTAGTGCTCTCAGCTTGTCCATTAGCTTGAGGGTGATAGGGGGCAGACTTCTTGTGTATTACCAAGAATTCTTGGAGTAGATTGTCAATCACTTCGTTCAAGAAGTGAGTGCCTCTATCACTTACTAGCTCTATAGGTAGCCCATACCTTGTGAACACATTCTCAAACAAGAATTTGGCAGTTGTCTGAGCATCGTTCTTTGTTGTAGCCTTTACCTCTACCCACTTGGTGAGATAATCTGTTGCAACAATGATGTATTCCGCATGAGAACCCTTGGCTGGGGGATTAATAGGACCTACGAAGTCTATTCCCCACTTAGAAAATGCACGTCCACCCATCATAGGTTTCAGTGGCATCTCATCTTTGCGTATAGGATACTGAGTCCTCTGACAGACATCACACCGTTTCACATAGGTATGTGCATCCATGTGAAGGGTAGGCCACCAAAAGCCCGCAAATAGGACTGCCTTGATCACCGGATCCGGTCCAAAGTGTCCTCCTGCTACACCTTGGTGAGCAGTTTCTAAGATCTTAAGATACTCACTTTCATGGACACATAGCCTCAGGTAACCATCTTTACCACGCTTATATAGATTATCACCAATGAGTGAATAATCCTGGGCTTCTTGTTCTAAACTCCTTTTCCTAGCTAGAGTCATGTCTGGAGGGAATGTGTTTGTCCTCAAGAATGATACTAGAGGTTCACTCCAATCTGGCACAATGGAGACTTGATAGAGAGTGGCATGTTCCACAGGTGGTTTAGTGCCACATATTGGGCATTCCTTGCACAACTTTTGGACATCAGCTTCCATCGTTGGCCAATGTAATCGGAATCTCTTTAGAGTCTGTAAAGTTCGTTGCTTTGAATGGTGTTGCTCTAACGCACCTACATGTGCTAAGTGCAACCATTTAGCGTACTCATCCTCTTCTACGCAACAAGCCAAGATCCCTTGATCTGTGTGCTTGTACATACTTCTGGCCATGATGTGATACTTTTGGGTTTTTACGATCTCTCTATTCCGTGTGTTTACCACTGGATGGTTGGGCCCGTACGTCAATACTGGCACCAATGGCTTAGCCCACTGCGGTATAACTTCCAAATTAAACAAGTAAGCATCAGGAAGGTCATCTGACACTCCTTGTGGGGCTTCTCCCGATGTGAGCCTAGAGAGATGATCAGCTCTCAAATGAGTCCTACCTTTCCTTACCACAACCTCAAAATCGTATTCCATTAGCAAGAGAAACCATCTCACTAATCTTCTTGTATTGCATGGCTTGTTTACAAGATATAACAATGCCTGATGATCAGTAAAAAATTTAAACTTATTTGCAAGCAAATAGTGTCTAAATTTCTTAACTGCATACACCATGCCTAATCCTTCTCGCTCTGTGGTGGTGTAATTCCGTTCAGCCGCATTCAATTGTCTACTGGCATAGGCAATTGGAAGATCCATATTACCTTCACCAGTAGGTTGTGCGAGCACACATCCAATAGCATAATTGGATGCATCAACATGAACATGGAATGGCTTATTCCAATCTGGTGTGGTCAAGATTGGTGCTGAACACAATCTTCGTTTAAGCTCCTGGAAGGAATTCTCACATTCACCCGTCCACTCAAAGTTTGTCAGAAGTCCGTACATGGGCTTTGCAATGACAACATACATGTGTATAAATCGTCGGTAATAACCACAGTGCCCCATGAAAGCTTGTACTTCCTTTACATTCTTTGGCCTAGGTAGCTCTGCTATGGCCCTCACTTTTTCTTCGTCGGTAGATATGCCATTCTTTGACACTATGTGTCCGAGAATCTTGCCTTGCCTGACCATGAAAACGCACTTTTCTGGGTTCAAGCAGACTTGATATTCTCTACATTTGTCAAAGATTTGTCTGAGTTCAGGGATATGGGTTTGTCTAATGTTGGAATGAGCACAAAGATCATCAACATAGACTTCTAAATTCTTCCTCAGGAACTCCTTAAACACATGGCACATCAGCCTCTGGAAGGTAGCTGGTGCATTGGTCAGCCCAAATGGCATTACTCTAAAAGCAAAAATGCCCCATTCTGTGGCAAAGGCTGTCTTATGCTGATCCTCTGGAGCTATGGCTACTTGATTGTAACCCGAAAATCCATCAAGGAAGCTGTACACTTCCTTGCCTGCCACTCTTTCTAAGAGATGTTCTGTGATGGGAAGCGGATAGTTATCTCGAATTGTGGCTGCATTAACCTTTTTCAAGTTAATGCACACACGCAGCTTGCCATTCTTCTTGGGCACCACTACGATGGGGGATACCCATTCAGTGTGCTCAATTTCATAGATAAATCCAGCTTCAACCAATCTATCTATCTCTTCTTTGATCTTAGCAGCGTAATTATCGTTATATGTATAAGGCTTTTGCTTAGAGGGTTTGGCATCTGAGGTCATGGGGATAGTGTGTGAGCATATATCCGGGTCAACACCTTTCAAATCCTTGTAACTCCAAGCGAATACATCTCTGTATTCTCTTAGCAAGGCAATCAATTCGTGCTCTTCTTTTTCTGTCAGGTCATGGCCTATATACGTGCATCTCTCCTCTCCTTCTTCTATGGCCACTACTATTTTCTTGGTGGTTTCTTTGTTATCATAGGCCTCTCCTGATTGTGCCTCTCGTTTAGGCATTCTAATCATGACTCTCCTATCATCTATCTCATACTTCTTAAAATTTTCTGGGACCTCAAACAAAGTTTCTTCCTCTTCTGGTGAGACTTCTCTCTTCTTTCGTTTCTTTCCTTCTTCCTTTGGGCTCACATGTGTTGCTAATCTTACATCATTTGTAAGCTCTCCATGCCTCTGGGGTTGAAATTCTACTTCATGGAAGTATTCTTCATCTGATGCAAATGGTGGGTCCATAATGATTGACTCTAGATCGGAGTCACCTGCATCCTCAAATGCATCCGGGCTAGGTTCGCATTCTTCTAAGACTGCCTCTCTCATGATTGGCTCTATGGAGAAGACTGAAATGTCATAGCCATCCTCATCACAGTGAGGTGTCCATTGTTCTTCATTGATGGATACGTCCATGGTTGCTAAAATTTCCGCCCAGCCATGGGGTTCAAATTCCTCGTCTGGAAAAACTACAGGTGCATAGGCTGGGTCTTGGATTGATCTATGGGTCTCTTTCGCACCTACCTCTCTGGCTTTCTCTCTCTTCTCTTCCTCTACTGCTACCTTGCACATCCATAAGTGAGTGTCTTCATGCATCCATGAGGATCCAGACCCTATGGAATGCACCGATTCTGTATCATCTTTGGCTCTATGGATGGGATTCCACTGGATAGGAGGTACATCCCTATGAGAGTAATCTTTGAGATTGACTTTGGTCGTAACACCCAAGTGTTGCAAATACAAGGAGTTGGTTCCCCAATCCTGTACCACTTGCAACTGTCGCATGAATGGTCTTCCCAAAATCATCTCATAGGCATGATTTTTGCTGAAGTCACATATAGCAAAACTATGCTCAAACTCGACACCACAAGTGGTGAGAGTTATTCCTTCTAGTAATCCTAGGGGTCTCTCTATGTGACCATCGGCCATTTGCAATTTCATTCTCGTTGGCCTGAGTGCTGGCTTGCCCCAACGCTTCCATAGGGAAGTGGTGGCGATTGCAACTCCTGCACCTGAGTCCAAAATTGCCTTAGTGGTGTAGTCCTGGTAGGTGATGGGAAGATAGGTGTTCCCTTCTTCACCTTCACACATATCTCCGATCTTGTCCAAGGGAATTTCTGGCACTGTCCTATGGGATCCTACCCGGGAACGTGGTTTTGCAATTTCAGTTACTTGACTAGCTACATATTTCCGCGCTTTTGGTCTATCCTTAGGTAGTTCTTCCAAAGTGAGATCGCGCTGCATCTTGGTGTCCGTTACTACCTCCGTGTTCCTTGGTATGACTGAGTCGTCGTTCCTTACCATGACTGTAGGTGTTCTCATACAGGTGGACTTAGCTTCCCATGGGCCTGTGAAGTGGGGCAGCTCTTGTATGGAATTAGACTCAAAGTCCAATCTCTCGTGAGACTGAGCGCTCTCATGTTCCCCGTAAATAGATGGGATGTCTTGTGGGAATTGGTCGTGTGCGTCGTCCACAAGTTCAAAAGGAGGCGCGACCTCACTTTCGTTATCCCATTTATCTTCTTGAATCTCTCGTAGGAAATCTGGTGCAAACCGATTCATAGAAGAAGAAGTGTCTGGCTCCGTAGAATTAGGCACATAAGCAACCTGGGAAGGAGGGCTTATTCTATCGTTGGCTCTCTCCTCGTTCCCATAGATGGCTGGAGCACAAGCTTCTTGGGGAGGATTACTTATTCTATTACTTTTCCGAACAGGCTCATACGCTCTCTGAGAAGGAATGTGGTTCACCTGTGGAGGCATGCAAACTTTCGAGGGAGGTTCCTCTGCCTTTTGAGGGGGAAGATAAGCTTCTTGAGGAGGCACATGGGCTTCCTGAAGAGGCTGGCTTATTCATTCTCTTGCTCTTTCCTTTCTTTGAGGGGCAGGTTCCTTTTCTGATTGTGCAATTAACCTCTCTATCCTTTCTAACAATCCATCAAAATGCAACTGTGTCTTCGCTGAGCTTGAGATGTTAAATAGGCGACTGGCCTCAAACATGGTCTGAGCCAATTCCACCATTTTGGCACAAATTTTGGTTCGTTCAAGCTCTAGCTCGGCTCTAGGGTAGCATTTTTCATGATCAGTTACGTTTGGCCCTTCTTGGATTCTGGCCTGATATGCTTTAAGCATCATATTAAGGTCCTCGGGAGTGGGATCAGCTAATACTGATCCTACTCGGGGTGGTGGGTGGGTTACGTGAGGTGTATTAGGGGGTGGAGGGACGGAGGGTGATGGGGATGGTAACGGTGGAAATGTGTGAGAGTGCGGTTGGGATGTGATCTCTATGATTTTGGCCTTGGTTTCTCGTAGACTTTCCTCAAGTTCACTCATCTTCTTCGCCCATTGCCTTTTCATACGTTCACGGCTATCTCTCCAAACTCTAGTCCTTTTCTTGGTTATGCTCTCAGTTTCACTAGCTGTTGGGCTCTTTTCCTGGTCTACCCCTTGGTGTTGCTGCAATGCTTGAGCCCTAGTGACTACCTGTACGGGAGCAGTGGAAGTGACGCCTCCTGTGGAATCTACTAATAACCCAATGACGTTGATAGGCGTGATTTTTGGCATATTATTGGGGTTCTTTGGGCAATCTCGTAAAAGATGCTCTTTTCCACAATCTTGGCAAAAGCCTTGGATTGTCACGGACTGAGTTTGTGTAGGTGGAGGTAAGGGGCAATCACGAACGAAGTGATCTCCCTGACATCGGTAGCATGGTCCTCTAGGAAATGGTGGTCGTACCTGCCTAGGTTGAGGCCTAGGGTTGGGGTTTGCATACATGACATTTGTGTAGTCTGACTCCCAACTAGGTTCATTCGGCTCTTCACTATAGTAGGACTCACCATGTTCTGGAGACTGCATGTAGTAAGCCTGGGGGCTATCAACATGTGTAGAATCAAAGCTATGGTCACTGAGGTCATTTTCAGAAAGCAACGATGTTACCGGGACGAGGGCTCTATTCATGTTCTCTTCTGCAGTAGTATACTTTACCGGGATCACATTAGCTGGAGCTGGGGGTTGTTGGGCTAACACAGGCTGAGGTCTTTGTTGGTTTTGATATGGTTGCTGATAGGGTTGCTGTGGCCTGCCAAATGCCTGTGGAGGGTACTGGTTCTGGTATCTTCCCTGTTGAGGGTATGGCTGAGAGTAGGGTTGCCTAACCGCCTGCCTGTTGTATGGGCAATCTTGCGCAGTGTGATTGGTGTACTTCCGTTCTATAGTGCAGTACTGACTACTGGGATTAACTTGAGGTTGAGCCATAATGGGACAGACGTTCGCCATGTGGTCGCCACCACACGTATAGCATCTTTTCACAGGGGCAAACCTCGGAATTTGTTTGCTGGACACGCCTAGTTTTTGTGCCACTTTCTCTGCGAGTTCCTCAATTGATGTGGATTGCGTGGAAGAGTGACTAGAAGCACTATCTGAATCTTTGTAGATTTTGGAAAGCTCTAGTTCTTCCCCTAGGTTATCTTCAATGTCAATGCACATGCGTACACACTCTTCTATAGTCCTAGGGTCTTTCAGATACACATAGGATCTCAATTTCGTACTCAGCAATCCATCAAGGAATAAGGCTACTTGTTTAGCAGATGTGGGTAGCTCCGAAACAGGACATCTTTCAAGGTATTGTCTAAATCTTCTTCCTGCAAGTCTCACGGTCTCTTGAGGAGTTTGCTTGAAGCTGTGAATCAATGATGAGGTATTGTGTCTTATGCCACTCTTAGAGAACTCTACAATGAAAGCCTCTAGGAGTTGGTCTATGCTCCTGAACTGGCGCTCATCTAATGGCTGAAACCACGTAAGTGCTGTGTTCCTAAGGGTTAGACCAAAGGCATTGTACTGCGTGAACAGATCCTCCACTTGTTCAGCTCTCAAGACTTGCTTGAACTCCGCCACATGATCATAGGGGTCTCCTATGCCGTCAAAGTAATTCTTCATGGACTTAACTAGCTGGGTGGGTCTCAAAGTTCTTGTGTGCTCTCTAGGCCTCGGCAGAGGGAATCCATCTACATTTCTTTGGTTCCTCTGGGCTCTAAGTATCTCAGGATCTACCCTATTCGTCTCCGTTCTCGTTCTTTCTCTGCCCACTGGGTTGGCAAAACTTACTTCTGGTCTATCTCTACTTCTGTCTCTTTGCGTACCATGAGCTTGGGAAGTTCCAGCCCCAGGGTGACCATAGGATACATTTGATCTTGGTTGGGGGAAAATAAATTCACCCTTCGAAGTGTAAGCATGCCTATCATTTTCTGTCACCACAAAGATCCGTTCCGAAGTGTGATCTAAGTAGGTCACTCTACCTGGGCTATCCGGATCCTTAAACTCATAGATCATGATATTTCCTATATCAATTGGCTGATTGGATTTATACCTCCAAAAGGCTTCATCAGTTTCTCGATTGAGGAGCAACTCTATGCTCTTGTTGTCTTGGGGGACCCACTCAGGCGTGATAATCCTAGTGAGAACTGATTTACCTCGAGGAGTTCTAGGTTCCGCACCCATGTTCCCTTGTTCCAGGTCACCTAAGTCCGCTTCTGAGATTACATTCCCAAAGTCATCTGTCCTATCCGGGTGACTAGTGACTACATATATAGTTCCTTCTTTGTCCAGGTATGCACCGTTTTCAAACTTGACAGCTGGGTGCTCTAGTCCAATGGATTGATCAGAATTCTTAATCTGTATCACAGATCTTCCTAAGCCATCCTCATAGATGCTGGCACCTAATCGGTTGGTCCTAAGGTACTCCAACTGTGTTTTGTAAGGGCCTTCCACCCTGTACAAGTAAGGCACTCCTGAACTTCCCGTAGGTCTGTCCATGCCTTGAGACATCTCTGACTCACTGGTCTCAGAGCTAGGGTAGTTCGAGTGGTGGCTCAACTGCTGGGCCCAGGACCTAGCAGTGTGGTTGACACTAGCCTCTGAAGATCTAAGGCTTTGTCTCTCCCTTGCTAAATGTCGTCCTGATCTAAGGTTCATATGCCTAACTAAGGAGCCCAATTCTTGCCCAGAGTACAACTTCGTTGCCGATCAATTGGTATCAGTCACTTGATTCTTTTTAGTTATTTATCGTGTTTAAGGTCTTGTCTGATATTACGTCGTCGGAATACTTGAATGTTCTTCGTGCTTTCAGGTTGATCGTTCCACGTTAGGTTCTTTTCCTTTATGTTATCGACAGTACAGAGATTAAGTTTTTAGCTTGACTTGAGTTTTTAGGTACTCTTCAACTTGATAACTGCCTATCGTCGCTCTGACTTACTCCTACCTCTCGTCGTTCTTAGCCTAAGCTATGAATTGACAGAGGGGGTTAAAAGTGTCCAACCTTTTGTTTCCTACTCGGTTGCCCTTGAGTGCCCAGGAAATGTGTTCCCAAGCTCGCACTTACACTTGCTTAGAACGCCTTTCGATGCTCTGTAAGAGTTTCAAAGTTAGCTTTGAAATTTAAATTCCAAAGACAGATATTTTCATTCATGTAGCACAAACACAAACTTGCATAGTGATTTTCAAGAAAACAATCCTAAGGACCCCTGACTTTGATTCCCCTGGGTATGGTCAACTTCAAAATACCCTATCTGAAAATCTGTAGTATATGCCACGAGCTTTCCAACAAGCCCTAGAGCTCAAAAAATGGATTTCGTATGAAAAAGTTGTGACCGTTCAGGGTTCTAGGGTTACAACAGGGTTCAAACAGGATCACTGTGCAACAGGTTTTCCCCAAGTTGTTTTCCTAAGGCTTCCTCACGTGCTCAAGAATATAATATTTGTGCCCAAAATTAGTCCAACTCTTCAATTAACAATCCTTAAAAAATTTGGCTAAAATTGGCTGTCAATCGCGATGGACAGGGCTGTCAATCGCGATGGACACTCAGTCAATCGCGATGGACAGAGAGTTCAGTCAATCGCGATGGACACCCAATCAATCGCGATGGACAGGGGGCTCAGTCAATCGCGATGGACAGAGGGCTCAGTCAATCGCGATGGACAGAGAGCTCAGTCAATCGCGATGGACAGGCAGTCGGTCGCGATGGACAGGGGGTTCAGTCAATCGCGATGGTCAGAGAGCTCAGTCAATCGCGATGGACAGGCAGTCGGTCGCGATGGACTAGCAGTCAATCGCGATGGACAGAGCTGTCAATCGCGATGGACAGGGCTGTCAATCGCGATGGACTGAAATTTTGCAAGATTTTCAAAAATTTTGGTGGAAAGGTGGTGTGCAGGGTCTCTAGTCCACTGTGGTGCACTCAGATTTACCAACAAGTGAAAATTTCTGTCAATCGCGATGGACAGAAGGCGGCGACTGCGAGACAGTTTCGACGAGTTTCGTACCTGCGCAGGAGGCTGGGGATGGTGATGTGACCTGTACCTGCAAGATAGCTCAAGAAACATGCAAAAACAGCACATGCAATTTCGCTCTCTCGCTCTCTCTCACAAGTGAAATGAGGGAAATGAGGTGGAGATGGGGATATAGTCAAAAAACTGAAATTTTCGCGATGATGGAGATGGAGGTGAAAGATGGTGAGGATGATGATGATGATGATGATGGTGAAGTACGAAAGAGAAAAATAGGAAAAATAAAGAAATTACCTACAACTCCAACGCGTCAACTCTACGTCTTACCATCACACGCTCGTCCTCAAAGCTCGATCCCCGGCAACGGCGCCAAAATTTGGTGTAGCTCAATGATGAGTAGCACCTCCTTTAATGTCAATCCGGGAAGACGTGAGGATGGTATGAAGACCTCGAGCAAGTGGCGGCACAAGTGCGTGAGTGAGAAGCACACAAGCATGCACACACATACGCGCACACGCGCACACACGGCAAGACAAAGAGATAGAATCAATGGAGCTTTTAGATTACTTTCAAAGTGCTCTTACAAGTTCGTTTCAATTACAATCTAACCTCAAAAATGAGCTCTCTAGCTCTTTTTATAGTTTTTGACTAGGTTTTGGCCCTGTCCAGACCTAGTGTCCGGCCTAGTTAAAAATTAGGTTCCAGGGCCAATTTGAGGGCTCAAACGGAGTCTAAAAATTACGAAAATTGATATGTAGGTACTTCTAAGGCTCCTCAAGCTCAAGGACTCCTTGGCTTGCACAAAATGGAGCTACAAAAATATGAAATGGTATTTACAATGATTGTTAGTGATAAGAATCACTGTTAAAAGATGTAGATTTGGGAAAAATTGAAGGGCCTATCTGCCAGATTTGCGTCGACTACTTTGTCTACTTACTCCTTCACTTTGTTTTGACTCTCTCCGCTGGCTTCTTTGTCTAGTCAGTCCTTGGGTGCCCATACTGCTCTCAACAATCGTCAATTGGCATAGGTCCTAAAAATCCTTGAAATTTTGGTGGTTGAGCCGTAGGATGTGGTTCAGCTAGTAAGTCACTAATATTTGCCATGGGTACACTAGGGCCAATTTCAGATGGTCCTTCTACCTGCATGATGAGTGATGCGTTTGCGTAGAGGATCTGCTACAAAAGATAAACACATTAGTATGGAAATTAATCATGATCCCATTAAAGTGAGACTGCAATCCCTTTCCACAACCGATGTGTAACCCGTGTAGCCGAGTGTTGTGAGGTGATGTATGGGATGATGTTTGCAAAACTAATGCAGGTCTCTAGACACCTACATGCTTCAAATGATGCATACATTTCTTGATGAGATGTTATTACAAGTGATGTTGGGTTATAGTGTGTGGATATGTACAAGGTTCAATCATAAATGAGTTATTACAAGGTTGTAGATTAGTCGGGGTGGGAGTGATGTTAGATAAGGGGTCAGAGAAGGCATTTGGATACGTTTCGGTATCCATTTCCTAAGAGTTTCTGGGCGGGTGATATGTTTTTGCTGAGGGACAAAAGGTGATCTCGGATGTGGTGGTATTGAGGGGTGAAGAGATTTCTGAGGGTTATATATTACATGGCTCGAGGGTTGAGCTATAATACATTGTTTGGGTACCCAAATCTGCACGGGTGTGGATCGATTTGTAAGGTACTTCTTGGCGATCCAAATTTGTCGAATGTTCGTACTCGTAGAAGAAGGTCGAGGAGATGTTGAATATTGCCTCTGCTTCTATTGAAACTTCTTCTTGGCTTCGTCTGCATTGTTAGAAGCTGTCAGTGATTTCTGTCCTTTTGGCACCCATATTTGTCCCGTGCCTCTTGCTTTGTGATGCTGATACTGCTTTCCTCCTTGTGTCATTTGATATTGTCGTCGGTCTGGGTTCCTTCGTCGTGGTTGACTCCTTTGTGGTTGAGGTTGAGAGGTCTGATGGACACTCTGCTTTGGAAAAGAAGGGAGGTCCAACACTTGTGAAACTTGCCCATTAGGAAGTGCTCCGTTTTGTACTATTAATCTAGGCCAGTCCGCAGTAAGTGTGGAAGGATGGGCACTGTAGGGTGTTTTGCCCATGTGGCTATTGATGCAGTCCACTTGACCGTTGATGAAGCCCACCTGACTTGCAATGGTCCCCATTTGTCCGCTACTGGAAGACCAGGAGAAAATCTCTTGACACTCTTTGGTCTGGCAACAATCCATTGCCAAGCTCTCATGGGTTGACTTTGGAGCGAGCGTGCTTAGCCGAGGGATTTTCCCAAATATCTTCCGGTCCTCCGTCATGAGCATTTCATAGGGTCCAAGGTTACATACCTCAAGCGGAGTGTTGTTAGGGAAATCAAGCGGTATCACTCACTTTTGATCTAAGCTTCCAATTTTTAAGGAGCCTTGTCTAAGATTTAGGTCCACTGAGTGATCGTATAGCCAATCTTGGCCAAGGATTAGGGGTTCTATCAGGTCCTCGTCATGGCACACTAGTAGCTTTGCTGTCATAGTCACTTCGTTTATGAGCATGAGGTTTCCATGCCTCCTAGCCCTATGAGGTATGCCTCAATTGGTCGCATTTCTATTCCTGAATCCTTATAGTGGGACCATCTAATCGCACTAGTCACAACACCTGAATCAATTAAAGCCCTAAGCTCTTGGCAAGGGTTGCCGTGCTCTAGCCTGACTGTAATGAATGGTCTTCTATCCACTATGCTAGGATGAGTACTTGACTTTACTTGACACATGGCCATGGGATAGCTGGGTGTTGTTTCCAGATGGTTATAATGTTCTCTCCCTAGTCCTTGTCTTCTTAACTTCATGCGCTTAATGCATTCTATAGCTTCTGCCTAAGCTTCAACAAGTATTCTATTTTCTTCCTCCTTATGCTTCTTTGCCAATGTGAGTCGTTAAGCATATCCTCAGTAAGAGGTTCCTGATATAGCTTGACTCTACAGCCACTAATGTAATTAGGCATTATGTCTCCTTCTAGGGTGGCTAATTGTACTCCTCCACTTGTTGAGAGTCTGTTAATGATCATAGGTCCATAACCTCGCTTTTCTAACTTCCGTGTGTGTTGTTTCAGCGTATATACTAGGACTAAATCTCCTTCTTTTAAGCCTTTATCTTTCACATGTGCATCGAAATAGGCTTTCTATCGCTTCTTTGTTGCGTATATTCTTGCTGCTGCTTTCAGCGTGGTTTCTCCTAATCGTTCCAAGTCCATTATTCTTGCTGATAATTCATGGCCGGTCCACTGATGTTCTTGTGCAACCTTAAGGGTCGGTATCAGGAAGTCCAAAGGAAGCACAACATTCTGACCAAAAACCATCTGAAAGGGAGTTGCATTGAGTACGGTCTTGTAGGCCACTCGATATGCCCAAATAGCGTGGTGTAACTGTTTGTCCCAATTTGAACGTTTGTTGTTCACGAGTTTCGTCAGTACGTTACAAAGGATCTTGTTAGTACTTTCTACTTGGCCATTGGCTTGAGGATGACATGGTGCAGATTTCTTGTGAATCACCATAAAATCCTGTAACAAATATTCAATGACCTGATTTAGAAAGTGAGTTCCTCGATCGCTCACTAACTCTATAGGCAGTCCATATCTTGTAAAGACATTTTCAAATAAGAATTTTGCAGTCGTGTGTGCATCATTCTTTTTTGTGGCCTTGGCCTCTACCCATTTGATAAGATAATCTGTCGCAACAATAATGTATTCAGCATGTGTACCTTTTGCAAGGGGTTAATGGGTCCTACAAAGTCTAGAACCCACTTAGAAAATGCACGTCCTCCCATCATGGGTTTCAATGGCATTTCATCTCTTCGAGTCGGAAATTGAGTTCTTTGGCACACATCACATCTCTTAACATAGGTATGTGCATCCATGTGAAGAGTGGGCCACCATAATCCTGCAAAGAGGATGGATATGATTACCCTATCAGGTCCAAAATGACCTCCTGCAACACCTTGGTGTGTAGTCTCTAATACGCTCAAATAATCGCTTTCATGAACACATTGTCTTAGTATCCATCTCGTCCTCGTTTGTATAGATTGTCGCCAATAAGTGAATAGTCTTGAGCTGCCTGCTCTAGAGTGCGTTGTCGTGCTAAGGTCATTCCTTGAGGGAATGTTTTCGTCCTCAAGTATGTCACTAAAGGTTCACTCCATTCTGGTGTGAGAGACACGTGATATAATGTAGCATGTTCTACTGGTGGTCTTTCACAACAAACAGGGCATTCTTTACACAACTTGTAGATGTCTACCTCCATAGAAGGTCAATATACTCCTGATCTATGCAGAGTCTGCAATGTACGATATTTCGAATGATGTTGCTTTAATGCACCTACATGTGCTAATTGCAACCAATTTGCATGTTCCAAATCATCCACACAACAAGCAAGAATCTTTTGATTGTCTTATTTATATATACTTCCTGCTATGATTTGGTATCTCTGTGACTTGGTAATCTCTCCTTCTTTGATCCTTATCCTAGGATTCTTGGGTCCATATATGAGAATACGGGCTACAATCTGGGGTTGTCAATATAGGTGTTGAGCACAAACGTCGTTCAAGTTCATTGAATGAATTCTCACATTCATCTGTCCATTCAAACTTGGTCAAAAGAGAGTATAGAGGCTTAGCTATGATTGCATACATGTGTATGAATCGTCTGTAATAACCGCAATGACCCATAAATGCCTGTACTTCTTTTACGCTATTTGGTCTAGGTAAATCTGTAATTACTTTCACTTTTTCTTCGTCCGTAGAAATTCCATTCTTTGACACAATGTGTCCTAGAATTTTGCCTTGTTTGACCATGAAAACACACTTTTCTGGGTTCAGACAAACCTGATATTCTCGACATTTGTCAAATACTTGTCTTAATTCTGGGATATGCCTCTGTCTCATATTCGAATGTGCACATATGTCATCGACATAGAATTCCAAATTCTTGTGTAAGAATTCCTTAAAACATGACACATGAGTCGCTGGAAAGTGGTGGGTGCATTTGTTAAGGCAAAAGGCATTACACGAAATGCAAAAATGCCCATTCCGTGGCAAAAGCCGTCTTGTGTTGATCTTCTGGAGCAATGGCTACTTGATTATAGCTTAAGAAACCATCAAGAAAGTTGTAAACTTCCTTGACCGCAACTCTTTCTAATAAGTGTTCCATGATAGGAAGAGGATAACTATCTCTAATCGTGGCGGCATTAACTTTTTTAAGGTTAATACACACATGTAATTTTCCATTCTTCTTGGGCACAACCACAATGGGGGATACCCATTCGGTATGCTCAATTTCTTAAATCAATCCTGCTTCTATCAAACGATCTAATTCTTACTTAATCTTTGCAGCATAGTTATCATTGTACGTGTATGGTTTTTGTTTTGTAGGTTTTGTGTCTGGAGTCATAGGGATTCTATGAGAACATATCTCTGGATCTACTCCTTTCAAGTCTTTTTAACTCCAAGCAAACACATCTCTATATTCCCGCAATAGGGCAACTAATTCTTCTTCTTCTGCATTTGTCAAATCATGCCCTATGTATGTACATTTTTCTTCTTCTCCTTCTATGGAAACCATGGTTTTTTTAGTTTTCTCTCGATGATCATATACTTCTCCAACGTGAGCTTTTCTGTCAGGCATTCGTACCATGATTCGTCTATCTTCTATTTCATACTTTTTGAAGTTCTCAGGAACCTCAAACAAGGATTCTTCTTCTTCTAACATGGTTTCTTTCTTCTTTCTTTTCTTACCTTCACTTTTGGCAGTCACTTGTGTGGCTAACGTCACCTCATTCATAATTTCTTCGTGTCTCTGAGGGTAAGTTTCTACTTCGTAGAAATATTCTTCGTCTCATGTAAAGGGTGGGTCCATAATAATTGACTCTAGATAAAAGTCACTCTTCTATAATTGAATCACACATGATTGGCTCTATTGTGAAGACTGAAATGTCATACACATCCTCGTTCTAGTGAGGTGTCCATTGTTCTCATTGATGGCTACATCCAT
Source organism: Ceratopteris richardii (assembly GCA_020310875.1). Taxonomy (NCBI): domain Eukaryota; kingdom Viridiplantae; phylum Streptophyta; class Polypodiopsida; order Polypodiales; family Pteridaceae; genus Ceratopteris; species Ceratopteris richardii. The sequence continues at coordinate 86,384,811 of CM035429.1, forward strand.
GGTTGCTAATATTTCTACCCAACCATGGGGTTCAAATTCTTCGTCTGGAAATACTACAGGTGGATAAGCTGGGTCTTGAAGGGTTCGTGGATGTTGTTCTAAACCTAAGGTCCTGGCTTCTAACCGCTCTTCCTCTTGTTTTGCTACCTTACACATCCATAGATGAGTATCCTCGTGCAACCATGAGGGGTCTAATTCCAATGAGTGTACTGATTCTGTCTCTTCTTGTGTCTTATGGACGGTATTCCATTGTATTGGGGGTACGTCTGGATGTGAATAGTCTTTAAGATTGACTTTAGTAGTCACTCCTAAATGTTGCAAGTACAAAGAACTAGTTCCCCAATCTTGTACAATTTGCAACTGACGCATGAATGGTCGTCCTAAAATCACCTCATAAGCATGATTTTTCGCAAAATCACAAATGGCAAAAGTATGATCAAACTCCACACCACAAAGTGGTGAGAGATATGCCTTCTAGTAAGCCTAATGGTTTCTCTATATGCCCATCAGCCATTTGTAGTTTCATCTAAGTGCTGGTTTACCCCAATGTTTCCATAAAGCGGTGGTAGCGATGGCTACTCCGACTCCTGAATCTAAGATGGCTTTCATGGTGTAGCCTTGATGGGTTATTGGAAGATAAGTGTTACCTTCCTCTCCTTCGCTTACATCTCCGATTCTTTCTATGGGTATCTCTAGTACCTTCTTGTGTGTTCCTATCTGTGAGGGAGTAGTAGCAAGCTCAGGGAATTGATTTGCTACATGTTTCCACAATTCTGGTTTAACCTTCAACAATTCCTTGAGAGTGAGGTGACACTGTACTTTGGTGTTCTTTACCACTTCCGTGTTTCTAGGGATTACTGATTCTTCATTCCTCACTATTATTGTGGGTGCTCTCATGCTAATAGACTTTGCTTCCTAAGGTCCTGTGAACTGAGGCAATTCATGCAAAGAGTTAGATTCAAAACCTGTGTGTTCACTCAGTTGCTCTTCCTCTACATCATCGTAAATAGAGGGGATGTCTTGGGGAAATTGCTCTTGCAAGTCGTCTATTTCTTGAATAGGAGGATGGGTTCCTTGTTCTTTTCTCCACTTCTCTTCCTGTATTTCTCTCAGAAATTCATGTGAATATCTATGTATGGAAGATAGGTTGTCTTCACCCTCGGTGTTTGGTACTTGAGACAGGGATGGTACATTCCTTTCCTGTGTCTCCGAAACAGTAGGGTTCCTATGCTGATTCTTTTTCTCGTTGCTATCAATCAAATATTCTAGCCTCTCCATTAATCCTTGAAAGTGTAATTCTGGTTTTGTCATGTGGTTCCAATTAAGATATCTAGAGGCTTCGAACATTGCTTGTGCTAATTCTACCATCTTCATACAGAGTTTAGTTCTCTCAATTTCTAAGTCTCCTCGAGGGTAGTTCTTAGTCATTTCAGCTATTTGAGGTCCTTCTTTTAATCTTGCTTGATACGCACGAAACATCATGTCTAGGTTTTCTGGTATGGGTTTCGCTAAAACTGATCCTGATTTTTGAGCTAGGTTCTCTTGATTCAATTCCTGTGAAGTCAATTCTAGGATTTTGGCTCTAGATTCCTTGAGACTTCCTTCCAATTCTGTTATCTTCTTACTCCACTTTCTCTTGATTCTTTCTCTAGAATCTTTCCAAGATTTCGTCTTCTTAGTGCTAGATTCTCCAACTTCACTAGTTTTGGCTATTTTCTCCTGATTAAGTTGTTGATTCTGTAAGAGCGCCTGAGCTCTTGTTATAGCTTGGATAGGCACGTATGTAGGGTTGGATCCATCTGCATTGTTTACAATACCTATTACATTGATGGGTGTCACGTTTGAAGCATTAGCAGGGTTCTTAGGACACTCTTTGATGATATGTTCTTTACCACAATCGGCACAAACGCCTTGTACGTTATAGTATTGTGATTGCCCTACTATCGGAGGATGTGGACAATCCTTTATGAAATGATCTCCTTGGCACCTAAAGCATGGTCCTCTAGGGCCCTGTGGTCTTTGCTGTCTCAATTGGGGTCGCAGATTAGGGTTGGTATACATCACATTAGCGTAGTCGGGCTCCCAACTAGGTTCCAATGGTGGACTATCCTATTGATATGTTTCCACATGTTCTGGTGACTCTGTGTAATATGTGGGTGGACTATCTACATGTGTAGAATCAAAACTGTTAGAGTTCGGGTCACTCTTTGTGATCAAGGGTGATGAAGGCACTAATGCCCTACTTAGGTTCTCTTCTGCAGCAGCGTATCTAACTGAGATGACATTAGCTGGTGGGGGTGGCTGCTGAGCTAAGACAGGTTGTGGTCTCTGTTGAGCCTGATAAGGATAGTTCTGAGGAGGCCTATAGTAATGAGGCTGAGCATTGTATTGGCCTTGATACCTACCTGGCTGTGTGTATGCTTGCGGGTAGTTCTGTCTCACTGCTTGTTTGTTGTATGGGCCGTCTTGAGCCGTATGATTCATGTATCATCTCTCAATTGTAGAGTACTGGCCACTAGGGTTGGCTTGTGTTTGTGTTACATTGGGACACACATTCGCCATATGATCACCACCATAGGTGTAACAACGCTTGTTTGTTGTTAACCTAGGCACCTGTTTACTAGAAACTCCTAGTTTCTGGGCCACTTTTTCTGCTAGGTCTTCTATCGAGCTAGACAGTTTTCAAGAGGCTAGAGATGAACAATCTGAGTCCTTATAGACCTTTGAGGGTTCCAACTCATCTCCTAAGTTGTCCTCAATGTCCATGCAAATTCTTACACATTGCTATGCTCTAGCGTTCTGGGTTCCTTCAAGTACACATACGAGCGTAGTTTAGAGCTCAACAGGCCATCTAAAAACAATGACACTTGTTTGGCATGTGAGGGTAGCTCTTGCATTGGACATCTCTCCACATATTGTCTAAACCTACGTCCTCCGAGTCTAACTATGTCTGACTCCACTTTTAGAGAATTTCGTGATGAATGACTCTAAAAAGTGATGGATGTCTCTAAATTGCCTTTGTTGCAATGGTTGGAACCAAGTTAAAGCTGTGTTCTTTAATGTTAGTCCAAATGCGTTATATTGCGTGAACATATCTTCTACTTGTTCTACTCGTAGCACTTGCTTAAATTCTGCAACATGGTCATAGGGATCTCGTGTCCCATCAAAATATTTTTTCATGGACTTTACTAACTGAGTGGGTCTCAATATTCTTGCATGTTCACGTGGTCTAGGTAGAGGAAAATCATCTCTACCACCTGGTATTCTAGGTTCTCTTTGTCTATCCACTCTACTTGTGTCCATGTTCGTTCTATCTCTCCCCATGGGATTATTGAAACTTACTTCCGGTCTTTCTTTGTTTTTCTCTCTTTGAGTGCCATGGGCTGATGATGTTCCAACACCCTGATGGCTTGTGTTTACGTTTGCTCGAGATGGAGGGAATACTAATTCGCCTCTCCATGTGTAGGTATTTCTCGCGTGGTTTGGTACTACAAATACTCTTTCTGAAGTTTCATCCAGGTATACCACCTTTTCAGGTGTATCTGGGTCCTTAAATTCATAGATTGTGATGGTGCCTACCTCACTAGGTTGTTCCGTTCTGTACCTCCAAAATGCTTCGTCAGTTTCTTTATTTACAAACAACTTTATGCTTCTGTTATCTTGAGGGATCCACTCTGGTATTAGTACTCTTGTTAGTACAGATTTCCCTCTAGGTGTCCTAGGTTCTTCTAATGGTTCTTTTCCTTGGGCTCTCGCTTCTATCTCTAACTGAATTACACCAAACTCATTGGTATTGTTTGGTTGAGTACTTAAGAAGTACATCATTCCTTCTTTGTCTATGGATGCCTCTCTCTCAAATTTTACCACTGGACGTTCCAATCCAATGGGTTGATCCGGGTTGTGCATTTGCACCACTTGTCTTCGCAAACCATCCTCGGAAAGAGCTTTCTAATGAGCTATAAAGCTCAGAAAACGATGGTCTAACACACTCGGCAGAAATCTGACAGAAAGTGAAATTTTACCTTTTGCAAGCTTTCCTGATGCACTGGAGCGTTGTACCTGCAAGAAAACTCAAAAACACAATAGCATATGCAAGCATAAAAGCTCTCTCTCTCTCTCATGCACAAATGAGGGGAAATGAGGAGAATGGGTGGATATGGTGAATTTTTTGATTTTTTTTGGAGTGGAAGATGATGATGCGATGATGAAGATGGAGTGCGGGAGAGGTGAAAAACAACAAAACCTAAGTAAAAACAACAACAAAAATTGAACTTTTTAACCTTCCAACGCCACTTCTTGCTATACTCTTACCATCACACATTCGTCCTAGACTCGATCCCCGGCAACGGCGCCAAATTTGGTGTTGCTCTAGCACAATGGCGAGAACCATGTTAAGAAGCTCCACCTCCTTATTGTCAATCCGTGGAAGAGATAGGAGTGATATGAAGATTGTGAATATGAGATGAAGTGAGAGTGATGGTGAGAAGCATAGAGATGCACACACACATACACACACGATGAAGAGACAAGAAAGACACAATGGAAGGTAGGAAATCAACTCTATTACTCAAGAACACTCTTACAAGCTCAAAATAGCTCTAAGCTCTTCTCTACTCAAACAAGCTAACCTCAAAAATGAGCTCTCTAGCTCTTTTTATAGATTCTAGACTAGTTTTGACCAGTTTCACATCTAGTGATCGACATAGTTAAAAAATAGGTTCTAGATGTTATTTGAAAGGGTAAACGGTGTCTAAAAATAACCAAAATTGGTACGCTCATTCTACCTAGGCTCCTCAAGCTTGAGCACTCCTCGGCTTGCACAAAATGGAGCTATAAATTACAAAAATGGTTTTTCTATGTTACATATGGTACAAAAGTGATGAAAATCACTATTGAGTGTTTGAAAAAGTAATATAAAACATATTTGTTTGAAAAAATGATTCGATTGACTCCCTCCTTCCTTGTTATGCTCTGTCTTTACATGCTTCCGCGTCTTCTATGCCTCTGACTACTGCCAACACTCCCATCCAAATCTTTGGATGGAATGACACCCTATGAAGCATGGAATGGCAAGAGACCCTCATTGGATCATTGCAAAATATTTAGGTGCATTGCTTATGCACACATCCCCTCATAGATTAGAGGGAATCTTGACCCTAAAGCTAAAAAATGTATATTTATTGGCTATGATCAAAACCATAAGGGTTATAGGCTATGCAATCCCACTAACAAAGGATTTATAGTTAGTAGGGATGTAGTGTTTGATGAAAATAATTCATGGTTTGAAGATGATTGGAGGAAGATCAAGTTACCTTATGATTTGGAAAGTGATTTTCCAACTCTCACTCAAGAAGATCAACAAATACCAGAAGATGTCAATTCAGAGGGTGAAGAGCAGGTTGCCTTCAAGGCTTGGAAGTCAAGGGGCAAGACCAAGTTCAAGAAATTGGAAGACATTCTAGAGTCCTCCAATCAAGCACTCAATTCTTCACATGTTGTAGTCTCTACAATGTTTTCCACATCGGACAAATCATTTGCATCATTTGGTACATCACTTGCATCATGTGCTGCATCATTTGCATCATGTGCTACATCATTTGCATCATGTGTTGGAGACATACACATATCATAAACCATGGATGGATTATCTAAATTTTATAATACATCATGTTGTTCTTCAAAATAACCATGGTTGATCTTTTTCTTCTTATGATTGGCTAAAAAAGGAGCAAATAGAAGATCATCCTCATCAAAAGTTGATGTACCATTCATGATACTTACATTGTCAACATGTGTACTTCCATGAGCAATAATTTTCATAATACTTGCATGAACCAAAGGTATATCTTTCATAGACTCTTCCACATCATGAGAATGATACACATCATTATCATCCACACCATACATGTCATTTTGAATTACATCTTCATTTTCAAAGGCATTTGAGATATGAATTCCTTCAATTGCATCATCCTCATAAGCACATCATCTACATGTTCTTCATCGACAAGATTAGGAATAACAACATGACATGGAAGCAAATATTTAGAGCTATCATTCTCAAAAGAACACTTGATTTTTTTTTTGCATCAGATTTGATTATTTTACCTTTTCATTTATGTTCTTCCCATGAAGAAGGGAAAGAACTCTTCACCCATTCAACTCCAAATTCAATGGCTACTAGCTGAATATAGAGACCCAAAATAAGCATTGAGTGAGCCTAAGGTTTGATTATTATCAGCATGCAACTTTTCTTAAATCTCTTTTATAGTCAATGTACAGTGAGCCATTCCTTTGGTACTGAAAAGAGGAAAAAATCTCGATTAGAATAGTGCTTATAAATCCGAGAAAATGCAAAATTTCATAGCTTTGAAGTTTAGGGACACCCTCCATTTTGATCAAGGAGGGGAATATATGTCTTTTGATTTTAATGGATTTTTGGTTGAACATGGGATAAAACATTAGTGTACAATGTCGTATACACCTCAAGAGAATGGATTTTCTAATGGAAGAATAATAGGTCACTCATGGAGATGGTGAGGTGTATGGTCAAGAGTCAAACTTTACCACATAGTTTCTGGCTTGAGGTTCTTATGTGTGCAACATATGTACTTAACAGGTCTCCTACTAAAGCATTATAGTCTATCACTCCATATGAGGCTTGGCATGGTTGCAATCCATCTGTTGCTCACCTATGTTTCTTTGGTTATATGGCATATGCATTAGTGCCTAAACAACAATGTAGGAATCACATAATAAAGCTGTGAAATGTATTTTTGTTGGGTTCAGTTCTGAAAGCAAAGGCTATTGTCTATATCATCCTCAGACTCAATGCATTTTGGTCAGTTGTGATGTTGTTTTTTTGGAAGATGCTATTCATCTATTACTTTCATGTACTAAGGAGATGTGAATTAGCTCCAGAGATGTATATGACACTTTGTTGCCTCTTTTAGAGGTGGATGGTCTACTACTGGTCCACCTGAGGCAATCTCTTAGCCTTTACAAGTTTCACATGATGATGCACATAATTCCATTTCCGATGTAGATTTACATGGTGCACGTATTGATGAGTGAACTAATACAGAGGAGGCAAAAAAATGTCTAAATGGTTGGTGCAGACTTTGCCAGATAGCACATTAGATGCACCTCTATTATAGCATACTTGTTCAGGCTCTCATAGTGCTTCTTTTTTATCAGATTGCTATGTTATGGCTGCCTCTATTCTTTCTGATGAGAATGAGCTTGTTTCGTTTGATGAAGAAAAAAATTCAGAAAGATGGTGCAACAGAGTTTCCACAATACTAGCTCATGAATGAATGTGTACTCACCTCGCAGCCATATGAATCTATATAAAGGTGCTTGAATCAAGGAGGACCACAAATGTAAGTAAAGTCCACAAGTGCATGTGCAATCTCCTCCACTCCTTTGATACCTTCCACTAGAGTCCACTAGTGGTAGTTGTACTCGCCACTCGAGTTAAGTCTCTGTAGACTCAAGTTAACTCACGTTAACTTGAGTTAGAAGGCTCTAGAGCTTCTTGGGAAAAACTCTCTCCCCATGTACCCCATGGGGATTGAACCCAAGACCTCCTCCTTCACACTCTTGAGACTTAACCACTAGGCTAAGTGGATCACTTGAATATGAGAGGAGATGAACATATGCTTGAGTCTATTCTTGAGATCTTTGGCCCTACACACAAGTGACCAAACGATGTCCGTTTTCAGATCTATCTGAACCGGTTGCACCCTTAGATCATAGACTTACTTTATTACATTCTTCCCCCCTTGGGAAAGATTTTTGTCCTAAAAAATAAAGCTATATATAGTATCCGTAGGCAACCCCCGAGCCTCATGTTCTAATACTAGAAGAACATGAGCATTCATTCAATCAGGTATCCACTTAAAACTTGAAAGTAGAAAACTTTCTCTTTTCTTGACCAACATAAAACTAGAAAGTTGGAAAATGTGATTGGATTGTAGAAACTTTCTCCCATGTTGAATTTTCTTCAGTTCCATCCTTCCATTTTACTAAGCACTCTCCATACAAATGACTTCTTGTACGTTTATCTCGGGTGCAAAGTATCCTTTTAGGTTCATGAGGAACTTTTTCACTTACGTGAAGTGGAAGAATAACCTGTTCTCCAACCAGATTATATGAATTTGCTAGACTCTTCCTAAGTCAGCTAACATGAAACACTGGATGAATCCAACTATCTTCTGGAAGTTGTAATTCATAAGCCCACAAGCCAACTTTCTTGGTGATTGGAAAGGGACCGCAATATCTAGACGACAACTTGGCGCATTGACCAGTCTTAAAATTTTTTGATCTTTTAGGAACATGAAGATAAACTTGATCACCAATGTGAAAAGTAATATCTCTTTGTTTAGGATCGCCATAAGCTTTTGCATGATCTTGAGCTTTCTTTAAGTTTTCTCTAGCTATTTTTAACTTAAAATTCATGTCTTGAAGGAATTCTTGAGCTGCTTGTACTCGTTCATTTTGAAGTCCCACTACATCCTAGGCTGGAACCCATACATCTACATGAATGGACTAAATTCAATTGATGAATTCTTGTCACTATTATAATAGGCAAATTCAGCTAAAGATAAATAGTCTTCCCGAGCAATCTGTTTGGAAGTAACATAAGCTTTGAGTATGTCTTCCAAAGTTTGATTGACTTTCTCGGTCTCTCCATCCATGTGGGGATGTTCGACCGTACTTAAGCTTAGTTTAGTTTCAAGTCTACTAAAGATTGCTCGCAAAAAATGACTTGTAAATTGAGCATCTTCATTAGAAACTATGTCTATTGGAAGACCATAGAGTCTATAAAGCTAATTTACAAATATCTTTGCAAGTTTTGGAGTCTTATATGTAGTCTTGACTGGAATAAACTGAGCAAGTTTAGTCAATTGATCAACTACAACACAGACTAAATCAAAGCCTTTTTGAGTGCGGGGTAACCTTGAAATGAAGTCCATGGAAATACTTTCCCATTTACCTTTGGGAATCTCTAAAGGATGCAGCAATCCTCCAACTTCAAGTTGATCAAACTTATTGACTTGACATTTATGGCACTTGGATACATAGTTTTGCACATCTCGATGTGAACTAGGCCAATAAAAATGTCATTTAACTAATTCATAAGTTTGGTTAATACTAGGGTGTCCAGCACTTGGAGCATTGTGGCATTTGAAAAGTACTTGATTTCATATGTCCAGAAGAATTGGGACACAAACCATACCTTTATAAAGAAAATATTTGGCTTGGAGAGAATAGTGTTTAAAATTTCCCTCTGAAGTACTTGCTTCATTTGTTTGAGCTTGTGTAGCTGCCTTCCATGCTTGATTGTAGCTTGGATCTTCTTACAACTTCCTTTCAAAGTTGAAATAAATTCACTTTGAATTTGTACAAAAGTTAGGTTGTTCAGCATAGGCATCTAACTTAAGGTGTCTACCACTGCATTGAACGTTTCTCACCTGTACCTTAGTTCATAGTCAAACTCTTGCAACTATTCAGCCCATCTATCTTTTCTAGCTCTCAAATCTAGTTGGTTTGCAAACCACTTGATGCTCTCTTGGTCAAAGTCTATGGTTAACTTTGATCCATACAAGTAATGGTGTCATTTCTTTAGAGCATTCATTATAGTGAACATCTCTCGCTCATAGGTAGAATAGTTTTGCTGAGCAAGACTTAGCTTTCTGCTTTCGAAAGCTATTGGTCTTCTTGGCTTAGTACTGCTCCTACTGTAGATGTACTTGCATCTATTTCTAATTGGAAAGCTTTATTTAGGTCTACTATTTATAGAATCAGGGTCAAATCTAAAGCATGTTTAAGCTCTTGAAAACTTCTTGCTTGCTCCTCTTTCCAAGTAATCTTCTGATGCTTCCTTTGAGCTGATGTGTCAAAGGTACTACTATTTTGGTATACCCAGCCACAAACTTTTGATAATATCCTACCAATCTGAGAAATCTTTGTAGTTCTCAAAGTGTCTTGGGCTGACACCATTCAAGAATCACTTGGACCTTATCTGGGTCTAATTTGATTCCTTCTATAGAAATAATATGCCCTAAATACTTTACTTATTGGGTAAAGAAATCACATTTTGACTCTTTACCATAAATTTGATTATCGTGATGAAGTTTAAAAACTTTTTCTAGATGTTCTAGAAGACTTTCATGATCTGTACTATAGATCAATATATCATCTAAAAAATCTACTACAAAATTTCCTAAGTATGGTTTCAAGACTTGATTCATCAAGCTCATAAATGTGTTGATATATTTAGGTAGTGATGTGTGTGAACACACTAGGACCGCCGAGGCACTTTTTTCCCTCTTTAGGAGGTTTTTTTCCCTCGGCTTGTATATACGCCTATTGCCCTAATGGGCTACTTATCTTTGTACATTCTCTAGTAATACATTCAGTATTGTGTGTTTGTGCTCCAAGCTTCTTCATCTTCTTTGTGTTGTTCACGTGCTTCCGCAGACGTCTAACTCCAACAAGTGGTACCAGAGCAGGTCATTGCTTCATCTAGGTCGCCGTCGACACTCCTCCGTTTGCAGTCTCAGAATCGCGATATGAGCTCGTTTTGGCCTCCGAATGCACTATCGCAGCGCTTGAGCAAGCTATTTTGTCTTTTTGTGCCAAAGGTATATACCAATTTCTATTCGCCAGTATAAGCATCTCAAAGTCTACTACAGGTCTAGCAGGACTTGTCTGGGCAGTTCTGTTCAACTTTTTGAGATACAGTCAATTTTCTGCATCAAGGTATTTTAGTCACTCGCCATGGCTGAAAGCAGTGATGTATTCCGTATGTTGGTTGTTGAGGATAAGTTGGATGGTACCAACTACCCATTATGGGCTTATATGATGCGACATGTATTGGTTGCAAAAGGATTGTGGAACATTGTGTAGGGTGTTGAAAGACGTCTGGTTACACCTGTAACAACAGGTACTACAAATACAGGTGTTGAAGCTGATGACGATGGTGTCCAAGATGATATTCCACAGATTCTTGTTTGTGCTCCTGTTTCTACTACACCTACTGTAGAGCAGATTTTCTGGGATGGCAGAGATACCCAGGCACATGCATTGATAGCTTTGTCTGTCAAACATGCCATTATTCCTCATATTCGCTCTTGCAGAACAGCTAAGGATGCTTGGGATACACTTACCACATAGTACCAAGCTAGGAATGAGGCTCGTGTTGCTTACCTCCGAAAACAGTTGGAGAGTGAGCACATGAATGAAGGTGATTCTATGGACAGTTTCCTAACAAAGATCAATGACTTGAAGGAACAATTGATTTCTGTTGATGAGGTTATACCAGATAGCTCACTTGTGCAGACCGTTCTGAATGGTCTTCCTTATTCATATCAAAGTTTTGCTTCTACTCTTCGGTTGATGATGAAAGGCAATCCAAATGCCTTATCATTTGAGGAGTTAGTCTCTGTTCTGTTGTAGGAAGATCAGTCCAGGCAAAACAGGTCCATTATGCGAGTTGCAGATCAATCTTTCTTGGCTAGTCAGAAGGGCAAAGGAAAATGGAGCTCTTCAACTAGTAAGCAAAAATCTGCTAATTTTGCATATTCAAAGAAGGAAGATAAAGATGAGAAGAAATCAGAAAAGCAGAAATTGTTTTGTAAGTATTGTAAAGGGAATGATCATATCATAAAGAACTGTCCAAAACTAGCTGCTAAAGAGGCAAAGAAGAAAGAGACTGGAATGGTTGTTGCAGAGGCCTCTACACCAAAAACAGAGTCTGCAAATCTTGTGTAGGAAGAAGAATGGGCGTTTACTACTGTCTGTAGTTTTGATCCATCTTCTCATGAGCAGTGCATGTCTGTAGTAGACTCATATGTTTGGTTTTTTGACAGTGGGACGACCAAACATATTACCTCGCAGCGCAGTTTCTTCTCTTCACTCGAGCCTGCCCCTACAGGGAATAATATTACATGTGCCAACAACTCCTCTTATCCTGTTATGGGAGTTGGTAAGATCATTTTGACTACTGCTGCTGATGGTAGTTCTTTCAGTTTGTCAGATGCTTTATTTGTGCCAGGGATCAAAAAGAACCAGTTATCAGTTTTTGCATTAGCCAAGATTGGCTTGGTTGTGAAATTTGTTGATGACAGGTGTACAGTTCATGATCTGTCAAATGGCGATGTGTTTATTGCTTCTGGCATTTTATGTCGTGGGTTGTATAAGCTCATAGACTATGAAAGATCTGAAAATGATTTGGCATGTGCAGTAAAGGATTCTCAGGCTATGTCAGATGCAAAGCTTTGGCATGCACGCTTTGGTCATCTGAATTTTGCTAGTTTGCTACACCTGCAGAAATATGAAATGGTGTCCTCTTTGCCCAAACTTGAGGCACCTGGAAAACATGTTTGTGGAGGCTGTATTTTAGACAAAATGCAGCGTTCCTCCTTTCCAAAAGATGGCTCAGTTCGGGCTACACAGAAAATTGCAGCTTGTACATAGTGATGTCTGTGGTCCTATGCAGACATCCTCTTTTGGAAATTACCTTTACTTCATGACTTTCATTGATGATTTTTCCAGGCATGCATGGGTATATCCACTCAAGGCAAAGTCTGAAGTGTTCATGTGCTTTAAACAGTTTTTGGTTTTGGCTGAAAATCTGTCAGCATGTAAAATGGGCACCCTCCGTTCTGATCGAGGGGGGGAATATATGTCTTTTGATTTTAATGCATTTCTAGCTGAACGTGGGATAAAACACCAGTGTACAGTGCCGTATACACCTCAACAGAATGGAGTTGCTGAACGAAAGAACAGGTCTCTCATGGAGATGGCGAGGTGTATGGTCAAGAGTGAGGCTTTACCTCATAGTTTCTGGCTTGAGGCTGTCATGTGTGCAGCATATGTACTGAACAGGTGTCCCACTAAAGCACTGCAGTCTATCACTCCATATGAGGCTTGGCATGACCGCAAGCCATCTTTTGCACATCTGTGTGTTTTTGGTTGTTTGGCATATGCACTAGTGCCTGAACAACATCACAAAAAATTGGATGATAAGGTAGTAAAATGTATTTTTGTTTGGTATAGTTCTGAAAGTAAAGGTTATCATATGTATCGTCCACAGACTAAACGCATTCTGGTTAGCCGTGATGTTGTCTTTGTGGAAGATGCTATTCAGCCATTGCTTTCATGTACTAAGGAGACATCTGTTAGCTCCAAAGACATGTATGATACTTTGATGCCTCTTTTTACAGATGGATAGTCTAGTGCTGGTCCTAATGAGGCAACTTCTCAGCCTTTGCAGGTTTCATATGATGATGCAGATCATTCTATTTCTGATGCAGATTTACATGATGCACTTATTGATGAGAGAGCTAATATTGAGCAGGCAAAAACTATGCCAAAATGGCTGGTGCAGACTTTGCGTGACAGCAAATGTTGAGAGTGATGGTTGGATGCACTCAGGAAATCAGTTGGTGCTGCAAAACCTGCTTCACACCTGCCCTCTTTTCTCTTCAGATATGCTTAGTACACTTGCTTAGCTTCCAAATGACACAAAGAAACCATATATGTACTTTGAAAATGGTTTGGGTAATGATCAAACCAAAACAGATAATTTGGTACTTCAAGAATCAAGAAAAAACTTTCTATTCCTGTAGTGATACCTGCTCAGACTTTTGCTCAGTGTGACCAGCACACTTAAAATTGGAATAATTCCTTTTGGGAGTATTAAATTACGTTAGTAAGCTACCAATCACAAGTGGAATCACTTCAATTGATAAACTATGCACTGAGAAATAAGTTTAGCAAAATTCTAGTTACCCCCGACTTTTTAGGAACTCTGCAGACACAGACCAGTGTGCACTTCGAAGCGGATTTCTCCCAAATGGCTGAATGAAATCCTCTGAGATTTTGTATGCTTGTAGAAGACCTTGAGCTGGTTCCAATGAGCTATAGATCTCTTAATTTGGTTCAGTAGATCCTGAGATATGCTCCTTTGAAGTTGACAGACTTGGAGAAGTTAACACAGAGAGCAAGAAATGAGAAATGTGTGTATACCTATTGATTAATAAGATTGTACAAGCTCAATAGCATGACAAGCATAGCTAATTGAGGTGTAGTGGTGTAGGCTATGGAGTAGCACTAACACACACTCAGTTACAATGAAGATATGCCTCGGGGAGTGAGATAGAATGAGTGAACTAACCGCGACTTTTCAAATGGAGTTTTTATAGGAATTGATTGTGATTTGAATTTCAAATTCAAACTTAGGCTCCCTTGAATCTCTCCTCTAAAAGTAGGGAGATATTCTCTCCACTTAACTATTCTCTTTTTCACGACTAATGAGGTAGGTGAATGACTTCAAGTGATTACAAATAAATGTCAAGTCAAATAGACTTTTACAAGGGGTAAAAGATAATAACTCATAAGTATGAGTTCCTATGCCTTATCCTTCATGAAAAGATATCTTTCAAAGGTTCCAAATCCATCTTCAAAGTTCCAATGTTCCAAGCCAATGTGTGAAGGCTTGATATGCACCAACAGCTCCCCCTCAAGCCAAACACTTTGGCTTAAGTCTTCTCTTTCATTCTTCAATCACTTCCTGCAATCCAATCATAGATTTGAATCTGCATAACTTGTTTCCATCCAATGCCTTTGTAAGTAAATCTGCACATTGCATATTAGTAGACACATATGTCAATTGAATCTCTTTGCTAAGTAACTTCTCTCTCACATAGTGGTAATGAACCTCTATGTGTTTAGTTCTGGCATGATAAATTGGATTTGCTGCAAGGTGAAGAGAGCTAGTGTTGTCTCCAAAGATAATAGGTGGTCTTGTGTGTAGACCTAACTCTGTATATAGAAGCTTCAACCAGATAGCTTCTTGAGTTGCATTGGCAAGCCCTCTATACTCTGCTTCAGTGGATGACAATGCCACTGTAGGTTGCTTCTTGGCTGACCAAGAAATAGGCTTATCTCCTGCAAAACAAATGTAACCTGAGGTGCTCCTCCTATCATCCTTGCATCCTGCCCAATCTGCATCTGAGTAGACTTTTATGTCAATATCTGATGTATAAGGAAAATACAAACCATGACTTTGTGTTCCCTTCAAATACTTCAAGATTTTCTTTGCTGCCTCTAGGTGAGGTACCCTAGGTTTGTGCATGAATTGACTAAGCACACTTACTCCATATGCTATGTCAATTCTTGTCAAGGTAGCATAGTTCAAACTACCTACCATACTTTGGTATCCTGTAATGTCTTTGATTTCTTCTCCTTCATGAGCACTTAGCTTTTGGTTAACCTCCATTGGAGTAGTAGATACCTTAGCATCCTGCAAACCAAACTTCTTGACCATATCCTGTACATACTTCTTTTGAGTGATGTAGATACCTGAACTTGTGTAGACCAATTCAAGACCTAAGAAATACTTTAATAGTCCAAGATCACTGATCTTGAATTCTTTCATCATCTGTCCTTTGATGTGTCTAATCCCATTGACATCATTGCCTGTAATGATGATGTCATCAACATAAACACATAAGTAGATTACCTCTGTACTACTTCTCTTTATGAATAGAGAAGTGTCTGCTTTGCTTATCACAAATCCTTGGTCTAGGAGGTAGGTGGTCAATCTGTAATTCCATGCTCTAGGTGCCTGCTTTAAACCATACAGAGCCTTTTTCAATTTACAAACATAATGTACCTTTTTTTGATCTTCATATCCAGGTGGTTGTGACATGTAGACTTCTTCAGATATCCATCCATTCAAGAATGCATTCTTCACATCCAAATGGTACATGTTCCAATTCTTGGATGCAGCTACACTCACCAATACTCTGATAGTTGGCATCTTGGCCACAGGAGAAAATGTCTCCTCATAATCAATGCCTTGGGTTTGTGCAAAACCCTTGGCTACTAACCTAGCTTTGTACCTGTTTATTGTTCCATCTGAATTCTTCTTTAGTTTGTAGATCCATCTGGATCCTATCACCTTCATAGAGTTGTTGAAGTATGGGGAGTAACCAACCCAAACCGCCTCACATGGAAGTGAGGGGCTCTTCCAAGAGGAGTTGCAAGAAGTGCAAGCAACGCACACACACCCACGTCCATGAACAATGGCACCATGGCCAACGTCAAAAGGAGCAAGGGAGGGCAATGCTCACACACAAGCCAACCCCAAGTGCCAAACCCACACACATGGACCAACGCCTAGCACACAAGGAGAAATGTGGAAGCCAAATGAACCTTCATTCCATTAGCATGGAGGCCAAGGCCATGGCCAAGGGACCTCCCTCTTTTACAAAATGAGCTCCTTATATAAGAAGGAAGGAGGAATACGTTGGATACAAGTGGCCAAAGGCCTCATTTATTTGAGGTATCCTAAAAATAAAAGGTAGGTGGGAAATTCAAGAAGAGAATCTTTCAAGAGAGAGAGACTTCTACGTACATTTTCAAAGAAAAGCTCTTATTTCTAAAATAAGCCAACAACTCTAAAAGAAGCCTTTTTTTCAAAAAAGAAGGGTAAGGTAGCGTTTTTATGGGTTCTCATAGAAGGAAGTAAGAGAGAGTTATTATGAAGGAATTTATGGAAAAATTGAGTCCTTCAAAAGTCTTCAAGTCTTCTTGCCACATCATAGATCTGCAACACCCTCCCCCTCCTAGGCTTTGTCGTCCCTGACAAAGCTAAGATGAGAGGAACATACATAATTGACTGTTCCAAGTACATGGTTGAACTTGACCAAGCTGAGTCTTCAAATCTTCCAAACTTTGAAACTTTAAAGCCTCTAGGGTGGTGTAGAGTCTTTAACTTCTTCATCCTCTGGATTAGTACTTTGGAAGACCTGAAAAACGTGAAAATTATTCATGCAAAGCAAATGGATTTCTGTGAAATATATGATTTAGGAAATAATCTTATGGGCATTCAACCCATGAAGATCAAACATTGCATCATCTGATACATCATTCTTTCCAACAGCATGCAATGGTCAACCTTGACTGCATAAAAAATGGAAGCCAGGAACAGAGTGCTGTGTGGCATCAGGGGTGTGGACACCATCTTCAAAAAGAGGGATAGCCACACAACCATATCTCTTGGAATTATCAAGACCAAACTTAGCAAGTTATGATGAACCGGTAAGGCAGACACCACAGCAAGGCGTCAAAAGCAGTAGCATCTAACACCATAAATCAATCCAAGCTTCATCATATCCAAATCAAGTTGGCATTAGCATTCACAACATTTATGAGAGCAATCCTGCATCAAACATATCTGCAAAGAGTCCTGAACCGTGTCCCATACTTTATGTAACATTCAACCTGCAGCAGAAATTTGACCATCAAGGCTCAAACAAACATGCCAAATTCTGCATTTGTCATACTGATGGAGTGATAAAGAAGGGATAGCAGATTCACATATCATCAAAGGATCAGCGACCTCAAGTGTGGTTCCCTTCTCAAATGCTAGAATCATTACAAAAACATGTGCTAATATTTCCTAAGCATAATATTTCCTAAGCATGGCTCAGGAAGTGTTCGCAATCTCAACCCACTCAAGGATCTGCCTACTTGCAATTTCAATTAATACCAATAGCATACATATCCATTGACAATTATGAAGGTGCATGCCTGTTAGCTGATGTCATAAGAGACAACAATTAATTCATATCGGAGCACCCAGGTTCAACATCCATACATAGATAGGAAAGCGGATTCGTTGCAGCCAGTGAGAGCATCAATAGTTGCAACCCTGTAGGTAACCTCTCAAAAGAACCATACAGACATGCAATAAAAACCATTCCCACTTGAAAACCCCAAGAGTTTTACCAAGTCCATTGTGTCCTTCCAGCTACATGCCGTATTCTTGTGAGAGCACGTACATCCACTTTTCTGAAAACCATAACAGTCGGTGGCTAATGGAGTCTGGCTGTCAATACACAAAAGGCATAGGGCAAGCCGAAATACTTTTGAGCTGAGATATAAACTTACACATACAATGTTGAACTTTTCAACCATCTCATATCATGATCAAATAAATCTATTCCCACGGGGATAGTTACACATCCCCATTGCATTATGCAAAGTGCTGCAATCCGTGATTAGTCCACCAATGTGTGGTACTCAAGAAAAAAGGCAAAGGACAAAAATTTTAAGACCACTGAGCGATTTCCACCAATCATCCCAAGGACATTTGCCCTCATGTGTAATGCAAAGTTGACGTATCTACAGGCAAAACTGCATGAATACATATGTAGAATCCTAGATTTGTATCCTTTCTGCACCCTGACAGCAATCACCATGAATGTCCTCAACGAGGTTCTTCTTTCTCATCATAGGCCAAGTGGCTCCTCATTGGCCCTGAGTCATACTTTTGTGCAGCTTCAAGGAATTCAAACTTGTCATTCATAGAGGTGATGAAGCACTCACCTTTTTAACAACAAAATCAGACATGAAAGGAGCAGACAGCATGGAACAAAAGGGAGCTTGAGCACCTGCTAAACTCCGACAGCCATGGCAATCCGGACATGAGATAGGAGAGCACCGAATTGCACGACCCTCTACAAGCACCGAGGCAAACACAAACCTTCCAAACATGCACATGTATTGAGGCAGAAAAGAGGGAGTACATCTCACGAAGTTATATATATGCATCACCAAGTTGCAAGACATGGGAATATAAGTATTGTTAAATACAAGAAGGAGAAGCATTATTATATCTGTTTTGACATTCAAAGGCATAGAAAAAAAAAATGGTATTCTTTTGAAGCATGGCCATCAGAATATTAGACACATAATGAGCAGTCATAAAACCTCAAGAGGCCCTATCCAACCATCGACTGCCGTCATACATTTGAAACCAAGAGAGCTCTCATCAGCAACCCTAGGTCATACACATCGTCAAGATGAAAGTCCCATCATGAAGCTTCATCGTAGTTTTCAACCAAAGGTAAGTTGACCATGAAAGCATAGCTTTGTCCTGGAGAGAAGTAAGTACAATAGAAAGAGGACAAAATAAAGCTCTAATACACCATTAATCAGCTCAACCGCCTGGCTTCGTGAGTTCCAAGTTTCAAATTCACAAATGTTTCAAGTTAAACAGCAGCAAGACAGGTATCTGTATCACATGCAACTCTGATATGTGGATTCGAAACAATCCTCAATTGCATGTGTGGTAATGAGCATGCTTAACCCCAGTACCAAATGACATTCAAATCGCACAACCCAAAGTCGTTTTGGGTTCATCCCTACTAACTTCTACCTTTGAGAGCAAAAAACAACCCACGGTGGCAAGAAAGTGTAGCTAATTCCATAAAACACACTCAAGAAGTCAAATGAGCGAGCAAGAGAACAACTCTAGTAGAAACTAATGATATTGCATTGATCAATTTGGAGTTTTGGAGTCCTGATATTTTAGTTCAACTTCCGTGCTAGATATACAGAGCCACGGAAACTGAGGACTCACTCCCCACTCAAGGATGTTAGTGTTGGATAGCCACATATGCTATATTCAGAGACACGCCTTACATGCATACAAACTTGGTGTAAAGCGAATGACTACATCAGCTTCAAGTGTGAGCGACGACAAAAGTAGAGATGCAACCCAGATGTCAAAATGATCTTCCCGTAGAGATCCACAAAATAATTTGTGCACAAGAGCCAATGCATGCGGAGTGACCATAGAATCCATAAGGAGGCATTACCATAGACCTTAGAGGTTGTCAAGGTAGTAACACTACCATATGACAGTAAGGAAATTAGGCACTGCGGGCAAAAATTTGGCCATGAGGTGGGATGCGAAAAGAGGTTCGAAGAGTCTTATGGGGAAGCACGAGGCGTCAACATCCACACCTTCCGAGCAAGGTGCACCCGACAACCATTGATCCCTCATGAGGTGGGCTCGTATGAGGAGCACACATAGAGATTGACCTCTAGTAGTAGCCATTCCAAGAAGGGATGTTTGCAAGTAATGAGGCCACACAGTAAACGGCCGATAAGCAAGTCAACCCGGGGTGCTGAAAGCAAGAAGAGTGGGGAGCCTGACTGCTCGAACCCACCATGGAAGCATAGAGCGCAAGAAACAGGAGCCGAAGGATCTTGACCTTAACTTCATGCAAGAAGTGTGGCTTGGCTTGAATCCATTGTACAGAAATGGTCTCCATCATGGGGGAGCCGAGCTTGACTCGCCCATAGCGGAGCAACAACTCAACAGTTGCAAGGGGGAGCTCAGCGAAAGGTCGACCCCAAAATGAAGAGACGAAAAGAGAGGGAGATAAATTGCTCCGCATGAGCTGCCCAAGAATGGCGCCACATCACGTGGTGAACAAACGGTGCCCATTGCTTAGATGCATGAGTTAAAGTGGACATTCATAAACGTCCAAATTGCAGGCGTTGGATTCGCTTTGAGAGTGGTATAAAGAAGATGTACTGCCCTCCACCATCCACGACTTAAAGAAGCTGAATTCAGCCCCCCCACGTCCACATCTAATGAATGACAAAGACAAACTCCGAAATAAATGAAAAGATATGCTTATTTCCAACTCATTTTCAAAATGCGTCTGATAAAAGCTCAAAAACTCTTTTGTGTAGGCTCTTTTTTCGATCTTTTTCTTTTGAAATAGAAAAGAGGGAGGGACAAGATAGAAAACTACCCATCCCCCTACCCTAGGCAATCACTAAAGAGAGGTGGCAGTGGTGGAGAGTGATGCCAAGTGAATGTGTGGAGATGTGCATATATGTAAGAGAGTGGGAGAGAAGGGGTTAAAGGGCGTTTTTGTGCAACAACAAAAATAAAGAACTAAACTACTCAAAAATTAACAAATGAGAGGTACCCTTGACCAACCGAAAGCCACACGGATCCACAACTCAATCCAAGCATGAGGTGCATCCACCAAGTGTAGGCACGGCAAGCTTGAAAAAACCCAACGGTTAAAGGTCGATCATCCCCGGCAACGGCGCCAAATTTTGTTGAAGTATGGGGAGTAACCAACCCAAACCGCCTCACATGGAAGTGAGGGGCTCTTCCAAGAGGAGTTGCAAGAAGTGCAAGCAACGCACACACACCCACGTCCATGAACAATGGCACCATGGCCAACGTCAAAAGGAGCAAGGGAGGGCAATGCTCACACACAAGCCAACCCCAAGTGACAAACCCACACACATGGACCAACGCCTAGCACACAAGGAGAAATGTGGAAGCCAAATGAACCTTCATTCCATTAGCATGGAGGCCAAGGCCATGGCCAAGGGACCTCCCTCTTTTACAAAATGAGCTCCTTATATAAGGAGGAAGGAGGAATACGTTGGATACAAGTGGCCAAAGGCCTCATTTATTTGAGGTATCCTAAAAATAAAAGGTAGGTGGGAAATTCAAGAAGAGAATCTTTCAAGAGAGAGGACCTCTACGTACATTTTCAAAGAAAAGCTCTTATTTCTAAAATAAGCCAACAACTCTAAAAGAAGCCTTTTTTTCAAAAAAGAAGGGTAAGGTAGCGTTTTTATGGGTTCTCATAGAAGGAAGTAAGAGAGAGTTATTATGAAGGAATTTATGGAAAAATTGAGTCCTTCAAAAGTCTTCAAGTCTTCTTGCCACATCATAGATCTGCAACAAGAGTCCTTCTTGGGTACCAAGTCCCAAGTGTCACTTTCCTTGAGAGCTTCTATCTCTTCATCCATGGCTTCTCTCCATTCTGGTTTAGTAATTGCTTCTTCATAGGTACCTGGTTCTTCATTCAACAAGTCTTTTGCAAGATATACAGAATGTTTAGTTACAAGTGATGTGTCATACCCAAATCTGATAGGCTTCTTCTTTTCTCTTTGAGATCTCCTCATTGCTTGAGTAGAAGTTTCTGGCTTATCCTCTAATTGCTTCATTTTCATCTTTCCTTTGGACTTCCAAGCCTTGAACTCTTCAAGGTTTATTGTATCATCATCTGAGCTTGAATCTTCTTGCTGAGTTGGCTCTTCCTTGGTAAGCTTTGGAAAATCTTTTCCATGTCATAGGGTAGACTCACTTTCCTGCATTCATTCTCATACCAAGAGTCATTTTCATCAAATATGACATCTCTGCTTACCTTGAACCCTTTGTTTGTGGGGTTGTAGAATCTGTATCCTTTTTAGTTCAAATCATAACCAATGAAGATACATTTTTCAGCCTTGGGGTCTAGCTTTCCCCTTACCTGTGAGGGAATATGCACATATGCTACACAACCAAAGATTTTGCAATGATCCAGAGAGGGTCTCTTACCATGCCATGCTTCATATGGTGTCATGCCATCAAGTGATTTGGATGGCAACCTATTGATGAGATAAGTGGCAGTGGATACACTCTCTGCCCATAGGTAATTTGGCAACTTTTTCTCATTAAGCATAGACCTAGCTGTTTCTACTATAAGTCTATTCCTTCTTTCTGCTACCCCATTTTGTTCAGGTGAGTACCTTGTAGTGATCTCCCTTTTGATGCCTCTTTCCTACAAGAAATCTTCAAACTCATTGGAGAAGTACTCTCCTCCACCATCTGACCTTAGTCTCTTCAAGCTTCTACCTGTTTGATTTTCAACAAGTGCAAGATACCTCTTGAAACAATTAAATACTTCATCCTTATGCTTCATAAAATATAAAATGGTCCACCTGCTATAGTCATCAATGAAGGACACATAATACCTTGAACCAGAAATGGAAGGGTCCTTGCTAGGTCCCCAAACATCTGTGTGTACCAAATCT
Organism: Ceratopteris richardii; assembly: GCA_020310875.1. Classification (NCBI taxonomy): domain Eukaryota; kingdom Viridiplantae; phylum Streptophyta; class Polypodiopsida; order Polypodiales; family Pteridaceae; genus Ceratopteris; species Ceratopteris richardii. The sequence continues at coordinate 86,407,509 of CM035429.1, forward strand.
AGGTAGTCTTCATGCATGAAACCTTTCCTTGAGTAGGGTAATCTGTGAGACTTACCAAATTGACATGATCCACATTTGTAAATCATGTGTTTCTTGGATACATTAGGTATCCCAAGCACACATTGATCCCTGCACATTTGCTTTAGAGTCCTTTCACCTATGTGCCCTAATCTCTTGTGCCATATCTCTAGCTCTGAAAGTGTCTGATCCTTATAATTATACAAAGCAATATTTTTGGTGTCTTCTAGCTCAAATGTAAACAATCTACCTGATTTCTCCCCTTTGGCTATCCTTCTGAATCCATGTTTTGGATCCTCCACATATGCTCCATGTTGTGTGAATCTGACCTGCAAACCTTTCTCCACAATCTGACCAACACTCATTAAATTCTTAGTTATTGCTGGTACATAGAGTACCCTGCTTAATAGGTTCTGATTACCATCACATGTCTTCACATTTCCAATTTTGATAACAGATTGTTTAGTGTCATCACCTGTTTGTACCTGATGTTTGCCCTTGGGCTCTTCCAAATCAGAAAGTAGTGCCACATTGCCAGCTACATGGTTAGAACATCCTGAGTCAATGTAAAATAAATGATCATCATTTGTACCTATCTTGGAGGTCATATTCATGATCAATAGGGAGTCATCTTGCTCCTCTGTGTAATTGTTGTAGTCTCTTCTATTTCTGAATCCACCTTGGTAATTTCCATTGTGGTTGTTGTTGTAGTTGTTGTTGTATTGGTTGTTGTATCCATTGTAGCTTTGATGTTGGTTGAATCTGCCTCTCCCTTGAGAGTATCCACCTCTTGAGTAGCCTCATCCTCTCTGATTTTTGTAGTTCTTGTAGCATTCATCTGTGGTATGATTGGACAATCCACAAATGTTGCATGGTGATGAGTTGTAGGGTCTCACCCTACCTGACTTACCTCCTCTGCCTCTTCCTCTAGATGACCTACCTCTCCCTGCATAATTAGCTTGAGAGGTAGAGCCTTCTTCATCCTGTTTCTTCTTGCCTTTATCTTTAACCTTTTTTTCAGTATAGAGAGCAGAGGGGTTGTTACCTTTTGATTGATCTCCAGCCTTGGTGAACTTTGCTTCATGTGTAAATAGTTGGCCCATGAGTGTTGTGAGATCAGGGGTATGCATGTCCATATAGAGGTCCATTGCAGTGGTGAAACTTTCCCACTTATCATCTGCCTTGAGTCCATTTGTCACTTGCCTGACTATTTGCTCCTCTTCAATTTCCTCTCCAATGCTTGCTAGTTGGTCTGCCACATCTTTAATCTTTGTCACATACTCTGAGACTGATTGCTTGGGCTGCTTCCTAAGGGTTGTGAACTCAATCCATAATTGATTCTTCCTAGCCCTTGTGTTGGAAGAAAAATAATTTGACAAGATTTCCCAAGTCTCTTGGGAAGTCTTACAGTTCCTTACATGAGGTAAAAGAAAGTCAGATATAGAGTTTAAGAGATAAGACCTTGCCAAAGCATCCTTTGCACACCGTTGGTTGAGCTTCTCATGTTCATCCTTTGTAGGTAGTCCTCTAGTCTTGAATGAGGGCAACTCCTCATCTCCTGATATGTATCCAAATAGACTTCTCCCTTGTAGATAGGTCTTCATTCTCAATGACCAAGCTTGATAATTGTTTCTGTCCAATTTGTCAATGAATGAAGGGAAACCATCACCCATGATTACCTTCTTTGCTCTGATACCACTGTTGAGAGTGATGGTTGGATGCACTCAGGAAATCAGTTGGTGCTGCAAAACCTGCTTCACACCTGCCCTCTTTTCTCTTCAGATATGCTTAGTACACTTGCTTAGCTTCCAAATGACACAAAGAAACCATATATGTACTTTGAAAATGGTTTGGGTAATGATCAAACCAAAACAGATAATTTGGTACTTCAAGAATCAAGAAAAAACTTTCTATTCCTGTAGTGATACCTGCTCAGACTTTTGCTCAGTGTGACCAGCACACTTAAAATTGGAATAATTCCTTTTGGGAGTATTAAAGTACCTTATTAAGCTACCAATCACAAGTGGAATCACTTCAATTGATAAACTATGCACTGAGAAATAAGTTTAGCAAAATTCTAGTTACCCCCGACTTTTTAGGAACTCTGTAGACACAGACCAGTGTGCACTTCGAAGCGGATTTCTCCCAAATGGCTGAATGAAATCCTCTGAGATTTTGTATGCTTGTAGAAGACCTTGAGCTGGTTCCAATGAGCTATAGATCTCTTAATTTGGTTCAGTAGATCCTAAGATATGCTCCTTTGAAGTTGACAGACTTGGAGAAGTTAACACAGAGAGCAAGAAATGAGAAATGTGTGTATACCTATTGATTAATAAGATTGTACAAGCTCAATAGCATGACAAGCATAGCTAATTGAGGTGTAGTGGTGTAGGCTATGGAGTAGCACTAACACACACTCAGTTACAATGAAGATATGCCTCGGGGAGTGAGCTAGAATGAGTGAACTAACCGCGACTTTTCAAATGGAGTTTTTATAGGAATTGATTGTGATTTGAATTTCAAATTCAAACTTAGGCTCCCTTGAATCTCTCCTCTAAAAGTAGGGAGATATTCTCTCCACTTAACTATTCTCTTTTTCACGACTAATGAGGTAGGTGAATGACTTCAAGTGATTACAAATAAATGTCAAGTCAAATAGACTTTTACAAGGGGTAAAAGATAATAACTCATAAGTATGAGTTCCTATGCCTTATCCTTCATGAAAAGATATCTTTCAAAGGTTCCAAATCCATCTTCAAAGTTCCAATGTTCCAAGCCAATGTGTGAAGGCTTGATATGCACCAACAGCAAATTAGATGCACCTTTGTCATATCATACTCGTTCAGGCTCTCATAGTGCCTCCTTTGCATCAGATTGCTATGTTATGGCTGCGTCTAGTCTCTGTGATGAGAATGAGCCTGTTTCATTTGATGAAGCACAAAATTCAAAAAATTGGATGGCTACTATGCAATCTGAATATGATGCAATAATGAAGAATGGTACTTGGTCTTTATGTGACTTGCCTCCTGGCAAGAAGGCCATTGGCACTAAGTGGGTATACAAGCTGAAGCATAAACCTGATGGTACAGTTGACAGGTATAAGGCTAGGCTTGTTGCAAAGGGTTATGTGCAAGAAAGAGGCATTGATTTTGATGAGACCTTTGCACCTACATGCCGTATGACTACTTTTCGGAGCATTTGTGCACTTGCAGCCCATCATGGTTGGAATGTACATCAGTTGGACATTAAAACTGCATTTCTGAATGGTGACTTGCATGAAGAAGTGTATGTTTTTCAGCCCCGCAGCTTTGCGCAGAAAGGACATGAAAACCAGGGGTGCAGGTTAAAGAAGGCATTATATGGCTTAAAGCAAGCACCACGTGCTTGGTATGAGAAGATACATGCCTATCTGGTTGCACAGGGTTTTGAGAACAATCCAACTGAAAGCACCTTATATGTTAAGCGTGCTAATGATGTGCTTCTGATCATCGTTGTCTATGTTGACGACATGCTGCTCACTGATCCTATAGAGAAGCATATTGCTGATTTTAAGGCTGATTTGCATGACCCATTTGAGATGTCTGATTTGGGACATGTGCATCACTATTTGGGCATTCAGTTTATGCAAGTTGATCGTGGAATGGCTTTGTGTCAAACGAAATATATTGACACATTATTGTAGCGTTTTGGCCTTGAAACTGTAAGCCTATTGCCACTCCTATGGAGACAGGTTTACGATTGAGTCTTCATGATGCTGGAGATACATTTGATGCTGTTCTCTATCAATAGGCTGTTGGATGCTTGATTTACTTATGCATTACTCGGCCAGATATTTAGTTTGTTGTCTCACAGATGAGCAGATTTATGCATTGCCCAGGAGTCAAGCATTGGCAAGCGGTTAAGCGCATCTTTCGCTACTTGAGAGGTACTTGGCTACTTGGGTTGTTTTATCCCAAGGGGGGATCACTACCGCCAAATTTGCATGCTTTTTCTGACTCAGATTGGGCTGGTTGCTATGACACTCGTGTGTCCACTAGTGGTTTTTGCTTCATGCTTGGTAGCTCATGTATATCTTGGTTGAGCAAGAAGCAGCCTACTGTGGCCACTTCCAATTGTGAGGCTGAGTATAGGGTAGCTTTCACAGCGACTGTTGAGTGTGTGGCTCAGACGCCTTATGGCTGATTTGGGTGTTGGCCAGTCTTCTGCCACCACCATCTTCACTGACAGTCAGAGCGCATTGGAAGTTGCGAGGAACCCTGTGTTCCATGCTCGCACTAAGCACATTGAGGTGCATTATCACTATGTCAGGGAGAGGTTCTCTGCTGAGGAGATCAGCTTGGCATATGTGCCCACGCAGGAGAACATTGCATACCTTTTCACGAAGGCTCTGCCTAGGGAGAAGTTTGAAGCTTTTCGCAAAGCTTTGGGCTTACTTCCTTTTGTGGAGTGACTTCCACATAGCTTGGCACTTCCTTATACATGAGTGCCAGCTACTTGTTCACCACATCACTCCCAGGGGGGATTTGTTGATATATTTAGGTAGTGATGTGTGTGAACACACTAGGACCGCCGGGGCACTTTTTTCCCTCTTTAGGAGGTTTTTTTCCCTCGGCTTGTCTATACGCCTATTGGCCTAATGGGCTACTTATCTTTGTACATTCTCTAGTAATACATTCAGTATTGTGTGTTTGTGCTCCAAGCTTCTTCGTCTTCCTTGTGCTGTTCGCATGCTTCCGCAAACGTCTAACTCCAACAAAATGTTGCGGGTGCATTTGTCAACTCAAACGGAATTAACAAAAACTCATAATGACCATACTTAGTTTGAAAGGCTATCTTAGGAATATCATTATCTTTAATTCTAACCTAATGATATCCTTGGTGGAAGTCAATCTTTGAAAAGATTTTAGCTCCCTTTAAGCTGTCGAGAGATCTTCAACGAGTGGCATGGGATACTTATTCTTTATTGTCAGATTGTTCAACACCCTATAGTCCATGCACTGCCTCATATAACCATCTTTCTTTTTTACAAGAAGATGGGAGCGGCCCAAGGGGACTGGATTGGCTTGATAAACCCTTTTTCCAGATATTCATTGATTTGTTTCTCAGCTTCCAGATTCTAGACATAGGGGAGTCAGTAGGGGTTTTGGGATTTTGGCTTGGTTCCCGAAAGCAGATCTATTCTATGATCAATGCTTCCACGGGAGGGTGGCAAGCCATGGGGGAGTTCCTTAGGGAACACATCTTTAAATTCCTCCATTAACTCATTGAATTTAACATACGCTTCACAAGGAATAAATGACAAGACATAAGAAACTTGTTTTATATTATGTGAATCAATTACATCGAAGCTAAGGACCAAAAAACCTTGGGTCCTAGCTTCACTGCTTACAAGTTTCTTTAATTCTATACAACACTCCGTCACGTTGGAATTCTAAAGTGTTTGTATAATAGCATCGGGACAATGAAGGTCCAAGACTCCAAAGCCACTCTCTCCCTAGAACCAAATCTTCCTGGTCCATGTTCATAATTTGGAAGTCCAATTTGTCTTTATAATCTTGGATTTCCAGTTCCAAATTTGAAATCATGGTATCCCAAACACGAGTATCTTGCCTATGCATCACAGAGACAACATATCTATGAGGAGATGGACTCTGAGGAAGAGCCAGTTTTTCAAAAGTGCATAGTTTATAAAATTATGCATCGTTGAGTCCTCCACCATTATCTGGATGGTGTGACCTTTGACTCAACCGTGCAATTTTACCAAATCATGTGGACCAAATTCTTGAGGTTGCCACATGTGTTTGGAAGCTTGGCATTTATGGGTATGATCGCAGTGCATGATTTGAACCTTATTTGTACTTGAATTTTCATCCAAGTTCAAAGTTTGGATTAGATGAATCTGTTCCTTCCCCTTACCTTTGTCAGTCAAAGAGGCCTTACTATCTCTTCCAACTAGATAGGTCCTGCTACGATGTTCTAGCTTGAGGCATTTAAAACACAAATTTTCCTTTCGTGATCTAACAAGATCTTCTTAAGAAAGCACATGTCTAAAAATACGAGGTTTTTTAGATGTGTGTTCAGATGATCTTGGCTCTTTGCCCTTATGTTTAGCGATATTTCTTTGGAAATGACCACTTTCTTGTGGGACATCTAAACGGGATTTATCCTCATAAATTTGTGCTACCTTTATCGCTTCATCAAGCGATTTAGGCGCATGTCTCTTTACCTCATTCTGGATTCACTAATTAAGTCCTCGGACAAAACCATGAAGCCGATGGAAGTCATCAAGGTTTTTCAATTTCAGTATATCATCTCGGTACTCTAAAATGTAAACCATTAATGGTCTTCCTTTTTATTGAATTCTATCCCACGCCTTCTAGTTAGGTTCCTCCTCATTCTCGGGGAGAAACTCTTTCTTAAAGAGACGGGTGAACTCAACCCACGTTGAAGGTTTTTGATGAGTCTCAGAGAGACTCATCCACCACGTATAAGCCTTAGGGCCGAGCGATAAACTAGTGTCTACCACTTGCACATGCTCAGGGGTGTTCTTAAGCTAGTGGACATCATGGCACTTCTCTAAGAACATCAAAACAACATCTTTATTTCTATCCTTATCTTCATCCCAGAAGTAAGGAGGAGGTAGATCCTTTCCCAAGGAAAGATCTACTGGATGGCTTTGACCTACTACTTGTTCCAAATTATTAGGAAACAATGGATCAGTAGGATGCATCAAGCTAAGACGACTCAAGCTACCAGTTAGGGGAAATAAATCTGCTTGGGAGATGGATGTATTCAGATCTTTCTCCAGCAAAACAAGCATTCACAAAGTTGCAATCGTATTTGTATGGCTACCCAAAGTAACCCTACCTACATCCTTAGCCTTCTAGAGTAAGTCCAAAATAGCCTTAATGTGACTTTGAATTCCATCAAAAGATTGATGAAGTTCCCCAACTTCTACCAAGACATTGGACAAACGTTGAAGGCCCTGCTCTACTCTCAATAGCCCACTGTAGCTCAAGCGTAAGCACCACCTCCTTTACTTGTCAATCCGCGGAGACGTGAGGACCGGTATGAAGACCACGAGCAAGTGAAGGCACAAGTGCGTGAGTGAAAGCACACAAAGATGCACACACATACACACACACGCGCACAAGGTAAGATCAAAGAGAGGAACAATGGAAAGCTTAGATTGCAAAAGAGTTCTCTTACAAAAGTTCTGTTCTCTAACAAGCTAACCCCAAAAATGAGCTCTCTAGCTCTTTTTATAGTTTTTTTGACTAGTTTTGGCCCTGTCCAGACCTAGTGTCCGGCCTAGTTAAAAATTAGGTTCCAAGGCTTATTTGAGGGCTCAAACGAAGTCTAAAAATTATGAAAATTGGTACGATGGTACTTCTAATACTCCTCAAGCTCGAGGACTCCTCGGCTTGAACAAAATGGAGTTACTAAAAATAGATAATGGTATTTACAATGGTTTCTAGTGATGAAAATCACTATTTTTGTAGGGGATTCTTCTGAAAATTTGACATACACTTCTTGGAGCTCCCTACTTGCTCCTTCTTCTTGTGTGTTTCCACCTTTCTGATGTGCTTCCATGCTTGTGCTTGACTTTGAGTTCCAACACCCACCTTCAAAATCATTCCTCTTGTTTAAGGTGGTGTTGATGTTGTTGAGATATCAAGCTCAACATGTGATGATCCAGGATGACACGTACCAGTTTTTCATTTTTGTGACATGTATAGTGGTCATGCCGGTATATGTAAGGGATACTTCATTGAGCTTCATTAGATTTATCTACCAAGAGTGATGGCACATTTGTTTCTTGCCATCTCACTCATTTGCGGACATTAGGTTTTTCCTTATGTACTGAGCTTTATATATTGCACTTGTTGTATTCTTATTTTAGGTCATTTCTTGTACATTCCTTTTATGTAATAGAAGAAGAAGAAGAAGAAGAAGATCATTCTTCCTTGCCTTAATCTGAGTGTGTGCTTCTCCTTGAGAGTGAGATTGTGTGTGTGAGCTCTCTTCCTTATCTCCTTCCTCGTGACTTGGTATCAGAGCCAGGTTGGCTATAGAGAGTTGGTGGAGAAGGCGACGGTGAAGTCTACGCGACAAGGTGTGGAGAAAATGCAATTTCACAAACAACCTCTGTTTGCTACGAAAATGAGCATGAAGGTAGAAGACCATCTCGACCTCCATTTCGAGCCTGCAAGGTGGGGCCCACAAAAAAAACCAAGTCAGTTTCAGAAACTGTAACTTGCATTGTGTTCGTCGACACTCATATATTCGAGATCCAAAATTTCAAGCGATTCCGTGTACTGTTGATACATGAAAACTGTGTTTTTCTGAGATCTAACTGTCACGTCATAGTGTGACAGTGCTCAAGCAGAAGTGTTGCTTGTAGTATTTTGCAGTGTTGTGAATTGTTGTAGAAATGGAAAACGCAGATGGAATGAGTCAGCTTATGAGGGATAAGCTGGACAAGAACAACTTCCATGCTTGGAGATTCAGAATGATGAATTTCCTAATGGGAAAAGGCTACTGGAAGTACATCAAAGGAGAGAATGAAAAATGCTCCGCAGTTACGAAAGAAATCGGACTGCAGACCAGTTAAGAGCATATGAGGAATGGAATCAAGGAGCACGAAAGGTAATGTATTGGCTATCTGTTAGCATACAGGATAGCATGATTGGACACATACAGGATGCCAAGACTCCAAAAGAGGCTTGGAACAGTTTGGTCACTTTGTATGAGACTAATACAAAGGCACAGAAATTGCAACTCAAGAACGAGCTGCATACATTGGAAAAGAAGAGCATGTCGGTAAGTGACTACACTCTAAAAATCAAAAACATATGTGAGTCACTTGCATCTATTGGCATGAATGTAAATGATGATGATAAGGTGGAAGTGTGCCTTTGTGGTTTAGGAGCTGCATCTAAGCAGTTCAGAACTTCCATACACACTAGGGAAAATATTCTGAATTTTGTTGATCTGGTCTATGCTCATTATTGAAGAAAAGAATCTTGGTGAGGATTCAAACTCCCAAGGAAAGCTTAGTTCTGAGCAGGTATTCTACTCTGGCAAAGGAAGAGGCAGAGGTAGAGGTTTTGGTAGTGGAAGAGGAAACAGTAACCAAGACCAAGGTCAACAACAAAATCATGCAGGAGGAAGAGGACTGTTTCGAGGTAGGGGGATCCAAAGAGGTCACAGAAATTTCCAAAGAAATGATCCACGTAATGATAGTAAAGGATGTTTGAATTGTGGTAAACCTGGGCACTTTGAACGTGATTACAGGTTGAAGAATCAAAATAACAGAAGGTAGCAAAACAACTATGCATCCACAAGTGCAGATGATTCTGAGAAGCTGTTCATGGTTCAACATCACATGATGAATTCGATGTCTACTTGTGTTTGAAAATCAAATGATAATGTCTGCTATGTTGATTCAGGTGCTTCAAATCACATGACCAGTCATGCAAAATGGTTTAGTAGTTTGCAGAAAATGCTAGATCCTGGATATGTTGAAACAGGTGATGATACATCGCATCCTATTGAGCATACAGGAAACATAGCATTGTCTATCGAGGACGGGAAGGTAAAACATCTTGCTGATGTGTTGCATGTTCCAGATATAACAAAGAATCTTGTTTCTGTTGGACAAATGGTTGACCAGGGATTACAATTCAGGTTCAATGCTGATGGATTATATGTAGAAGAGTACAAGCAGGATGGACGATTGGTTGCCAAAGGAAACAAAGTGGGTAGGTTGTTCACCTTAAATGTGAAGATTCCTGAAATGAATGCAGCCATGTTTGCAAAAGGTGCAGAAGTTATTGTAGATATAGAGATGTGGCAAAAATGGATTGGACATGTAAACTTGCAAAGGCTGAAATTGATGGAGTCAAAGGCGATTGTCCATGGACTACCAAATTTCAAAGTTGCAGAAATGCAAAAGGTATGTGCAACATGTCAATTTGGTAAACAATCAAGAGCATCATTTCCACATGACAAGCATGTTAGTGAGAATGTACTAGAAGTAGTACATACAGATGTTTGGGGTCTAGCAAAGACCACATCTATGGGCGGTTGAAGGTTTTATGTTACTTTCATTGATGACCATATACACAAAGTATGGGTATATTTCATGAAAGAGAAGAGCAAGGTGTTTAGTCACTTCTAGAATTTTAAAGCTATGGTGGAAAAGCAGACAGGGAAGTACATTGAGACATTAAGATCTGATGGAGGAGGTGAATACATGTCAAATGAGTTCACTAGTTTTCTAAAAAATCATGGAATTTGGCATCAGTTTTCATGCAGGTACACACCACAACAGAATGGCATTGCGGAATGCAAAAATAGACATATTGCAGAAATAGCAAGAGCCTTGATGGCTGAGAAGAATATGCCTCATTGTTATTGGGCAGAAGCTGTGCATACTGCTATATACATCATGAACAGAACTCCGACTACTATTGTACATCAAGTTACACCTAAAGAGAAGTTTACAGGTAAAAAGCCAAACTTATCACATCTGAAAGTTTTTGGCTGTAGTGCATATGTACATGTTCCAGATGAGTTGAGGACGAAGCTTGATCCGAAAGCAAAAAAATGTGTCTTCATTGGATACTCCCTTGAGCAAAAGGGGTACAAATGTTATAACCCACTCACACGACAGGTGAAGGTGAACAGAGATGTGGTATTTGATGAAATGTCAAGCTTCTATGAGATGCCAAAGAAGGATTGAATCTTGAACCAAACGACAAAGAAAATGCTGAAAAAGCAAGTGTAGAATCTCAAGTTTTGAGTGGACCAGATGCATCACCAAGCAATAGTTCCAACCCAAATCCATGGAGTGGAAGATTGCGTGGAAGTTTCAGTCCAACAAATTCATCAAATACATCCAAGAAAGGTAAAGAAAAGCTTTCTGCTGGTAGTCAAACATGTGCAGGTTTTGAAGATGTTGATGGAGATTCAAGTGGTTCAGAAAAGAGTCTTGATGAGGAACTTGGATTGCCCTCTATGAAGGCTCCAGGAGTAAGAAGGGCACATGCAGATGATACAAAGAGAAGTGACCCAGGACCAAGAAGATATGGGAGGATGCATAATTCAATGCAACGATTGACATATGATAGTTACATGGCTTGCCATTGTGCTTACATGACAAAGGTAATACAAGATGTTGAAGCTTCTTGTTTTGAAGATGCAATTGGTAATGCAGATTGGGAAACAGCTATGGATGAGGAGATGGCTGCACTTTATGGAAATGATACATGGAAACTGGTTCCATTGCCACAAGGAAAGAAACCCATAGGCTGCAAATGGGTTTACAAGGTAAAGCATAATGTTGATGGTAGCATAAGCAGGTATAAAGCACGATTGGTAGCTAAAGGTTATGCACAGACATATGGCATTGATTATGAGGAAACATTCAGCCCTATAGCTAAAATGTCTACTGTCAGAACACTTGTTGCATTAGCTACAACAAAAGGATGGACTTTGCATCAGATGGATGTGAAGAATGCTTTCCTACATGGTGAGTTATAGGAAGAAGTATATATGGACCAGCCACAAGGATATGAAGATTCAAAGCATCCAGAATATGTTTGTAGGTTGCAAAAGGCTTTGTATGGGCTGAAGCAAGCCCCTCATGCATGGCATGCAAGGATTGCTGATTACTTAACCAGCATTGGGTTCTCTATGTGTGATGCAGATCACTCACTATATGCAAGGAAGGCTGATGATGGCATCACTATTGTGGCTATTTATGTTGATGACCTGATTGTAGGTGGTGATAATGAAGAAAGCATCAAAGAGGTAAAGAAACTTCTTATGCAGGAATTCGACATGAAAGATCTTGGTATGCTGCGCTATTTCTTGGGCATTGAGTTTATACATACAGAAACAGGTATATGGATGTCACAAAGGCAATATGCCTTGAATATGCTGCAAAAGTATGGTATGGCTGATTGTAAGCCAATTTTTATGCCATTAGATCAGAATTTGAAATGATGAAGATGAAGAGGAATTTCTAGGTTTTTAATTATCTTGAGTAAAACTACATCATTTCCAATGATCTTGGTGTCTAAAGTGTGTTATTTTCTCAGCAGAACACAATCATGAAGTCAAATCTCAAAAATGGTACCTGTAATCCTCAGACGAGACAATCGTGATTTTGTGAATTTTGACAATTTCCATCTCCAGCATCATTCTTCAGCCAATTCTCACTCAACACATCATGAATCAACTCTCTTCATACACATTCATTAGAAATGCACAATAGAAGCTTACAAATTCCATGGATACACATAGAATAGACTCAACAAATCAAAGAAATTCACACAAAAGGAAGAATCACGATTTTCTGCAGGAAACTCCTCTCTTTACTTGGATAGCATCAAATACAAATAACCAACCCTCTCAAAATAGAGAAAATTGTCTTTTATACATTTTCAAGTGTCCCTTTTCACACTTGAATTTTGGTCCTTTTCTCTTCTAATCTAAAAATATGCTATCTAGGAGTTTCCAAAAATTCTAGAAAAAATACATATGAGTTTAATCTACATGAGGAAAACTCTTCCTCATTTTTACATCATTTGCATAAATATTTTTACAATTTTTTGGCATTTTACAATTATTTTTCCATAAAAAATACTACTTCTAACATTCTTCCCCTCCTAAACCTTTTGGCTCCTGACAAAAGACATTCTTGCTGATATATCATGAATGCTTCCTTCACTTCTTTTTTCTTTGATAGACCTGTGACAATAGGTCATGGATTTTTCTTTCATGGATTTAAGTTGTTTACCATCTCAAATAATGCTTTTCTCCATTGCACAGCAGCCTCTGGTTTATCTATCACATCTTTCTTCAAATATTATGTGTATGCGACTTCATAAGCAGTGAGTCGAGACTTAGTTACAACTGACAAGTTTCCAAATATCTCTGATTCTCTTTCAAAAAATCCATAATCAAATGCATCCTCAAAAATCTGAAGATAATGGCTACCCAAAAAAATTGTCCTACTAAAATAAGCCATCAAACATATCCTGTCTGGGGTTTCACTCAGATCAAATAATAAAGCATCAGTTGGTGAATTAAAGCCAATGTAATTGAGAATTCTGACATATGTATCTATAAATGTCTCTATGCATGCCAATATGAGTCTCATTACTCTTATTAATAAAATGCATGCTGGATCATTGACATCTTTATATGTGGATATGACATACCCTGCAGTATCAACCATATACTTCTTTGTTGGCCATGTTCCTGCCTTTGGTCTTGCTATCTTTGGAAAATTCAACCATTTTGATGGAATCTGTCCCTCCCTTCTTTCCCAAAAAACTGTCCAATTCCTTCTCCTTCCTATTGGACAATATGCTGGGTTGATTTTTAACTGTATTGGTGCTTCTTTCCATATTTTTTTGCATTCTTTATTAGCATCCAACCACCTATTTCTCCATTTGGGATTGGCTTTTTCAAATAACTCCTTTGTCACATTGATATCTTCTTCATATTCTAAATACTTGTTTGGAGGTAATCCCACCCTTGCCAACTGATAGTTTCTAATGCTTTCCATAATCATGCAAAAGGGTATACCTAAGCCATCTGCAGCCCAATGGTGTTGATCCGGATTTATTCCTTTATTCAAAGCAAAATTAACAATCTGTTCTTCATATTTCGTTATGCATTTTTCTAATAGATTCCATTTTGGATTCTCTGTCTGTCAAAAGTTTCTGAACAAACTCTTCTGAATACTCTTCTACTGGTGCTTTGTTTTCTTGTTCACCACCATGTTGGGTTCTGTCATCATCTCCTACTTCATATTCTTTTGCTTGTGTAGTCTCCACCTGCTCTTCCACCTGAGTTAGTGGTTTTCACAATTTTTTCTGTAGCTCTTCTATTGTCAACATTAAACTTCTATTTTGGGAGGTCCACAACTCTCTTTCTGATTTCCACTCATTTCTTTCCTTTTCTATATTCATCTGCCAATCACTTCTTTCTTTTCTATATCCATATGTAACTTGTTATATCCCCTCATAGAAGTAGGAGCATGTATACTGGCTTGTTTTTCCAGCTCCTTGGCTTCTTTCAACTCTGTTTGCAATCTCATAATTTCCTTGTTCAGATCTTCCTTCTCATCCTGTGTCACCTGAACAGTCTTGCTTCCTTCCTTCAACTGGTCTTCTTCCATTAGTAACTTGTTTATTTCCTCATTTGCTTTGACCATCATATATGAACTCTGTAAGGTTCTGTATCTCCCTTCAATTTTCTTCAACTCCATCTCCATTTTACTACTATGCTCTGTCTGTTTTGCACACTTCTCTTCAAGATATTGGATTTTGTTTTGTTGCTGAACCTCTATTCTTCCAAGGAAATTATTATGTATGTCAATTCCTCATTTTTCTCTTGCACAATCCTCAACTGTTCTGCTAATTGTTCCTTTTCTTTCTTTTGCTCATTAATGATTCTGCTACCTTTTACAAACTCGGATTCAGCTACCATGCCTGATATGATCATGTTTCTACTTGATGGTCTAAACTGTTCTATATTGCTCATAATAACCTTACAAGCAGATCTTATATCTTTAGGTATTCTTTCCAACCCAGCTTCTAATTCAATTTGTTTCACTTCTATCTGCATTTCTTCTTTACAGTCATTATCTTCTTCATTGTCTTCCTCATACTCTATGACCTGGTTATTTTGTCCTTCATAGCTCTTATCTGCTTCCATTTTTTCTTTGTCCTCAGATTCTAATATCTGATCCTCCTTATTCTCATGTCCTGATGTGTCTTTAATTGTCTTTGTTTCTTCTGCCTTCTTGTTCTCCATTCCTTGTTGTTCTTCTTCAAAGAGATGTTTTTCCTTTACCTGTACTTCCTTTTCCTGAATTATGGTTGAATCAGTCTCGTCAACAAGCTTTATCTGATCATTATTATCTGCTCTTTTTTTCCTTCCTCTTGCTTATCTATATCCATGAGATCCAAATCTTCCTCCGCTTCCTGATTTTCTGTAGTTGTGAACTCTTCATTATGATTCAAATCATATAGTATGTCTTCTATGCTTTGGTTGATCTCTTTTTCTGTTTCTACTTCTTTTACTTCTTGAGCATTCTTCGTTTCCAATACTTTCTCTGTTTCCTTGATTTGATCTGTCTCTTTTTGTTTGTGTACTGAACTGCATGACTGAACTTTTTTTTCTGCTTCTACTTTTCCTTCATCCAATTCGAAGTAGGTGTGATGTAATGGTTTTGTCCATTTTGTCTTTAATCCTGAATCCACTAATCCACAGTTGAATTCCTTCCTTATTTCACTCTCTTCTTCCATCATCACTGCTTTGCCTTTCAGTAACCTTCTCTCTTCTTCAGGACTAACCTGCTTTGCTTCTTCATGGACTTGTTTTCCCTGTAACTTCTCACTCAAGTCTTCTGTTGTTTTATTTTTTTCAGAGGTTTGTGTTATCACATTTGGTGTACTAGGCACTGATAAGTTCAAACTTTTCAACAAGAAATTTTCAATATCACTTTCAGAGTCTGAAGAAAATTGTGAAGAGCCTGCTACTCCTGATTTGTCCATTCTTGATTCTTTCACAGCCATATATTCCTCCTGCTTATTTTCTTCTACTATTACTTCCTCTGTCTCCATCCTTGGTAGAGGTTCTGCTACTGATTTTCCTTTACTTTTCTTGGTTAACTTCCTCTTCAGTACAGGTTTCTTCTGAACCTTCTTCTTCACTACAACTGTAGTCCTAGTTTCAGGAGGTCCTTGTAGCTCTTTAAAATATGCTAACAGTTCCACTTCTTTTTTGAAAAAAATTTCCTCTGTCTCTGCTGCCATCATCTGGTCATGCAGCTCTTCATAGTGCTCTACTTCCTCTTGAACCCAATCAGTTGCTTTGCAAGAGTAGTCCTCCAACATCTTTTGATATTGGGCTTCATATACTGCCCTTTTATGATTTCCCTGAGTCAAATAGGTATACAACTGCTCTTTGCTTGTCTGAGGTGGGTGAGGGTCATTTGAAGATTGTACCTGCTTCTGAGAAGCTTCATGTTCTTCCTTAGTTGCTTCCTCCTGTTCCAATTCCACTTTTCTGGGATCCAATCTTCTTTTCTTTACTGGAATGACTTCTTCTGAAATTCCTTTTCTTTTCCTTTCTACTCCCCTCATGCTTGATTGGCCTTCTGCTTCTCTTATAGCCATCTTCCTCGAAGGACTTTTGATTCCTGTCATCAGACTTCTAAAGTATTGAGCTTCTAGAGCTAGTTGTAATTGATCCTCCATCCCTAGAACATGATATATAATTCTAGTTAAGAATTGGGCTCCATTCATATACTTCTTTTGCTCCCAATGTTTGGTTGCTTCCTTTAATTTCTCATGTATATATGGAGTTACATCCATCACCCCAAAAGGCTTAGTTTTGTCCTTATTATTGAACATCATCAATGTTACTAGTTTGTGTGGCATGGTGTATCTAGGTAGTTTTGGAAAACAGAAGTATTGCAAAAACATTCTGATGACATACTCCTCATTTTCTCTTCCCTTAAAATCAGGAAATTTAGAATATCCTGTATATGTTTCTTTATTCTTCTTGACAAAGCTGTTATCCAACTTAGTTCCCATTGGGTAAAACTGAAGGGCTTCCCTGATATGCTCTGCTTTTATTGTGATGTTCACTTCCTGATTTTCTTTGTTCCTGACAGCACACTTGAAATATGCCTCATTGCCCTTTCCAACTTCCAACAGGCTGTTCATCACTTGTGCCACTCTTTCAAAATCTATAAAGAATATGGGTTCATCCAACAACCTGTGTATTCCTACTGCTTTCCATCTTTTGTAATTGACTGCAATTCTTTGGAATTTGTAAAACTCCTGACACAGCATAGTGTACTTGTAACCTCCAACTCCTACTGTAAATATGTGCTGGCCAATAATACTCAGAGTTTCCTTGAGCTCCTTAACTACCTTCTCTGCTTCTAGAATTTCTTGCTCTTCATCAGATTCCAGATCCACCTCCTCTACTGCAGCTTCACTGTCCAGGAACCAATGTCCTTTAGACAGAGTGACTGAGTCTGCTTTGAAATCATGGATTGGTAGTTCCTTTGAATTCACCATTCTGGAGAAAATATCATATCACACAAAAAGACAAAAAAATCCACCCACATGAGTCACCAAAAAATAAAAAATAAAAAGTGACATTTGTTTTGAGATGAAATGAAAAAAAGAATGAAAATAAAATCTCAATTAAATCCTGACTTCCTCAAACAACTCAATTAAAGTGATCATTACATGTGTAGCAAGATGTCTAGTGTTCTCTTCTCTTCTAACAACTTTTATAAAGAAAGGAAAGATTTGAAAACTATAATTAGTTGAAGAAAATTGAATATAAAAAAATAAAACAATAAAAAATAGAAACCTGCTATACTTCTATCTATATCTTGCTTTGTGATGTATAACTTATAAAAGAAAAATGGATAATTTTTCTCTCTTTTCTCATAAAGAAAAAAATGAAATGGATAATTTTTCTCTCTTTTCTTTTTTTTTAATAATTCTATATATTTTTTTAATAATTTTTCTCTCTTTTCTCTCTCTTTTTTTTTTTTAATTACTTTCAACTTCCTTTCTTCCCCTCCTATTTCTTTCCTCAGAAAAAGGATAAAGTAGAACAAATTGTCATTATGTCCAAAATGTCATATTTTCTTCTCTGTAACACTCTGATTTCCTTATCCAAGATCCTAACTTCATATCAGATACTCATGTTTTTTTTCCATTGAATCAAATCTGATTTTTTACCCAATAATATTTAATCCTTGCTGACCCTGTTCTAGGGATACACCCATCTTCTTTTGATAATTTTTTGGCTTCCATATCCATTTTGTTCTGGGAATTTTTTTTTATGAGCACGGTTTGTGGGCACTTTGTTTCCACATCCTTCTTGTTCTAATGTCTTGATACTTCTGACTATGCCATAGTCGCCACCTTCCTTCTGTCTTTTCACCAACTTTTGCTCCTTCAATTTTTTCTTGGTTTTGATTAAGTGAGGCTTGATCATAAAGTGATTGTATTGGTGATGTCTATGTATTTTCTAATGAAAAAGTAAATCCTTCTAGGTCTAGGTCATGAATATCCTGTCGATCTTCCTGTTCTTCATTACTCAATAAAAACATTAAAAACCTTTTGTCATTTATTGTCAACTTGAGCTTCATTTTTTCAAAATCCAAAATTACTTTACCTTGCTTTAGCCATGGTTGTCCCAAAATCAATTTTTCAGTCATCAAGTGATCTGGCCATTCTTCACAATCTATTCTCATATATTCTTTATTGAACTTAACCTCAATAGAAGGTGAAGACATGCTTTGTATTATTTGTCCTTCCAAGGTTTTGATAAAGGTTTTGCTTTGAGACCTTTTTATGTTAAACTTATTCAACAAAGCTGAATTGATCAAATTTACCTGTGCTCCTGAGTCTATCAAGACTTTAATTTTTTCATCCTAAAAATTCATTGTGATAACAGGCAAATGTTCTTTTTCTTTTAGAGATGTTTCACACAAAAGGATTTCTCTAATATGTTTTATTTTTCTTATCCTTTCTTTTGCCTCCTGTTGAGCCTCCCTTCTAATGTTTTCCTCTTCTTTTTTCCTGTTTTGAGCTTGATGTAATCTTCTCCACTCAGAAGCAGTTAATGGAAGATCATACCTTTTAACTCTACATCCACTTATGAAGTTTGGCATGATTTCTCCATCTATATTAGCTAATTGAATAGCTCCACTATTACTGATCTGATTGATAATATATGGTCCATGCCCTTTCTTCTGAAATTTCTTTTGATGTTCTTTTACTGTGTATGCCAAAACTAAATCTCCTTCTTGTAGATCTTTTTCTTTTATGTGAACATCATGATAAGCTTTTTGCCTTTTCTTGTCTGCATATATACTCATAATTGCTTGGAGTCTAGAAGCTCCCAGTTTTTCTAATTCCATTACTCTCTCAAATAATTCATGTCCAGTCCAATTGTATTGACTACCCACCTTTAGTGTTAGAATGAGGAATTCCAAAGGTAGAACTGCATTTTGTCCATATACCAAATTAAATGGTGTGGTTCCTAATGCAGTTTTGTATGCCACTCTATAGGCCCATAGGACATGATTAAGTTGTAAATCCCAATCATTCCTGTTTGTGTTTACCAATTTTGACAATACAGTGCAAAGTACTTTATTAGTACTTTGTGCTAATCCATTGGCTTGTGGGTGATATGGGGCTGACTTTCTATGACTAATCATGAAATATTCAGTTATGTTTTCTATGGTTTGGTTCAAAAAATGAGTTCCCCTATCACTTACCAATTCAATTGGTAGTCCAAATCTGGTGATGATATATTCATAGAGAAATCTAGCAGTAGTATGAGCATCATTCTTTTTTGTAGCTCTAGCCTCTGTCCATTTGGTCAAGTAATCTGTAGCCACTATTATGTATTCAACATGGGATTGTCTTGCTGGAGGATGTATGGGTCCAATGAAATCCAACCCCCATTTACTAAATGCTCTTGCTGAAATCAATGGAACTAATGGCATGTTATCTCTTCTATTGGGTTGACTTCTCTAACAAATGTCACATCTTTTTACATATGTTCTTGCATCGAGAAATAGAGTTGTCCACCAAAAGCCAGAATATAATATGAGTTTAGCAGTTCTGTCACTTGAGAAATGTCCTCCTGCCACTCCAGAATGTGCCATCTCCAACATTTCCAGATATCTATCTTCAGGAACACAAATTCTTAAATATCCATCCATCCCTCTTTTATACACTTGATCTCCTATTAATTGATACTCTTCAGAAATCATTTGTAGATTCTTTGAGTCTGCACTTTTTCTTTCTTGTTTTCCTTTCTTGTTTCTTTTCAATTCCTCAATGATGTTCTCACTCCATTCTAGGTTTTTCTGAAACCAATATAGAGTTATAAGTTCTGAATTTTGCAAGAATTGGCATTCCAAGCAGTTAGCAACATATTTTGTTACATCTTGAAGCTTATTAGGCCAATGTACTCCCATCCTATTGAGATTACTTAGGGTGACTATTATGGAAGCATGAGTACAAGGGTTCCAACAATGAGCTCTTAGATATTCCTGTTGCTCCTCCTCTCGAGTACAATATTCCAATATGCCTGTATGGTTGAGGTGATACAAGTGCCCATCTAGCAGCATAAAATTCTTGCTTTGTAATACTAAATGTGTGTTGTTTCCAAATGTTCTGCAAGGTCCCATGGTTAGCAAAGGTACTAAAGTCATGGCCCATTCAGGAATACTTTCTACTTTGAACAGATATGTATCTGGAAGGTCATCATCTAAAGGTGAACTTGGTTCTTTAGCCTGGATTCTGGACAAATGATCTGCTCTCAAATGTGTTTTTCCCTGTCTGACCACCACCTCAAACTCAAACTCCATCAGTAGAAGAAACCATCTGACTATCCTACCAGTGTGACAAGGTTTGTTTACCAGGTATAGCAAAGCTTAGTGATCCACAAAAAATTTAAACTTGTTGGCCAAAAGGTAATGTCTATATTTTTTTCACAGCAGATATCATTCCCAACCCTTCCCTCTCAGTGGTTGTGTAATTTTTTTCTGCTGAATTCAGTTGCCTACTAGCATAAGCCACTGGGAAATCTAATTTGCTCCCTTCTATTGGTTGTTCTAACACACATCCCATAGCATCATTTGAATCATCCACATGGGCATGAAAAATTTTATCCCACTATGGGGTTTTTAGAATCGGTGTTGTTACCAAACAAGTTTTCAGGGTCTCAAAAGCTTGGTCACACTCTTTGGTCCACTCAAATTTTGTGATCAAGGCATACAAAGGTTTTGCTATATCAGCAAACTTGTGTACAAATTTTCTATAATACCCGCAATGTCCCATGAAAGTTTGAAGTTCCTTTACATTTGTTGGTCTTGGAAGTTCCACTATGGCCTTAATTTTTTTCTCATCAGTTGAAATTCCATTTTTGGAAACTATGTGGCCTAACATTCTTCCTTGTCTTACAAAGAATACACACTTCTCTGGATTTAAACATACTCTGTATGTTCTGCATTTCCTGAATATGTTTTCTAAATCTTCCAAATGGTCATGTCGTTTTAATGAAAAAGTACACAGATCATCCACATAAATTTCCATTACATTCCTCAGGAATTCTTTGAAGATATGACACATCAATCTTTGAAAAGTTGTTGGGGCATTAGTTAATCTAAAGGGCATAACCCTAAAAGCATAAATTCCCCATTCTGTGGAAAAGGCAGTTTTATGTTGGTCTTCCAAGGCTATGGGTACCTGATTGTATCCTGAAAAGCCATCCAAAAGACTATAAACCTCCTTCCCTGCCACTCTTTCCAGAAGATGGTCTGTTATAGGCAATGGGTAGCTATCCCTTATAGTTGCAGCATTCACTTTTTTCAAGTTAATGCATACCCTAAGATTCCCATTCTTTTTTGGTACTACAACTATAGGAGATATCCACTCTGTGTATTCAATTGCATAGATGAAATTGGCAGCCAACAGCTTGTCAATTTCTTCCTTTATTTTCGCAGAGTATTTATCATTGAATGTGTAATGTCTTTGTTTGCTAGGCTTTGCATCAGGTGTAATAGGAATCTTATGCTCACAGATTTTAGGATCAATACCTTTCAAGTCCTTATAGCTGTAAGCAAACACATCCCTATAGTTCTTAGCCAGTTTTCTTAATGCTTCCTCCTCTTGATTTGTCATATCATCAGCTATTACAATATGTCTTTCTTCCCCTTCTTCTTGGGTGATTATTACCTTTTTAGTTTGTTCCTCATTGTCATATGCCTCTCCTCTTTTCTTTTCCCTCTTTGGTTTCATTTTTAAAAGTAGTTTGTCTTCTACTTCATAAGTCTTGAAATTTGCAGGCACATCAAATTGTTGATCCTTGTTTGTCATTTTCTCAGTTTTTCCATCTTCTTGATCTTTTTCTATTTCTTTGTGTTTGTTTTTTCTATATTTGCCTGAGCTTTTATCTTTTATTGCATCTGCAGCTTTTACCTCTTCCAAATATTGTGTTTTTTCATTTTTCAACACCATTTCTTTTTTCTTGTCCTCTTCTATTTCTGATACCTTTTATCATTTGTATTCCTATGTGAAAAACATCATATCCTTCATCAGTTTGGAATCTCACTCCCACATACTCATCTTTGGCTAGATCCATGGTGGCCAAAATCTGGTTCCAACCATAGGGCTCAAATTCTTCATCTTTGAATTTTTGTGGTATATAGGTCTCATCTTGTAATTTCCTCCCTTCTGTACAATCTTCTCTCCTTAATCTTCCTTTTCCATTTGTAAGGTTTCTTAACACATTGCACTTCCATATTGATGATTCTGTTTCATTCTGATCTTCCAACTCTGATTCTTCACTCAATTCCTGAATTTGATGTATTTTAAACCATTCTTGAGGGGATATGTCACAATAATGACCATTTCTTAGATTCACTCTGGTTATCCTTCCTTTGCTCTGAAGGTACAGGCAATCATTACCCCAATCTTGCACAATTTGCATTTGTCTCATAAATGGTCTTCCTAGGATAATTTCATATGAAGTGGATTGTGGGAATTCAACTATGGCAAAAGTATGCTCTATTTCTATTCCACATATGTCCACAATCACCTTTTCCCATATTCCTAAGGGTTTTTTTATATGTGCATCTGCCAATTGCAATCTCATTTTAGTGGGTATTAATTTATTTTTTCCCCATCTTTCCCAAGTTTGTTTAGTCATGATGGCCACTCCTGATCCACTATCCAATATAGCTTTGGCATGATTTTTACCAAATTGTATTTTCAGGGTTGAGTTTCCTTCTTCTCCTTCACAATATCCTCCTATTTTATCAATAGGAATGTACCACAATTCCTCCAAATCTTGTGGTTGTGGATCAAAATTCTCTGGTATTGCTTCCCATTTTTCCATTGTGTATTGTAAGTGAGGATTTTGTTTTACCAATTCCTCCATTGTAGTGTGGTATAGGATGGTACATTGTTTGTCTATATTTACATGGAATGTAATTTGTGAGTTATCTTCTTGATCAATTGTTGCCTTTGTTTCCCCAACTACTGTTTGAGAATGGTCTAATTCCCCCATTTTGAGTTGTGCTTCTTGTATGATTTGTTTGCATTTTTGCATCCTTTCATGCTCTATATCTGGCATAGGATAAGCCATTACATGGTCTGTAGGATTTGGTCCCTCTTGAAGTCTCCCCTTGTATGCTTTTATCAAGGTTTCTAGACTCTGTGAATTTCTTATCTCTGGCTAGGTTTGTGTCTTTTGAGGTGGACTATTGTTTGACTGTTCCATATTCTCTTCCTCCAGACTTTTACCCCTTCTCATTTTCCTTTCCCATCTCCCTTTTTGTCTGTTTTTCTTCTCCTTTGAAACTGAATTTCTTATTTTGTTCCTTAGTTGTTTCCTGTTGTTTAGCTTGTGCCCTTGTTATAGCATTTACGTTAACTTGGTCAAGGTCACTCAATTCTTCTTGCTCCATGATGTTGAATGTTTTTAATGGTATGTTATTAGATGTGTTTTGTTGATTCTGAGGATTTCTTGGACAATCATTTATTAAATGTTCCCTGCCACAATCCTTGCAATAGGCTCCTTCTACTCATAGTGTAGGAGGTTGTGGACAGTCTCTAATGAAATGTTCTCCCCCACATCTATAACAAATTATCTTTTGACTCCCTTTGAACTGAGGTTTTTGATTGGACATATAATTATTGGTTATATACATGATCTCAATTCTCCCATTCCCCAAATCTAGGGCTTGTAATTCTGGTTCTCTCATCTCATATCCTTCCCACTCTTCATGATATCCTTCATTCCAATGATAATCTTCTTTGTACGGTGATCTTATTCTTGAGTTTCCTTCTTCTATTGGTGTGTATTTGACTAGTACCACATTTGTTGGTAATGGAGGTTGTTGCCCAAGTACAGGTCTTGGTTGCTCAATAAATCAAGATTCTCTTTGGTTTGCATATTCTCTCTCCTTAACGGGTTGTTTATTGTAAAAGCATTCTTCTCTGGTATGATTTGTCCATTTTCTTTCTAGTGTAGAGTATTTGAGTGTTTTCCTATCTTGTAAATGTTGTGGTTTTTGATAGGGACATTGTTGTACTTCTACAGCTTTGGCAATTGCCTGTGCTAATTCTTCTGCTGGTGGGATTTTATCTTCATCTGTTTTTTGTTGATCAAATGCTAATAGATCTTGTCCTCGGTTATCCTCTAAGTCTATTGCTTCTTTAACACATGCTCCTAGGTCTGGACACCTTCTATAATACACCAAGGTTCTCAATTGGGTACTTCTCAATCCTTCTATGAATAGGGATACTTGTATTGCAATGGATGGTACCTCCTCTCTGGGACATCTATCAATATACTGCTTGAATCTCTTGGTTGCCTCTCTGACATTTTCACCTTTTTGCTATTTAAAGCTATGTATCAAGGTAGCTCTACTATGTTTTATTCCAGTTTTTGAGAACTCCCCTATGAAGGCTTCAAGGAAGGATTCAATCTCTGCGTACATTTCCTTTCTCAAGGGAATGCACCATGATAATGCAGGTCCTGTTAAGGTTAGACCAAATGCCTCAAATTGGACTTTGAAATCCTCTACTTCTTTTGCTCTAATTAATAGTCTAAATTCTGCAGCATGGGCATGAGGATCAGAATATCCTTCATATTGATTTTTCATACATTTGGCTACTTGATAGGGTCTAAGCATTCTGCCCTGATTTTGCCAATGATGTCTTCTTCTCAATGGAAAATCATTAAATCCTTCTGCTTCTTTTTCAAAAGGATTTGGGGAAGTATGTGTTCTCCTACCTTGCTTGTTGTTCACTATTATTGTGAGTTTCATGTGGTCTTGGCAAGTCTGATTGCCCTAGGTTCTGTTCACAAGGTCTCTTATCTGCACATCACCCTAGGTCATTAGAATTTTCTGGGTCTTGTGAGAAGATGTATACACATCCCTGCCTATCCTCATATCTACCATCCTGATATTCCAAACCTATTTGTATACATGTATTTGAGAATGTTTCTATAATCAACAGTTTCAGAGGATTCATTGGTTTCATTTAAATTCTCCATATTAATTTCTTGCCCTAAATCTTTTTCTTGCAATTCTCCTATTACTGACTCTACCTCTTTCCTTCCTAGCTCTTGCTTAGAATGTGTGTACAATTTATTACCAGACCTAAGGATCATTCAATTAATTTCACGATTCTTTGGAGAGAATCGTGTTTTCCACGACTCTCTGGTGAGAATTGTGTTTTTCACGATTCTGTGATGAGAATCGTGTTTTTCACGATTCTGTGGTGGGAATCGTGTTTCTTCACGATTCTGGGGTGAGAATCGTGTTTCTTCACAATTCTCTGATGAGAGTCGAGTTTTTCACGATTCTGTGATGGGAATCGTGTTTGTTCACGATTCTGTGGTGGGAATCGTGTTTTCCACAATTCTGTGATGAGAATCGTGTTTTCACGATTCTGTGGAGGGAATCGTGCTTTTCACGATTCTGTGGAGAGAATCGTGTTTTCCACGATTTTGTGATGAGAATCATATTTTTCACGATTCTGTGGAGGGAATTGTGTTTTCCACGATTTTGTGATGAGACTCGTGTTTTTCACGATTCTGTGGAGGGAATCGTGTTTTCCACGATTTTGTGATGAGAATCGTGTTTTTCACGATTCTGTGGAGGGAATCGTGTTTTCCATGATTCTGTGGAGAGAATCGTGTTTTCCACGATTTTGTGATGAGAATCATTTTTTTCACGATTTTGTGGAGGGAATCGTGTTTTTCATGATTCTGTGGAGGGAATTGTGTTTTCCATGATTCTGTGATGAGGATCGTATTTTTCACGACTCTGTGATGGGAATCGTGTTTTTCACGATTCTGTGATGAGAATCGTGTTTTTCACGATTCTGTGATGGGAATCATGTTTTTCACGATTCTGTGATGAGAATCGTGTTTTTCACGATTCTGTGATGAGGATCGTGTTTTTCACGATTCTATGATGAGGATCGTGTTTTTCATGATTCTGTGATGGGAATCGTGTTTTTCACGATTCTGTTATGAGAATCGTGTTTTTCAAGATTCAGTGGTGGGAATCGTGTTTTTCACGATTCTGTTATGGGAATCGTGTTTTTCACGATTCTGTTCCCAGACGATCGTGATTGCTCACAATCGTTAGAAAACACGATTTTCTTATGAAAATCGTGCTCTGGGAATTGCAATTTTGTGTTTTATTTCAGAGAATCGCGATTTTGTGTTTGACTACAGAATCGCGATTCTATGCAGATTTTGAAATTTTTTGAGGTTCTTGTTTTTAATTTTTTTATTTCTTCAATAGAGTCACTTATTAAACTTCTGACATGCAATAAAAGAGTTTAACAAAATTATTATTTTTTCCACTGAAAACTCCAAACATCAAAACATCTCCATTCCGTGTTTTTATTGATTTCTAAGTTTTTTATGTTCTAAACTTCGTATGAAAACTTGAATAGATGCAAAAATTTGTTAGAAAGTCCTTACCTTGCTTGGTTGATCAGAAAATGTCCAAAAGCTTGTGTTTGTAGATGATCGCGATTCTGTCCACTCTCACTCTCTCTCTTTCTCACTCAAATGAGGTTTCTTCTGAGATTTCAGGGTTTTATAGATTTCACACAATCGCGATTTTGTTCAATATTTTCAAAATCTTGACTTTTCACTTGTTCAAGTTTTTACCCTTCACAATTTTATGATTTAAAGTCCCAATTCCTAACTTTTCATCACAAATTACTTCCTTTATCCTCCTGGTGAAAATCGTGATTCTGTACTTACTTTCCAAATTTTAGTTATTTCATCCTCAATTTTCTCTGATTTTTTTTTTTTGAAATTTGAATTCCTTAACCCACTTTATGAAACTCTTTTACAACCTCTTACCTTTATACCCAAATGTACAGAAAATAATTCAAGTTCTTTTCCTTACTGAAAATCGCGATTCTGTATAGAGAATCATATTTTGTGAACTTCTTTTTTTTTTTTTTTGCAATTTTGATTCTTCTTTCTTCTTACACCTCTCCCAGATTCTTCACCAACTCCGGTCACCTGCAATTTTACATCATGAACATAAATTAGCAATCCTGTGTAGAGAATCATGTTTTTCTGATCCTCCCTTTTTTTTTTTGACTTTTCTTTCCACTTGTTCCCCTTCAATATTCCTTACCAATTTCAAATCAGCTATCACCTGCATTTTTTTATCATTGACAAAAAATTAACCAGAAAATCGCGATCCTGTGAAGAGAATCGTATTTTTCTGTTTTTCGAGTTTTTAGCAATTTTTAGCTTTCCTTCCACTTGGTCTCCTTCACTCTTAACAACAACACTTCAGTCCAACTTCCTAAGGAAAAAAGAATTTTTTTTGAATGTTTTAATGAATTTTATGAATTTTTTTTTATTTTGCCCTAAATTAAGGTAAACACTTCACTTAGGGTTTCTTGTTTAGTGATCTATTGATCCTGTGTTCCCTGATTGGTTATACTCCTTTATGCTTTGCTATCAAAACAGTTCATGAGCAAAACTTCCCAAAGAAAATTGTGCTAACAAGTGCAAATATCAATTTTTGCAAAGATAAACTCAAACATTTTTCTTTTCAAGATGCAAATAAACTTTTCTCAAGATTATTGCTTTGCCTTGATTAACAAATGGATCTTATCTACTTGCATCTAGCTACTTTACTTGACTTTCCTCAATGCAATCATGTCATCTTCCCAAGATCAACAATTTTGCTTGGTACTTGGTCAAAAAGCACTCTACAAATGCAAAGATAGACACCTTTTACTTTATCTTCACCTCTCTTGATTTAGTTTTTTCACACACCTGCACTTTACTTATAAAAAATGATAAGAGCAACTATCAATTTGCAAAAATTTCATCACTTCTATACTCAAAAGGCTATCTATTGCTTTCTTTTCCCAAAAGACAAACAAAGAAACCTACCTTTTCATGTTTCCATTTCTTGATTAAAGAGTATTACCTTTTCAATGTGTTCAATACCATCAACAATAGAAGATCCAACAAGGTCCAACTTCAATGAAGCTTTTGCTATACTCCCCGGCAACAGCGCCAAAAAATGTTTGTTGTTAACCTTTGGAGTTATCCTCTCCAATCATTTTAGCATAAAGAATCAACAATACATCTTATATTTGTCAATCCTGGAAGTATACAAGAGACCACAGTCCCTTCTAGATGATAGAATCCAAGAAATAAGAGAAAACTAGCTGGATTTCTGAGAAATGATGAAGATGAAGAGGAATTTCTAGGGTTTTGATTATCTTGAGCAAAACTACATCATTTCCAAAGATCTTGGTGTCTAAAGTGTGTTATTTTCTCAGCAGAACACAATCATGAAGTCAAATCTCAAAAATGATACCTGTAATCCTCAGACGAGACAATCGCGATTCTGTGAATTTTGACGATTTCCATCGCCAGCATCATTCTTCAGCCAATTCTCACTCAACACATCATGAATCAACTCTCTTCATACACATTCATCAGAAATGCACAATAGAAGCTTACAAATTCCATGGATACACATAGAATAGACTCAACAAATCAAAGAAATTCACACAAAAGGAAGAATCACAATTTTCTGCAGGAAACTCCTCTCTTTACTTGGATAGCATCAAATACAAATAACCAAACCTCTCAAAATAGAGGAAATTGTCTTTTATACATTTTCAAGTGTCCCTTTTCACACTTCAATTTTGGTCCTTTTCTCTTCTAATCTAAAAATATGCTATCTAGGAGTTTCCAAAAATTCTAGAAAAAATACATATGAGTCTAATCTACATGAGGAAAACTCTTCCTCATTTTTACATCATTTGCATAAATATTTTTACAATTTTTTGGCATTTTACAATTATTTTTCCATAAAAAATACTACTTCTAACAAAAGGTTATACTACCAAAGCCATCCTAGACATGGGTGGAGGAGTAGCTATCGCAACCACTTCTTTGTGATTGACACGCATAAATTCCTATGATGTTGCTACGTTTACATTCATATAAGTTGGCAAGTCATTTACTATAGGGACCTCTCATATGGTTGAATTTCTACCTTCTTAAATTTTTTGCCTGATCAAGCTCATTTCTTCTTATAGTGCACTTCAAATTTCCATAGTTTTCATATAAAGTGAAGCATAAATTTATTCAACATGATTATGTTCGTCAATATCTGTAGGCGCTTAGTTCTTTTCTTTGTTTCCTTTCTGTCGATTTTCATATTATATGAGAGCTTTATCATTTACTTCTCTGTCACTTTATTATTTATTGCTCTATTTTTTTTGTGATGGATCACATCCAATTCTCGAGGTGCTAACTAATTGTTCGAAGTATTCACTTTTTTTTATTAATCAGAAGTTACCATGAGAACTGATTGTTAATATCGCCTTTAGAAGTACGAATGTTTTTTATACATTATAGCAATTAGCAAAGGGAAAGGAAACTCTTTGTAATATTTCCACATATGATAAAGCACGGATTGCATAGTTGTATCAGTAGAAGAGATTCAATTATCTTTGTTTTTTGCTTGAGCATTGTTCAACTGCTGCTTTAGCACAATTTTCTAGGTTTAGAATTCGTACGAAATAAAGGTTTAGAATTCACACATCTCGAAGCTTGATTGTGAATCTTGCTGATCATATGATTACTATTTAAGATTGAATGGGCATTTATGAGTTAAAAAAAAAACAGTGTGTAAAGGTTTGTTTGTTTTCTTCAAGTGAACTCAGAACCGATAAATTGTCATTAGTTAGCTACCTTGCATGATTTTAACTACTCATAAATAAAGTTATGTCAACTTATTCTTTTGTCCATGAAGTTTCCACTTCTTGGTGACGAAGCCTTTTTGAATTGTTTTACGATCCCATCTTGGAGTTCTTATTACCTTATCTCATGGTGTGGTAACTTGCAATGAATTTGTCATACAATGAATTAAAGATTCATCGAATTGTGTCGGCTTTCATGATTTACAAAACGAATCGATATGTCTATTTATAATTTACTATTAAAATCTTGTTTTCAAGTGTTGCTTTCTTGGGAGTCCAAAGCTAAATCCAATATCACCTGAGCTTGCGCCAAGCACCCGGTGTGCGACGATAGATTTGGCGGTTGACTTGATCCACCAACCGATCATCTACTCTTCCCGACACTATTAGTTCCAATATTGACATATGGACCCAAGAATCCTCAAGTGAGAACCCAAGACAAAGAGGTAGTGAGAACACAGAGATATCAAATCCTCACCGGTAGCATCTATAGGCAAGACCATCAAAATATCCTTGCTTCTTGTGTAGAAGAACAAGAGTATAACAATTGGTTGCAACTAGCACATGTAGGTACACTAGACCAACATCATTCGAGACAAGTGACGTTATTGAACTTGAAAAGACTAGGTGTGTATTGGTTGTCAATGGAAAAAGATATCCGACGACTTTGTAATGAATGCCCAAAGTGTTGTAATAGACCACTAATAGAACATACCACTCTCTACCAGGTGATCCTAATGCCAGATTGGAGTGAACCTTTAGTCACTTATCTAAGGATGAAGACTTTTCCAGAGGACATGACTTTGGCACGTAAGCGAAGCCTAGAGCAAGAGGCTCTAGACTACAGGCTCATTGGTGATACCTTGTATAAGCGAGGAAGAGACGGTTATCTGAGGATATGCGTGCATGAAAGTGAATACCTCAACCTTTTGGAAGTTGCATACCAGGGTGCAGCAGGAGGCCATTTTGGACTTGACCGTGTTTAAGGCCATACTATTTTTAGGATTATGGTGGCCCACTCTACATATGGATGCTCATACCTATGTAAAACAATGTGATTTATGCCAAAGAACTCAGTATCCCATACGCAGGGATGAGATGCCCTTACGGCCCATGATGGGAGGGCGCGCATTCTCAAAGTGAGGAATAGATTTTGTTGGACCTATTTACCCCCTTGCGAAGAACTCCTATGCCGAGTATATCATCGTTGCCACTGACTATCTCACTAAATGGGTAGAAGCCAAGGCCACAAGGAAAAATGATGCACGCACCATGGCGAATTTCTTGTTCGAGAATGTCTTCACAAGATATGGACTTCCTATCGAGCTTGTAAGTGATAGGGGTACTCATTTCCTAAATGAGGTTATTGAATATCTATTACAATACTTTATGGTAATACACAAGAAATCGACATTGTATCATCCGCAAGCTAACAAACAGGCTGAGAGTGCTAATAAGATTTTGTGCAACATCTTAACCAAGATTGTGAACAATAAATGTTCGGATTGGGATCAACAATTACACCACGCCTTATGGGATTATCACGTAGCCTATAAGACAGTGCCCAATGTCATACCTTTGCAGATGGTTTTTGGTCAGAATGTTGTGTTGCCTTTAGACTTTTTGATACCCACACTCAAAATTGAACTTGCAAGATAGTATCATGAGCTACCACTCAGAGGTCGGTGCAAAGAGGTGTTGGACGTAGCAAAAGACCCCAAGTTGTGTGTGGCCTCCATCCAACTTTGTGTGGATTAACTAGCCCTACTGAACAGAAGCATGAAATACCATCCATCTAGGAGAGGTGACTGAGCAAAGCAGACAGGAACCAGACAAATATGGTGGCATAAGGCTCAGCCTCTAGTTGGGTGTGAAGTGTCAGACTTCGAGCAAGCCCTACAAAAGCCCACAAACCTCCCAATCAGGCACTTACACAGGGGAGGATTCAAGAACCTCCATTGGATCACCTTCGCGAACACGGTGTTCACCTAAATATGTGGTATAGAATGTCCCACTGCATAATGGGCTGGACACATTAGCAGTGGATCTCTCTTCATTTCTAAAACAGAGCGTGGATATGACACTTCACCCTTAACATGTAGCATGGCCACATCACCCACATACTCAAAGGAGCAGCACATCAGAGTGGCCCTTTAGACAGTCTACTAAGGCATTCCCACAACCAAGGTGGATACGCAAAGCTACAGTATCTAGTGAGTCAAACACTCTAGATCTTTGGCATCCCTCTCAATTTCAATCGTGACAATGTATTCCACAGATTTGGGTGCCCAAAACCTTGGTGACCACTCAGTCCAAGTCTCGCCAGCTTTGGATACCCAAGAAATGTGTAGTTTATGCTTCAACTTTAGTCAGCTCAACGAAAATCTTTTCTTCGAGTAATAGGACACCTTACACACCCTCTTTTGTAGATTCCATTTCATCTCTTCTACCCCCCCCCCCCTTGTTGTACAAAAATGGATTCCCCAACTCTTAACCAAACCCATCCCAACCACCGACTTAGTGAAGCTAAACACTTATTGACCACTCCACCCATATCCAACTCGACAAACTCATATCATCACCATCCTTGTAATCTACAATAACATTGTAGGTAGTGCTCCTTAGTTTTCAATTGTAAAGCCATGCACCTCATACACTACCACTCACAATCAAATCATGCACTTCTGGAGGTCTCATCTTCTTGGAATCTTAATTATTTTCTATGACTAATGTGTTTCCCTCTTCACTCCAACTTAGGTTCATTTACAAGATCGCATCATGCAAACGAAAAGTTCCACCAGCACAGCGCTCGGATGGCGTATAGTCGACTTCTCAACTCTCCCATTTGAGAGCCTGTTAACAACATTACCGCTAGAGTTTCAAGGTTTCATAGGACCCATGCCCATTGAAGAACCTCCCCGAGGAAAGACAAAAAGAGTAAGCAGCACGGTGCATTGGTTCCAAGGGCTTGCCAGACCATTGGACGAAGCAGAGTTCATCTATGAAGCCAACCTGACTTACGGAGCAAATGTGTGGAGGCGCTATCAATTCTTCTCACAAGAGTTTGAAGACCTTTAGAATAGTGAAGAACTCAAACCCATGTGGCAGAGAGCAAGATTTTCCAACTACTTCCATGCACCACTACCTAAACCTGACTTTTACAGGTGTTATTACTTGGTGGCTTCTATTAAAGAACAAGAGCGAAAGGAATTGGATCCAGTCTTCGTGCTACCTTCATTACTCAATGACCCCCCTTCAAGAAGTTCACCTTGTCTTTGGACTTAATCAAGACTGCTCTTAAAATTCATGGCAATCATATGCCCATGGAGAAAGAGCACCTTATTCCAGAACCTATGAAGCAAAGTGACGTGGAAAAATTGTTGACAATTTCAGCCATCACTCCTCAACTAGCCACTCCTTTGAGAATATGCCTCCAACATTTTGCCTTTCTGGCACAGGAGTGCTTTACAATCCCCCACAAACATCTATGGTTTGGATTGCACCCTGCCACTATCGAGCCTCAAACAGTTGATATTGCCACATATATCCAGGACTAGATTTTATTCACAAGACATCGTTGGGAGAAGAAAAAGTTTGTCCATAATTGTTGTGCACTCACATGCATTATCTACATGTGTTTGGCTTATGATATCATTATTTAGAGAGCCCTTGTAGTAGTGCAATTACAACAATACAAAGGCTCAAAGAAAACCACGCGACCTCCCAATGCTAGAAGAGTCAAGCGCATGCGCGGCACCATCCCCTACTTACAAGCTCCCAAATCGCCTTCATCATAGCCTACACTCGAGACCTCCCCCCAACGACCTCCAATTCAACTGGAGCCAAGTGTTCCACCCCTCCGAGTCTGCTTGAATCACTCAAGTACCATGCGTGAGGTTTCACAGGCAGCAATCGATGTTCCTACCACCATCACGACCAAGACCACCACTATTGTTAAAGCTCCTATGGTGACCTCTACATTTGTCTTTGACCCTTTTACCTTCCTGGTCACTAGTTTGGGCTCGGAGGATATCAACACTACATTTGATTTTGAGATCCCAGAAGTGTTGTCCAGTGACTTCCAATTTTCGGACACACAATTTGTTTCTCAAGAATTTGAACAACCTGCCTACCCCACAACACCATCAAAGGGAGAGAATGCTGACTCTGAAGATGAAGATGATGACCGTAGGATGACTGATGAGGGAGATGCTGACACTGAAGCGAGTGAGGAAGAAGCACATTAGTCTGTGACACAAGCCGAAGCTCAAGGGCAAACCAATACATATAAAGAGGAGACAACAGAAGCAGCAGCATACACGATAGCCATTCAACGGCTCCATATCACTATGAATAAGGTTTGGGCAAGGACCAAAGTGACTAAGGAACAGAGCCAAGCCATCTTGTTCGAGGAATTGGTCAACGGTGGCTTCCAAGAGATTTTCATCTCAGCTATGCATGAATTGGTCCAGTCAATAGGTGTGCCAGAAGCCTTATGTTACTTGCTATGGAAACCCCTTCCCAAGTTTGACCCTCAATGGGTTCGAATTCTCAAATGACCGGGCACATATATTCGAGTACTGATAGATCCTATCACATCTGCACCCCCTGTGGGTTCTTCTACTATTGACCTAGTTGCGAGTGAAGACACTTCCCATGTATATACCATTGGTGAAACCCTCCCTTCTCACCCAGTACCAACCCGACCCTCCCCTGACATTGTAGAGAGTCCTGATGTTCATATTCCATCCCCTGTTTTTGTTTGGCCCCTCATATCCAATTCTATTACGACTACTCCTCCCCTCACCTCTATCTGCATTCCACCTATCCTTACACCACTTGTCATTTCCCCACCTCCTCATTCCCCCTGATATACCACTAACCCATTGTACTCCTTTACTGTGTCTACACCAACACCCTCATCTTACTCCTCTTTCACATCCTTTTTGTATCCGCGAACCTCACCTTTTCCATTTGTAAGGCCTCCCTAGGAACTCCGCCCACAAGCTCCCTTCTTATGGCCACCAAGCACACCACCTCACTCATCTCTGACCACACAATTGCACCCCCCACCTCGCAAAATCGCACCCACTTCACTCTTTCATATTGCTATCATTGAAGGCACCACCAGCAACATGGAAATTTCACCCACTACCTCACTAGATGCACATTTGCATGTATCACCCACATCACACAACACATTTCACACGACATCTATTTGCACATCTCTTGCATCACTTGCCACGGCATCCACAATCCCTACCCCAACTCCCACTCCCATTGCATTACAAACCACCCTGCATATGTCATTTTCCACCTTTGCATCCTCGTCATCGTCCATTGTTGATGCGGCCATCCAACAGATGATACAATGTCTTCAACAGATTAATGTAGAGTATTCTTTGTTAGGGCAACAACATTTGGCCCTCCAATAGACTATGCACGATTTGCAGAAGCAGTTAGATGCACTAACTTTACAGAAATAGAAACTCAATATGAAGTATCAAAACTTGGAAGCAGAGCATCAAAAGCAACAACAAACTCTCGAAGCCCAAGTACAAACAGACATCAAACAAGTCAAGACGTAGTTAGATGTCTATTTGATGCGCAATGCTCAATTGTCACGTAATATGATGCTCCTTCGAAGGCATCTCAATGCAGCCAAGGAAGAAAATCAATGCCTCCAACAACAAAACCACGAGGACTTTGAGGCCACCTTTGATAATCCAAAGACACCCCTTAGCCCCTCTCGTTTTCAAGGTGTTCCTCCGGAGTCAATGTAGATTCTCTTGGAAGAGCACGCACGGGTGCTAGAGGATTATGACTGCTTACAAGGAGAATGCCGAACACTCAAGGAGACAAATAAGAAATTGTTGCTCAAGGATTCATTAGAGCCTACCATTATGCAAGAAGTCGCACCACCGGCCCTCCTAGATGAATTGAGCATGCTACATATGAAAGTACATGAATTACAAACCCAGGTATCCAACATGATGAAACCCCCTCGGTTGGACTCTCCACCAGACTTGTCGGAACCCGATGAAACTATACCCATACCAGTTGATGACACATTTGAAGAAGAATATGTGCCATTGCCCATGGTTGGAGGACGCTCATCACCAGAAGGACATGATACATAAAAATTACCTCCTCCAGCATGGTTAAAAATGGTTGAGGAACTTGGTAAAACAAATTTGGCCCGAGTTGATGCGCAATTACATGTGATGGTCAATATCGAAGAAGTTATTTTGAAGTCTCCTTACTTTGCTGATATAGCATCCCGACAACACATTATGATGAGCGAGCTACAATATAAACCTTATTTCCTCTTGCTCAAGGAATACCATTTCCAAATTGAAAGCATCACTAAGAAGTGCCCCACACATGCCATGCAGTTCGAGCCAAAAGACGTTCCCCCGGAAGCGGAAAGAGGTCATATATATCAACCAACATGGTGTGTGGAATTACTTCAACAATACCCAGAAATAATGCACACGTGGATGCGCATAGCTACCCACTTGAAGTACAACCCGTGCTATGGACCAATTCCTCGAAGATGCACATGGAAGGCATTCGCTATCAAAGTTCAGAACAATTGCCAATGGAGAGATTGGCTCAACTACCCCTATCTTGCACCTCCCAGGAATAGCGCTCCCACTCTTGGTTATATGATGGCCACTATTCATCATTGGTTACCCTGCCTACATCGCATGACTGATATTGCTGCACAAATGACCAAGAAAAATTTTTATATGATGCAAATGGTCTTCAAGACTTTGCAATGTGTCAAGGCTCCCATTTTGAATACACCAGGATTTGAACATGGCAATTTGGACTTAGTATATGACATGAGTACGACATCTCCACTCAAATTATGCTATGCATGGCACTGCAGACTGAGCTATATGCCCACCTACTACAAGCAAACATTTGAACACATGTTCACAATTGGCTTCTGGGAATACCACTCAAAAGTATTCATCAGTCGTCCCACTCATTTGCTTCATTTATTTGCATGTGAACGTGTACTGTATTTTGAGCATTATCTACGGCCATCTCTGGACGAACCCTTGCCCATCAATAGGGAGAAGCTAGAACACGACCTTATCATGGGAATTCGCATCACAAAACATACCCTGGCAGCAGACCTTCTCACTAATTATATTACTCATGCACAATCAGGTTCTATCAAGGACGACAAAAATGAGGAGGATGGGAGTGTTCAAGGCAAAGGATCGAGCACAAGATCTCTTCATAGGCATAGAGGAAGCACATAAATTACTCATAGATTACTTCATAATTTCAACAGTGATTTTAATCACTAAAACAATGTAATATATGTACATACATCCGATTACCGCATGTATGAATCGATTCTGTGCAAGCTGAGGAGTTCTTGATCTTGAGGAGTCCATGTAGAAAGCTCATACCTATTTTTGTAATTTTTGGAAGCCATTAGATAGTTCAAAGTAGATGTAGAACCTATTTTTAACTATGCCAATCACTAGATGTGAAACCGGTCAAAACTAGGCAAAAACTAAAATCAGAGTTAGAGAGCTCATTTTAAGGTGGTTGTTTTTATTATTCTCGAACTTATGAGCTAGTAATTGAAAGATCTATTGTAATTAGTTGATGATGAATATGAGTATGAGTTCTTCTCTTGCCTTCCATTGATCTCCATCGTCACTTTCCTTGTGTGTGTGTGTGTGCATGTGTGTGTATGTGCATGTAATGTAATCACATTTCTCACCATCACCTTCATGCACTTCACTTGCTCTTGATCTTCATATCGGCCTAACCTCTCTGCATTGACAATTACGAGGTGGAGCTCCTCACGTTGGTACTCACCATTGTACTAGAGTGACATGAGACCTTTGCACCTACACGCCGAATGAATATTGTTCATATCATCTATGCACTTGTAGCTCATCATCGTTGGAACATACATCGCACAGTATGTCAGATAGGAAAGAAAATATGTGATTATCATACTAAGGATCTTTTACACTTGAACCTAGGTAGAGGTGGAATGATAAAATATTTTGAGCAAAAACAAGTCCGATCAAGGTCAAACAAACAAGTTAGAAAACATTGAAGAGCTAAACAAGATAATAACATAAAATCTATTGCTCAAGACATTAGCATTCAATCATTTAAAGATATGATAAATAATCAGGCAAAAATGGATAACCCACAAGTTGAAGAGATGGTCCAAGAGAGTAAGGCAAATGATAAGCAAGAGTATGAAAGAACAACTTATGAGAAAATAGGAAAAGATGAAAATTTACATAATATTTCAATTGATTTCGATGATCAATCACTTGAAGATAAGAAAATTAAAAAGATGAAAGGAAAAGTGAATCCTGATACTAGTAATCAAACTAATAATCAAGGTAAAATTAAGAAAAATAAACAACTAACTAATGCAAATGAGGATGCAAATAATAAGAAAAGTCTTAATGAAAAAGAACAAGAAGTTTTTAAAAACATTATCAATCAAATTACACAAAATAAGAAGAAATCATCAAGAATACTTAAAAGGAAAAATAAGTTATCTATGCAAGAAATTTTTGATGTCTTGTATTAAAATTATAAATATCTACTAATGTATTTTGAATAGTTGTTTTATCAAAACAGGTACAAGAAGCCAAATTAATACGATATTATGTTATGATCAAGTTTATGAATGTTTATGAATGTTTTCTATGCATGAAGAATAGAAGTTTATGAATGTTTTCCATTCATGATG
The DNA here is from genome assembly GCA_020310875.1 of Ceratopteris richardii. Classification (NCBI taxonomy): domain Eukaryota; kingdom Viridiplantae; phylum Streptophyta; class Polypodiopsida; order Polypodiales; family Pteridaceae; genus Ceratopteris; species Ceratopteris richardii. The sequence continues at coordinate 86,446,131 of CM035429.1, forward strand.
AATAGAAGTTATGAATGTTTCTAGTAAGAAGGTATTTCTATGGGAATTTACCTCAGAAGTTTATGAATGTTTTCCATTCATGATGAATAGAAGTTATGAATGTGTCTAGTAAGAAGATATTTCTATGGGAGTTTTACCTCTCTCTCATCAAAAGATAATTAACGTGATGACATAGCTATGCAGGTAGAGAGCATTGATTGTCTGTTCAGATATATATGAAGGTTTTGATGTTTTATGTAGATGCAATTATGGATCGAGCTTTAGCAACTTGTAAAGATAAGGAAGTTCTAAATGGTTTTTATTTGTAATTAAAAGTTGACTAATTTTGGATTTGAGATGAATGCAGGTCATCGGGTATGAAGAAAATCTATGCAAGAAGAACAATTAAAGATAATGAACTTACTTCCTCTAGGATTTTGAGTGGCCATGTAGTCAGGATATATGTAAAAAGATGTTTCCATGTTACTCATATTTATGTTTTCCATGCAACAGGTGTACTGGAAAAGAATTTTCTTTGCAAGAGAAAAGCCTCTACAAATTGAGTTTAGAGATTCTTAACCAAATGCATTGATCCATCTTGCACCATTTTGATTAACTTGCATTTTTGAGTATGCATTGAGAATGTAATGTGTACTTGTGTTTATACCCTTGGAGGTACATCCGATAGCACAAAGCGAAAATGTAAATGCATGTAATATTTTTTGTAACAGGATCCAATTGAAGAGGAGAAACCTTGCCATCAAAAGCCTATTTCCTTTTCGAGGCACCATTTTGAGTTTTAATGCATTTTCAAATTTGCATGGTAGGGTCATATTACGCGACCATTCACTGAGGCACGATTTGAGTTTTCCCATGCACCATGAGTGATTGTGAGGTGTGATGTAAATGTACATTGAATGTATGAAAGAGAGTGTACCAACCTCCACATCAGATGCCATATCCTTCTTGTTTACACCATATGTTCTATACATGCATATTCGAGTATACATTTCATAGGGCCCATTACACGGCCTTGCATAAGGCACTTTGTTTTTAAACCCATGCACATACATTATGCTATGAAGTTGACTTTTATCATTAAGTAGAAAACAGGTCTTGGTTTGGTGCATCCGGAGGAAGCACAGGTTTGGTGGGGATGAATGTCGAAGAGAAATACTCTCCTTACTTGGAAGTCAAATCAATAAAAATAATTCGCACGCACAATGTTTATCGGAGATATACATGTTGGTGTGGAGATAACTTCAAAGCCAACTGCTCTAGATGGAATCGATAGATCAGTGTTGAAATTTGAAGTGGAAGATCTCTCCCTCACCAATGATATGGACAAAGCTTCCAGAGACAGGCTCAATAAAGTGGAGGCTGAATTAGAAACTCTGAAGCAAAGGTAGAGAGAACTAACAGATAAGTGGTTCGCATGGGGAAGATACTGAAACGGGCAGCGAGGATGCATGAGATCAAAAGATTTTTGTTTCAACATGCATGGAAAGCAATGCATGTAGATACGAATGCATAAAGGAATAGTGGAAGATGTTCATCAGGGGAAGGGAAATTCTCAAACGCGGAAGCTCTGACATTCGCAAGGGGCTGCATCCTCTGTTCACTGAGTGCATCTGAAGAAAGAGAGAACGTCCAATTTATTGATTACCATCAAACATTCGACGGAAAGAAAGGGCATTTGCAGGCACTTTTGCAGTCAGCGATGATGCTCAAAAGATTTCTGATGATGACGATCACACTTTTGCGTAGAAACTTCAACAACAATACGGACTGATTGTGAGCTTTTTGTGTTTGAAACTCAAACTCTTTTGAGCATATCGTGCGCTTCTCTCTTTTTTCCTTCTGTCACCCGTTGGAGAGTTCCCAGAGCTGGAGATTGGAGATGATGGCAACGCACAGGAGAAGGGAATTTGTGTTGTGCTGCTGATACAGAGAATGGCAAATCTGAACAAAAAAATGATGCGGAAAGATTGACAGAAATGAGTCAATAAGAGACGTGGCTGGCAGTTTTGCACGGAACGTTTGAAGACATTTGATGCTGAAAATAACACTAAAATAATGATTGATGTTGCATAGAGATTTATGAAGCTTGCAGGTTCAATTCTTAGAGCCCTATTTCAAAGATTCTTAGCTCAATTTACATCGAATATGAAGATCTTTTGTTGAATTCCCATGGAGATTAATCTACAGTGCTGTCGCCAATTTTAACTATGCTCGTGAAGTTTTAGCGCTGTCAGATTTGATTAATCTTTGGGTTTTTAATGCCGTGAAGTCATTGTGAAGCTAGCAAGATCTGCAAAGAAAAGAGGCGTCGACCGCGATAGTCACAGGAACATAATCAGAAGCTGGATAAGTTTTGAATCATGAAGCTCTCGGACATCTGCGTTTTACTCCATGATCATCAGTTCGCGGACTGAAATTCCTTGGATTGACTCAACAACACCCATCAATCGCTCATCCGACATCAAGGCACGCGTTCGCTCTCTCAAATCAAATCTTTGATATCTGTTTGCAATGACTATCGCTTTATCTACAATCTATGATCCTCATTTATGGCCGACGTCAACAACAACAGTTTTGTCTCATCAGCTCTATGAAGGTATTATCTAAATCAAAGCGCAGGTATTGAGTTCGAAATCTGTAGTGTTCTGACATGAAATTGCCACTGTTCTTTACATCTTCTGTGCAACTTCATCTCGCTCATATATCTAATATGCAACGATGAATTGTGCTGTTGCTAGAAGTTTTATGATTGATGAGAAGGTTTATGATTGATGAGAATTATATTTGACAGAATATTCTTGCCAAAGCATGATAGTGTCACATGTCACAGTTTGTTGGGCTAGCGCTGATGATTGTTTCTTCTAAGTCAACGAACGGTTCGACATGTAAAAGATATATATCCCCAAGTATCGTTAATCGATCAAATAGGATCGTTGAATTTTTCCCAAAAGAACAAATCAATTACATTGAGCTTTTGTTTCCATACCTTTGACTTCCATTGAAGAACATCGTTTCCTGTGATACACCAAGCATTTAGATTACGGTTTCATTTAAGATTAGACTTTGATAAAAAGAATATCTTGATCACGCATGACGAGTTGGTTCCTATTTATTTTCTTTGCACATTGTCTGATCTATCGTCATTAAAGTTCTTGATAAAGACGATTAGAACTTACAAAAGTTGTTCACAAATTTCTTGACTTTATAATATTTTTCGAATGTTTGAAGACTCATTGATGAATGATATTGAAACAAATATGATGAATTGATTCGCAAGTGTATGACTAATAAGTTCTTTGAGTTTCCTTCGTATTTGAGATTGCTCCAAGCACTCGACGTGCGCCGTAATTCCAGCGGTTGGCTTGATCCATCAGTCGTCTCTTTCGCGCCCACACCGTGGTTTTATGCAGAAAGGGCATGAAAACAAAGTGTGCAGGTTGAAAAAGGCATTATATGGTTTGAAACAAGCACCATGTGCTTGGTATGAAAAGATACAATGCCTACTTGATTGCACATGGTTTTTAGAACACTCCAACTGAGAGCACCTTATATGTTAAACATGCAAATGATGTGCTTCTCATCATTGTTGTCTATGTTGATGATGTGCTACTCACTATTCCTAATGAGAAGCATATTGCTGATTTTAAGGCTGATTTGCATGCCTCATTTGAGATCTCTGATTTCGGGCGTTTTCATCATTATTTAGGCATTTAGTTTATGCAAGTTGTTGGCAGACTAGCTTTATGTTAGACAAAATATATTGACTTATTATTATAGTATTTTGGCGTTGAAGACTACAAACCTAATGCCACTCCTATGGAGACACGTTTACGGTTGTCTTCATGATGTTGGAGATGCATTTGATGTTATTATCTATCAATAGGTTGTTGGATGCTTGATTTACTTACGCATTACTCATTCAGATATTGAGTTTGTTGTTTCATAAATGAGCATGTTTATGCATTGCCTAGGTGTCGAGCATTGGCAGGTAGTTAAGTGCATCTTTCACTACTTGAGTGGTATCCAGCTACTTGGATTCTTTTATCCCAAGGGGGGATCACTACCGCCAAATTTAGGTGCTTTTTTTATTTTGATTGGGTTGGTTGCTATGACACTCATGTATCCACCAATGCTTTTTGCTTCATGCTTGGTAGCTCATGCATATCTTGGTTGAGAAAGAAGCAGCCTACTGTGGCTATTTCTAGTTGTGAGGTTGAGTATAGGGTAGCTTTCATAGCAACTATTGAGTGTGTATGCTTAGATGCCTTATGGATGATTTGTGTGTTGGTTAGTCTTCTGCCACCATCATCTTCATTGACAGTCAAAGAACATTGGTAATTGTGAGGATCCATATGTTCCATGCTCGCACTAAGCATGTTGAGGTGCACTATCATTATGTCAAGGAGAGGTTCTCTATTAGAGAGATCATTTTGGCATATGTGCCCACACAGGAGAACATCGCAAACCTTTTCACAAAGGCTCTACCTAGGGAGAAGTTTGAAGCTTTCCACAAAGTTTTGGGATTACTTCCTTTTGTGGATTGATTCCACATAGCTTGACACTTCCTTTTACATGAATGCAAGCTCCTTGTTCACCACATCAATTTCAGGGGAGATTTGTTGATATATTTAGGTAGTGATGTGTGTGAACACACAATGCTAGGGTATTTTTTTCCCTCGTTAGGAGGTTCTTTTCCCCTGGCTTGTATATATGCATATAACCCTAACGAGTCATGTATCTTATGTACATTCTCTTGGTAATACATTTAGTATTGTGTGTTTTTCTCCAAGCTTCTTCTTCTTCCGTGTGTTGTTCCCATGCTTTTGCGGACCTCAAACTCCAACATCAACACTATATTATTTGAGAAAATAGATTATATAGATGGTTGGTGCCTATGATGATTTTGAGAGGCTAATGCCTATGATGACCGTAGCTTTCTCGATCATGAATAGCTCCATCATGCTCTGTTTTTCTTTCTTCTTTGAGGATGGGGCTTATGAGAGTATAATTGACAATGCTATTTTAGTTACTTTTGTGGTCTTAAATTTGTTCACATCAACACTATATTTTTCTAGAAAACAGAATATATTGATGGTTGATATCTATGATGCTTTCGAGAGGCTAATGCCTATGATGGATCAAACCCGTTAAGAATGGTTGTTTGTGTCACCTATGCATCAAAGGTATTTCACCAATTCATGATAACTATATCACGATAGATTAGGGAGTCCAGTGATCTCCATTCAATAACCTGAAGGATAAACTAGAAACAAATGCACATGCAATCGTTTTCCATTTGATTAGTATGGCTATAACTTCTATTATGTTGGATGAAATTAATGTGGAGGATTGGAGGTACTTTTTGGATGAATAGTGTATGCTTTCAAAGGAGCATTCAACAATTTCCTATTCAAAATATGTTGAGATTTCGATAACTACGATAACTAAAAAAGAGGTTCTTGTCAGTTGAGAGGGTGCTTAAATTCTTAGAGGAGTACTCTCCCCTTCTATTTGACCATTATATATTAAGATACCCCAATCCCATATGTGATTTGGGCCGTGAGTTTGACTTCCTTGCAAAAAAACAAACCTATAGAGGCTCCACCAATTATTTTTTGAAAAAACAAGAAAATTAGATTAATGATGGTATGTGTACAAGTACAGTGGGCAGGATCCCACACAAGGGTCCTAGATTACAAGGTAGGCTCAATAGATAATTCTGGAGCAAGGAACATAAATTTGATCAGGATACAAATCAATTCTAGTGATGACAAAAATTATACAAGGACTGAGTAGGTACAAAATCAGGTGCATGAGAATATCATGCCAAATCGGGACCTAGAGTACAATTTAAGCAGGGAATCTCTCCATTGACTGGGGGTATCATGAAGAAGTTTAGATAGTTGAAAACCCTCAGGTGGGGAAATCTTGAGAGCAAGAAGATACCTCTCAGTAATGACTCTTGAACCCTTGAATGAAGGAGTAATTAAAAACATGTTTGGAGTTACTGAAGACAGCTTTATTCCTACTCTTCCAAATATACCACAAAATGTGGGACCATAAGTTCCAAAGGACCAGGTCCATCATGTTGCAAGCTCCAAGAAGGAATTCATGGTAGCTCAGAGAGATGTTGAGCTTGACACATATGGGTTACAATAATTTCTAGAAGGATTGGGCATGCCTACAGTTATAAAAGAGATGGGGTGAATCCTCCACACTATCACAAAATACACATAAACAATCGTTAACCTTAGCCTTCTTGGCTTTGGCACTGCACCACACACCATTGTGTATAATTAGGCGGAGAAGAAATGACTACTTAATGTTGATAGGGAAAGCCCATATACAAAGGAATCTATGGTGCCATTGATGAGCATTCCAACTCAGGTTCCATCTTGAGTTGAGTCTACGCAGAATCTTATTCAGAGTGCCTTTGCATCTATTGAATTTCTACAACATGTCTGTTAGAAGAAGCAATTATTTGAAGGAAAATTATTTGTAAAATATCAAAAATTGGTAGACATATTTATACAAATGTTGTAAAATTTGAGGAAGAGACTTCCTCATGTAAAATAGGATCATATGTCTTTTTCCTAGAATTTTTGGAAGCTCTTACATAGCATATTTTTAGAATAGAAGGAAAAAGGACCAAAATTCAAGTGTGAAAAGGGACACTTGAAAAAAGTATAAAAGATAATTTCTTCTATTTTGAAGGGGTTGGTTGTATTATTCTGATGCTATCCAAGTAATGAGAAGAGCTTTCGTGCAGAAAATCGTGTTTTCTCCTTTCGTGTTCTTTATCTTGATTTGTTGAGTCTTATCATTGTGTAATCCATGGAATTTGTGAACTTGACTGGTGTATTTCTGAGTGAGATGAGTGAAGATGGATGATTCCCAGTGTATTGAGTAAGAAAGTGTAGAAGAACAAAGCTAGAATTGAAGATTCTCAGTTTTCACAGAATCACGATTGTCTCATCTGTATGATACAGGTACTATTTTTGAAAGTTGACTTCATATCTGTATTCTACTATGGAAGTGGCACACTTTAGACACGAAGATCATTGAAAATGCTGTTGTAGATCTCAAGATAATAAAAACCCTAGATATTTCTCTCCTTCTTCATAAACTTCTCAGAAAAACAGTCATCTCAACTCTTATTCTTGGATTCCATTAACTAGAAGGGGTTGTGGTCTTTGCATACTTCTCGGATTGACAATTTAAAGATGTGTAGTTGATCTTTTATGCTATAATGATTGGAGAGGACAACTCCAAAGGTTGACAACAAACATTTTTTGGCGCCGTTGCCGGGGAACAAAGCAAAAAACTTCAGAGTGATGCGACTTGTGGTATCATGCATAGAAACCTTCATAGATACAGATGTCAGGACTCTCAACTATATTGGAGTGAATTCACCCACAGATGCTCTACTTTTTGACCTAAGTGAAACACCAGATCGAATTTGTTTAATAGCATATTACAACAGAATAGTATTTTTGGGAAGCCATTATCTTCAAATCTTTGAAGATGCCTTTGACTATGGGTTTTTTGAAAGAGAATCGGAAATTTTTGGGAATTTATCAGTAATCACTAAATCAAGACTCACTGCATATGAAGCCACTTATACAGAATACTTGAAAAAAGATGTGATAGAGAGACCAGAGGCAGCAGTACAATGGAGGAAAGCTCTATTTGAAATGGTCAATAATTTGAATATTACAGAAAGAAGGAGTCATGACCTGTTTTCTCAGGTTTATCAAAGAAAGAAGAAATGAAGGAAGCTCTCATTATTTCTCTTGTCAGGATATTTTTGTCAGGAGCCAAAAAGTCTAGGAGGGAAAGGATGTTAGAAGAAGCAATTTTTTGAAGGAAAATTATTTTTAAAATGCCAAAAATTGGTAGACATATTTATACACTTTGGAAGCTCTTAGATAGCATATTTTTAGAATAGAAGGAGAAAAGGACCAAAATTCAAGTGTGAAAAGGGACACTTGAAAAAGTATAAAAGATAAATTCTTTTATTTTGAAGGGGTTGGTTGTATTATTCTGATGCTATCCAAGTAATGAGAAGAGCTTTCCTGCAGAAAACCGTGTTTTCTCCTTTCATGTTCTTTCTCCTTATTTGTTGAGTCTTATCATTGTGTAATCCATGGAGTTTCTGAACTTATCTGGTGTATTTCTGAGTGAGATGAGTGAAGATGGATGATTCCCAGTGTATTGAAGAACAAAACTGGAATTGAAGATTCTCAGTTTTCACAGAATCACAATTTTCTCATTTGTATGATATAGGTACTGTTTTTGAAAGTTGACTTCATATCTGTATTCTACTGTGGAAATGGCACACTTTAGACACAAAGATCATTGAAAATGCTGTTGTAGAACTCAAGATAATCAAAACCCTAGATATTTCTCTCCTTCTTCATAAACTTCTCAGAAAAACAGTCATCTCAACTCTTATTCTTGGATTCCATTAACTAGAAGAGGTTGTGGTCTTTGCATACTTCCTGGATTGACAATTTAAAGATGTGTAGTTGATCTTTTATGCTATAATGATTGGAGAGGACAACTCCAAAGGTTGACAACAAACATTTTATTGCACCGTTGCTGGGGAACAAAGCAAAAAACTTCATTGGAGTTTTGGACCTTGCTAGATCTTCCATTGTTGATGGTATTTGAACACATTGAGAAGGTACTACTCTATAATCAAGAAAGAAAAATTGAAAAGGTAGGTTTCTTTGCTTGTCTTTAGGGGAAAAGAAAGCATAAGTTAACCTTTTGGGATAAACAAGTGTGAAATTCTTGCAAATTGATAGTTGCTCATACCTTTTAAGAGTAAAGTGCAGGTGTGTGGAAAAAAATTGAATCAAGATTGTTAAAGAAAAGGTAAAATGTGACTATCTTTGCATAAGTAGAGTGCTTTTTGACTAAGTACCAAGAAAATTTGTGAATTTTGGAAAAAGTGACATGGTTGCAATGAGCAAAGTCAAGTAAAGTAGCTATGTACAAATTGATTGATCCATTTGTTTATCCAAGGTAAAATAATAATCTTGAAAAATTTTATTTCGTTCTTGAAAAAAAAAGGGTATTTGAGTTTATCTTTGCATGAATTGACACTTGTACTTCTTAGCACATATTTTCTTGAAAAGCTTTACTTCCAAACTGATTATATTCCAAGCATAAAAGAGTATAACCAATCATGAAACAAAAGATCAATGGATCTTGAAACAGAAAACCCTCAGTGAAGTGTTTTCCTTGATTTAGGGTTCAAAATACTAAAAAATTCATAAAATTTATTAAAACTCCAAACAAATTTCTTTTCCTTAGGAAATTTTGCACGAGGATTTGTGTTGAAAAGGGGAATGGAATAATGAAAGAAAAATCCAGAAATTGAGAGAAAAATAAAAAATATTTAGAGTAAAAGTTGTTGTTTAAATTTTTTCAAAATTTTAATCACTTTGAATGAGTTTGGTGGTGGATAATTGCATGTGACAATTGATCTGGATTTGGTGAAGAACATTGGAGAAGACTAGGAGGGAAGAAAAGTCAAAAAGTGCAAAAGCAAGAAGTTCAGAGAAAAACATGATTCTCATCACAGAATCGCGATTCTCAGTAAGATAAAGAAATTGAGTGAGTTGCACTATTGGGTACTAAGGTAAGCAATTTTAAAAGGTTTCGTAAGTTGCATAAGTGAAGGAAAAAAAATTTTCAAAATTCTAGTAAGAATTGAGTATCAAGTGATCAGATTTGAGAATTGGACACAGAATCGCAATTTTCATCAGGAGAGGAAAGTGGGCAAAATTTTGTTGGAAGGGATAATATTTTTTAAATAAAACCACAAAAATTGTAAAAGAAGAAGAATCAAAAAATTGGGAACTCAAAGTTATGAAAATCACTCACAATGGCGATTGTCTAAAGTCTATAAAAGCTTGAAATCTCAGAAAAATATTCATTTGAGTGAAAGAGAGTGAGAGGAGCTAACAGAATCGCGATCTTCAGCAAACACAAAGCTTTTTGGATATTTCTTGATCAAACTAAAAGGTAATTTTGTTACAAAAAGTTTTTACATAATTTCAAGTTTAACATTTTGGTAAAAGCACAAAAACATAGAATACTGTTGAAAAACACGGAATCGCGATTTTCAGTTTTTTGAATTTTTTGAAGAGAAATTGACTTTTTGATGAAAGATCTTTTATTGCATGTTAATATTTTAATAAGGCACTTTTAATAGTGTAAGAAGAAGTTAAAAAATCAAAAACTAAAAAATTATAAGAATCTGCTCAGAATCGCGATTCTCAGAACAAACTCAAAATCGTGATTCCCAACTCAAAATTGTGATTCCCAGGGTATGGTTTTCAAAAGAAAAACGTGCTTTTTTACAATTGTGAGCAATCACGATTGTCTGGGAACAGGATCGTGAGAAACATGATTCTCTTCACAGAATCGTGACAACCATGATTCTATCCACAGAATCGTGACAAACACGATTCTCTTCACAGAATCGTGAGAAACACGACTCTCTTCATAGAATCTTGAGAAACACGATTCTCTTCACAGAATCATGAGAACCACGATTCTATTCACAGAATCGTGAAAAACACGATTCTATTCACAGAATTGTGACAACCACGATTCTCTTCACAGAATCGTGAGAAACACGATTCTATTCACAGAATCGTGACAACCACGATTCTCTTCACAGAATCCTGAGAAACACAATTCTCTTCATAGAATCGTGACAAGCACGATTCTCTCCACAAAATCGTGAGAAACACGATTCTCTTCACAGAATTATGAGAAACACGATTCTCTTCACAGAATTGTGAGAAACACGATTCTCTTCATAGAATCGTGAGAACCACGATTCTATTCACAGAATCGTGAGAAACACGATTCTATTCATAGAATCGTGACAACCACGATTCTCTTCACAGAATCGTGAGAAAGACGATTCTCTTCACAGAATCATGAGAACCACGATTCTCTTCACAGAATCGTGACAACCACGGTTCTCTTCACATAATCGTGACAACCATGATTTTCTTCACAGAATCGTGAATTAGTTGAATGATTTTGAGATCTGGTAATAAATTGATTACACCTGATGAACAAGAGTTAAAAAGGAAAGAGATGGAGCCAGTGTTGGGAGATTTACAAGAAAAGGATTCAGGACAGATAAATAACATGGAAAATTTAAATGAAACAAATGAAGCGTCTGAAACTAGTGATTATAGAAATATCCTCAAGTACATGTATACAAATAGGTTTGGAACCTATGTATACTAAGATGGTATGCATAAGTTTCTCATTAGAATGTGAAACTTAGAAATTCCCTTAAATTTAATGTCCGTGGCACAATTTAAGGATGGATAGATAGGGATGTGTATACATATTTTCACAAGATCCAGAAAACTCTAATGATTTAGGGCAATGTGTAGAAAAGAGACCTTGGGAACAAAACATAGGGCAACCAGAATTGCCAAGACAAAATGAAAACTACACTTCTAATGAACAACCACAAGGAAGGAGATTACACACTTCTCCAAATCCTTTTGAAAGAGAAGCTGAAGGAATGAATGATTTTCCAATTAGGAGAAGACATCAGTGGCAAAACCAGGGAAGAATGCTTAGACCCTATGAAGTAGCTAAATGCATGAAAAATCAATATGAAGGGTATTCTGATCCTCATGCTCATGTTGCAGAATTCAGACAATTAATTAGGGCAGAAGAAGTAGAGGATTACAAAGTGCAATTTGAAGCATTTGTTCTAATCCTAACTATACCTGCATTATCTTGGTTCATTCCATTGAGAAAGGAAATGTATCTAGATATTGAATCTTTCCTCGAAGCTTTTATAGGGGAATTCTCCAAAACGGGGATTAAACATAGTACAGCCACCCTGATACATGGTTTCAAACAACAAAAAAATGAAAATGTCAGAGAAGCTTCCAGGAGATTCAAGCAATATATAGATAGATGTCCAAGAGATGAGGTACCTTCAATGGCAAGACAAGTGTCTTTGTTCATAGAAGGACTGAGAAGTGCACAGTTAAGAACCTTGGTATATTATAGGAGATGTCTTGATCTAGGAGCTTGTGTGAAAGAGGCTATAAACTTAGAGGATAATAGAGGACGGGATTTATTAGCATTTGATCAACCAAGAACAAATGAAGATAGAATTCCACCAGCAGAAGAATTAGCACAAGCCATTACTAAAGCCCTAGAAGTCAACACTAAGACAAACTTGATGAATACCAGAATATCAGCTAATAAGAAGTGTTATAATTGTGGGGAGAGTCATTTGGTTCAACAATGTCCTTATCATAAACCACAACATTTGCAAGATAGGAAAACACTCAAATATTGTACTTTAGAAAGAAAATGGACAAACCATACTAGAGAGGAGTGTTTCTACAATAAACAACCCATCAAGGAAAGAGAATTTATGAATCAACATAACTTACAAAGAGAATCTGGATTTGCTGAGCAACCAAGACCTGTACTTGGAAAACAACCACCATTACCAACAAATGTAGTACCAGTAAAATACACACCAGTTGAAGAAGAAAGCATAAGACTCAAATCATCTTAGAGAGAGGATTATCATTTGAATGAAGGATGTCAGGAAGATTGGGAAGGATATGAACAGAGAGAACCAAAACTGCAAGTCCTGGACTTGGGGAATGGGAGAATTGAAATGGACACCACCACATTCATGTACATAACTAATAATTACATGTCCAATCAGAAACCTCAATTCAAAGGAGGATAGAGGATAACCTATTATAGGTGTGGGGGGGGGAACATTTCATTAGAGACTGTCCACAACCTCCAACACTAAAAATAGAAGGAGCCTATTGTAAGGACTGTGGCAGGGAACACTTAATAAGGGATTGCCCAAGAAACCCTCAAAAACAACAAAGATATCTAGTAACATACCATTAAAAACAGTTAACATAATGGAGCAAGAAGAACTGAGTGATCATGATCAAGTAGCTGTAAATGCCATAACAAGAGCTCAAGCTAAACAACAAGAAATAAAAAAGGAGACACACACACAGGACCATAGGAAAAATATGTTTCCTAAAGAAAAGAAAAACAGACAAAAAGGAAGATGGGAAAGAAAGATGAGAATGGGTAAAAATTTGGAAGAAGAAACTATGGAACATCCAAACAATAGCCAACCACAAAATACACAGACTCAGGAAGAGGAAAAAAATTCACAAAGTCTGGAGACTTTGATAAGAGCCTACAAAGGAAGAATTCAAGATGGACCAAATCCTACAGATCATGTAATGGCATATCCTATGCCATATTTAGAGGATGAAAGAATGCAAAGATGTAAACAAATCATACAAGAAGCACAAATTCAGATTGGGGAAATAGACAATCATCAAGCAACAATTGAAGGGACAAATGCAACAGAAACCAGGAAACATCTTGATCAGGAAGATAATTCACAAATAACCTTCCAAATCAATCTAGACAAACACTGTACAATTTTATACCACACCACAATGGAGGAGATAGTAAAACAAAATCCTCACTTACAACACAATATGAAAAATTGGGAAACAAAGTCAAAGAATCTAGATCCACAGCAACAAGAATTGGAAGAGTTGTGGTACATACCTATTGATAAAATAGGAGGATAGTGTGAAGGAGAAGAAGGGAACTCAACTCTGAGAATACAATTTGGTGAGAATCATGCCAAGGCCAAATTAGACAGTGGATCGGGAGTGGCAATCATGACTAAACAAACTTGGGAGAAATGGGGGCAGAATGAGTTAATACCCACTAAAATGAGATTACAACTTGCAGACGGGAACATAGAAAAGCCCCTTGGAATTTGGGAAAAGGTAAGTGTGGAAATATGTGGAATAGAGGTAGAGCACACTTTTTCCATAGTTGAATTTCCACAATCCACTTCATATGAAATCATCTTAGGAAGACCATTTATGAGACAAATGCAAATTGTGCAAGATTGGGGTAATGATTGCCTATACCTTCAGACCAAAGGAAGGGTAACTAGAGTAAATTTAAGGAATGGGCAGTATTGTGACATGTCCCCTCAGGAATGGTTCAAAGTACATCAAAATCAAGAACTAAGTGAAGAATCTGGGAGTGAAGAACAAAATGATACAGAACCATCAATTTGGAAATGTAATGTGATAAGGAACCACACATATCATAAAAAAATGTTAAAAAAGAAGATTGTCTAGGAAAAAGGAAGTCACAAGATGAAAGTTACATACCACAGAAATTTAAAGATGAAGAGTTTGAGCCTTATGGTTGGAATCAGATTTTGACCACAATGGATTTGGTCATTGATGAATATGTGGGAGTAAAATTCCGAAATGAAGAAGGGTATGATATTTTTCATATAGGAATACAAATGATCGTGTCAAAAACAGAGGAAGATCAAGAGGAAGGAATAAATTTAAAAATTGGAAAAACACAATTCTTGAAAGAAGTTGAAGCTACAGATGCTATAAAAGACAAAATCTCAGGAACATATAGGAATAGTAAACACAAAGAAATAGAAAAAGAACAAGAAGTTGAAAAAAAATAAGAAAATAACGAAAGAAGATCAACAATTTGATGTTCCTTCAAACTTCAAGACCTATGAAGTAGAAGACAGATTACTTCTAAAAATGAAACCAAAAAGAGAAAAGAAAAAGGGGGAGGCATATGACAATGAGGAACAAACTAAGAAGGTGGTGATCACTCAAGAAGAGGAGGAAGATAGACACATTGTCATAGCTGATGACATGACCAGTCAAGAAGACGAAGCATTGAGGTTGAATTGGCAAAAACTTATAGAGATGTGTTTGCTTACAGTTATAAAGATTTGAAAGGAATTGATCCTAAAATTTGCAAACATAAGATTCCTATTACTCCTGATGCAAAACCTAGCAAACAAAGACACTATACATTTAATGACAAATACTCTGCTAAAATTAAGGAATAAATACCTAGCTTTGGCCTCTTGAGGTGGAGGTCCAGGGTTCAAGTCCCAGGCTGGACATGTTATGGCTTAGGCCAGTTAAACCCAGTTGTAACCATGTCTCATTCAGTTGTAACCTTGTCTAACCCCTGCTTTGTGGGATACGGGGGGTCCCGCGGGTACTATGCCCATTCACTTGTACAGTTGCAATTTCAAAGTTAAAGTCCGGGGGAGTAGGCTTTGGCTGAACCTCCATTTTAAAAAAAAGGAAGAAATTGACAAACTGTTGGCTGCCAATTTCATCTATGAGATTGAGTATACAAAATGGATATCTCCTATAGTGGTGGTACCTAAGAAGAATGGAAAACTCAAGGTATGTATTAACTTTAAAAAAGTTAATGCTGCAACTATTAGGGATAGTTATCCATTACCAATAACAAACCATCTCTTGGAAAGAGTTGCAGGTAAAGAGGTCTATAGTTTTTTTTATGGTTTTTTAGGATATAATCAGGTGCCAATAGCTTTGGAAGACCAACATAAAATTGCTTTCTCCATAGAATGGGGAATCTATGCATTTAGGTTTATGCCTTTTGGTTTAACCAATGCCCCAGCAACCTTTCAAAGATTGATGTGTCACATATCCAAAGAATTCCTTAGGAATATAATGGAAATCTATGTTGATGATCTTTGCACTTTTTCATTAAAAAGACAAGATCATTTGAAAGATTTGGAAAATATATTCAAAAAATGTAGAACATATAGAGTATGTTTAAATCCAGAGAAATGTGTGTTCTTTGTGAGACAAGGGAGAATGTTGGGTCATATAGTTTCTAGAAATGGAATATCAACTGATGAAAGAAAAATCAAGGCCATAGTGGATCTTCCAAAACTGATAAATGTAAAAGAACTTCAAACTTTCATGGGACATTGTGGTTATTATAGAAAGTTTGTACACAAGTTTGCAGACATTGTAAAACCTCTGTATGCATTGATTACAAACTTTGAATGGACCACAGAATGTGACCAAGCCTTTGAGACTTTAAAAACTTATTTGGTAACAACACCAATTCTAAAAACCCCACAATGGAATAAAATTTTTAATGTTCATGTGGATGCCTCAAATTATGCTTTGGGATGTGTGTTAGCACAACCAATAGAAGGGAGCAAATTAGATTTTCCAATTGCTTATGCCAGTAGGCAATTGAATTCAGTAGAAAAGAATTATACAACTACTGAGAGGGAAGGATTGGGAATGATTTTTGCTGTGAAAAAATATAGATATTATCTTTTAGCTAACAAGTTTAAATTCTTTGTGGATCACCAAGCCTTACTCTACTTGGTACACAAACCATGTCACATAGGTAGGATAGTCAGATGGTTCCTCCTACTGATGGAATTTGAATTTGAGGTAGTGGTCAGACAAGGAAAAACTCATTTAAGAGCAGACCATTTGTCCAAAATCCAAACCAGAGAGCCAAGTTCACCTTTAGATGATGAATTACCAAATGCATATCTATTCAAAATAGAGAGTATTCCTGAATGGGCCATGACTTTAGTACTTTTGTTAACCATGGGACCTTGTAGAACACTTGAAAACAACACACATCGGGTGTTACAAAGTAGGAATTTTGTACTACTAGCGAGACATTTGTATCATTTCAATCATATGGGTGTATTAGAATATTGTACTCTAGAAGATGAGCAGCAAGAGTATTTAAGAAGAGCTTATTGTTGGAATCTTTGTACTCATGCTGCCATGATAGTCACCTTAAACAATCTCAATAGAATGGGAGTACATTGGCCTAATAAGATTCAGGATGTAAAAAAATATGTTTCCAACTGTTTGAAATGCCAATCCTTGCAAAAATTTAGAATTTACAACTTTGTATTGGTTTCAGAAAAATCTAGATTGGAGTGCACACATAATTGAGGAGTTGAGAAGAAAGGAAAAGGAGAGTCGGGCAGAGCTAGTGTAGACTCAAGGAATTTACAAATGATTTCTGAGGAATATCAACTGATAGGAGACCAATTGTACAAAAAAGGGATGGATGGATATTTAAGAATCTTTGTTCCTGAAAATAAGTATATGGAAATGTTAGAGATGGCACACTCTCGAGTGGCAGGAGGACATTTTTCAAGTGAAAGGACTGCTAAACTAATATTATATTCTGGTTTTTGGTGGCCAACTCTATTTCCTGATGCAAGAACATATGTGAAAAGATGTGACATTTGTCAAAGAGTGAGTCAACCAAGTAAAAGAGATGATATGCCATTAGTACCACTTATTTCAGCAAGAGCATTCAGTAAATGGGGGTTGAATTTCATTGGACTTATACATCCTCCAGCAAAACAGTCCCATGTTGAATATATTTTAGTAGCCACAGATTACCTGACCCAATGGGCAGAGGCCAGGGCTACAAAAAGGAATGATGCTCAGACCACTGTACGATTTCTTATGAAAATATTATCACTAGATTTGGATTACCAATTGAATTGGTAACTGATAGAGGAACTCGTTTTTTGAACCAAGTAATAGAAAACATAACTCAGTATTTCATGATTAGTCATAGAAAGTCAGCCCCTTATCATCCACAAGCCAATGGATTAGTAGAAAGTACTAATAAGTTACTTTGCACTGTTTTGTCAAAATTGGTAAATACAAATAGGAATGATTGGGATTTGCAACTTCATCATGTCTTATGGGCTTATAGAGTGGCATACAAATCTGCAATTGGAACAACACCATTTAATTTGGTATATGGACAAAATGCAGTTTTACCTTTGGAATTTCTCATTCCAACATTGAAAGTGGGAAATCAATACAAGTGGACTGGACATGAGTTATCTGAGAGAGTGGTCGAATTGGAAAAACTAAGAGGTTCCAGACTTCAAGCAATCATGAGCATATATGTAGATAAAAGAAGGCAGAAAGTTTATCATGATGTTCATATTAAAGAAAAAGATTTGCAAGTAGGGGATTCAGTTTTGGCATATATAGTGAAGGAACATCAGAAAACATTTTAGAAGAAGGGGAAAAAATTAGGTATGAGGCTCAACAGGAGGCAAAGGAAAGAATAAGAAAGGCCAAGGAGCTTAGAGAAGTTCTCTTGTGTGAAACACCTTCAAGAGTGAGAGAGCATTTGCCTGTTATAACAATGAATCTACATAATGAGAAAATCAAGGTTTTGATAGATTCACGTGCACAAGTTAATTTGGTCAGTTCAGTTTTGTTGGATAAGTTCAAATTTAAAAGGAATAGGAGTAAAACTCTTATCAAAACACTGGAAGGTCAGATAATACAAAGCCTGTCTTCACCATTAAATATTGAAGTTAAATTGAGTGAGGAATATATGAAAATGGATTGTGAAGAATGGCCTGATCATATGAAGACTAAGAAATTGATTTTAGGGCAACCATGGCTAAAGCAAGGTAAGGTAATTTTGGACTTTGAAAATATGAAGCTCAAATTGACAATAAATGACAAAAGGTTTTTGATATTTTTATTGAGTTATGAAGAACAAGAAAATCAACAGGACATATATGACTCAGATTTGGAAGGATTCACTTTTTCTTTAGAAACTACAAAGGAATCACAAACAAAACTTCTCCATGACCTCCACTATAGACAAAATCAGGAGAAAATTAAAGAAACCAACTATGCTGACAAGACAGTAGAAAGGTGGAAAGCATGAAATAATTAGAAAAATCTAGACACCAATCCAGAAAGGTTGTGGAAACCAAAGAAATCCAAGTGTTGTTCATCACAAAGATTCATTAACACCGAATGGAAGGAAAAACTGAAGATATCTTAGCATAGTTTATCAAAATCAGATTGTTTTACTCCAAAAACAAAGTCAACAGGAATCAAGTATTTTTGGGTGAAAAAATCAGACCTTCTTCAATGGAGAAAAAATAAGAATGAAGATACAAAAATAGTGCAGAAACATGAAAAGCTACAAATGATTGGGTTCTCAAAATTTCATCAAGATGGATTTAAGACATTCTGGAAATTATTTCCATGTACTTTACCTCGTTCTTTTTTCTAGGAAAAAGAATAGGAGGGGAAGAGAAGATGAAAGAGAAAATTATTGGAAATTGGAGAAAATCATAAACATTTTCTTTCATAAGTTATAAAGCACCAGCAAGATTTAGGTCATAATTTAGCAAGACTATGCGGTCACTATGTAATTATTTGTTTTTCTTTTCTTTTGATATTTTTTCTTAAATCTATCTAAATTCTTTTAAAAATTTCCTTGCAATATTCTCTTATTTATTTTTTTAAAAAAAAAGAGAGAAGAAAAAGAAGGTGAGAGCACTAGATATCTTGCTAACACATGTGATGATCACTTCAATTGTGTAGTGCATGTGAAGCAGTTGTTTCTCTTTTATTTTTTATCAAATGTCATTGTTATCTCAAAGATAAATGTGATTTTTTTTTCCTTATATTTCTTGTGACTTATGTGGGTGGAATTTTTGGTGTAATATGTTATATTCTCTCTAGAATGGTGAATCCAAAGGAGCTACCTATTCATGACTTCAAAGCTGACTGTGTAACCTTGTCAAGAGGACATTGGTTTTTAGATAGTGAAGCAGCAGTGGAAAATGTGGAGCTAGAATCTGATGAAGAACAAAATATCACCAGAAGAAGAGAAGATAGCTAAAGAACTGAAGGAAACTCTCGATATCATTGGTCAGCATATCTTTACAGTAGGAATCGGAGGTCATAAATATACAATGCTATGCCAGGAATTCTACAAATTTCAAAAGTTATAGCTAATTATAAAGATGGAAGGCAGTGGGGCTACACAGACTACTGGATGAACCGCTCTTCTTTATAGATTTTGAAAGGGTATCACAAGTCATGTCTAGTTTTTTGAAAGTCGGCAAAGGTAATGAGGCATGTTTGAGGTGTTCAGTTAAGGACAAAGAGAACAAGGAGGTACAGATCACCATTAAAGCAGAACACAATAGGGCAGCTCTTCAATTCTATCCCATGGGAACTGAATTGGATTGCAGTTTTATCAAAAAGAATAAAGCAACTTATGCTGGATATTCAAAGTTTTTGGATTTCAAAGGAAAGGAAAATGAAGAATTTGCCATCAGAATGTTTCTTCAATATTTGTGTTTTCCAAAGTTTCCAAGATATACAATAGCACATAAGCTAGTAACATTGGTCATGGTCAATAATAAGGATAAGACTAAACCATTTGGAGTAATGGATGTAACTCCTTACATTCATGACCAGTTGAAGGAAGCAGCAAAGCATTGGGAACAGAGGAAATTTATGAATGGAGCACAGTTTCTAAGAAGAATGATATACCATGTTTTAGGTATGGAGGATCAGCTCAAATTGGCTCCAAAGGCTCAATATTTCAGGAGTTTGATGTCAGGAATTAAAAGTCCTTCAAAGATGATGTTTATAAGAGAAGTAGAAGCCTAGACAAGCATGAGGGGATCAGAAAGAAAAAGGAAAGGGGTATCAGAAGAAGTAATTCGAGTAAAGAAGAGAAGATTAGATCCAAGGAATGTGGTCTTGGAACAGGAAGAAGTGACAAAAGAGGAATGTGAAGCAGCTCAGAAAGAAGTGCAAGCCTCAAAGGAACCCCATCCTCCTCAAACTAGCAAGGAACAAATTTATTCATATATGACTCAAGGAAATAATAAGAGGGCAATCTATGAAGCTCAGTATCAAAAAATGTTGGAAGATTATTCATGTAAAGCAACTGACTAGATACAAGAGGAGGTGGAACATTATGAAGAACTACATGATCAAATGATGGCTGCAGAAACTGAAGAAGTGTTTGTCAAAAAGTAAGTGGAATTATTGTCTTACTTTAAGGAATTACAAGGTCCTCTAGAGACTAGAACTACGGTAGTAGTGAAAAAGAAGGTCCGGAAAAAACCTGCTCAGAGAAAGAAGTTAACCAAAAAGAATAAGGGTAAGGCAGTTGAACATGTACAGATGCAAGAGTCAGTAAAATTATCATCAGAAATATCATTAGAAGAAAAGAATCAGAAGAAATCAATTGACGCAGAAGAGCACAGAATGGACAAACAAGGAGTAGCTACTTCTTCACAATTTTCCTCAGATTCTGAAAGTGATATTGAGAATTTCCTTCTTAAAAGTTTAAATCTCTCAGTACCCAGCGCTCCAGTAACTACAGTACAAGCTTCTGTAAAAAACAAAACACCAGAGGAATTGAGTCAAAAAAGAGAAGGGATACAGATCTGTGAAGAATCTACAAAACAAGTTAGTCTTTGGGATGAAAAAAGGAAATTAAAAGGTAAACAAGTGATGAGAGAAGAAGAGGGTGAAGCAAAAGAAGCAAAGGAAGAACTCAGTAGTGGATTAGTGGATATAGGATTTAAAGCTATATGGACAAAATTCTCACAACAACTTTATTACCAACCATATGAGGGAAAACAAGGATTGGAAGGAGAAGCACAATTACATAGTCAGATGCAGAGTCAAGAGGATGGAAGCAAAAAAGAAGAAAAGGTTGCACTATCAGGAAGATAAAAAAGAACAGATTCTAAAGAATATACAAAAGGGAAAACAGAACACAAATAAAGCAGAGTATAGGGGAAGTACTTTTTGATTTAAAGCATGATAAAGAGTCCACACATACAGGTGATCAGGAAAAAGAAGAAGAATTAGACCTTATGGACATAGATGAGCAAGAGGTGGAACAAAAAGAGCAGGAATTGAATGATCAAATAAAAAACTCAGTAGAGAGTGACTCAACCTCAATTCAGGGAAATAAGGTCCAAGAAGAGGAAAGACAAGATACTCATGGAAAACAACAGGAAATTGAGGAAAAGAAGGCAGAAGAAATGGAAGAAGAAAAAGACCATGAAGAGGAAGAGAATCAGGTTATAGAATATGAGGAAGAGGATGGAGAAGGAAATGAATATAAAGAGGAAAAGAAGATAGAAGTAAAGCAAAGTGAGTTAGAAACTGGCCTTGAGAGTATACCAAAGGATATTAGATCTGCATGTCAAATCATCATGAGTAACATAGAACAATTCAGACCCTCCAGCAGAAACATGATTATATCAGGGATGGTGGCTGAGTTAGAATTTGTGAAAGGTAGTAGAATCATTAAAGAGAAAAAGAAAGAAAAGGAACAATTGGAAGACCAGATTAAGGCCATCAAGGAAAAGAATGATATTTTATCTCAAAGAATAATTTCATTAGAAGGACAAGAAGTTCAGAGCCAGAATAAAATTCAATTTCTTGAGGAAAAATGTGTTAAACAGATGGAGCATAGTAGCAAAATGAAAATGGAATTAAAGAAAATGGAAGGAAGATTTAGAACCCTTCAAAGCTCATATCAGATCATGGTCAAAGCTAATGAAGACATAAAAAGATTATTAATGGAGGAAGGCCAAATGAAAGAAGAGATTAAGGTGGTACAAATAACCGAGGATGAGAGGGAGGAGTTGAATATAGAAATTCTAAAGTTACAAGCAGAATTGAAGGAAGTCAAGGAAATGGAGAAGCAAGCTAGTGTGCATGCTACCAGTGCAATGAGAGGATACAACCAATTACATTTGGATATAGCAAAAGAAAGAAGTGAATGGAAATCAGAGAAAGAGTTATTGATATCTCAAAATCAAGGATTAATGTTGACGGTGGAACAATTATAGAAAAACTTAGAATGCTCACAAAAACAGGTTGAAGAACAGGCAGTGACCACACAAGCAGAGGAACATGAAGGAGGAGAATATAACAGAATTCAAAATTTTGATGAACAAGAAGACAAATCTGTTGAAGAATATTCAAATGAATTTGTTCAAAAGCTTTTAACAGACAGGGAATCAAGAATGGAATTCATAAGGAAAATGCATAATGAGTATGAAGAACCGATTGTAAATTTTGCTCTCAATAAAGGAGTAAACCCAGATCAACATCATTGGGCTGTAGATAGGTTAGGAATACCTTTTTGTATGATTATGGAGAGTATTAAAAATTATCAGATTGCAAGCGTAGGACTACCATCAAACAGATATTTGGAATATGAAGAAGACATTAATGTCACTAAGAGTTGTTTGAAAAAGCTAATCCTAAATGGAGGAACAGATGGTTGGATGCTAACAAGGAATGCAGGAAGATCTGGAAAGAGGCACCTTTACAGTTAAAAATAAATCCAGCATATTACCCAGTAGCAAGAAGAAGAGAATGGTCAGTGTTTTGGGAAAGAAGAAATGCACGACATATTCCAGCAAAATGGCTGAATTTTCCAAAAATAGCAGGACCCAAAGTAGGAACATGGCCAACAAAGAAGTACATGATTGATACAGCAGAATCTGTTATATCTACATACAAAGATGTAAATGATCCAGCTTGTATATTATTGGTCAGAGTGATGCGACTTGTGGTATCATGCAAGATACAGATGTCAGGACTCTCAACTATATTGGATTCAATTCATCCACAGATGCTCTACTTTTTTACCTAAGTGAAACACCAGATTGAATTTGTTTAATGGCATATTACAGTAGAATAGTATTTTTGGGAAGCCATTATCTTCAAATCTCTGAAGATGCCTTTGACTATGGGTTTTTTGAAAGAGAATCAGAAATTTTTGGGAATTTATCAATAATCACTAAATCAAGACTCACTGCATATGAAGCCGCTTATATAGAATACTTGAAAAAAGATGTGATAGACAGACCAGAGGCAACAGTACAATGGAGGAAAGCTCTATTTGAAATGGTCAACAATTTGAATATTACAGAAAGAAGGAGTCATGACTTGTTGTCTCAGGTTTATCAAAGAAAGAAGAAATGAAGGAAGCTCTTATTATTTCTCTTGTCAGGATATTTTTGTCAGGAGCCAAAAAGTCTAGGAGGGGAAGGATGTTAGAAGAAGCAATTTTTTGAAGGAAAATTATTTGTAAAATGTCAAAAATTGGTAGACATATTTATACAAATGTTGTAAAGATTGAGGAAGAGTCTTCCTCATGTAAAATAGGATCATATGTATTTTTCCTAGAATTTTTGGAAGCTTTTAGATAGCATATTTTTAGAATAGAAGGAGAAAAGGACCAAAATTCAAGTGTGAAAAGGGACACTTGAAAAAGTATAAAAGATAATTTCTTCTATTTTGAGGGGGTTGGTTGTATTATTCTGATGCTATCCAAGTAATGAGAAGAGCTTTCTTGCAGAAAATCATGTTTTCTCCTTTCATGTTCTTTCTCTTGATTTGTTGAGTCTTATCATTGTGTAATCCATGGAACTTGTGAACTTATCTAGTGTATTTCTGAGTGAGATGATTGAAGATGGATGATTCCTAGTGTATTGAGTAAGAAAGTGTAGAAGAACAAAGTTGGAATTGAAGATTCTCAGTTTTCACAGAATCGCGATTGTCTTGTCTGTATGATACAGGTACTGTTTTTGAAAGTCAACTTCATATTTGTATTCTACTGTGGAAATGGCACACTTTAGACACAAAGATCATTGAAAATGTTGTTGTAGAACTCAAGATAATCAAAAGCCTAGATATTTCTCTCCTTCTTCATAAACTTCTCAGAAAAACAGTCATCTCAACTCTTATTCTTGGATTCCATTAACTATAAGGGGCTATGGTATTTGCATACTTTCCGGATTGACAATTTAAAGATGTGTAGTTGATCTTTTATGCTATAATGATTGGAGAGGACAACTCCAAAGGTTGACAACAAACAATGTTGCTGACAACATTAATGAGGTGAACAAGCCTGTGAGAAGTGCATTTGAGAAGCCTTTCGTACACAACAAAACCTGAAAATAAGCAGGACATAAGTTAGTAACATCCATAATAGCAGAATCATGAATTGTTGATATATTCAGGTAGTGATGTGTGTGAACACTCTAGGACTGCCGGGGCACTTTTTTTCCTCTTTAGGAGTTTTTTTCCTGGCTTATATATACGCATATTGCCCTAATGGGCTACTTATCTTTGTACATTCTAGTGGTAATACATTCAATATTTTGTGTTGTGCTCCAAGCTTCTTCTTCTTTTGTGTGATGTTCACATGCTTTCGTAGACATATAACTTCAACAATTGGTATCAGAGCAGGTCGTTGCTTCATCTAGGGTGCTATCTACATCTCTCCGGTTGTAGTCTCAGAATTGCAAAATTTGGTAAGCATACTCAAGGTGTTTCAGAGATAAAACCAACTTCGTTTTGTGGTGCCAAAATCACGATCTGAGCTCATTTCGGCCTCTGAACGCACTATCACAGTGCTTGTGTAGGCTATTTCATCTTTTTGTGCTAAAGGTATATACTAGTTTTGGTTCACCACTATAAGCATCTCAAAGTCTGCTACAGGTTTAGTAGAATTCATCTAGGCAGTTCCGTTCAACTTTTTGAGATATAGTCATTTTTTTGCATCAAGGTATTTTAGTCATCGGCCATGGCTGAAAACAGTGATGTATTTTGTATGTTGGTTGTTGAGGATAAGTTGGATGGTACCAACTACCCATTATGGGCTTATATGATGCGTCATGTATTGGTCGGAAAAGGACTATGGAATATTGTGCAAGGTGTTGAAAGACATCCTGTTACACCAGCGAATACAGGTACTACAAATACAGGTGCTAGAGCTTATGGAGATGGTGTCGAAGATGATGAACATTAGATGCATCGTTGCAGATTTCCTTACCTTTGTAAGAAGAATTGTTAAAGTGAGTACCTGTAATTCCCCAAGGGCCAGTTGGGTTTTTGCCATGTGAGGAGAGGGCCTCAACGAAGGTCTTGTTTGGGACAACTTTATTCAGAACCAGCTTACCTGCATTATCTTGACCTGATAGAGAAGGTGGGCATAGGTTCTCGCCAATTGTTACATCAATAGCCCCCATTGTCGAGCCTGAAACCTCAATGTCTATAGAGTAGCCAAACCATGCTTATCAACAGAACAAGGAACTTGAGACATTACCCACATGGACGAGTCGTCATCTTGCAGAGAAGCAAAAGTCGAGCATACTCGCTGCTGATTGTCCACCCAAAAATGTTAAAAATCAAGTGTTAACAGAAAAGTTCAATTGTAAAATCAAAACTTTGGAAAAATCAAATGCAAAGCTATGAATCCATGGAATCATGTAGAAAGCCTTGACAAACCAATAAATTCGTTACTTACATTTTATGCCACCAAAGAGTGTATGTACTCTTATTGATGGTTGATTCGTAGGTTGATGGAATAGAGCTTCTATTTAAGTTTGAATTAAAACTCATTTGCATATCCCAAGACATGTCCTCGTCTATATATAGTAGGGCCCTTCTATTTAAGTTTGAATTAAAACTCATTTTCATATCCCAAGACATGTCCTCGTCTATATATAGTAGGGCCCTAGCTGAGGAAAACCATTTCCTACATCCCATCCATCTTGAGGACCTTTATCTCTATGTATATACATACATTTTCTAGTCTAGGTGTCGTTTTGCATAGTATAGGGTTTCTACTCTTAGTTTAAATCATTTTATTGAATCAAACGCTTTAATACTTGTTTTATAATGGCAATTTGTTTTTAATTCTTATATCACATTTCTATGTGAGTTATGAGAGAAAGCGATATTTGTGAGGCTATATCTTTACATATAGCCAAAGACTATTGAGTGCAAGTAGCTTCTTTTGTAGTAGATGGTTCTCACTTATAAAGCATGCTAATGTAATGATTTCAATCATGCAAGGTTGATCATGGGGTTTGTTCTAATGTTGCAAGAGAATAAGTTGGGTATCTAATTGAGATTAGACAATAATTTCAAATAGACAATAGATATGTGAAGGCCTTTGGGTACTGAACAGAGACTTGCATCGGAACCTCAAAACCCACATAGTGATCATCTGAGACAATACTCTAACAAAGATATATGAACATAGAGGTATAGTTACATGACCCTTGCATCCCTAGGGGCTAAACAAGAAGAGCAAGTAGGAGATGGAGAGGGGAGAGAGAGAGAGAGAGTAAGAATGTGAGAGAGAGAAAGCAAAGATGCACACACTTGTGTGGGAGCCTCAAAACCCACATAATGATAATCTGAGGCAATAATCTATTAAAAATAGATGTATGTGAACATAGGGGTAGGGTTACATGACCCTTACACCCCCAAAAATATCCCCATTAAGGTTCAATGTGACCATACACAAAAATAAATAAAAAGAATGATGTCTGACTATAAGATAATGTATAGGAAGAGTCTGGATCTCAACCCATACCAATGATCCTACACCAACTCCCTCAAACAAGGTGTATCCATGCACTTCAAACTACTCTAGACTCATAAGAATAAGAATCAAGCTCACATTTGAGCGATTCAAGAGCTGATCAACTTCTTTCAAAGCTCCCACTTGCACCATGCCTATAGAAATCATCAAATGATTGAAAACTCCAAGGGAAAATGCTCCAATAACAACTAGAATGTCTCATGTCAAGCATAACAACCTGTACATAAGACACTCGAATGCTCACAAAATGTATGCTATCTTGTCTAGCCTAACCATGTCAGCCATTCCTATATCCAAGGCATCCAATGCACCATGATCAAGAATAACATGTCTTGACATATCCATGTCAACATCTAGCATGATCAAATCCAAGAATGACTATTTAATCAGTGATGTTGTACCATACGGCATGTGCACTCATCCATGACTCTCACCAAAGAATAAATAAAACCACTCACAAAGTGGAGTAACATGGAAATTGGTTTATGCATCAAGCAACCAATCCATGTATGTGGTATCCAATGAACAACAAGAATCTTGAGATGAATCATAGCAAAAAATGATATCACCATCATTGGCATAATCAATCACTATAGGCTTTCCTGAAACAACTACCTGAGCTGTGTCACATGCATGTCTTGGATCTCATTGTTGCATCTACCTTAAGCAACATCATTTACTATGGCCCTCATGACCACAATGCCAGAATTGAAGTGGTTAAAGTGATCTATATCTCATATGAGTCAATGGACTCTAATACATATCATGTAGTCTCCACCATAAAGCACCACTCGTCTCCTCATACATCACAAACTCATATATAGAATCCACAAGTTGTAACGAGATAGTGGATTTTTCCATAGTCATCCTATGATATTGAGTATCACGTGGTATTGCAAATAAGATAAGTTTTTATTGTACATACACTAAGCAAAGCTTTTAGTTAAATAATCTTTTGTTTTGTAACCACAAATACATATCCAACATAATTGATTTCTTGAGCGGTGCCAAAACAAATCTCCATAGTTACTAATTTTATAATGTTCATCCGAACTTGTGAACCTTTCTATGTTGCATCTCATACGTTGGCTTTGCCACTATCTCACCCACTTCAAAACATCCATAACTTACTTGAGTTCCGAAATTCAAGCATTAACTTCCGAGCTAACTGAAACCACTACCTGAACTGCATCATATGCATCTCTTTGACCTCCTTGTTGCATCCGCTTGAAGCAACATCATCGAGTATGGTCCTCACGACCACAATGCCCAAATCGACATCGTTGAAGTGATCTAGATCTCACATGGCTCAATGGACTCACATACATATCATGTAGTCTCTGCCATAAAGCACTACTTGTCTCCTTATACATCACAAACTCATATATAGAATCCACAAGCTGTAAATGGATAGTGGAGTATTCCATACTCATCCTTTGACATTAAGTATCATGTGGTATTTCAAATAAGATAAGTTTTATTATTATTGTACACACACTAAGCAAGCCCTTTAGCTAAATAATATTTTGCTTTTTTGTCCAAGAATACATATCCAAAATAATTTATTTGTTGAGAGGTGTCAAAACAAATCTCTATAATTACTATTTTTTTAATGTTCATCCGAACTACTGAACCTTTCTATGTTTCATCATATGTGTTGGGTTTGCCACTACCCCTTTAATTTTATACAACAAAGCTGCTTGTATCGAGGTCCCAAAAAAGACCTTACATAAAATTTTCAATTTGTGTTCGAGCATAAAGATTGGAGCTTGTTTACTCTAAGTCCATAGCAATCTAGGATCCCACAAGTAAGACAAATCCTATCCATAGAACTTTTGTTGAATTCCTTTTTGAGGTTTCACCTTGGCATAGAAATACTACAATAGGCATAGATATACTACAATAGGCATGGGTCTTGTATGTAGTATGATTAAGGCCATAAATTCAAACAAGTGAGCAACTAAAAGGCTAGACAATATGAAGAGTAACTCTAGTGCTATTTGGATTGTTCAAATTTTCATTGGCATGCTAAATTAGGCACTTATAAATAGTTGCACATGCACTATCAACTACCCTTGGTACTGTGAGTGACATAGTAAGTGAATTCTTTGATTAAGAAAGAAAAATTCTATATGTGATTTGGGCCTTGAGTTCTAGTTTCCTGCAAAAAAACAAACTCTATAGATTGCTAAAAATTCTATTTTGAAAGCAAAACTTTGAACAAATCAAATGAATAGATACAAAGCCATGGAATCAATTAAATCATTACCTAAATTTTATGCCACCAAAAATTGCACCTACACTTATTGATGGTTGAATGCTTAGATTGAAGAAAACGTAAAGCTTCTATTTAAATTTGAATTCATACTCATTTGCATATCCCAAGAGATTTTTTTTTCTATATCTAGTAGTAATAACTTGTACTAAACTCCGTAAAGTGGGTCCCTAGCTAAGAAAAACCCTTGCCTACTTTCCATCCATCTTGAGGAGCTTTATCTCTATGTATATACATACATTTTCTAGTCTAGGTATCGTTTTGCATATTATAGACTTTCTACTCTTAATGTAAATCATTTTATTGAATAAAGCATTTTTATACTCGTTTTTGAATGGAAATTTATTTTTAATTCTTATATCTCGTCTCTATGTGAGTTATGAGAGATAGTGATATTTAAGAGGGTATATCTTTACATATGGCCAAAGACTATCGAGTGCAATTGGTTTCTTTTCTAATAGATGGTTCTCACTTATAGAACATGCTAATGTAATGATTTAAATCATGCATGGTTGATCATGGAGTCTATTTTAATGTTGTAAGAGAACAAGTTAGCTCTCCAATTGAGATTAGAGAATATTTTCAAATAGACAATAGGTATTTGAAGGCCTTTGGGCAATGAATATAGACTTTCATGGGATTCTCAAACCCACATTGTGATCATCTGAGGCAATACTCAAACAAAGGTATGTGTATATGAACATAAAGGTAGAACATGACCCTTGCATCCCCGGTGGCTAAACAAGAAGAGCAAAGAGGAGATGGAAAGGGATATATATATATATATATATATATATATATATATATATATATATATATATATATATATATATATATATATATATATATATATATATATATATATATATATATATATATATATATATATATATATATATATATATATATATATATATATATATATATATATATATATAGAGAGAGAGAGAGAGAGAGAGAGAGAGAGAGAGAGAGAAAGAGAGAGAAGATGCACACATTTGTGTGGGAGCCTTAAAAACCACATAATGATCACTTGAAGCAATATTGTATAAAAAATAGATGTATGTGAACATAGGGGTAGGGTTACATGACCCTTATATCTCCAACAATCCCCATTTAAGGTTTGATGTGACCGTACACGAAAATATATATAAAGAATGATGTAAGCCTATACACCAACTACCTCAAAAAAGGTGTATCCATGCACCTAAAACTACTCTAGACTCATATCAATAAGAATAAAGCTCACATTTGAGTGATTCAAGAACTAATGAAGTTTCAACAAAGCTCCCACTTGCACCATGCCTATGGAATTCATCAAATGATGGAAAAATAATTTTGTAATGTTCATCCAAACTTGTGAACCTTTATATGTTGCATCTCATATGTTGTCTTTTCCACTATCCCACCTAGCTCAAAACATCCATAACATATTTGAGTTCCAAAACTCAAGCACTAACTTGAGAGCTAACTCTTAGCTTTTTTTTTCAATCATGTAGAGGAAAACTGAATTTTTAGCAAGTACTACAGATCAACTAACAATAATTATGTCCATCAATGGATGCTACAAATGATATCTCTTACTTTCAGCACTAAAACCAAGAAATATAAATTTCTTTGCCTTTTCATCAAGTGTGTGACATTGTTGTGATGGCCCAAGAACATATGTCAAACAACATAAGATATGCATATGCATAACCATAGAATTTTATTTCCATTCCAAGCCTCATAAGGAGTGATATTTTCCACCTTGATTTGTGTGTAGAGTTAAAAGCTTGTTTTTAGAAAAAGTTTCAAACGTAGCTAAAAATGCTTCTAAACATAAAAATACCTCATTCTTGCTTTCATAGGATACACCCATGTAGGGTGAGTAGCATTATAAATGAAGGTAACAAAACATACATGTTTCCCAAAAGGTGAAGTCTTAGCGGTACCACATACATCACTATGAATAAGCTACAATTTCCTTGTATTGTGTGTATGAATATCTTTTGGAAAAGCAGCACGATAAAATTGTCCAAGAATACAACCTTCGCTTGCATGCTTTTCAATGGACTCAAATGTTGGCAAACCAATAATCATGTCCTTATTTTGCAAGTAAAGCAAATTGTTGATGTTCAAGTGATCAAAATGAGCATGCCAAAGCTCCATTCCTATGATCAAAGAACGATGAGCAACCAAAGCATGCACATACATATATATAAATATAAACACATATATAATATGAATGAATTATATAATTAAACTAATAAAATACATGTTAAATATAAACAATAATAAAAATCATTCAAACATGACTTTTCATTAATTAGTACCATACACACAATTCAAACATAACTGGAATGAGAAAATATATAGATATAAAAAAAATATGTATATCATTGTAAAATATATATCCAATGTAATATATCAATCATCTTGATCATCATCATCCACGTCATCATGTAAGTCCTAATCGTCGTGATCATCATCATGATTACCCTCATCGCCATGATCATCCTCATCATCATGATCATCCGCATGATCTGATGTATCTGTAGTGGCATCATGGGTAGAGGTATGAGCACTCTTTGATGATACAGATCATCTCGCATGTGTCTATCTCTCCACCTCATCCATATATGCCTCTCCATAATACTCATTTATTACATATAACAAACATAAATAAATAAAACATATAAAACATCATTAAAAATAAAATAATATATGAAATTTAATAATACTTAAAAAGCATTTGGATGAACTTGAATGTACTCACTCAGACATTGATATCCATAATGTGTAACAAAATGGATTTCATTTTTTGTAGGATATCGATCACAATCCTTTTGATACATTGAAACAAATAAAAAAGATTAATGATTAGTGTTTTAACTAAAATAAAAAATATAGTTTCAATAATACATATACTTACAAATGTAGCTACAAAACCATGATGGCCCATTTGGCCTAAATGCGATGTATGACCTGAATCAACTCTCTTCTTTGCATCAGCCTTTATTTATTTAATGAAACAAAAATACATAGATTAAATGTAAAACATTTATAAAACATATGAGAATTATAAGTCATAATAATATAAACTATAAATTTGTATACCTTCTGTTGAGGAAATGATTCCCGAAGACGTAGCTATCTATGAAAGCCACACCTCAGGTGGTATGTGTGGTCTTCTCTTATTTTGTTCTACCATACAATATCTCTAGTTATTTTAATCTCAAACAAAAAAAAAAGATCAGAATATAAAAAAACATTAAATTTATAAACACTGATGCACAGACACACATACATACACCTACACATACATACTAACACAACACATATGTACTTACACATACACACACATACATGCATACACATACACATAGATACACTTACACATACATACATACACACATATATGCATACACATACACGTATTCATACACTTACACATATATACATACCCACACATACACATACATACACACACATACATGCATATGCATACACATATACATACACTTACACATGCATACATATACTTATACATACATTCATACACGCACACATATGCATGCATACACATTCATACATACACTTAGACATACATACATACATAAATACACACACATACATGCATACACATACACATATTCATACACTTACACATATATACATATCCACACATACACATACATGCATACACATACACGTATACATACACTTACACATACATTCATATACTTATACATACATACGTACACACACACATATACATGTATACACATACATACACTTACACATACATACATACATATATACGCACATACATACATGCATACACATACACATATTCATACACTTACACATAGATACATACCCACACATACACATACATACAGACACATACATGCATACACATATACATACACTTACACAGGCATACATATACTTATACATACATACACACACACATATGCATGCATACACATACATACACTTACACATACATACACACACATACACATACCCACACATATAGATACACATACATAAGCAACCTCTGCTTTATGGGGTTCGGGGGTCCCATGGGTGCTTGGCCCATTCACTTGTACA
The DNA here is from genome assembly GCA_020310875.1 of Ceratopteris richardii. Lineage (NCBI taxonomy): Eukaryota > Viridiplantae > Streptophyta > Polypodiopsida > Polypodiales > Pteridaceae > Ceratopteris > Ceratopteris richardii. The sequence continues at coordinate 86,479,654 of CM035429.1, forward strand.
TTTGTTCTTTGTATTAATTAATTATTGAGAGATTAGGCTAATGTTGAACTTCTTTTTTGGAAAAAAAAATGTTCACTCGTCAAGAAGAGGATGTTGATGCAAGATAAATGTTTAGCTAGCACTATTTGAAGAAAAAGTTACAGATGACTACAGAATTCAATATCAAAGAAGAGATGTCTCATACGTCAAAAGTCCATGTACAACTAAAAACATTCTCCAATCATGAAAGTGATCACTCCCACCTAAAAAGAGAGACAACTTCCTTCCAATATATCACCCTAAGTGTCAATATTTTCCTAAGTGTCAACATTTTCCTTCTAAAGAATGTTTTTCTCGAAGTGCATACGAGTAGTTATGAGTAAGTGCATATGTATGAACTAATTATGAGTAAGTTCACCCTACTTAATCATGAGCAAGTGCATAAATGCATAAACGAGTAAAATGCATAAATGCACTAACCATTCTCAACTTTCTCTTTTCTATACATTAAGGGGAAATCAAGCATAATAAAATGGTAAAGCAAGGAAAAAAAAAAGTGTTGCTAAGACGTCATTAAAAAGCTACCGCTAATCATAGATACTCAAAGCAACAGTTTATTGCAAATTAAAAGATAAAAGAAAATGCGTTCTCTCTGACTTGCAAACTGAACAATATAAATATGGAAATGTAAATCTCTCATTCAAGCTCATACTCTTCGTAACAAACTATTTTGGCAATAGATATACCTAAGTCCATCTTGTTTAGTTCATCTTCCATCCAATTTTGTTGTAATTACATAAACTCATAAAACTAAATAAAATATGATTCTTTTCCATTTGCAAGGTCTATAAAATACAAAAATAGATATTTTTTATTGTACTCTTGATGTGCTAATGAAATATCGAGCCATTTATTGATTTTGTATCATTGTGTCAATAATTTCACGAGCATAGATTTCTCTTTTATATTTGTTTGTATTAAAAATGTAATGTTTATATGAAAAAACAATTTGGAACGCTTGTAGCTACCAGTTAGCATGATAACTGAATGACCATTTTATAAGGAGCTCCTCTATATACATACACATACCCACACATATAGATACACACATACATACCCATACATACACATACATACATAAAAACATACATGCATACACAAACATATATACACACACTTACACATACATACATACTTTTACACATACATACATACACACACATACACATACCTACACATATACATACACACACATACATACTAAATACATACACACATACATATGTCATAAATTTATAGTTTTGCATGTGTATTTATATTTTAGAATGTATATTTGTGTATATTTGTGTATATCTGAATATGTGAATATGTAATTGTGTACATTTGAATCTGTGTGTATGTAAATAGTCAGATTATTAATATCTAGTACCTTTATTCATTACAGAATTAGATTCTGATCAATCACAAGTCAATGGCATCAAGACAATGCATCAAGAAATGATGCTATATTGTCTTGATGCCAACATCCAATCAAGATCAATGGCATCTAGGACAATGCATATCAGTTAACAGAAGGTTCTTCTTGTATCGATACAATACAACTTCCTAAAGAAGGTATATGGATCTGTGAAATATATCATCTCATATATCAAGAGCTCAAAGCAAAGATCAAGTTGAACCTTGTACCAAGCTTTAAGCATCAAGAAGTGTTTCTGGAGAGTGATGATGATGATATTGAGATACCATATGTTGTGCTTCCTAAGAGGACTAGATCACATGTTGATCATACAAGGAACAACAAAGGGTGCATCAGTGCATTTTGGAACCATTGAGATTCACAAGAGAAAGGTGGATAAATATTTCCAAAAATTGACTAGAGGTGAGGAAGAACATGATAGGCCTATTGATATGAAGAAGAAAGAGGCAGGTGAGATTGTACCGCTTGAAGAGGAAATAGAGTCATTGTAGATGCAAGCTAAGGATTTATATGGAGTTAACATGCCGAATAGATTTGACGAGATTCGATGAAATTTGACATGTTAGCTCCATGTAAATCCTAAGCTTACACCTTTAGTGACTCTATTTCCCCTTCAAGTTGTACAATCTCATCCACCTATTTCTTCTCAATAGGCCTATCATGTTCTTCCTCACCTCTAGTCAATTTTTGAAAGCATTGATCCACCTTTCTCTTGTGAATCACAATGCTTCACAAATGCACTCATGCACCCTTTGTTGTTCCTTCTATTACCCACCACGTAATCTAGTCCTCTTAGGAAGCACAACATATGGTATCTCAGTATCATCGTCAACACTCTCTATGAAAGATTCTTGATGCTTAAAGCTTTGTACAAGGTTCGACTTCATCTTTGCTTTGAGCTCTCGTTATACGAGATAATATATTTCACATATCCATAGACTTCCTTCACGAACTGTCGGGATATATGTGTGATGTGTATGTATCTAAATATGTGTTTTATATATATGTATGTGTATATACATGATCTGTATATATCTTTATATATTTTATGGTCTTTGTTCATTTGAGTAGCTATACATAGAGGCATAAGGTTGGGAGGAGATGATGGAGAGTGTTAATCTCCAAAAGAACAAGCTACTCTTGAAGTTAGAGCACCTCTATATCAAGAGTAACTCAAAACCTTCACCAATTTGGAGGATCAATACTCAATTATCAAAATTTTGAACAAAACTATGAAGAAGGTGACTACACAAAAAGTCTATTGCACATAACTCACTCATTGACTTATCAAATGTGTAAAGTTTTTTATAAAACTTTGTACATGGTGTCGCCTATAGTTTGCACACCTCCTACAAGTTAAATCATTCCAAAAGATTCAGTAGATTTTGAGAAATGATCTTAACAAGTCACCTATGTCTAAAACTGTAGTTCTTTACAGTCGACTTTGACACCTGTAACTTCTAAAGCTTGGTTCTCTCAAACTAGAGTGCATTATGCAAATGCTTTTAGCCATAGATGGCTTACCTTCCAACATAGATTTTGACTCCTCACTTGTGCAAAACTTTACACTGTGCACTGAGAAATGACCAATTCTTTGACCGTCGAGATTGTGCCTATTTCAGAAGACACTCAACACTTCTTCACATATGAATGTTCCTACTCATAATTCTCACAGCTTGTTTACAATTAGGCTCTCAAACTTTAACCATAGACTCATTAACTATGAAATTAGACACCTCAAAAGGATTCTTGAAATGATCAAGCACAGAAGGAGAACACTCAGAAAAATTGGACGCAAATTTTCTTCATTACTGGAAAACTTTACATCTGGATGAGAGAGCTATTCTACACACTTCACAAGTGTCTAATGACTTCCAATTCTCTCAAATTCTTGTTCTTACACACTCTCTCATATTTGCCCCAACATTTTTCCTTGTATATATAGGCAAATATTTACAAGCTCATGACCATACAAAAGTATAAGTGAACTAACTCTAAATTAATGTACATATGTATACACATCTTCATTCTCTGAACATGTACTTTCTTCATGCTCCTTCATCAAAACTTCAATTGTTGATTGCCCTGCACCAATAGCTCCCCCTCAATCATCAATTGAGGTTTTCTCTATCTTCTTTATACCTGCCATGTCTTTGAATCTCTGTAGCTTTGGTCCATCCAAGCTCTTGGTTAGCATATCAGCTATCTGATCTTTTGTTGAAGTATGTATTACTTCAATCTCTTTATCCATCACCTTCTCTCTTAGAAAGTGATACTGAATCTCAATATGTTTAGTCCTAGCATGAAGAATAGGATTAGCAACTAAATACAATGAAGTCATGTTATCTCCATGAATAGTGGGTGTACTTTGAGTGATGTCAAAACTCTTCATAAGAGTCTTAAGCCATATCACTTCCTTTGCAGCTTCAACCATACCTTTGTACTCAACCTCTGTGGATGATAAAGCAACTGTGTGTTTCTTCTTTGAACACCATGAAATTAACTTATCTCCCAGATAACACAAGTATCCATAAGTTGATCTCCTATCATCAGGATTACCTGCCCAATTTGTATCACTATAAATCTTGATGTTTGTATCTGATGTAAAACCATAATACAAACCTTCTTTGAGTGTACCCTTAATGTACCTCAACACTCTTTGTCCTGCAATCCAGTGTTCTTTCCTAGGACAATGCATGAATTGAGATAATACTCCAACTGCATATGACAAATCAGGCCTAGTTAATGTAGCATAGATCAGACTACCAACCAAACTTTGATATAGATTCATGTCCTTGAACTCTTCTCCTCCATATCTACTCAATTTGTGATTCACCTCCATTGGAGTAGGTGCTACCCTACAATCATTCATCCTAAACTTGATCAACAAGTTTTTCAAGTACCTTTCTTGAGTTACATACACTCCATGTTTAGTATATGAGATCTCCATGCCCAAGAAATATGACAAGTCTCCCAAGTCACTAATCTTGAACTCTTTCTCCATTTGCTTCTTTAGGCTTTGAATGCCTTTCTCATCTGTGCTTGTAAGAATTATATCATCAACATATATGCACATGTAAATGAACCCATCCTCACTTGCTTTGACAAGCAAGCTACTATCTTCTTTAGATACTTGGAAACCAAGTTCCTTCAAGAACTTCACAAGTCTATAATTCCATGCCCTTGGGGCCTGCTTCAAACCATACAAAGCTCTCTTGAGCTTACATACATAATCTGGATACCTTTCATCTCTGAATCCTTGTGGTTGCTCCATGAAAACATCATCTGAAATATAACCATTTAGAAAAGCATTCTTCACATCTAGTTGACATAATTTCCAACCTTTATATGCAGCAATAGCTATAAGTGTCCTGATGGTTGTCATCTTTGCCACAGGACTATAGGTCTCATCATAATCTATACCATGTGTTTGAGCAAACCCTTTCACAACAAGTCTAGCTTTATACCTAGACACACTTCCATCTGCAAACATCTTTGTCTTGTAGACCCATTTGCATCCAATGATCTTCTGACTATTTGGTTTAGGAACCGAATCCCATGTCTGATTCTCCATCAATGCATCATACTCTTCCTGCATAGCTTTCTCCCAATTTTCCTTACCTTTTGCCTCTTCATATGTAGAAGGGTCTTCATCTGCCTTTATCATATAAGCATAATCTTCGGTAGCCAAAAAAGAAGTGCCATAACTATACCTTGTAGGTTGCCATTTATGTCTTGTTGACCTTCTGAGTTCTCCACTCCTTGAGGTTTCTGGTTCATCACATTCTTGATCAAACCTTGGCACTTCTTCAACTTCAACTTGTACTTCATTGTTCTCCTCTTCATCAAATATCTAAACCTTTGATTTACCTTTCTTTTGATTCACAACTTCTTCATAACCTGCATAAATATTGATTGTACATGCATACCAAGTATCTTGCTCATCAAATGTAACATCCTTAGACACAAGGAATTGTTTTGTGGATGGACTCCACAACCTACATCCCATCTGCTTATCATCATATCCAATGAACACATATTTTTCGGCTTTAGGTTCCAATTTATGCCTCAATTGAGATGGCACATATGCATATGCCAAACATCCAAATACTTTGCAATGATCTAGAGTAGGTCTCTTACCCCACCATGCCTCATACGGTGTCATACCCTACAAAGCTTTACATGGTAATCTATTGACCAAATATGTTGTTGTATTTACAGCCTCAGCCCACAAGTAATTTGGGCAATTTTTCTCCTTCATCATGGATCTTGCAAACTCAACAAGAGTTCTATTCCTCCTTTCTGCTACACCATTTTGTTGAGGAGAGTACCTGCAAGTAATTTCCCTTTTTATACCTACATTCCACAAGTAATCACTGAAATCATTAGAGAAATACTCTCCCCCTCCATCTGACCTTATTCTCTTAAACTTTTGACCTGTAATTCTCTCTGCATGCACATGATAATGTTTGAATGTATTGAATACCTCTGACTTATCTTTAATCACATAGATAGTGATCCACCTGGTAGCATCACCAACATAAATCACATAATACCTTGAACCATTGATACTGAAATCCTTTGATGGTCCCCACACATCTGTATGTACCAACTCAAGCTTCTTTGAATACATAAAACCATGCTTGGAATAAGATTGCTTATGAGCCTTACCTAACTGACATGCCTCACATCTGTATGTCATATGTTGATCCGCAACATTAGGCAATCCAAGCACTGAACCATTGTTAACCATATCTTTAATACCTCTTTCATAAAATGTCCAAGCCTTTTGTGCCAAAGATCTAACTCTGAGATCTTATGTCCTCCATAGGTGTACAAGGCATGACCAATGTTACCTTGAATCTTCAATGTGAAGAGTCTTCCTTCT